>CM062810.1:518622132-519331195 GCA_031772625.1 Pinus tabuliformis
TGGTAGTGTTAGCAACAGATGCAAAGGGAGTTGTAGTATAGATGCAGTTGTGGCAATGACAGTGTCATGGGCAACAGTACAGTAGCAGCATTAGCACAGTGTTAGTGGCAACAACAGTGCGGAAAAGCGATGCTTCAAAGACAGAGAAGCACATGTTGTTGGACATTATTGTCGAGCACATTCCTCGCTAAGAGGGAGTGTTAGTTTTTGGTAGCATCGGATATGATCTTGCCATGAAAATTGGTGGAGAGCTAAGACACATGAGTTCCTAATAACCCATAAATAGTTTGGTGAAATTTCACCCACATTTTATTTTATTAAAATAATTAATATTTTTAATGGGGTTCCTAAGTCTAAACTTAGGAAAATTAAAGTATTAATGGGTATTAATCAAAATATGGGTGACAATGTTCTAGAAAGCGGATCAAGTCAAGTTTGAATCTTATCCATTGATTAGAGATTTAATCTCGTCCATTGAAGTCTCAACGAGAAAAGTATAAGAAAGAGGTTTGGGGTTCATTTAGAAACACACATGGAGAGAACGAATTGATCTGGAGTTCGATTTCTAGGCCTAGGAAGCTGAGAAATTCGAACTGAGTGATCATTCTACAACAGAGGGGCAGGGATAGTTCAGGAAAACTGGGCAAAGAGGCGGGGAGCCACTAGTGGAGGTAGCACAACATCTAGAGGACTGACATTGGGCTAGTTTGGGCCCAAGCAGGCCTGACACATACCCAGAAGGGCCAGCGCAGAAAGCTAAAAACTGCCTAAACAACCGGAAGAGGTTGACGCAGAAGTTTTAGGAGGCAGAAGAGAACAAATTGACATAGAGCCTGTAAGGCTAATGCAGGGCCTACGTAGGGTCAGCGCAGAGATAGTCGGGTTAGCCATTTCTGCTGCCGGATCAGCGAGAATCTGTCGAGTGAAGTGATGTAATATCACTCCGTTTTTTGCCATTATATTTTTTTTTGTTACTGGTTTGTTGGGAGGGAAACCAACATTTATTCAGAACTACTGCTTAATAATATAAAACCCTCAGAGCTACTACACGATTTTCCGCATTGGGTTTTTCGGGGGAATAATTTTTTTCAAAAATAAATGTGCCATATGTATCTTGTTCTTTGCTCAATTTCTTGTTTCATGTAATCATATTAAATTGGTGTAGGCTGCAGAAGTAATTTACTTCAATATACTTCAGAAAATAACTTGATAATGTATATTAAAATCAAGTAGGTGAAGTAAATTCGTTTTGTTGCAATAAGAATTCCTTTAGTGTAGGAATTTTCACAACTTGGAAAAATTTCTCCAATCAAAACAATTTGATAGAATTTCCACGATCTTACAAAGCATCAATTTCATGGCATTCTTTTTAGGTGATCGATTTGGTGCAATTGCAATTCTGGTTGGCTTCCATGTTTTCAAAATTAGACTCATCGTAGTAATCGTTGTAATCTCTACCAATCTCCAACAATCTGGTATAAAACAAGTGGTAATATCGGGTGGTTGCATGGAAAATGAAACATCATTTTTTGCGACAAAGTCTTATTCGATCTTGAGCCATCTTGCAATCACGTTAACGAAATTCCTTGTGATCTCGTTAAGTTTTCTATGACGGATTTGGTTTGCACAAATCTACTAAAAATTGTTTTGCACCCTTGTGAATTTGGTCATATATTTTATCATCGTGATTCCAGGAGTCAATCTCCGCTATTCAATTGAAAAATAATATATCTTCCAGCAAACATAGACACATTTCTTTGATATCCTGGCAATTTGTGGTATCTCGCAATAACTACATGTTAAATTTCCCTAGACCGTGCCATGTTTTCCCACGAGAAGATTTGAAAATAAGAATATTTCCTTCATGAAATCCTCCATCAAAACAAAGTATACATGTAAAAACGTTGTCCATTGTTTAAAACGTTTATTAATGTACCAAAGGTAATAAATAAAATATACTAAAATTTATAATTTTTGTTCTTATTATTTACAATATATCTTGACAAATGAGACAAAAAGGAAGTTGATTTACAACCTTTATGGATAAAAGATTATTTTACCATGAATTAAAGTAGTTTTATGTTTAAGTTATATAAACAATTATATGTTCAATTATATAAAAACATTTATATACATGTAATGCATATGTGTTTTAAAGCTTTTTGTAATATGTTTTTATATAAAAGTTAATTATCCATCTATATATAAAAGTTTCCTAACTATTATACTTTTTTAATAACAAAAGTTTTTAATATTCATATGTATATGTTAATTAATATAAAATTTGTTTTATACATGTACATATACATATTTTCAAGAAATTTATATTTATTTTAACATGTGCATATACATATTTTCAAGAGGAGATGGAAGTGGGCAGGCATGTCATGAAGAAACCAAGATGCGTTAGAAATGGGCAACTCAGAATAAGGGTTTCATAAAATCAAGTTGTCAAGATGGTGAAAGCAATCTGAGATTTAAAAGATTGTAATTTTTAGTTTGGTTGATATTTAGTAGATAATTTTTAAAGCATTAAAAAAAACTCAATTATTTAGTTTTTAAATTTTTTTTTTCAAAATTTTGAAAAATTATAATTTCATTTCATTTATAGAAACTATAATACTATATTCAAAAAACATTTCTCATTTTAAAATTTTATATTATAATTTTTTTAGAAAAGTGAGTAAATCATAACAATTTATATAATAAAAAAAGAGTCTCAGTTTTAACATTTGAGCGCTCTGCAACCTGCGAAGATCCGCTTTCCGCGGGAGCCGAGTCTGCGAGCGCGCCCGCACTTCACGCGTTCTGAGCCTGCGTGGGAGTCCGCGGAAGATCCTGCCTGGAGTCTGCGAGGGAGCTCGCGGAGGGATCTATTTTGTGCCTGCGGGGTCCGCCGAGGGTCCTGCTTCCGGCCGTGGCCGCCCTGGCTGGAGCTATTGGCTCTCCATGGAGGAGCCAACCCCCACTCCTCCTACACCTTCTGTAGCAGAGGCCTTCAAAACCCTTCTAGCCTCCTTGCCTAAGAAGAAATGCATGGAAACAACGAAGTTTGTGAAAAGGCTGGAAGATATCCCGGAGATCGCTCTCCCGCCGGAAGGACCAATCCAAGTAGCTCTTTCTCTGGCAGATCGGGCCCTGGTTGGTCAGTTTACAGGACTTTGGCCTTCCCCGAAGTCGACCGAGAATTGGGTAGCCAGGAACTGGGCACCTCTGATCCAAAATAAGGTAACCTCTTACTTCCTCGGGAGAGGCTATTTTTTGTTCGAATTCTCTGCAAAAGAAGACAAAGACCTTATTTTTAGGAATGGCCCCTACTTCATGGGCCCCCAAGGGCTATATTTAAACAAATGGATGCCAGACTTCGATTTGGCGGTGGACGTGCCCACAACGGTCCCGGTGTGGGTGAGACTCCCCAACCTCCCAGTTCATTGCTGGAACTAGGACTCTTTGAAGCACATCGGAAATACCCTTGGAAAATTTATAGACAAGGCTAACAGTAAGGACCAATATGATTGTGCCAGAATCCATGTGGAGGTAGATCTGGAGGTCAGATTGCCGGAAGTCGTCAAAATAGTGGTAGGTCCTTGGACTCATATACAGAAACTAGATTATGAGCAGCTGCCATTCAAATTTCGGAAGTGCCACGTCTACGGGCATTTTTCCAGGATTGCCCGTCCAAAGGGGTGGAAGAAAAAGGAAAAGAAGATGGATGGAATCAGGCAAAGCGATCCAAAACCTCTCACAGGAAGAACACAAATGGCAGTGCCAAAACTCCTCAAGAGGGCCCTGCTAAAAAATCAGCCAGGGAAAGCCAAGGAAATAAATTTGAAATCCTCGGATCTAAAATCATGAACACACAAGAGACAGAAGTTCCAAAGGAGGCCTCTCCCCTTAAAGCCTCCCCCTCCATCAAAAGTATTCCAGAGAGATCCAAAGAGAAGGCTTCAGAAGAAGAGGAGGAAACCCAAGAGTCCGAGGAATCGGAGGAAGAAGGGGAAATCGGGGAATCCCAGTCCTCTCCCAGAAGATCTACACGAGGGCGCAAATCTGCAAAAGAAAAAAGAGAACAAGAAACCTACAAGGACAAGCTCCAGGGCAGCCAGCCAACGCTAGAGAAGCTCCTAGCTAAAACTCCGAAGGTGACTAGGATTCAATCACAGGGCTCTAAGGGAGCCCTCCAAGGCAGAAATAAATGATGAAGATAGTCTCCTGGAATTGTAGGGGGATGGGCACCTCAGCTAAGGAAGAAGCAATGCATAGCTTAATAAGATTGGAATCCCCAGATATCCTCCTCATCTAGGAGACCAAATTGGAGGACTCAGCCTTCCTCCAAGCAAGCAAAAAAATTTGGAATAAAAATGGAGCGCATGCAATGTCAGCCCGCAGAGCATCGGGAGGACTTGGGGCGCTCTGGAACACAAATAAGTTTTCATTAATCTCCGAGTCCCTGAATACCCATTGGATTTTTTAAAAAATGCAACATTTAGAATCAAAGGAGATTATTTGTCTGTTCAATGTGTATGCTCCTAACAATGCAGGTGAGAAAAAGAACTGTTGGGACTCCATCAAAAGCCTGGCAGATCTAGAAAATTTGGAAAATATAATTATAGTTGGAGATCTAAATCTCACACTCAGCGCATCAGAAAAAAGAGGAGGTAGCAATGTCAGGGATCCGGCAAGAGAATGGGCGGAAGACCTCATGCAAGACTGGGATCTGCTAGATATAAAACCAGTCACAGGCACGTTCACCTAGTCAAACAAGAGAGTGGGGCCAGGACATATAGCGGCAAGACTTGACCGATTTCTTGTTCAAAGCTCCTTCCTACTCTTGGGGTTAGAGGCTAGAATGTGTATTCTCCAAAGCAGTGTCTCAGATCATAAGTCTATCAACCTAGAACTGATATCTACTAAGGATCTAGGTCCTATACCTTTTAGGTTTAGCTCTCTATGGACCAAAGAGATAGATTTCTTGCAAAAGGTTAAAGAGTGCTGGAAATATCCAATCAAGGGGTCTCCCTTCTTTGTATGGGAGGAAAAAATTCGGAGAGTTAAAAAGATGTTGAAAGGTTGGGTAAAGACCTTGCCCAATCCTGCAGAGGACAGAAAAAAATTCAAAATGATCTGGAAACCCATCACCTCCATCTGGAAGTTGTCGAAATAACCAAAGAAGAGTTAGATAAGGAATATCAGCTACAACATAAATTCCATAGGGCATGCCTAGCTAAAGAAGAATTCTGGAGGCTCAAGTCAAGGAGTCTATGGCTCAAGGCTGGAGATCGTAATTCCTCCTTTTTCCATAAGCAGGCTCAAGCTAGAAAATGCCGAAACTCTATATCAGAAATTAAAAATGAAAACAACACTCTAAAAGACTTTGCCAGCATCAAGAAGGTTGCGTCAAACCACTTTGAAAAGATGTATTCTGAAGACGTGGAGACCAGCCTGAACGCCAATCTGATAGACGTTGTCCCCAAGCTCATTACAACAAAAATGAACCAGATTCTTGAAAAAAAATCACCACAAATGAAGTCAAAGAAGCTCTCTTTGCAATGGAACCCAATAAAGCTCCGGGTCCAGATGGATTCACGCCTAGATTTCTTCAAACATGCTGGCAGATAGTTGAGAAAGAATTTATGAAAATGATCCTAAAATCCCAAGAATGTCAGAAAATTGGAGGCTGCACAAACTCAGCATTCCTCGCCCTCATTCCTAAAGAAAAAGGTGCTAATTCCTTTAATAGATTTCATCCTATATCCTTATGTAACATTGGATACAAAGTGATCACCAAAGTTATAGCAAACAGATTGAAGAAAATCCTCCCTAAAGTCATCCCGGAGAATCAAGGCGGCTTTATTCAGGGCAGGCAGTTAGTAGACAATTTCATCTTGGTCCAAGAGGCGATCCACTCTAGTCTTCATCGAAAAGAAAAAGGTATGGTTATCAAACTCGATCTAGCTAATGCATTTGACCGTGTAACACATAGATTTTTGTTTGATGTAATGCACAAACTTGCATTTGGACAAAAAATTATCAAATGGATCAGAGCTTGTATTTCTGAATCCTGGATTGCTCCTTTAGTGAATGGCAGGGCTGTCGACTTCTTTAAAGCATCTAGAGGGCTGAGGCAGGGGTGCCCCCTGTCTCCTCTCCTCTTTGTGTTGCAGGCCTCTGTCCTTAGTTTTCACTTAAACAAGAAACAACAAGATCAAGAGATAGTTGGATTGTGCATAGAAAGAGGGATGAAAAGCATCAATCACGCCCTCTTTGCAGATGATACTCTGCTCCTTGGGGCTGCTTCTCAACTATCGGCAAGTAAATTCAAAGAAGTGCTGGAAGACTACTGCCAAGCATCGGGCAGTGAACTAAACAGGGGTAAGTGCCATGTTTATTGCTGAAATGTATCAGTGGCTGCTGCTAGTTCCATAACCAGATGCCTCGGCTTTGCTACTTCAGCATCTTGGATCTCCTTCAAGTACCTGGGGCTACCCATCTTCCACAAGAGGGCTATAAGCAAGGATTGGCTCCCACAGATAGAAAAATTTAAAACGAAAATGCAGACCTAGGGGTCATCTTGGCTCAACATGGCCGGAAAATCAGTACTTATCAAATCCATTTTAAGAAGCCTGCCTCTTTTTAATTTCTTTGTTCTTTTGGCACCAATGGGAATCATTAAAAACATGGAGGACCTAATCAGAAAATTCCTTTGGAAAGGAGGCAAAAATAATGAGAAGCGACTCTCCTTAGTAAACTGGGAAATAGTATCCAGGCCGCTACATGAGGGAGGATTAAATTTTAAAAATCTAAACACTCTGAATTTAACAATGGGAGCTAAACTGATCTGGAATATCATAGCGCCAAAGCCTGGATGGGTTCAGTTGGTGCTATGGCAAAGGTCAGAGACTCCGTTGTCTGGAGCAGCCCAAAGTCCATTTTAGATCCCCTTTCAGCAATTTAATTTTTAAAGTTGGGCCACTTATAAGAGATAATGCCTATTGGATACCTGGGAATGGCAAACATATCAGAATTTGGGATGACAGCATTATGAACAGACCTCTGTTAGTGAACTCGAGCCTCAGGAGAGAGCTGAAGGCGTGGATGGAAGAAGCAAACATTAAATCGCTCTGGGACATATCGACTTGGCATGGAGATAGCTGGGCTGGCTGGAAAACGCTCAATGTGCCAGCTGCGTGGTTGCCAGACTATGAAACGCTGCTACAGATGTTACATGGAGCTGCACCTCTTCACGCAAGAAGGAAAGACTCGAGAGGCTGGGGAGCGAAGCAGATTGGGTATTCGGTGGCTCAGGGTTATGCCAAAATCATGGAGAGACCCCACATTCCTCCCAACCCGGCACCTTGGAACGGTATTTGAAATTTCTCCACCATTCCAAAGATTGGTTTTTTCTGTTGGTTGTTATGCCATCAAAAAATCCTAACAAAAGATAGGCTGTAGAAAAGGGGATTTCTAGGTCCATCAAGATGCGTTCTATGCAAAGAAAATCCCGAATCTGTTGTTCATCTTTCTCTGGAATGCAAATTTACAGTTCTAGTTTGGCAGGAGCTCCTTGGAATGTTGAATTTGATGCCCATCTTCCCCCACGCAGTCCTGGATTTGTTTGCTGGGTGGTTGGCTAGATATCCAGGACCAGGCCCAAAAAACAAGATTGTCAAATTTGCATGGACTGCTCTGCCCAAGTTTATCAGCTGGCAAACCTGGTTGGAGAGGAATAGAAGGATCTTCAGGGATAAGGAACAGAACTACAAGGTAGTTGCAAATACAGTTAAAGGACAGCTAAATGAGTGGCTGAGTGATAAAAATGATGACACAAATCTTAGCCAGCATGACATTGAGTTTGGAGCAGCTCTCAATCTAAATTTCCAAAAGTCGAAAATATCGCCCATATGCCTCAAAGACTGGCAAATAAGGAAAAATGGAGAAGAATTTCAAGCTTGGCTGTCCAATCAAGCTCTTCCCCTCCTGTTCTTTGACGGGGCAGCCAAGGGAAATCCAGGAATGGCTGGAGCAGGAGGCCTAATTATAAATCCAAAAGAATCTTCCATCCACAGGTTTGCATGGGGTCTAGGCCACACCACAAGCATCCAAGCTGAAGTCATGGCGTTGTTTCAAGGGATCAAAACGCTTAAGGATCTGGGGCTCACAGAAGCAATTGTTCTGGGAGATTCCCAAGTCATCATCAATGCAATGGTGACCAATACAAATCTGGCAGATCTTTGACTTGCAAGGACAATTTCAAGAATTAAAGGCATGACCAAGCTCCTGAGACTGGAATTCTTCCATATCCTGAGAACCAATAACAAGGAAGCAGATGTAGAAGCAAATAAGGCAGCCCAGTTAGACGCTGGAACTATTCTCAGAGATAATGAAATCTCTTGGGAACCAATCCCCTAAAAAATCTTTATGTTTTTCCGTCTTTTGCTAAAGCAGTTCGTTTGTATTCATAAGCTTGGGAAATCAACAGGAAAAGGCCATGTGAAAAATTGTAAAAAGACGCGATTCACAAGTGATTGTGGCATGCTCAGCTGGTTGGAGAGATTCCAAGAAACCAGGCTCAGCTCTTGTAACCGAATTTATGGTATTTTGCCAGATAGTTAATGAAAGTCCCATAACTGTTTCTGTAGTGTAAAAAAAATAAAAATAATAATAATAATAGTAATAAAATTATATAATAAACAAAAATTAAATTTATTCACTTTACAAAACCTGACTATCATGTTGTAGTGTTGTTTATAATGGGTATTCTCTCTACAATTCCCACACATCGAAATTGATTCAAGGACTAGGAGCAAGAAACTTGGACATAGATTTATCCTACCCATATATCCAATTTCAACCCAAAATCGTCCTGCCACATTTTAAAGAGCTTTTGATTCTTTGCATAAAATTAGGGGTGTGATATATTTAAAATTATCAATATTATACATACTTAAGAGATCCATATTATGTTGTCATGTCTATGGAACGCTTTAGCTTTCTTTGTTCATATATATCATGACATTATTATATGAACCTCACATTTTCAAAGTATATATGCATCTCACCTTTTAAAAGTATATACACATGTTTCTACTTTTCTTTATTGTTTGGTAATTTTAATTAACAAAATGAAATACATGATTTTTATGGCTAAATTTTTATTTTATTTTTATTTAAAAAAGTAGTATTGTTTTATAAATGTAAATATAGAGTTATGCTTTTCTATATAAAAATATTTTCATTTATGTGATGGCAAAATCTCTTTGAAATGAAAAGAGTTGTGCTTTTGTCTCAGCAATGGAAAGCGAGCAGAGCTAGGGTCATCATAACAACACAATAGTATATGTACCATTCATATGCAATTTGAGTCATGTGATATTTATGTTTAGTGAACAATTTTAGAAGGGCGATTGTGAATTGGTATGTAATTTTTTTTCCATTAATTGAGTGATCAATGTTTACCATATCAACTCAATATATTTTATAAATTAATTTAAACTTTCCATATTGAAGAGTCTTTTAATGAACGAAACGCCCTTCACACAAAATAAAATCTCAATCAATATAAAATTTTTAAAATTCTATTATAATTATACACGTTATTGTTAAAATATAATTACAATATATATAATTTTAAAAATATATTATTTTTTAAACAAAAACTATGCGGTGGCATTGTCCAAAAAGCAAGGGCAATGACATTGCCACCACGTGGCTCTTGTTTGTAGTTTGTATTGTGGTTTTTATTATTTAATAAATTTGTAAAAAAATTAAATATATAATAATTTTATTTTAGGATGGTTAATGTTTATTAAAATTGGTTTATTAGATTTTTAAAATTTAATGTTATTTAAATGTTAAGATAGTAAGATAAGTGTTCTAAGATTATTATTTTCATTATAGTTTTGATGATTTAAGAAGTTAAAAAGATTATTATAATTTTGATTATTTAAGAAGTTAAAAAGGTTAATATTGTTTTTTCTTGTGTAAAGTGAAAATCTATTATCTCTAAGCATGAGTTACAATTGAAAGCTATATAGTTCATTCTAATCTCTTAGCAGGGAGACCAGACCATAACCAAAACTGGACCTTGTGTAGGGTCATAAGAGACATACAAAACATGACATAACAAAACTGAAATAGGCCTTTACGATGCCACTGGCATATTCAACCACAAAAAAAAAAAACAATTGCACAAGAAAGATAAAAAAGATGAGTCATCATCTACTCAAGAAAGGGGATCAAGGTCTGAGCCTGCTACTAGGATTAGACTTGCTTGTTCAGCTAGAGGAAGAGGCATCACCAAAGGAATCCCAATGTGTTTCTCGATTTTGGTCGATTGACGATTCATTAGGTCCAGACGATGGTCATCATACTTGAGATGGCCATGCATATGGTCTAGGGACTATTAAATTTCTCTCCTCACTCCCTGGATGTCCATTAGTGCTCTTCCCAAAATGAATTTCATTTGCATGTATTAGCTTTCTCTACTCTGATTTTGACCTATGTATGGGATCGAGGCTTCCCATTATTCCCCCACTATTCTATCAGAGAGGGCATATCATTGAGTGTATACATCCCCCTCTGACTGAGTCATCTCTTCTTGCACATGTAGAGGTAGTTGCTCGCAATATCACACTTTAGATCATGTCACCTTGTCTTGCAAGCAAGAATTCCCTCTACATGCTCATTCTTCATAATACACAAGTCTCCTTCTCAATTTTCCCCTCTCCCTTGGCATAATGGTATGAAAATAAATGACCTAGACTAGATAGAAAGGAATATTTGAAGTTGTTTGAGCCTTGTTGACTGTTAGAACAATTTGGACTGGGTGCCCCGTGTCGAATGGCATTGTTGTCCTAAGGCAATTTGTATCATATCCACCACTATTTTTTGTATCCAAATAACTTAACCCTCCCTGCCCATCCCCCAAGAGGCAACCCTGGACAACGGAAAAGGAGGGAGTTCCCCACCCCTCCCACATGGCAGAGAGATGGCATAAGATGATGCCTACCACAACCCAAGCTCTAAAATAGCAAATAATGAGCCCCACCACCCTGGAATAGGCCCTGGGTTTCATACCTACCCTTAAATATAGATGAAATTCAAGCATAAGCCAATTCCACATTATAGCATTGGCGTTGTGTTTAACAATTGAGACTCTCCTATACACCAAGCTAATGAATTCTTCAAAGGTTACATCCCCACCATCTACACACCTATTCCCACAAGCACTAGCCTCCACTAGTTGAAACTCTATTCAATTATGTTTTTCCTCCCCCTCTATGCATCGCACCTAGGTTAAAATCATATAAACAATAACATGGGGGTTCGATTCCCCATATCCACAACAAGAAGGGAATGGATTTTTCAAATAATAACTCTAAAGAACTAGTTGTAATCACAAAAAATGGAGGAATGCCAAGCCTTACAAAATTTCCTTCCTGGCTGACACCCATAATCAGTTCGTTCAATGGACATGAGATGCCCAAGTCGATACCAATTCAGGATTTTTCTCTATACTAGGTACTGAGATGCGAAAACTCTAACTGCAACTCATCTTTCCACCCATAAGCCACTTTCTCTATGAGAGAGGTGTTGACCCTAG
Organism: Pinus tabuliformis; assembly: GCA_031772625.1. Lineage (NCBI taxonomy): Eukaryota > Viridiplantae > Streptophyta > Pinopsida > Pinales > Pinaceae > Pinus > Pinus tabuliformis. The sequence goes on from CM062810.1 coordinate 518,633,735, forward strand.
TTGTTATGCTCCTCCTATAAGAAAACTTCCATTTTTAGTGCTTTGTTGCCACATATGGTGATCGCTTTGCAGATTGAAGAGTCCTGCAACTTGGCTCCTCCTTTTATTACATTCCAAATGTTTCCCTTACTTAAGTTGAAATTATTCAAATCCTAGTGTCTTTTTGAGCCTACTTGCTAATTCCCACACAAAATTAATTGTTGGCTTGCTCCCCATAATTGCCATTACATCCTCACTTTCATTGTCGTCACCTTGCTTCACTATCCAATGATCCATCTGTTTTTTAACGTCTAAATCAGAGATGGTTGTAGGTTGGTTCTTTTATCTAGGACAATACAACTTATCATGGAGTCTCCCCTTCCCATAAATTTATGCATGCTCGATGTCATATCATGCTTTCCTTCCCACTCAAAACCTTCAAATTTCCATTGTCTTGGATTGTGTGACACACATTTTCAGGAGTCATGCTATTATTGTGTTCTTCCATCTCTATTGGGTATGTTGCCATGTCCCCCTGCCAACAATGGTTGCCCTTCCAACCTCCCCCACCCACCCTACCCTTGCTCTTCTCTAGTCACCCCATACGAGGAAACAAGGTTAATATTGTTACATATATTTTATAATTTAGTTTTAATTAAAGTGTAGGGAGGGTAATTCAATATCTCCTTAGTGTCACAAAAATGACAAGTTCTTGCACTCCATGATATTGAGAAATTCTCTTTTGACAAAGATAATTTTCTTTTTCGAGCAATGTTGATTTTCTTTTTTGTGTTAGTCAAAAGAGAAAGATAATTTTAATATTTTAAATATGGGTTCACCACCTTCTTGTAATATCCAAGTTTCATTTCTATTTTGTAAATCTATTATATCACAAATTATTTTTAAATTTAGATATAATAATATTTTTAATATTATCTTTTATTATGTAACTCTTTGTTATCACATATTTCTTTAAATTTAGATGTAATAATATTTTATATTCTCTAAGTATCTAGTCTTGATATTTTCATTTGGGGAGTCTCTATCATTTATATTGTTTATGTTACTTTATGATGATAGGATAGGGAATGTTGTTTTTAATATTAAGATTATAATTTATGGGTGCGTGCAAGCTAATGATGGCCTCTCATGATGCTTTAATGGCAATGCAAACGTGGAAAAACAAAAATATGTTAACTTGGAGGGATAACTAGATGTACTTATGCTATGAATTTAAAGATGGTATACAACATGAAATGTAGGAAAATGAGTTGGATTTTCCAATATATAATTTTTATTTATAGAAATTGTGTCTAACTATGTGAATTTTGAATTCTCCTAACATTAGTGTGTTATTTTTCATGCAAATTTTATTGCATATGTTTATGTGAATACAGCCTTTGAGTATCTAAATAATGAAACCTTGCTATAAAAACTTGTGGAGATGTAGAAAACATATTGTTCATGTGCACAACTATATTTCCCAAATGAATAATCTTAATTTTATAAATCCATTCTAGATTATGAAAGCCATTATATTCTTGAAATTACAAGACCTTTCAGTAGTGCAACCTAAAATGGTCTTAACATTATCAAACTATCCTTTAATTTTGTATATAGTAGGCCTTAATGTCCTCTATTGCACCATAAAAAAATTCCCAAATGGTTAAGGCGCCAAAAACCTATAGTTGCAATAAATGAGGGATGTATTTTAACATTTTGATATATATCAAGAAACAGCTGCATTAAAAATATAAAAGCTATTTTTTTTAATTATATATTTAGAATATATAATCAACTTTATATGTGTATGTAGTTTCATGGACAATGGATTTGTCTAGATTATAGAAAAATAACATCAAATATTGAGATATATATGTGTTTTCTCAAAAAAGAATGGTTTCATGTATTTGCAGCCCAAACCACTAGGTACGTGATCTTGAACCTATATCTAAAATAATCAAGTCACCGTGCAAGTAAGATTCATACCAGGAAAAATTTAAATTCGAAAAAATGTGTGCACATATGTGTTTTTAGTACTAGAGACATATGTGCATTCTTAATGAAAAAAATGCATGTGTGTTTCTAGTGTTGGGAACATGCATGCATTCCTACAACCAATGACTTTAACACACGGGAAACGGTTGAGGTGGGCATAGAGGGGTGCAGAGGGTTAAATGGGGGCCAAGGGAGATAAATAAAGAGAGAGAGGGGGGGTGGTGAATAATGAGTTGGTGGGAAATGGTTGAGGTAGGTTTTAGGGGGTTTGGGAGGGTGAGAGAGGGAGGGATAGAGGGGCCAAAGGGAGCGTGAGAGAGAGAGAGAGAGAGAGAGAGAGAGAGAGAGAGAGAGAGAGAGAGAGAGAGAGAGAGAGAGAATTGTAGAGTGAGGGAAGAGAGATAGTGCAAGTCAAAAAGTGAGAGAGATAAGGAAATAGGGTGGGTAAGGGAGAGAGAGAGGGAGATATTTGTGGTTGACATAGGGAGGAAGAAAGAGACAAAGTTAGAGGGGGGTGTGAAGGAGGAATTGAGAGAGAGGGGTGGTGGTGGTGGGGGGGGGGAAGGAGAGAGTAGGAGAGAGTGGAGGGGGAACCAGCTCACAAAAGATAGAAAAGATAGATGAACGCCTTAGAAATAAGCCTCTTCGAGGGGGAAACCTCCTTTACATTACACAAATGAACAATTCTTGGATGATACAAATGACAAGACCTCCTTTCTATATATAGGAGTCTAAGGGGTCATAATATAATCAAAGCCGACATAACAATAATAATGTAAGGGCACAATAATAACACTAGTGGGCTTCTATTGGGCACAATAATAACAATATGGGGACTACATGGGCACAACAATATAATACGGGGGTTGTACTATTAACAATAAGGGGTTACACTAGTAGTGTGGGGACCTAACATGCCCCTCTCCTTCAAAAAGTGTTGTCCTCAACGCTTGAGTAGTTCTTGATGCTTTTGTACAAAATTCCTGTCCTCCCATGTGGAATCTTCAGTGGGTAAGTTCTTCCATCTTGATGAGATACTTTGAAATTGATCGATTTTGTAGCTGTCGAGTTCTTGTTTCTGTGAATTCTCCAAGTTCCAATATGATTTTTCCTTCCTCGTAAAGTTCTGGAAATATTGTTTGAACTAGGAACTTCTACAACTTTTGAATGAGTGGCCACACTTCTTTGTCCTTTTTCCATTCATCCCTTGCTTCATGTATCCAATCTGGTTGGATAATAGAAATATCACAAAACAATGCTTCCACATCCTCATCCTTTCTTGAGAGTTCATCTACAACAACATTTTGCTTCCCTTTTTTGTAGATGATTTCAAAGTCATAACCCAACATATTTATGACCCACTTTTTTTGTTCTTCTAAAGATAATCTTTGTTCTAAAAAGTATTTAAGACTATCATGATCCATTTTACCTTGAAGTGTCTTCCCATTAGGTAAGGTCGCCATTTATTAATTGCATGTAGCATTGCTTGCTTCAGATGTAGCCGTAAAAATACCCAGTCGCCTACATCAAAATTTCTTTCACTGTGATGTTGATCTACCTGTTGTTTCATTCGATTCTGCACCAAAGTGGCATTATCCTTTAAAAGTTGGAGAACTTGTTCTTGATGCTCGACGTGATCTTTCACTGCATGAATAATTTCCTTCTTGATATGTCCTTCTATCTTGAGAGTTTGAGGAGTGGTAATTTCTTCCAATGCATTACAAGATATGGTCGGATTCATTCTCGATGCTCGATGTGATCTTTCACTTCTTGAACATTTTTCTTCTTGACATGTCCTTCTATCTTGATAGTTTGAGGAGTGGTAATTCCAACCAATGCATTACAAGATATGGTCTGATTTATTTCTTCTTTCTTTGGGGTTGGTTCTTGGTGAGTATCATTTTCTTTTGATGTTTCTTGATACAAATATTGCTTGAACCTTCTTCTTCTTGATATGTCCTTCTATCTTGAGAGTTTGAGGAGTGGTAATTCCTGCCATTGCAATACAAGATATGGTCTAATTCATTTATTCTTTCTCTAGGGTTAGTTCCTGGTGTATATCCTCTTCTTTTGATGTTTCTTTATCCTTTTCTTCCTCCTCTTCATAATCTATGTAAAATAATTTCTTCTCAGTGCACTTTTGACCTTTAGTGTATTTGCTATCACGATTGTAACAAAGCCCTTTTTCTCTTTTTTCTTCCAATTGTTGTGGTGTAAACCTTGTAGGTTGTGGAAGGTTAGGAGAAAAAACATTTCCATAGTTATAGTTGTGAGTGGTGGGATTCCTTGTTTCCATAATTTCGCTTTCAATTTTTCTTTCCAACCTGAATGCCTTCTCCAATGAATTAAATTCCCAAAGACGAACCTCGTGTTAAATGTTATCCTTTAAAGTCCCTATGAAGACATCAACCATTTTCTTTTCTGGAATATAATTTACCCTTATATTCAATTTTTGGAAGTCCTCAATGTGCTCTGCCATTGAACCCTTTTGTTTGAGATTTATCAACTGGCTAAAGAAGGCGTTTCTCTTTGTATCTTCATAATGTGCTATCATTTATTCCATGAAAATTGACCAAGTGACAAGTGCTTTACGAGAACAAAGTCCTTTATACCATAAAAATTGATCTGGTTCTAAATACGAAGATGCAATGCATACCTTTTGTAGCAGTTGCACCTCATTTAGATCAAAATATTTCTCCATCTGTAGTATCCAATTTAACGGATCATTTCCATCAAACTTCCTCATATTGCCTTTTCTTTAGTTTAGGAGCTCGATCTTGCAATTAATGTAAATCTGTACTTTCAGATCTCCAAGTTTTGAAATCGAAACCTGCAGTAGCCCTCTGCATCCTCTTTTCAATGTCACCAGTCTTATCGAAATTGGATTCTCCAAGAAAGAGTTATGCACAATCTCCCAAGATGACCTGATTATATACCTTTTCATAACATAGAACTTGTATGAAGTGCCACGTGTCACTGCTTCAACCTTAGGACCTGAAACCGGTACACAGAAAACTACAATCTGTCCTCTTTCTGTAACTTTTTACGAAATTTCAATTTGATGCTCAGAGAGAAAGTTATGATGATTTTCCCAAGGTCACTTATTTAGGGTGTAATTCGGGAGCCTGCAGAAACCCTAAATGTCTCAGATTATATCTCCGCAAATATAGGGATACAAGATTTGAAATTTGGATCCAAGCTTCACCAAGACTTTGGTTCAAATAAGTTTTAATTTCAGAGTCTAAACCTTCGTAGAAAAAATATTATAGTGAAAATTCCACGATGACCTGTTTGAGATGAAAATTTGTAGCTTTCCAAAACCCTAATTTCCTCAAATCATATCTCCGAAATATAGCGAGACAAGATCTCAAATTTGGACGCAAGGTTCAGACAGAGTTTTTCTCAAATGGGTTTTCTTTTAGCTTCTGAAACTTCGAAGGGAAAAAGTTATAGCGAAAATTTCACGATGACCTATTTGGAGCAGCAAAACCCTAGAATCCAAAGCTCTGATACCAAATGTTATGAAACCAGCTCACAAAAATATAGAAATGATAGATGAACACCTTAGAAATAAGCCTCTTCGAGGGGGCAACCTCCTTTACATTACACAAATGAACAATTCTTGGATGATACAAATGACAAGATCTCCTTTCTATATATAGGAGTCTAAGGGGTCATAATATAATCAAAGTTGAGATAACAATAATAATGTAAGGGCACAATAATAACAATAGTGGGCTTCTATTGGGCACAATAATAACAATATGGGGACTACATGGGCACAACAATATAATAAGGGGGTTGTACTAATAACAATAAGGGGTTACAGTAGTAGTATAGGGACCTAACACAGAGAGAGAGAGAGAGAGAGAGAGAGAGAGAGAGAGAGAGAGAATGAATTGTAGAGTGAGGGAAGAGAAAGAGTGAAAGTCAAAAAGTGAGAGAGATAAGGAAATAGGGTAGGTAAGGGAGAGAGAGGGAGATATTTGTGGTTGACATAGGGAGGAAGAAAGAGACAAAGTTGGAGGGGGATGTGAAGGAGGAATTTCGAGAGAGGGGGTGGCGGGGGAAAAGGAGAGAGCAGGAGAGAGTGGAGGGGGGAGAGAGAGGAAGAGTGAGAGATAAAGAAATGACATGAGGGGGATGAGAGTGAGAGAGGGGGAGGGAATGAAAGTGAGAGAGAGTGATGGAGGCTGAGATAGAGAAAGATAAAGGGAGGGAGATAGAGATGGATCTAGATGATAAAAGGAGACAGAGAGCATTGGAGGGGGGATTTTTGTGAAGCACAAATTTAGTGAGGGAAGGAGGGATAGAAAAATAGATGAAGGGGGTGGACAAAGAAAGAGGGTAATATAACTTGAGGGGAGGGAATGAGGAAGAGAGAGAGAGAGGGAGAGATAGATAAGGATAAGGGGGGGAGATAGAAAAGCATAAAGGGAGGGATATAGAGATAACATTAGAGAGAGAGAGATTATTGCGAAGCATGGACTGAGTGAGGGAGGGAGGGATAGAGAAATAGAGGAAGGGGGAGAGAGGATGGAAGGGGGGGGTGAGAGAGAGAGAGACAGAGAGAGAGAGAGAGAGAGCAAGAGGGAGGAAAAGGGAGTGAGAGAGAGGGGGGATAGGTAAGGAAAGAGGGAGATATAAATAGAGAGAGAGAGAGAGAGAGAGATGGAACTAGAGAGAGAGGAGAGGGAGGGGAGAGAAAGAGAGGGAGGGAGAGAATGGGGGGTAAGCGAGGGAGGGAAAGAAAGAAAGGGAGAGAAGGGGTGAGGGGGAAAGAGGGGTGAAAGAGAGAGAGAGAGAGAGTCATAGAGTGAGTAGAAGAGGGAGGTAGGGAGATATGGGTGGATATGGAGCGATAGGGGGGTCGTGAGACAAAGAGATAGATAAGAAAATAGGTAGGGACAAAGATAGGGTTGTAGGAGGAGGAGATAGAAACAAAGTTGGAGGGGAGGTAGTGAGAAGGAGGGAGGTAGAGACAAAGAAGGATAAAGGGAGAGAGAGAGAGAGAAAGAGAGAAAGAGAGAGAGAGATGTTGATTTTTGTAGCATCGGATGTGCTCTTGCCTTGAGATTTTGTAGAGAGACTAAGACACATGCATTCTCCAATACCCAGAAATAGTTTGGGAAAATTCCACCTAGAGATGATTTAATTAAAATAATTAACTTTTTTAAAATTGTTCCCTAAGTCTAAACTTAGGAAATCTGGTTAATTAAAGGGTATTAATTAAATCAGGTGTGAATCTTCTAGAAGAAGACGAGGATCAACTCCCAATTAATCTTAGCAATTTATTATGTTTTAATCTTGGTCATTGGTGCTCCAACGAGAGATTATAAGAAGGATTTTGATGGGCACTTGGAGAATACACTAGTGCAGTTTGATTTTGTTGGGAGGTCAATTTCCTAAGTAGTGGTTGTCTGTTGTCGGAAGTGACTTAGCGAAGTCAAAGCAATGAGAGAGGGGTAGGGATAGTAGACCAGAGGAGAGTTTTCCAGATCTGGGGAGTGTAAGGCAGAGAAGGCAGAGAGAGGTTCAAAGAGGCACCGCAGTGCCACGCAAATGCACCGTAGAGCTTCAGAGGGAGTCCGAGATTCAACTCAGAAGTTGAATTCCTAAGCTAGAAGCCACGGTGTGAGACCGGAGGACCATAGGAGTGAAGTTCCAGACAGCAGGAGATCAAAGGAGGAGGTGACGCAGACCCCATAGAGGTTGATGCAGATCTGTGTAGGTTGAAGTAGAGGCTGCACAAAGCCAATGTGGGGCCAACCATCTAGAGCCTAGATCAGATTCAGATCAGAAAATAGTGTGAGATTTTTCTCACTATCTCCTTGTCAGTATTTATTTGTATCAAATTGCCAGTTTGTGAACCTAATGATTTGTACTCAGATTACTACTACATAATAAAATAAAACCCTCAGATGCTGCACCAATTTTCACACATTAGGTTTTCCTGGGACATTTGTCCAAAAACAACAGTGTACATGTGTGTGTTTATTTCTCTCCAGTGCAGCATTTAATTTCCGCAGTATTTTATTTTGTGTAGGATGCAGTGTATGTATTTCAATATTTGTTGTAGAAAATTGCAAGTAACTTGTTCAAGTAATTTAACAAGTAGGAGAAATATTATCAGTTTGCTACAATAGGTATCATATCACTAATTTTTCACATGATATTAGAGCATATATCGTGAGTAGAAGAGCTCAATTGTAGAAGGAAGAGGGAATTCGAAATTATTGTAGAGGCAGCAATTCAAAACCCTAAAGACAGTATAGTTTTTGGGCCAAGGAGGTCGAAGTTTAGAGGAGAAATTGATTTCTCTGAGTGAGTCGACAGAGAAATTCAATTTCCAGAGGTAGAAGGGAGCAACGTATTTTTGCAGAGAAAATATTCAACTGGGAAGTAATTATTTTGCAACAATTGTTGGCAGAATAATGTCAAAAGGAGAGAATAACACATATTGAGGGAATTTCTTCCTCAGAGGAATTCTAGTTGAGAAGTTCGAATTTTCCAAGTAAAGTATCAGTAGTTGTGTGCGGGATTTCTCACTCTAGAAGAGAGTGCGAATAGCTGGGCAGCAGTTGCACAAAGGAGAAGAGGGAGCAATTCAACTTTTTTAGGAGAGATGACATCAATTGGGTTGAGAGATCAAGATCGGTTGGATGGAGCCTCCAATTATGTGATTTGGAAGGCTAGGATCTCATGCCTTCTAGATGAGCATGATCTCAAAACTTATTTCGATAGTGTGGTAGCTCTACCTGTCTATGCAAATCCGCTCAAGAAGTACAAGGTTGAGATGGCAAAGAGGATCATTCTTGATGGGGTTCAAGATCATGTAGTATCCGATATATCTGGCAAGGATACTGCACGAAAAATGTGGGAATCCTTAGCTACGCTATACGAAGGATATTTCAAGTAGTGGAAGATGTACTTAGAGGATAAGATGAGATGCACAAGGATGCAGAAAGGGAAGCGCGTAGACCCATTCCTTACGAGGCTTCAGGATGTCTAGGACCAGCTGGCTTCAATAAGGTCAGCGCCCCATCCCTCAAAGTTTGTACGATTAGCGTTGAATAACATTTCTGAAGATTGGAATGTTTTCATCTAGAGTATCTTAGGCAGAGAAAATCTACCAGATTGGGAATGTGTGTGGGCTAATCGATAGCAAGAGGAAATGAGGCGTGATCTGTTAAAGGCCACCATAAGTGGCAGTAGCAGCAATGGGAAGAAGCAGGTGAAGGAAGAGGTGGACGTGGCTCTTGCATCATAGGGACAACAAGAGTAGCGCAGAAGAAAGAAGGATATTTCAAAGATCAAGTGATTTAGATGTGGCGAGTTGGGCCACTAAGACACTCAGTGTCCTCTCAGAAAGAAGGACAAGGAGGAGAAGCAGGATCAGCAAGTTGCATCTGCAGAGATCGACAGGTTGTCCTCCAGACTAGAGGAAGAGTTTTCCATAATTATCGAGATGTCTCCTGGGGTGAGGTGAGGAAATATGAAATTGTAGCCCCTGAGAGTTATAAGATGGGTAGGATCCTTGAGGAGTCCACATATTAGATCAAGACCTTGCTAGGGGAGCCCATAGTTAGCAATAACAAGATGGATCAGTGGTAGTTGATGCAGTCAAGTTCCAGAGTGACGAATGTAGTAACTAGTAGCAGTCTGAGACTGAGCAGCACTGAGCATAGTTGGAAGCAATGCAGTTGGCATAGAGAAGAGTCAACAGTAGCATAGAGGCTCCAGTGACAGCACAAAGGCTAGCAGAATTCATAAATTAGATGACGGATTCATCATACTGAACACAGTTGGTTTATTATTTTTGATGTTTTTCTGTTACAATGTTGTAGTTACAACAGTAGCAGATGGGATAGGTTGTAGTGCATATCTAGTATTAGAAATAGTTCAACAAGGCTGGCAGTAACATAGATGAAACTCATATTAGAGTTGTGCAGTAGTTGGTGGCCAGTAGATCTAAACATCAGCAGAGCAGTAGGAGATGGTGCAGAAACAGAGTGATGCTTCAGTGGGCTGTAACAAAGTGTTTATTTCTATAGCATATGATGTTCTCTTGCCTTGAGATTTTTCATATAGGCTAAGACACATGCATTCTCCAATACCCATAAATCATTTGGTAAAATTCCACCTAGAGATGATTTAATTAAAATAATTAACTTTTTTAAATGGTTCCCTAAGTCTAAACTTAGGAAATCTAGTTAATTAAAGGGTATTAATTAAATCAGGTGTGAATCTTCTAGAAGAAGACGAGGATCAACTCCCAGCTAATCTTAGCCATTGGTGCTCCAATGAGAGATTATAAGAAGGATTTCGATGGGTACTTCGAGAATACACTAGTGCAATTTGATTTTGTTGGGAGGTCAATTCTCTGAGTAGCAACTATGAGTTGTTGAAAGTGACTTAGAAAAGTCGAAACAGTGAGAGAGGGGTAGGGATAGTAGAGAGGAGGAGAGTTTTCCAGATCTAGGGAGTGCAAGGTAGAGAAGACAGAGAGAGGTTTAGAGAGGCAGTGCAGTGCCACGCAGAGCTTCAGAGGGAGTCTAAGATTCAGCTGGGAAGTCCAATTCCTGAGCCAGAAGCCAGGGTGTGAGACCATAGGGCCAGAGGAGTGAAGTTTCAGACAATAGGAGATTAAAGGAGAGGTGACCCAGACCCCATAGAGGTTAATGTAGATCTACATATGTTGACACAGAGGCTGCGTAGAGCTAGTGTGGGGCCAGCCATCCAAAGCCTGGATCAGATTCGGATCGCCAGATAGTGTGATATTTTTCTCACTATATCCTTGTCAGTATTTATCTGTATAAGATTTCCAGTTTGGGCATATAATAATTTGTACTCAAATTACTACTACATAATAAAATAAAACCCTCAACTGCTTTACCGGTTTTCCCATGGGTTTTTCTAGGGACATTTGTCCAAAAACAACAATGTACATGTGTGTGTTTATTTCTCTCTAGTGTAGTATTTATTTTCCATTGTATTTTATTTTGTGTAGGTTATAGTGTATGTATTTCAATATTTGTCACAAAAAACTGCAAGTAACTTGTTCAAGTAATTTAACAAGTCGGAGAAATATTATCAGTTTGTTGTAGTAGGAATTGGATCACCGATTTTTCATGAGAGAGAGAGAGAGAGAGAGAGAGAGAGAGAGAGAGAGAGAGTTGGTGGGTTGTTGTTGTGAAGGACAAACATAGTGAGGGAGGGAGGGATAGAGAAATAAAGGAAGTGGGAGGAGGAGGGAGAAAGAGGGATTAAGGGGGGAGAGAGAGGACGGAGAAATGGAGAGTGAGAGGAAGAGGCAGTGAGAAAGATAGATAGACATAGAGAGAGAGAGAGAGAGAAGGAATAAGATAGACAGATAGAAAGTGAGAGAGAGGTAATAATATAGAAACATAGAGAGGGGAGAGAGAGAGTGATGAGGGAGAGTAAGGGAACTAGGGAAATATGGGAGAGGGATGGAGGAGAGAATGAGAGAGAGAGGGGGGAGGGAGGAGAGAGAGAGAAAGAGATGTGGGGCTAGGGGATGGAGGAATGGAGAGAGAGAGAGAGAGAGAGATTGGTTGAGGGAGAAAGAAGGGGGGGGGTCATGGAGTGAGCACAAGAGGGAGGGAGGGAGAGATAGGTATATTTGGAGAGAGAGTGAGAAAACAATACAAATGAGAAGATGTGGAGGGATAGAGATATCGAGGGAGTGAGGGAGAGGGAGAGAAAGGGAGGGATATATAGACAGATACGGATGGGAGAGAGAGGGAGCGAAGTGATGTGAGGGGTAAATGGGGGGGTAGAGGGAGAGAGAAAGATAATGAGAGAGGGAGGGAGATAGAGATAGAGAGACACAAACAAATATTTAAATGGAACCAGAGAGAGAGAGAGAGAGAGAGAGAGAGAGAGAGATGGGGTGAGAAAGAGAGAGAGGAAAGGAGACAGAAAGGGATGAGAGAGAGGAGGAGGGGAGGGAGTTCAAGAGAGGAGAGAGAGAGGGAGAGAGTGGAAGAAGAGATAGAGCGGTGAAGATAGAGAGTGAGAGAAATGGGGGGGGGCGGAGAGGGTGCATGTGGAAGAGAGAGGAATACTAAAGGATAGGAGGGAGAAGAGAGAGAGAAGGAGGAGGAGGAGTGAGGGAGAGATGAAAGAGAGAAGGAGTAAGGGAGAGATGAGGAGAGAGAAGGGGAAAGAGATAGGGAAGAATAGAGAGAAAGAATGGGGTGGTGAGACAGAGAGAAAAATAAGAAGATAGTAAGGGACAAAGAGATAGCGCCAGAGGAGGGAGACAGAGGTAAAGGTGAAGAGAGAAAGAGAGAGCGTGTGATGGGGGAGAGGGGGATAAAGATATAATGAGAATTAGGGAGAGGGAGGGAGATAAAGATGGTGATGAAGGGGGGACAGAGAAAGGGAGAGAGTAGTAGCATTAGGGGAAAAGCGGGGGAGGGAAGAAGAGAGATAGAGTGAGAGGAAGAGAGAGAGAGTGATGGGGGTAGAGGGATGGAGATTGTGTGTGCGTGTAATAGAGAGAGAGAGAGAGAAATATGGAAATGGAAATAGAGAGAGAGAGAGAGAGAAAGCAAGTAGGGGGGAGGAGGAAAGAGGGAGGGAGATAGAGACAGCGAGGGAAGAAGATATAGAAAGACAAATAAATATGTATATGGAAATAGAGAGGGAGAGTGGGGGGAAGGAGACAGGGAGGGAAGAGGGAGAGTATGGGAGGGATATTGAGAGATATTAGAGAGGGTGAGAGACATTGGAAGAAGAAAGAGATAGTGAGGGAAGAAGAGAGAGAGAGAGAGGTGCAGATAGTGAGGTGGCACTTCTTGGAAAATTTTATTGTTTTGGGCTAGCCACACACGCCTATAAATGAGAAATTTAGGTGGCATGAATTTATCAACCTCATTTTTATTCCACCATCCATGACATGCTTCTAGATTTGTTTCACCCCTCCATTCACCCATAAATTCAATTGGGTCTTAAAAACAAGCCAAGAAAACTATGTGAATAGGTATTGAATGAAAGATGATTGGTGGTATCTTCCTCTAATTTGTATAAGTTGCACCAACTTGGACCTCAATCTGGAACTTTTGGATTATATCCCATGTTGGAGCCTTATTTTCTATCATTCACCACATAAATAGTTGAACCTTTTCCGGGAATTTTATCTTCCACAAAGGCTTCCACTGCCAGTCTTGAATGCCATTTAGTTGAGAAACAATGAGGCACTAGTATCCTAGCTTTGGGGTGTAGTCACAAAAAGGGGAAAAGGCCCACAATAGTTCATATTCCCTTGTCGCCAACCAGATATGATAATTTTTAAGAGTTGTCATATATCTTTCCCATTGACCAAAAAAAATGTTTGGTATGTCCAATTTGCTAGCAGATAACCATCCTTGGGCCCAGATGGTTGTTTGTGTATGCTCCACTACCTGGGATAAACTAAAGTAGCCAATGCAGTTTAATATAGCCATTGGCTTTGGGGAAAGCTAAAATTTTGCACTGCACCCAAACCAGTGGTCGACTCTAATTCACATCCTTTAACCATTTCTAACTCTTTAAGTAATCCCATCCCTTATAAGTTGAAAAGATGTTGTAACCACCTTATATATGACTGAGATATTTATCCTTGGCCTTGATGGAAGCATGACCCATTCTTCTATGGATAAAGGTTGGCTATATACTTTTGATGGACCACCGATGTCCAAAGGCTTTGGGAAGATAAGAGTCTCCAACCCACCTTTATTGCAAGAGATTTAGCAAAAAGGGGGATGTTTTTTATCCCCCGGTCACCCCACACTTTTGGAACAACAATCCTTTCCTATTTTAACCATGGCATAAAAAAAAATGATCCCTGGACCCTTCCCTTAGAAATATGAGATATACCTTCTTAATATTTTCGAGGATTCCCTTGGGGCTCCGGGATAGGAACATCTAGTAAACTAAAATTATTTTGAGAACATATTTGATCAACATTATCCTCCCTGCTCTAGATAGCCATCTAAAACTCCATTGCTTTAACATTTTTCTAATTTCACTACCAACCAAGGGCAATCAAATTTCTTGTAGTTTTTTAGCTTACAGTGGAATCCCGGGTATTTTAATCCCTCATCCCACAAAACAAGAGAGTAAGGGAGAAGAGTATGCAAATAAAATAATTCATTATCATCAAGACAATTTGTAGAAAGAGTAATATTGGAAGCATTATTTTTCATACTTTTTAGTCATAAAAACTTGCAAAAATACAAGCCTTGGTCACAAGCCGACCAAGTAACTTTTTCAAATTATAAATTAACCATACAATGCTAACAGAGTTAATGATGTCATGCTGATCTAGGGTTCTTGTAGGGACACGTTGATTCCTTTAAGTGCCAAGATGAGTGAGAGGGCTCCAATCACCAATTAGGGGATGGCCCCAAATTCTCCATGCAAGTCATCATGTGGGCCCCCCAAGTAGGTTTGGGGCACAAATGTTGGTCTCATGGGTCTCTAGATGATACAAAATCCTGTAATGCTCTAACGCTGAGCACTATGATGATGGTGCTTTTCCTCCCATGTCTGAAGGGTTGAGATAAACCTCCTTTGGGCCTTGGATCAACTGCCATACTATGCTAAGTCGATCGGGGCACACTGGTCCAAGTGTGTCATCTCGTGAATAATATGGGGAAATGATTAGTCTGCTAAGGATGTTGAAGGTGTCCATCGCATGAAATTATGCTCTAAGACATGATGGATTCCCATGGCTCTCAACGCTTCCCTTGGGAGTGTCAATATGATCCTTTGGTGGGATTGGGCCCCAATTAAGTTTCCCAACCCATGATGAAACCACCTTCCAATTACATATAAGATCCAATGTGCTTCCTCACCATCAGGTACAATAATTTGTTAGTGCATCTAAGTGAACCAAGCTTGTTAATCAAGGGAACAATGAGACTTCACTGTGGGATTCCCTTCCAAATTTGGGGCTTTAAGCTCATAATAGTGTTGCCTCCCTAGGTAGGAGTGACTAATAGACAATCCTATTAGGTGTTCCCATCCCCTAAGGGGAAAGACAAGCCCAAGGTACTTCCTTCAATTGATAGGGGTAATGTGAATAATAATGAGATGGACGAGGACATGAGGGTCTCAAAGTCAAATGTTATGGGTTTAAGGATGGTAATGATGAGAGATGTCCACATATTTGGGTGAATAAGTGTAGGAGGGAGAAATCATGGATACATGAGTTACCCTGGCCTTTTATTTCCACCCTTCTTCATTAGCCTTCTGTATTTTCTTGATTTTTCTTTGTATTATTTCTTGGGGCTCTAGGAGATGAGAGCATATTGTGTATGATGTAGCAGTTATTACTCCTTTAAGGTGGGAATGTTTATCGACCATCAAAGGTTAAGACGTGAATGAGTTCCTTAATGATGTGGGGGCACTCATGGGCCCTAGGAATTATGGTGATGGCCATAGTGATATAGGGTAGAGCTCATGTTTGGCATTTTCCCACATGTTATTTAATGTCTTGACCATATGCTACATTTTATAATCTTCCTTTATTTTATTTCTTGCTTGTGGCCATGATATGATTTTAACGTTCTTTTAGCTGCATCAATGTCTGGGGAAACATTTACAGGCCCGACCCATATGTGTGGACAAGGGGAGCAGGTGTACCAATGCCTTGTAGACCCAGTGATCATATAGACCTAGAGAAGGAAAAATATGAAATAGGACTTGTAATGTGTGAAGGGGAGTGAAAAATATGGAACAAGAAAACGAAGCCACACTACCAAAATCAAAGTTCCCCAAGTAGTTCCCTTCCTAAATCCATAGGCTAGTAGGGAAGATCCCATGGGACTAGGATTGATGATTAACACCCTATTTAAGGTGAGGGAACAAAACTACGATCAAAGACCTTCCCTATTCCACGTCACCCAATAATCCATGCCCAACATGCCCAAGTAAAATCAAGCATAAGCACCCAATTGCATAATGAAAAACATACCTTTTGGGTTGGAATGCCCACCTTCAAACATACACTCTCAGCAGATGGGTGGGGGGACATATGGCTAATACATCAAATGGAAAAATATATCGACTACACTAGTGGTTGTCAAGGGCTACTACTTTCCAACTGAAGATATATTTAGGATAACTTTTCTCCTATGGGATTACCCACTTTTGATGGGTAACATTTGGCTCTAATTTGTACATGACCTCTATGTGGAGTGCATGATCAATGTACTCGAACGGGGATGTCATGAGAACACCAACAATCCTCTAGAACTGAACACTTGTATCCTACACATCACAAACACTGATGGAAGCATGTGTCCTAGGCGTACTTTTATCTCCCATGTTTTCATCAAAATAATAAATCATATAGAAAATAAAATCTAATCTAAGATGAAAAACTAATCTAAATGCAGCTATTCTAGTATGAGAATATGATATGATGATAGTCACTATGCAAAATCAATATGCAATGATCCTACTCTACCATGCATGCTAGCATATTATACAAGAGCTAAGTATAATCATACAACCAATGTAACCAACATATTATAAGATCAATATCATCCCCATTATCCTTATGACTAATAAGGAGATCAATCCAAGAGAAATCATGGCAATAATCTTATGCAGGATGAGGGTGGGAGGTGAGAAAATAAGAAATCCATACATCATGGAGGGAAGTCGTAGATGAAGGGAATGAATTTTATTTGCAACGTCAAATCCTTTCTTGTAAACAGAGGATGGAGGACCCAATGATCAATTTGATGAATTCCCTTTCAAGAGCCTGCTTAATGGTGTCATGCCTCATGGTGGCTTTCGGGGCACACGGTGGGAAAGGAGGGGATGGTTGATGCAGAGGGTCCCAACAGTAGGTTGTTCACTACAAGAATCACATTCAAAAGGATGTAACAAATTAGGTTTATCGTCTTCATTTCTCATGAAATAGGTGTTGAGAATGCAACAAGGAAATCCTAATTTAATTTTCCCTTGAATTACATTAGGAGAAAAATTGTAATTCCACATCACAAGACAAGTTGTATGAGTTAAATAAGTTAATTTGACTTAGTTGGTTCAGTTAATTCGAGTTGAGGGTCTAACTTGAGCCATATAAAGTGGCTCCTACTTTATAGGAGCCCTAGTTGAGTTTGTTTTGAGTTGTAATTAATTAATTCAGTTTAACTGAGTTGAAGTCAGTTAAACTAGTTCCAACTATTGGAGGAACTAGTAGGAGGTCTAGCAGTGGGGTGCAGCTTCAGTGCTCAACCAGTTAACTGATAATTCAGCCATAAATAACTCATGCATGTGTGATCTACATGTTACCGAATTGAGATAGGAGTTCAAGGGTAGTGTACTTTCAATTGTATAATCATCCAATTGTATAGGTGGTGCATGAAGTCAGAGGAAGGCCTATGATGGATTGCGCAGTTATGGATGAGGAATTTACCTAATTAATAGGGGTTAATTCTCAAAGAAATAATGGAAGGAAATAAGGACTTGGGCAAGCAGAAAATTGGTTAAGTATTGGCCAAGGCTTGTCTAGGAAGTAGTGAGACAGACAAAGATAGTGTAGAGGTTGCTCGGGCTTGAGCAAAGCATTGTAATCTTCTCATATTTTTTTGACTAATGAAATATACATATAGCAGGGGTTTTTAGTTATGGCTTTCCCTAAGAAATCATTTTGAAATGTGTTTATTGAATTTTTTCTCTTGTATGCTCTATGATTTTGCGATCGTTAATTGTTTTCGCAGTTGGTAGAGTAGATTCAAGTCTATTGTTTTAGTAAATTACAATTAGAAGTTTGAATCTATAGGGAATTTCTACAATGGGGAATGATAGGCGGATCTAAAATTGACTCAAATACATCCCCATGATCATAAGGAAGGCAAGGCAAGGTGAGGATTCTATTATTATTGTCATTAGTATTATAGATGAGGTCCTTATCAAAATTATGGCCACTTCTCTTCCACTTTCCTTCTTCAATTTGCAAATAATCATTAATGTCAATGTTCAAGGAGTCAATGGTGGCACCTTTTTCAAAGTCTTCAATATGTACATAATTAACAATAACGTCCTTGGTAAAGGTAGAACCAACCTCAACTTCACTTCCCACATATCCATTTTCATTGTCGTTGTCATAAATTGGATCATCCCAAAAATGATGGTTGCTTCCACCCCACTCCCCTCGTTTATATGCAGGAAGTAAAAAATGTCAACCTCTAGGGAATCAATGGGGTCCCCACTTTCAAGATCTTCAGAAAGTACGTCATCCCATATCACTTCTTGTGATAAATAACTGCCTTTATCATGTTCTTCAACATGGATTAGGGGCTTCACAAGGACTTCATATTCTTTGCTATCGTAGTCAATTCCCCAATATGCAGTCCTAAATTCTTCCATACCAGAAAGATGAAAACATAATTGGTTAATGGCCAAGATTTTGCGTGCATCTTCATCACTCATGAATTGTGACCTCCAAGACCGAAAAAAAAAATCAATCAAAACTTCAAATGAAGTGGTGCTAGTAAGGTCATAAAGATCATTGATTTGACATGTTCCAAGAGACTCAAAGAGTAATTTCACCAAAGTACCTTGGTGAGTGATTCCCTCCCTCGAAACATATGAGATCAATTCAACTATATGATCAAGTACAAATAGCATATTATCATTGAATTTTGGGATATTAAGAAATATCTCACACAACTTCCAAGGAGCCATTCTTTTGAATTTTTCATAACAATCAAGAGAAGAGTCGCCAGGGTGAATTTAAGGTGCCTTAATGAATGCTTTCTTCACCCTACAAGCATTGTAACATTGAGGTTCAATGAAGAACTAGGGCTTCGTTCTTCCAATGGAGCTGTCAAATAATGATTTATATTGTTGTATGGGAACAAGACATGCTTCGTGCCCTCAACAGCGATGCCAAAAAATGTTACCACACAATCTCGCAGGGCCCTAAGGAAGGGACAACTACCAGACTAAGTGACAACAATGGGACAATGACCCACTATCAACTCAGTCAAAGTCCCCTACTCTTTATGGATTTTCACTGATGGGAGGATTCCTGGTAGGAAGGGAATTAGTTAGAATGAATAAATCAATGATTTAGGTATAACGTGATTTCAAAAAGCCAATTCAAGGAGAAACATAACAATGGATCAATGCTTTAAGGAAGATAAACACTCTTCAAGAAAGGCCTATGAGGAGATCAAGACTTACGATTTTAAATATGATGATGAATTTAGGTATTCCTAAGGTCAAGACTATGGGTGATGAGGTAGGATCCCTCAATGAAACTCTTTGTGATGTTTTAACACTTCTAAGAGGATCTTCACTCCCTTTGAGAGACCTAGGAAATACTTGCACTAGACCCGGGGTTTTATAAATAAACATGAAAAGAAATAATTCCAAGGTACTCACTAGGTCAAGGTAATGGAGGGGAAAGGGTTTCTTATGTTTTATCCAATGAATACTATGCTCATAGAACCCTCAAAGAAGTCTCCAAGGAGAGAGAGAAAGACCTAGGTTTTCCCTCTTCGAGTAGCACCTATGGAAATATATTTTATGGATGAAACTTGGGCGAATGCCCACCAAACTTGGAGGATAGGTAGCCTAGACCCCAAGCTTGATGTTTGGACCCCCAAATTCCCAAAAAATCACCTCCCTAAACTTTCATTGTAAGCCCTAGATTTCTCCCCTACCTTTATAGGACTGAAATTAAGGAGGAGAAAATATGGAGAAAGAGGAGTTTGATTACCAAAAGTGTTGGACTAGTGCCTATTCCTTTGGGCAATGGTGTCTTGAGATGCTTAAGATAAGATAAAATGTCTTCTAAGGAGTTCAAGATCAATACTCTAATTACCAATTTCAAACATTTACCCTCTTCAAATAATAATGGAGAATCAAAATATATCATTCACTAGGAACATTCATTACGTGCTCTTTATTTGATAACATATGTAATACTCTACTAGAAAAATTTCCAAAATTAATCTTCAGTAATTAGGGCACAAATTCACATATTCTATAGTAGAAATTCCATACATCAAACAATTTTCAAAGAAATTTTCTATCAAGAAGCACTTACAAAGATACATGCAATATATCCATCCATCATTCATGAAGAAGCTCCAAAGAAGAGAAGTGAATCATCTTCCATACATCACAATGCATCAAAAGAGTCTCCAGTAGCTCCAAAAGAAAAGTTTGATTTCTTTACAAGAGAAATAATCCAAGTGTGATGATGATCTCTCACAAATGAATGTGAGTTCTATAAATATGAGTCTCATGAAGTCAAAGTATTAGCCTAGGGTCCCCTAACATTATAAAAATGTGAAAAATACAAGCCTTGGTCACAAGTTGACTAAGTGGATTTTTCAAATTATAAATTACCCATCCAAATGCTAGCCGAGTTGATGATGTCATGTTGATGTAGGGTCGTTGGAGGGCCAAGTTGAGTCCTCTAAATGCCAAGATGAGAGAGAGGGTTCCATAAATTACCAATTAGGTGATGGCCCCTAATTCTCCATTCAAGTCATCATGTTGGGCCCTTGATTGGGTTTGGGCCATGTTGGTCTCACAGGTCTCCAGATGATATAAAAACCTATAATGCTCTAACGTTGAGGGCTATGATGATGGTGCTTTCCCTCCCATGTATCAAGGGGTGAGATAAAACTCCTATGTGCCTTAGATTAACTGCCATATTATGCTAAGCCGACTAGTGCACAATGGTCCAAGTGCCTCATCTCATGAATAATATGAGGCAATGAGAAGATTTCTAATGGTGTTGAAGGTGCCCATGGCATGAAATGATGCTCTAACACATGATGAAGTCCCATGGCTCTCAATGCTTCCCCTAGGAGTGTTAATATTATCCTCTGGTAGGCTTGGGCGCCAATTAAGTTTCTCAACCCATGATGAAACCACCTACCAATTACATATAATATCTAACATGCTTTCCCACCATCATATACAATCATTCATTAGTGCATCTAAGTGAACCAACCTTGATAATTAAGGGCACATTAAGACTTCATAGTGGGTTTTCCTTCCAAATTCAGGGCTTTAAGCTTGTAATAGTGTTACCTCCCTAAGCAGGAGTGGTTAATAAACAACCCTATTAGGTGTTCCCAACCCTTAAGGGGAAAGATAGGTTTAAGGTAATTCCTTCAATTGATAGGGGTCATGTGAATGATGATGAGATGGATGGGGCATGGGGGTCTCAAAGCCAAATGTCATGGGTTCAAGTATGGTAATGATGGGGGATGTCCACATATTTGGGTGAATAGATGTAGGTGGGAGAAATATTGGATACATGAGTTACCCCAGCCTTTGTGTTTCCACCCTCCTTCATTATCCTTTTGCCTTTTCTTGATTTTTCTTTGCATTATTGTTTAGGGCTCTAAGAGATGAAATCTTGTTATGTATGATGTAAGCAATTGTTACCCCTTTAAGGTGGGGTCATTTATCACCCACCAGGGGTTGCGACGTGCATGGGCTCCTTTATGATGTGGGGGAACTCATGGGCCCTAGGAACTGGGGTGATGGCCATAGTGATAAGGGGTAGAGGCCATGTTCGGATTTTGCCCATGTGTTATTTTAATGTCCCAACCATCTTTTACATTTTATAATCTTCCTTTCTTTTGTTTCTTGCTTGTGGCCATGATATGATTTTAACGTTCTTTTAGCTGCAAAAACCTCCGGGGCAACATTTCTAGGCTTGACCCAGACATGTGGACAAGGGAAGGATGTGTACTAATGTCTTGTGGACCTAGTGATCATGTGGACCTAGAGAAGGAAAATGATGAAATTGGGTTTGTAATGTGTGGAGGGGAGTGAAAAATATGGAATGGGAAAACATAACCGCTCACCAAAATTGGGGTTTCCCAAGTAGTGTGAAAATTCCTTGGTTGCAATTATTGGATATTATTCCCCTAACTGTTAGCAATTTAATTGTTTACGAAAATTAACAATATTCACAATTGCAATATTCACCATAAAAACGCTACAAAAAAATAAAGTCAGTAACCGAGAAATAGACACACACACATAAAAATGAAACCAATTTTTTTGGACTTAAAAGTCTCCAGAAAAAACTCGAAGGGAAAATTAGTGTAACATATGAGGGTTTATTTTATTATTTTTTAGAAAAATGGAGAGTACAATTATTTGGATTTCTCATTGGCAATTAGAAAAATTTGCTCTGCCTTCTGGATGACTTTCTCGACCTCCGACAACTGAAATGACCTCTCTCTGACAACTTACAGTGGGGTTTCTAGCTGCTCGCATTGACTACTTGACCTCTTTGTATAATATTGTTGGCCTCCCATTTCTTGCCTCTCCAACAATAGAAAACTGCAGGGAAACTCTCCAGAAATATCCTTTGTTTCTCCCTCAATCAATAATTTCTCCTTTTCTGGCTCAAACTCTCTTCCTTGTTGAATAATGGTAACTAGATAACTCGATCTGCCAAGGAAACTCACTCCCCTCTTGTGTCTCTCTCCAACCCATTGACTTGCTCTTATAATCTCTCGTTGGAGCACCAATGACCATCATTAGATCCTCATCAATCATTAAGATCATCTTAGACTCAATCCGTGTGATTTTATGGAAGTCTCGTGAGCATAAGTCGATCTCCTTAATTAATTCACTTTAATTAACCAATTTTCCTAAGTTAAAATTAGGAAAAAATTAAATGATGGTTGATTAATTTAATTGAGGCATTTCACAAGCTTATCTTAAGAAACCTTTTTTGGGTTTTGAATATCTCATGTTCCTTAGCCTATTAGACACAAATCAAGACTATAGCACTTGTTCAATTCTACCAAGAAACACACACTAAAACACCCTCTTAGCGAGGAAGGTGTTCTCTCCACTCCAACATATCTCCTCTATAGTTGGACCACACTGCTAGTGTTTGAATTTGTAAGATGTTGTCAATGTCCTCCATGCTACTGTGCATAATCTAATTCACCTACCAACCCTATAGTTAAACAAATTTTCATCTACACTGCTTGTTGACACTGCACTGCTTCCAACACTGCCTGCACTACATTTGATCTCATGTTGTTGTTGTTGCTACAACTACTTCAACTAAGAAATGATTTATTGTCCTTGCACCTAGATCCTGCAATTGTTCCTTATGTCTATGAATGCAACTATCTCTGCTATGTTTATTGAGTATCTTACTGTGCCCAATTGTATCTGCACCTCTCTAGTATCTAACTACAACTAGTTCTACACTGTCTCTCAAGATCTAACTACATCTTGCTAATATTTTGATCCTCCTACTACTGAATATTATGGGACCCCGTAGCTAAGGTAATGATCCATGAGGAAACACATGTCCAATGTTATACCTCCTCAGACCCTTCCCGATCATGCAACTCTAAATCCTCATGATCCTCCTTCATCTAGAGGTATAAATGATACCAACACAAACTCCTCCAACCTAGAGGTCAATTCATATATTCCTGCCGAAGTTGTTGTCTATTGCTCCCCCTTCTTTCTTTTGGGACACTGGGTGATGTAGTGACCAAAATTACCACATTTGAAGCATTTGACCTTTGACAGGTTCTTTTTATCCTTTCCACCTCCCTTTGAGTTTTGTCGTTGAATGGGACCCTTCTTCGGATTTCCCTTACTGACAAAGGCAACATTCTCCTCCTCTTTCTCAACCTTCGGCCCTTTGTTGCTATTGTTGGTAGTACCATAAGCAAGACTAATCCTTAGCTCCTCATGTGTGAAGTCACTCTGAAGACGTTCCCAATATAACATTTTGTCCCATCCAGTTATTCCCTAAAGAAACGTTGCCCACTCTCTAGTAAACGCATTCAAAGCTACTCACACAAGTTCATTGTCTTCAGGTTTCTCACCTACAATTACTAGCTCATTTCAGACATTCTAGATTCTGGTGAGATAGGGTGTTATGCCTTCATCCTTTTGCATCTTTATGGTCCTCAAATTCTCCTTGAGAATCATTTTTTGATTCTCAAATGGATCCTGGTATAGATTTACAATGACATCCCACATTTCCTTTGTTGTACTCTTTGTTGCAATATGCGGGACGATATGGTCTTGAACTCCATCGAGGACCATCCTCTTCGCCTTGGCCATATCCTTCCTATACTTGTGGAACTGGATAGATTCCACTGGTACAATTATGATTGTTGTCACAAACTCCTTCAGGCCATGCTCATCCAAAATGAATTGCATCCTAGCCTTCTAGACACCAAATTTTGAGGCTACGTTAAGTCTATCCTGATCTCTTAGACCTACTACTATCATCTCAGTGAAACACAAATAAGTGGAGACTGAAACTAGAAATGTTCTTCTTTTCCCTGCTTGGACCTCTCTTTTTCTACTTGCACTCCCTAAGGAATGTGCATATCTTCCTCTAGATGTCCTTCTCTGGCTAATATACTGCCTCCAACTAGTTACCGAGACTACTCACTCTGCCTTCTGAATGTCCTTCTTTGGAAACTGACACATGAACTGTAACCTTTGTAACTCGAACTTTCTATTCAAGCAAACTCGCATTGGAAAATTAATTTTCCTACGTTGTCCTGTCGCTACTGGAAATCTCAAATCTCCTTCTTGAAGCTGGAAACTAGAAACCCTCTCAGAAATTCTATAAATTCCTCTTAGTGTGTTTTTCTTTTCCTTCCATACGAAGATCTACAACTGCAACCCTTGCTGTAAATATTTTGTGCCCAGGTCTACTCAACGAATCACCTGATCTGCTCACCGGAATCGCTTCCTAGCAAATCCTCTACCTGTTGGAATTCTGCTATGGCCAAATCAAACTTTTCTTTCACTTTGCCTCTGGAAATCAATTATTGCCCAACAATTTGCACTACCTGATTAACCTGCACATACTGGAGAAATTGTGCTTCAATCTCCCTCTGAAATTGGGCAATCCTACTCCTCTCACTTTTGAGCTTTTTGATCTGATCTTCAATGCTCTGATACCATGTGAAATTCCTTGATTACAATTACTGGATTTTATTCTCCTAATTATTAACAATTTAATTGTTTACGAAAATTAATGAATAGTTCACAAATGCAATCTTCACCATAAAAACACTGTGGAAAATCAATCAGGAACCGAGAAATAGATGCACACATAAAATTGACACCAATATTTTTGGACTTAAAATTCCCTAGAAAAACCCTGAAGGGAAAACCTATGGAACAGATGAGGATTTATTTATTATTTTGTAGTAAAATGGAGAGTATAGTAATCTTGATGCCTTACTGGCAATTGGAAAAATTTGTTATGCTTTTTGGATGACTTTCTCGACCTCTTGCAACTAAAACAACCTCTCTCTAGCAACTCGTATTAGGGTTTCCAGCTACTCACACTAGTTGCTTGACCTCTCTGCAAAATAATTTTGGCCTCCATTTTCTTGCCTCTCCAACATTGGAAAACTATAGGGAAACTCTCCAGAAATCTCCTTTGTTTCTCCCTCAATCACTCATTCTCTCCTTTTTTGGCTTGAACTCTCTTCCTTGCTGAATCACGACAATTGGATAGCTTGATTTGCCAAGGAAACTTACTCCCTCTTGTATCTCTCTCCAACCCATCAAATTGCTCTTATAATGTCTCGTTGGAGCACCAACAACCATGATTAGATCCTCACCAATAGCTAAGATCATCTTAGATTTGATCCACTAGATTTTCTAGAAGTCTCTAGAGCATAAGTCTATCTTCTTAATTAATTCACTTTAATTAACCAGTTTTCATAAAGTAGACTTAGGAAATAATGAAATGATGAATAATTAATTTAATTCAAGCATTTCACAAGCTTATCTCATGAAACCTTTTATGGGTTTTGGAGATCTCATGTTCATTAGCCTCTTAGACACAAATGGACTAGAACACCTATTTGATGCTAATAAATAACACAAAATAACAAGTGCTTTACTTCTTAAATCCATAGGTCAATATGGGAGATCCCACGGGACTAGGATTGAGGATTAACACCCCATTTAAGGTGAGGGAACAAATCTATGGTAAAAAACCTTCCTTATTCGAAGTCACCCAATAATCCATGCCCAAAATTCCCAAGGAAAAAAAAGCATAAGCACCCAATTTCACAATAAAACATACCTTTTGGGTTGGAATTCCCACCTTCAAACATATGCTTTTGGAAAATGGGAGAGGGGATATATGACTAATATAAGGAATATAGATCAAATGGCACAATGTATCAGCTACATTGGCGGATGTCATGGGCTGATGGCTGTCATTTGAAGAAATTTTTAGGAGAAATTTTCTCCCATGGGGTCACCCACTTTTGGCGGATAACATAGACTTAAATAGTTTTGAAGAAAGGTTTCATCCTCCCTTCAGCCATCCCCAAAAATTGGAATGCATCTACAAATTATAGGTGTGTAATAGAAATATTGCCAGCTAATGTTATACCTCTGAAATCCCCCACCCCCATGCTTTACCTCCCCTAGTATCCCGCTTAAGCATTCTGCTACTAGGAGGAAGAGTAAAGGGGATAGGGGACATCCCTACCTCATACTCTTTGCCCAAAAGAAGGGTGATGATGAACCATTGATGAGCACAACAAAAGATATTGTAGATAAAAAACTCACTACCTGAGGGATCAAAGGAATTTCGAAACCCAAATGAGTCATCAGAAGCCGAATGTAATACTAGTTTACTCTATCGTAGACCTTGGAGAGGTTGATCTTTAGGACCACACCTTCCAAATTTCGAGTTTTGAGACTATGTAAACCTTCCTGCGCCACCCCTATAGTTTCATGGATCTAATGATCTTCCAAGAAACCAAACTACTATGGGGAGATTACTCTCCACTTTTTGGATCAAAGTTAAGAATGTGGATTTGAAAGCAACCATAACTATTCCTCCCATTCTTGATTCCTCTACCACCCTGAGGAGGTATTCTTCAAGAAATTCAAATAATCCTAAATATAATTCCATTATCCAACCATCCAACCCCAATCTATTATCCTTTTGGAAACTGTGTACAACCACTTTGATCTCTTATTCAAACATTTCCTCCATAAGTTATTGGTTATCCTCCTCATTCACAAAACTTGGGAAAATTTGTGCCAATTGAAAAATCTTTGCTATTGAAGTTCCCTCCTTCGCTTGTAAGATATTACTGAAATGACTTTTCTCCATGAGATCCAAAACCTAAAAAGAGGAGGCTTGGTTCCCTTATTGATCCTTTAGCTTCCATATTATGTTGGGAATTTTCCTACCCTTGGCATAGTTTTGGAAAAACTTTGTGTTCTTATCCCCATACTCTAGCAAAACAACACATTTCTTAAGCCTCCAAGTGGCCTCCTTTTCCTCAAGAAGTCGTCTCCTAGTGGCTTCCAATTGAGCCAACCTTCCCTTGTATTCTTAAGTGGAAACCCCCCTCCATCCAATCCACTTATGATATCTAGTTCCTCTTCCACATTCCTGAGAGCTTCTTCATCCATCACTCTTTTCTAATCTTCCCAATGGAGGGTAGATTGTTTGATTTTGAACAATTTTGAAACAAACTGGGCCATTGCTAAAATACCTAGCTGATGGTTGTAAGGAGTCCATGCATCACACACCATTTCTAGGAAATCTTCATCATTCAACCAAGATGAGTTAAATTTGAAAGGACTTGCTGGTTTTTTACTTAGTCCTCTAATTTCCAAGAATATTATTGGGTGGTGATAAGACCCCCCACCCCCCCACTTCCTACCCATTTATGAAGTAGCGACAATGCCTCCACCAAACTCTCTGCCAGAAGAAAGCGGTATAGTATCTTGGCCACTCTTTCCTCCCTAACCTTCTTATTTCTCTAGGTCGTCACTGCATTAACTAAATCCACATCTACTAGGAAATGATCCATCAAGGAGTGTGCAAATAAATCAGAGATTAAGTCTGGCATGACATGTGGCCCCCACACTTCATCTGCACCCAGAGATAAATTTAGGTCCCCTCCCAGGATTAACATATCTAAGCTTATAATTTCCTTATGGAGTAGACCTTCGTAGAATTCAACTCTTTCCGCATAGGGCCCATACACATTTACAATCAAAATTTATTTTCATAACTATGTCGAGAAGAATTTCATTCCTAATGTTGATTTAAATCCCTAGGAGTAAAGAGATAATATGTTTCGAGGGTTCCATCCTATTGTCAATCCCCCCAATTGTCCCTAAGTATCAGCATGAAAAAATTCCAACCATGAGATAGGGCTTCTAATAGGCTTGTTACTGCATTTCCATCACCTAAGGTCTCCTTAAGGGGAATGATATCAAGATTGATTAAGATAACCAACCTATGGAGGGTTAATTTTTTGGAATGGCTAGATAGACCCCTGCAATTAAAGGATTGTATTATCATAAGTAACCCCCCAAGGGAATTCACTGCTCTAAGTGCCCCATCGATGGATTGTTGTTTACTTGATGTCACAATAAGGCAATCTTTAACCTGGGCTTTGGCCAGAAAATATTTTCTCCCATGGCCCTTTCCATCACACAAGCCTACTAAAACTTGTCCCAAGCCCGCAAAACAAATCAAGGATACACCCTAGGAAATCCTAGGCCTCAGTTTATATCGAGAACCCAACTTAGTAGAGTCTCCTGAAAACAAATCCTCTGTTGACACAATTGTGGGAGGAAATTGAGGGCCAACAATAGGGTAATCACACATTGCAGAGGAAGGATTTGGAATGGGAGGGATAGGTGAAAATGAGAGCCAAAGATTGATCCACTAGAGCACCCTGCCTTCAAATTGGAAAAATAACTAACCATACTTGAAAGAGGGACAAGAGATAACTTACCATGTGGAATGCCCTCTTGTTTCCCTGGCGCCTTTGGATTTCTAATCCCTTTTCTACTACTCTAGATGTTTCTTTCTCTATACCCGCAGACTCCCCCCCTTGAGGAAATTCTAAGGAAGGGGGCAGCCCCTTTGGAGATGAGACTATCTGCATTTGATCCACCTCTTGCAAAATATTTTTTACTCTCGAATCATCAGCTTGGAACGCCCCTCTTTTCATTGTTTCTTCTAGAGGTTTGTCTCCCTTTTTCCCATGAGAGGGGAGTGAACAGTGTGTAAGGATGTGACCATATTGGTGACACCTCCTGCTTGGAAAAAGTATTCCTTCGTAATCAAAAATATGAGTGAAGGAATGACCCAGAGGCCCAATCTCTAATTTAGTCTCCAAACCATCTTTAAGGTCCAACCTTACTAAAATGTGCACCATTGTTAACCTTATAGTTTCTTTGAAAGACATGTATGCCTCTAAGAAAGTCCCTAACTGATTCCTTATTACTTTGAAAACATCCATAGACCAATATTGAACTGGTAGTGCCGACAACCTAACCCATATTGTAGCCAGATCCACACTCTCCTTACTAGTTTAAAAAAGGGGCATCTATCTCTTGAGCAAGATTGAAGATGAATTAATTTGCTAGTTCCTCTCCAAAACCCACTCAACATCATCCCCTTAGCTAAACTAGAGCAGGAACCATCCTTTTGCAAGGGTTTAGACCACATGGAACATACTTATCTTGTGGCTCCAAGCCTGGGCCATCCATTCTTCAATTGACCTCGAGCTCAAAGGATGCCCTCAGACTCGACCCACTATTTCCAAATCCAACATTTGGATAACTTTATTTAACTAGACATAGTCATTGAGGACTATTTGAATTTCCTCTAGTTTCCTCTTTACACACATAAAATTCCTCTTCTTGGAGCCTGAGATGCCCTCAAGACCTATTGGGGAAACCAAATTTAGGCTTGTCCAAGACTCTCCATGCTCTCCCTGCCTTCCTCGACCCTCCTTATGGGAACTCACTTCCTGCTAGGCTTCTTTCCGTAGGGATTCTACCACCAGACTTTCGTTGCTAAGGAGGAAACCCTTTTCACTTCCTGACAATGCCCCCGATATGGCCTAAGGAAAAAACATCCTCAGGAAAGAGCCATATTCCCCTAAATAAGTTGTAGATTTTGAAACAGTTGGTGCTCAAATCTCATCCTTCACATAACCTTCCTTTCCACCACTTGCTTCTGCCTTGCTAGGGATTTGATGCCACCCATGACCAAGGATATTTTCCACTTTGCTGAAGTTCCTATTTGAAATCCTAAATCACCTCTTCCAAGTAGAAAGTGTCGGGGGGTTCAGAAAAACCTTGGGTGACCTAGATGCCTTCCCCCACTAGACCATGAATTGAACCGTTTGCTTTGACTTCTGCTTTATGTCCCCTAAGATGGTCCCTTTCAAGCCTAAAGGAACCTATTTCAATGGAATAAATGAAGCCACCTTAGTAGCAATGGACCCTCATTCATTGGCCAAACCTCCATCCTTAGGACCCTCTACGCATACTAAAGAAAACTTTCCATCTGTCTCCCATATCTGGTAAAATTCGTGAGGGTATGAGGAATAATTTACTTGGATCTCCTCCATGGATGCCAACTCAACCTCATTCATGAGTTTTTAATGGAAAAATTAGCAATTTAATGTAATTATTATATCAACTTGGTCATAATCAAATGGGCGACAATAGTGTCCATAGTGTAATGCAACATGAGGCACACTTTGATCTCAGTGACATGGGTTTATTCCATATCCACTTCAATGACGATAATAACTTGGAGATTGTTAAATCAATAAATGTTGTATCTTTTCTAAATTTCCAAAAGTTGCTTTGAGAAACATGCTTTGACGTTGGGGATTGCATTCTATAACATGAAATTCCTTTGACTTAGGTGCTAAGTTAGAGGGGATTCCATTATGATAAATTCATTACTTCCTTCAACTTAGGTGCTAGATTTAAGGGGTGTCTATTATCATAATTTGTCCAAGAATTGCATTCAACCTCATCTCTTTTCAACATACCAATTAGTGGGGCAAAACATAGTGATGATATAATCCTAATCTCTAGTTGATGGCTTAATACCACATAAAACTTACAAGTAAACTAGGTTCAAGATTTTATTTTAGCAATATAGGTTAAGCCTTTGGAACAATTTTGATATTGGTCCCTCTAAGTTTGCATAAGAAGAATATATGTGTTGTGAGTGTCGTTTTGGAAATAAAATAAAGAATAACAACTTTAGAGATCATAAAATCTTGATGTTGAAAAATACTTGAAAATTATTGAATTCAACTATAGGAATATTATGTTTAGATGTACCATTTGACATGGAAAAGGCCACTTAAGAACAAATTAACAAATAATTAGATACAATGAAGGAAAACACAAATCATAGGATGGAGAGGGAAATCATTTGATTGATACCAACTTACAACAAGGCAAAGAAACTCCACCAACCTAAGGCAACCATCCAAAAAATCCCTAGGACTTTTGCGAACTCCAATAACCACCTCAAAATGAGAATACATTACCAAAAAATATAAACGAGGTGGTGGAAGTGTCAAATAGGACACTATAATAAACTAGTGAGTCAAAAGGGAAGCCACTCTTGTAACCAACTAGAACTATAAATACACATGAAAGTTTAATGCCTAAATAACAATGCCACATTTGAATATGACAAAAAGTGCACTTTAATGTGTATTCAAATATTGCCACAAATTGTATTTTAATATGACATAAATTGTGTCACATGTCTACCTAAAAAACACTAAACTCCTACATATCCATAAACTTGCATGCATATACACCATGATTACAAGGCTAAATAAAGTTCCACTATACATAAATGTGTGATACACATAACAAGCAAGGTGCTAGCATTGTTGCATAGTGGTGGAAACTAACAATGATGTGTTTACAAGTGTCAAAAGGTTTGCTATCTAAGTGTAGCAACTACTTGTATCATATAATTAAATATAGGAGAAAAAATCACACAATAAACAATATATACATATACATAGTGAATGAAAAACATAGAAATGATCAACATATCAGCCACCTCCTTAAAACCTTCAAATCCAATGGCCTCAATTCACCCATAACAAGTCTACCCATAATTCAAGCATCTATGAGGGTCACATAAACTAGGATGAGAACGCGAGTCTATTCATGTGGTCTCTTCTAACCCATCTTTGTTGTAAGGTCTAAAGGCCTAACCCCTCCCCAACATCACATTAAAGTCCCCCCCGGTAGGGTAAAGCTATGAATGTGCTATGTTGCACTAGGCTATGAGTAAAGGTGGATATGGATGAGTAAGTCTAGCCAACATTTTAAGCTAGGGGAGGATGCTAGGCAAGGGAGTTAGGCCTTCATCCGAGAGAATGAGGCCTTAATAATGGGTCATGCGTCCTCTAATGGACCCACATCCCACCCCTAGAATTCACTAATGTCAAAATGATTGATATGGTAACCTAAAACAAACTCAACCCATAATTTTCTAAATACACCCCCTCATTATTATAGGGAGGTTTGCCAAATGCTATAAACTCCCTATCCATCCAATTTTCTAGAAATAGTTGATAAATACACTGGTCCACACAAATGTGTTTCTTTGTGACTAGAGATTATATTCTAATTCTTAGGTTAATAAACAATTTCATCCATTCTTATTTCATAATGTTGAGGTCTCAAACATAATTTTTATATAGACGAATCCTATAATAGTAAAACATTCTAACCCTATAATCATACATGTGTGTTGACTAGTTTCAAACATTTACAATAAAAATAATAATAACTAAAGATGTAACTAGTAAAAAAATAAAGACTTTTAATATTTTTCATGGCCCAACTATATTTCCTAATTCTAAATTGAGATTTCATCTAACTTCATATAATAATATTGAACTTTCTAACCATACAAAGTACATATTAATTAAATACGTTGCATTTTACCGCACACATAGATATAATTATAATTTATTATTTTATAAAATACATAAAGACAATCAAATTCAAGTTTATTGAGAAGTGTTTTTGGCGAAAATCACATCAAAATTCATTTGTCGAGGCGTTTCGAACCAACAAGTGTGGTTCATCGTCACGACAAGATTAAGAACCAGATATAGCTGCACTATAATATGGCTTTTCATCTTGTCATGACGATGAACCACACTTATCTGGTTCTTCATCTTGTCCTGACGATGAACCACACTTGTTGGTCCGAAACGCATCGACAAATGAATTTTGATGTGATTTTCATCGAAAACACTTCTCAATAAACTTGATATGGATCACAGAACCCTAAATTCAACAACAATCAAATTCAATCAAACACTGTCTAAACCAATTGATCACTTCAACGAAATCCTAGATCTAACTTCTCAATTTGCTCAACAACTCAGGGCTGATCTATATATATATCAATGGGCCAGTCACAACCCCTTTGTCCAATCACCACATCTCACGTGTGGTTTGCAGATAAAAGTGGGAGTCCTCTATGAAGGTGAAGGAATTGTCCAACCGTCAAAAGTGGCTGGAATTCGGGCAAAAGAATTTCAAAAAATCTTGTAGATGCAATGTTTGAATATGTTTTTGATGGTGAAAATGAATTCAGCACACTCAAAAACTTTTAGAGCACCTAAAATTATGAAGTTTAACACCTTTTACTTAGATTTACAAAAATTCCTATCGATTTTTTCACGGAATTTCCCTAATTTTTAGGGAAAAAAAACATAATCATTAAACTACATCAAAAAATTGACACGACCAAAACCCTTTTGTCAAATTAATACGGCGAGAAGCGCTCTCCAACATCATCGCGCTAGGTGGATATGGTCAACTGAAAATGCATCATCGCTGATGCACTTGCCACGTCATCCATGACAGGGGCAGATCGCATTTTAATTTACTGATACAAATTAATACGGAACGAGCGCTCTCCAACATCATCGCGCTAGGTGGAAATGGTCAACTGAAAATGCTTATGAAAATGAAGTCTACTCTGCAACATCATCGCTGATGTACTTGCCACGTTGCCACGTCATCCATGACAGGTGCAGATCGCATTTTAATATACTGATCCAACTATACCTACCCCACCACCTACTGTAGGTTCATGAACCCTCTTCATAAGTCTGTAGGTTCATGAACCTTCTTCATAAAGTCTGTCTTCTAGTTCTTATATATTGATTGTAATCAATCCTACCCAACATTGTTATTGACCGCCGTGTGTGAGAACAGCATAGCAGTTACAACTGCAGGTAGCATTCCACAGATC
Organism: Pinus tabuliformis; assembly: GCA_031772625.1. Lineage (NCBI taxonomy): Eukaryota > Viridiplantae > Streptophyta > Pinopsida > Pinales > Pinaceae > Pinus > Pinus tabuliformis. The sequence goes on from CM062810.1 coordinate 518,667,828, forward strand.
CATCTATTGGATTTCGCTATTGACAGTATGTAAGGGTTTGTATTCTTCCAAGATAATGGGACACTAAGCTTTTGACATTTGTCTTGCAGACATATTTATATAAAAGTAATTCTCCAGGTTAAGATGGCAGCACTGTAAGTCACTGCATATTTTGATTATATATTTAATTTATTACATCCAAACTTGTACCCGATTTACCAAAATATTTTCTGTGGCATCGTGTTGGTTGACTGTAGCTATGCAATTCCACCCGCTCTCACGTCCAAATCGGAGCCGCCTCCATTGTTTGATGGAACGACCAGGTGGGTAGCTAAATTTTTATCGTTACTCTATCTAAATCATCACTTTCTGTTGGAATGTGTATAGTATCATACTCTGTTTAGCGATTAAATACTGAAATTGATCTGGGGTTTGCAGATTATATATCAGTGTGACATGCCCATATGCCCAGCGAGTTTGGAGTGCCAGGAACATCAAGGTTTTTATCATGCTGATCCCCTCTTTTGTGTGGGTAAGTCTTCTATTGATATAAGATACCATTATGCAATGACTGAAACGATTGAAAATCAAATGCAGGGTCTTAGTGAGATTCAGATAGTTACGATTGATTTGCAAGACAGACCAGCATGGTACAAGGAGAAAGTTTATCCTCCGAACAAGGTTGGCTCTTGTTTCTATATTTATCTAATTTTATTTTTCTTTTAGTTACTCAAGGGCAGTTGGATCCGCTATTTGGGTCATGGTCTAATTGCTATGTAATTAGGGCCTGTAGTGTAAAAATTTTGTTATTAGTTTCTTATCTTGATCCAATTAAATGCAAAAGAGAAATTAGATGGGTTGCTCCTCGCTTTACCTTAGCTCAGGTAACAGGGAACACGCTTGCACATTAACAAGCAGTCTAGCAAACTTTTGTTAATTGATAGAGTATTCTGTTTGGCTCAGTAGATTTGATCTATGACCAAGTAAATTGGGGTGGGGATCATAGGGTTATTGCATGAGCTGAATAAGGTTATTACCTTGCCAAATTTGGGGTCTATCTTGCCACAAACCCAAATCTTTTAATATATGTGGATTGTGCTGGCTACAAATTAGTATGTTGTCAGATGCAACTTGAATCTAATAAGTGATTTATGAGATAACATACTGTTGCTTAGGGTTCAGATGCAACTCCAAGCTTAAGATCCAAACACTTCTCACTGTGTCCTGATAGGTTTGAAGCTTAGAGTTCAAATGCTACTCCAAGTTTATGAGCCATCCTCTCACTGTTGCTTGAGAGGCTGCAATGAGTTTTTGATCATCACGGTTTTAGCCTTTTACAATTTGGGCATGGAATAAGAAAGACCAACACAGATTTGGGATTGCTTTTAACATTCCTAGTCAGCTAGGAAGACCTATTTCTTGTGTGTTTTTGCGTGATCATCACTAATCTTTCAAGCAAGGAACGTGCAGAAATAGAAGTGCCAAATGTCAAATGTTACAAAAGGGCCAAATGTCTGCAAGATATAGAGCGGAACTTGCAAATAACTCACTATTTTCAATTTTTCAGGTTCCTTCTCTTGAGCACAATGGCAAGGTCACAGGAGAGAGTCTGGATTTACTCGAGTATCTCGAGAACAATTTTGAAGGACCTAAACTTTTTCCCACGGTATGTGTTACCCTACCTGAATATTGTTAATTTAGGTCATTAGCTAAATCAAAGTGTCCCAATGGTCAGGCAGTTCGTATTTGTCAATTTTAGTTTATAATGTTGAAGCCGTTAGAGACTTTTTCAGGGAAGCAGGGTAGGGTTGGAACGTTAGCTGTAATACCTTTAGGAGTTATTTTCTAGCTTTACTGCCAGAGTCTATGCTCTATAACTTTCTTGCCATTAAACAGGATCCTGCGAAAAAGGAGGCTGCAAATGAGTTACTGAAGTATACAGATACTTTTACAAAAAATGCATTCATCGCTTTGACCAAGCCGGATTCTGAGACTGCCCAAGAAGTTGGTAAGAACAATTTTTCAGAAGCCATCTCATACATTTGAATAAGATGTCTTATATTCAATGGATTATGAAGAGTGTGGGTTAATGTAAATGCACTTCCCATCATGACAGGGCCTGCTCTTGATTATTTGGAAAATGCTCTCGGAAAGTTTTCTGAGGGGCCTTTCCTTTTGGGTCAATTCAGTGTGGTACGCCATCTTTATATGTTGTTTGCCATTTGACCTTGTATTATATTATGATCTCAATTGACAATTTAGAGATGTATACCATCACTGCAGGTTGACATTGCATATGGTCCTTTCGTTGAAAGATTTCATGTTGTGTTTCCTGCATTAAAGAATTATGATATCACAGCTGGTAGGCCGAAACTATCGAAATGGATTCAGGCAAGTTAAACTTCTCTTTTATTTGCATTACTCCCTATTTCCAGCGGGGTGCAAAAATGATTGGTTTTCGATTTTTACAATAGATTTTGTGCTTATGTGATAAAAATGCTTAATAGTATTCTGCCTTGAATACAGGAATTACATAAGATTGAAGGATACGCGAAAACAGTATCCGATCCCGAGATAATTGTTGAAACATACAAAAGGATACTGGTAGCTTGATTCTAATGCTACATACTTGTAAATAAAGTTGATTCACAATGCATCTCTTATACATTTTTTTCTCATATTGCATTGTCCAGGTGTGAAATGATATAGAAGATTTTAAACTCATTTTTCTTTGTTGTTATGCAGGCTAATTATGCAAAATAACTGTGATGGCGGGATGTAGAAATGATCGAAGGCTGCCTACATATAGTACAATAAGATCTCTTGGATAGGAGAAATTATGTTTATATTTGTAAAAGAGAACTTGTAATAATTTTTTTAGTTGCAAAAGTTTTAGTGATACATACCACTGTCCATACGCTGGCATGTATGGAGTTAATAGTTATTAATAAAATTAATATCTTAAATATATCAATGTGTTTATTATATTTTTTTTTTTCCAATAGAATGTGTTTATTATATTTCTCTCTATGGAGAGATGCGATTAGGATTTTGGTAAGTTCTGAGTTCTTTTATTAATTTTGACGGAAATAATTGATTAAATGATATATAATTAAATATTTATTTTTTTATATATATTTTTTTCCAATAGAATGTGTTTATTATATTTCTCTCTATGAAGAGATGCGATTAGGATTTTGGTAAGTTCTGAGTTCTTTTATTAATTTTGACAGAAATAATTGATTAAATGATGTATAATTAACTATGTGTTTATTATATTTCTCTCTATGGAGAGATGCGATTAGGATTTTGGTAAGTTCTGAGTTCTTTTATTAATTTTGACAGAAATAATTGGTTAAATGATATATAATTAAATATTTATTTAAAAAAATAAAATAGATATTACTTGATAAATTTCTTTTTAACAATACATTTTAAATTATAAAAATTATTCTTTTCAAAATTCCTTAATTCTTTTCTTTAAAATTTGAAAACAGTCCAATTTTAAAAACAGTCAGTCAAAATGGTTCAGAGTTAAAATATATCTCATTGAATCAAAATAGAGAAGAGTTAAAATATATCTCATTTATTTCTTTCTTTTTCAAGCTAGTGCAGAAGAGTTAAAATATATCTCATTTATATCTTTTTAAAGCTAATGCAGGAAAGTGAGACTGTATCTCATTTATATATTTCTTCAAGCTAGTGTAGAAGAGTTAAACTATATTTTAATGTATTTTTCAAAATTTAGAAGAATTAGACTTCACTTCATTTTTACTATATGTTTATTCAATTATAAAAAGAAATAATACTAGTATTAATAACACAACCACATAATTTAAATGGTTGGCAAAGGTAACATGCATCAATTTATAATAACTAGCAATCTCCCTAAAAAGTGTAAAGAAAGACTCATAGGTTTCTTTTGTAGATATGTATGCCATATGCCATGTTTTGGCATATTTTAATTTCTATGGATCTTTATTATATATAATAAGCTTTAACTAAAACCACTAATTTGATTTATCTCTAACAAAATACTAAAAATAGAGAATAACTACTATTAGAAACCACCATTTAAATTCAATTAAAATAATTGGATTATAAAATCATAACAGAATTATTATTTTTATATTATAGCATGAGCAAATCTCTATCCTCCAAAATTTAGGGTATAAACATCCATGTAAAACAAACAATTTGTGTAGCTTGAGTTTGTTGGCTTAGTGTGCATGTTGTTTAGAATTGAAAAATGGTTTAGAGAGGGTTGATATGAAAGATTATGCATAGATGGTGTGCTTAGTAAGTCTACGGTATCAAAATTATTAATAAAATATATTTTTATGGGGTTGATAATAGATTATTTTGGTGGTTGGATAGTTATAAAAATATTTTTTGTAAATTATAATAATGAATAATGAATAGCATTTGCATATTTATGAAAGTTTAAAAACAAAATGATGTACAATATAGCTATGAAAATAAAGGTAATGGAATCTATGGGAATAGTTTAATTGGCTATTACAATGTTATAAAGTAATATGTAAAGTTTAAATCCTCTTAGGTTAAACAAAAAAATAAACAAACCAATTTGAAATTAAAATAATATACTTAAAGTGGGTTTCGGGGGCTCTCCATTAATTAAACTCCGATTTCATTGACCTCTCGAAATTATGTTAATTGAAGTGTGAAACAATGTGAACCATTGATTATTTTGGGACTTGCCAGAAATATAAATTTTGGTACTGTATTCCTTGTTCTATCACCAAGTATATACGGAAACCTGCGATTCTACCAACACGTTCATCAAACATAACCAAATCGTTCTATTATCAAAAACTTCGATGCTTAAAATTTCACTTTTCAATTTAAGATCATTTAATTTAAACACCAACATCGAAAGTGCTATTGGAAATACATGACATATGCCTGGTTCATTTTAATTGTATTTTTCTTTTATGATGAGGAACTTCTATATTGGTGGCACAAGGTTGAAGATTCAGGGGAGAGTAGCGAAGGCGACTAGGGTTTTAGGGTTCTGAAAAGGTTTTTCTCCATGGATGGGCGCAGAGGAGGGAGCTCCACTCCCTCCTACAAGGAGGTGGTGGCCAACAAGGGCAAGAAACCAAGAAAAAAGGTAGAGGTAATGCTGAGGAAGGAAGAAGAAACATGAATGAGGAAATAGAAAGTACCAAATCGAAGGAGAATGAGGGCACAAAAGACAAGGAAGAAAATGACAAAACATGGAACAAAAGACAAAAATCAGAAGGGTCCGTGCAAACCCAAAGCTAAAATCACTCCTAGAGTAGTTTTAAATGATCCAGCGTTGCAGGCGCACAGGGATCACATGCGGACTTATGCAATCATATGAAAATTCATGGGGCTATGGCCTACTGAAAAAGCTTTACAAACTTGGATTAGATACCACTGGAAGCCTAAAGGAAGCATTAATCTTCATCTGGGGTCAAAGGGATTCTTTACTGTGGTGTTCACTAACATTGAAGATAAAGACAGAGTGTCTGAAGGCCGGCCCTACTTCTATGCAGCAGCAGGGCTATATATGCAGCCATGGATGATGAACTTCGTATTAGAGCGGGAAACTTTCACTTCAGTCCCAGTTTGGGTTAGACTCTATTCTCTACCTCTTGACTATTGGCAAACAAAATCGCTAGCTGCCATAGGCAATAAACTAGGATGGTTTGTCAAAGCTTTTGAAGCCACAAGGAGGGGAAAATATACCTCATTTTCAAGGATCTGTGTGGAGATGGATCTATCCGGAGCTCTTCCGGATGAAGTCATCTTGGAGCTTTTTGATGAGGAATGGGTGTAGACAGTCGACTACGAACATATTCCATTTAGATGTCGTAGATGCCATGAACATGGACACCTTCTAAGAGACTGCCCCCTCAGTAAAGCAGAGAACAAAAGAAAAACTAACACAATGAAAGATACAGATGGCATTCATAAACTTGTTCATAAAGGAAAAAGCGGCAAAAAAGGGACAAAGCAACACCAAAATGAAGGACAAAAGGTTAGTCAGAACCAGTTCCAAGTTCTTGAAGAGGATGAAGAAATATCAATAGAAGATCAAGTAATGAATGAAGGTTACGAGAATAAGGAGGAGGAAGAAGAATGAGATCAGACACAGGAAAACGAAAAACAGAAAGGGATCATGCTAAGCGAATTAGCGCTGGAAATGGATCAGGAAATGACCCAGAGTGAGATGGAAATGGAGAACAATGAGCTACAGGAGATTCTTGATAGAGAAAACCTGGATCTAGAAGGGTTCTTGATTCAGGGAACAACTGGCGGGGTAGAATCACTACCACAAGAAGATTTCAATCGAATACAACAGTTATTCTTATGGAAAACTCAGGCAAAGGGTTTGGAGGGAGTAAACAACATTGAAAGACAGAGTAATGAAGGGGTGAAAGCAGTAAAAACGACTCCGGGGTTAGCACCGAGAAATCTAGGAAAAAAAAGAGGCAAGAAAAAGCAGAACGAGCTACTGATGGAATGTGGAAAGCTTATGGTAGACTCAAGTAAGATGAAAGATCTAACCAGTTACTCCTTTACCAATCTTTAATTATGAAGTTCACAACTTGGAATATTAGAGGTCTAGGTAGCAAGAGAAAACAAAGAATGTTGAATAATAGAATGAAACAGGCAGCTCCGGATATAATTTTTGTCCAAGAAACGAAATGCTCCATTCAAAAAATAAGGCAAATACATAGTAAATGGCTCAGTAGATTTGAGTTTTTAGAAGTTAAAGCAGAAAATACAGCAGGGGGTATCCTCACTCTCTGGAATCCCCAAAAAATTGGAATAATTGATGTGGAGGCATCAAGGAATTATTTATCAGTGGTTATACAGCCAGTAGGAAACATGGACACTTATCTAATTATGAATGTTTACGGCCCTCAAAGGTTAGATGAGAAAATCAGGTTTATAGAATCCTTGGTGGATCTCCGAGTCAGACATGCAGGAATACCTTGAGTCTTAGGAGGGGATTTCAATATGATAAGATCTCTCTCGGAGAAAAAAGGGGGCACAAGAGCTTTAAATAAAGATTCCTTAGCCTTTCAAATCTTTTCAGAATACATGAAGCTTGTTGATGTTGAGACAAACAATGGCGTCTACACATGGAACAACAAAAGAGGAGGGGATTCACAGGTAGCCTCTAAGTTAGATAGATTCATGATCTCTAAGGATCTCATGCTTTTGGACAAGGATTTAATACCAAGAATTCTTCCTTTTGGAGGTTCATATCACCGGCCGATTCAAATGGAGATCAAGGGTGTAGGTACCAAATAAATTGTTTAGATTTGAAAATATTTGGTTTTCTCACCCACAATTCATCAGCAACATTGAAAAATGGTGGGCGGAGGATTTGCAGACTCAGGGATCAACAATGTTCCTGCTACACAAAAGATTAAAGGACATAAAGCTGAAGTTGAGAGCCTAGAACAAGAATGAATTTGGCAATATTTTTGTAGGGAAGAAAGCTATGGAAAATAAAATTCTAGAGCTTAACTAGGCTTTGATCAAGGAAAGCTTTGATAAGAACAAAAATGATCAAATAGAGAAACATCACCAAGAATGGGAAAAGTTGTGTAATCAAGAGGAAATTTTTTGGAAACAAAAATCAAGAGTTCAATGGCTAAAAGAAGGAGAGCGTAACACTAAATTTTTTCATAGATCAACCATAGCAAATAGGTTTCACAACAGGATCTCTTTGATCAAGGACGAGGATGGGCGGATACATCAATCCCATGAGGAGATAGAAGCAGTGTTAGTTAAGCACTTCTGAGGTATTGCTCAGGAAAACACTTCAGTAAGGGAACCTTTCATCAAGGACCTCACTAAACATATCCCTAAGTTGGTATCCAGAGAGGATAACTGTAATCTCAACAAACTTGTAACTGAAAAGGAAGTCAGTGAGGTCCTCAAGGAAATGCAAAATGGCAAGGCTCCAGGTCTGGATGGATTCAATGTGGATTTCTTCAAAGCTTGTTGGAATATTGTCAAAGAGGATATTTTAAGGGTAGTGGAAGATTCCAGGCTGAACAGAACTATTTTGAAAGCTCTCAATACCTCCTTTATCTCCCTAATTCCAAAACAGGATAATGCTCAAACGCCAGAGAGGTATAGGCCCATCGCTTTATGCAATGTAGTTTACAAGATAATTTCCAAGGTTGTGGCCAATAGACTCAAACCTTTGCTGCCTATGCTTGTTTCGAGGGAACAATCGGGTTATGTGGAAGGCAGACAAATTCTAGATAACATCATTCAAGCTCACGAGGTGGTCCACTCATTAACCAGTAAAAGGAAAGCGGGTATGATCATGCAATTGGACATAGCCAAAGCATATGATAAAGTGAACTAGACATATATCAAGAAAGTTCTTACAACGTTTGGTTTTGATTATAATTGGGTCAGATGGGTCATGGCCCTCGTGACTTCCTCCAACATTTCAATTTTAGTTAATGGCTCTCCCTTAGAAATTTTTCTTCCTTCTAGAGGACTTAGACAAGGAGATCCGCTCTCTCCTTTTCTCTTCATCCTCATGATGGAAGGGCTGGGGCAGTCCATTAAGCATGCTAGAGTAACGGGCAAAATTCAAGGACTCCAACTTTCGAAGAATGGTCAAGTTCTGACTCATCAACAGTTTGTGGATGATACCATGTTACAGGGAATTCCCATAGTCAAGGAAGCACTAGCTTACAAACAAATTTTGAATGACTTATCTTTGGCATCAGGTATGGAAGTTAATATTTCCAAATCAAAAATATTTTTCTTTAACATCCATATAGCCATTCAGAGAAATGTCTCCAGCATTCTTGGCTTTCAAAGAGACTCCCTCCCCTCTAAGTATTTGGGAGTTCCTCTAACGGCTAAACCTTTTCTCAAGTACATTTGGGAACTGTTAATCATTAAGATGCAAGATAAGGTCAAGAAATGGGCAATCAGGTCTTTAAATCTGGTTGGTAGACTGGTTCATACAAAGGTAGTGCTCCAAGCTATCCCAGTCTTCATGCTTTCAGCTCTCCCAGCTCCAAAAGGAGTCTTACAACAATTTAGAAATATCCAAAGATATTTTCTGTGGGGCAAAGAGAAAAAAAGGAAAAAATGGGCTTTAGTCTCATGGGAAAAGATCTGTAAACCCAAGAACCAAGGAGGCCTAGGATTGGATGATCCAGAGATTCTAAGTAAGGTTCTAGGGGCCAAACTTTGGTGGCGGTGGGTTAAGGACCCTAAGGCTCAATGGGCAAGCATATGGAAGGAAAAATATGCCAGAACTTGGCCTTCTTCTGATATCATAAGAATGTCTGGAAACATGAAGGGCTCTCCCATATGGAACAAGGCCTAGGAGAATAGAGGGGTTGTTCAAAAAAACAGTTTCTGGGAAATCAGAGAGGGAGATCTGGGACTATTCTGGGAGGACAAATGGCAACAAGAACCAACACTATTGAGAGAGGAATTTTTGGGCCTCAAACATGAGACAGAAAACCAAGGATTAGTAAAGGTAAAATACTTTTGGGAGCATTCTCACAATACAGGGAAATGGAGAACCTGGAGGAAACTAGATGGCAGAGAGGACAAAACCCTCAACACTAGAGCAGAAGAGGATGTTGGATCAGAGGATGATTTTAGTTACTAAAGGGAAGGATCAACTAAGATGGGGTAACAACAAAGAGGGCAACTTTAATATTAAGGAAGCAAAAGGTATTCTCCTTGGGCTGGAATCCCAAGCTCCAGATAGTACTTGGCAGAAGCTATGGAGGCACAAGGGCTGGATGAAGATCAAACTCTTTATGTGGTTGGTTCTTCAAAGGAAAATCTTAACCTGGGATAATATTAGAAAGAGGGGTATGCTGGGACCCTCCAGATGTCAGCTCTGTGAAGCCCAAGAGGAGACAATTGAACATCTTCTCAATAGCTGCATTTTCACCTCCAGGTTATGGGATTTTTTTGCCACCATCTTCAATTAGTCTGATAGACACAAAGAAAGTATCACTAACACACTCAACAATTGGAGGAATAATTTTTCAGATTATGAAGCTCTTAACTCTGCCTGGGCTCTTTTGCCAAGCTTCATTATTTGGAATGTGTGGAAAGAAAGAAACAAAAGAATCTTCAAAGAAAAGAAGAATTCCTATCTTCGCCTGTTGGAGTAGATCTTAAAACAGCTTAAGGAGACAGTCAACACTATAGTAAACGATCTCCCCAAAAATCATCCCTCAGAAGCAGAGTTAACAATGCTCAGGCAGTTAGGCATGCAGGGGCTCATTCCACAAGGGCTAGATAGGAAAACAATCATGAGGGAAAAGGTTAAAGAATTATGGAATCCTCCCCCAGAAGGTTTTTTAAAGTATAACATCGATGGAGCTTCAAAAGGTAACCTCGGAATGGCAGGCTTTGGAGGAGTTCTTTGGAACGATATCGGAAGCATTATCTCCCTCTTCCATGGTCATCTAGGAAAAGCCACCAACAACATGGCGGAATTAATGGCATTGGAGCAAAGCTTAGAAATTCTGAAACAGAACAATTGTCAAAATGTGATAATAGAAGCTAATTCAAAGTTAGTCATCAACACGGCCAAGAGAATTAGTCATGGAACAGGGCCGAAAAAAGTTACAAGACATTGGAGGTTAATTTGGGTTCTCCATAAAATTCAGGGACATATTCAGGGACTACGTACTCTTAGATTCATCCATGTGCATAGAAAGGCCAACAAGTTGGCGGATATTCTTGCCAGCCAAGGTGTCTGCTGTAAGGATAACAAAATTTCGAAGGATTGGCTCCCAATGCCACAGAGCAATCTAAGAGAACTTTTCCATCATCAGGCGGAAGAGGACAAAGAAGTGCATAAGAAAAAAAACTAAGGAAGCCAATTCTCAATGAGCAGTTTTCTACAAGAATCACATTTTTGGTTAGTCAGGCCTATGGTGGAAGACTGGCTAGGGGCGGCCTCAGCAGCCATGGTGATCAGCTCCCTGAAAATCCCCGGAGGCAGGCACAAGGTTTTCCCAATCAGGAGAGAGGTTGAAAGCAATAATCGACGATATCCGTTTTGGCAGCATCATTTCCCAATTTTTCAGTGGCGGGAATCAAAATTCCTTCCTAAGTGGTTTCAGAGCGATTGCACCGCTTTCAAGCCGAAGGTGGTTTTGAAAATTTGGCAGCGATGCCATACAACTCTTGACATGTGGACGAGGGCCAGGTCTGAAAACCACCCTCATCGCACACTAAAGGTCGATCACTTCAGTCGTGCGATATTCAACTCCGTCGTCCATTTTTACAAGGCCGATCAACGATCTGGATTGAGTGAGTGGTTTGGTGGGGTTAACCATCTTGCTTCTTCATGATGCGATATATATCTCCGACGCCAGATTAGATAAGATGAATGAACGACAGAGATTAAGAGGCAGGTTTGGTTTTCGCTGGCGCGGTTTTGTTGGGGGAGGGTTCACATGCCTTGTGTTTCCCGTTGCTAATTTTTGTTTGTACTAATAAGGGTTGGAAGAGTTTTTTTTGGGGTTTCAAGGCTTGGATTCTATCGAGCATTCTCCTTGTTGGCCTTAGACCACACAGTTTGATGGAATTGTGTATATATTGTAAATTATGTTTGATTTAATTATATAGAAGGCACGACTCTTGCTTTAGCAAAAAAAAAATATTAACTTCTATACCAATCCAATGGGGGTTGAAAGTTTATTGAATATGAGCGACGATGTAATATAAATTGCAATTTTTCTTTCCATAACATTGGTAACTTTATTGGACCTTATTTTTCATGCTATATAAACCCCAGTAACAATGTTATAAAAAGATCCTTTATCCTAAGATGAAATATGTGTCCTCAAAGACTATAGTTGGGGATGTAATACTTAATTCTGTTCTTTCCAAGGTGTTTACGCCTATTGTAATTTATTTGTCTTTATCATGATCAAATATTCAGTTATTTGCCTCCTTGTAGCATCAACCCACCTCGAAGTTTGAGTGCGATCTGAGGACATAAGTTGGTTGTTCAACAAGAGGTTCGGTAGACAAAATGAAAACCTCCTCATCTATTGTGAGAGCCCTATGAAAGCAGATAATATCTCCATCTTCAAACTGGTTATTTTCCCACAAGCCATCTGAAGCAAATAGTAGGAACTGGTCTTGTGGTTTGAGATGTTGCACATGTATTGATGGTTATGATGTCAATACTAACCTCTAGATTAGGACTAGACATAAAAATTGAGGAAACAAAGGGTCCATGTTGAACTCTGACTTTTTCATATATATATATATATATATACTATTGACCTTGATATCTGTATAATTCCCTTGACACTCCATACACCTTGTCTTTAAAACAACGATATGTGCATCATCTGGGTGAAGCGTTTTTAATTCCTTTTGGACCTCCTCCACAGCTACGTTATGTTCAACAGAGAATCTCTCTACTTTAACTGATTTCTTTGCTGGGCACAAATTGTGTTCATCATCTGGGTGAAGCGCTTTTAATTCCTTCTGGACCTCCTCCACAACTACGTTATGTTCAATAGAAAATCTCTCTGCTTTAACTGATTTCTTTGTTGGGCACAAAATATCCAAAACAACTCTTGAATCACCAAGATTTGCAAGATATAACATATTGGATATTTCTCGTACAAGACAACAAAATCCCACAAAATCAATGTGTGGTTGTGCTGGAAAAGTCCATTTAACAAGATGTAAAAACTATTCTTCTATTGTACTAATTTCTTTCAGAAATTCCCCTTGCTCTCAGGCAAATCCATGGAAAATTTGCACAAAAAACACATATACAGATCCCTTCATCCAACAGATGCTACAACCCCAGTCATGGCACATGAAACCACTAATCATGTTGTTCACCAGGCATCAGGTTGATCCCATTAACATTTCACTACTCAGGGCTACAAAATTGGAAGTCGTTGTTTCAATTAGGAACCAATTGATGAAGCATATTGCATTGTGCTTTAAGAGATAAAATTGCTCATAAAGAGCCAAATATACCTAAAAAAAAAAAAATTAAAAAACCTGTCACGTGCAATGATAACCCCCAGTGAAATTGCTTTCATTCCTGAAAAAATTTAGCCACGACAAATCTCATGATTGTCCTCAACTTCTTCCAATCCAAGGTTCACCGTAAGCTAGGATTATGAACTCTAGTTACTTTTCGACCACAGGAGCACGTTCACCGGCGCGGACCGGTGATACATCCATGCAGAGCCGAAATACTTTTAACAGAGAGCCCAACCAGAATCATCCTTGTCGTGGCCATGCTGGCAGGGTTTCTATGAAGGCTCAACGGACCCAACGAGCCCCTGTGATCAGCCAGTGCAACAGACAGACAACCCCGAGACCTCGTTTCCAGCATGTCGTTGCCCATTGATGATCAAATAATTCTCGTCGTATGTAACTTGGGCTCTAGCATTGCATGATCTCGGCGCCACTGGTTTTAAGTGAGACATCTTGGATTTTAGAGCCTAGCGGTGGACACATAAATTTTCGTGACAACACGTCTTCCTCGCATAATTCACCGGAATAGACTCTCATTGCTCCACTCCTACTGAACATAAAGGGAGGTGGAGGATGTGGCAACAAGGTGATTGAGCCTGAGAGGATTTATATGATAATTCTTCGATATTCAACACAACGTTAACAAGAAGCATAAATGCTTAATAGGTTCGTCTTCTATGCACACTCTGATCCGTCGGACCCTCGTGGAACTCTGGCATAAAAATGGTGCGCACAGATGTCAAGTGGAAAGAAAAAAGGTGGGCCTAAAAATCTACACCTAGATGTCAGACTGAAACAAGAAGTGTAGACGAAAACGAGAGGTGGACAGATTCAAAATAAAGGCCTATCAGCCTAAACATCAAAACACTTACTTATCAATCCATAATAAATATCAAAATAATTAATTCATTGTATTTAAAAAATTACAAAAACTAAATAATAACTTTATTTTAAATTATTATTAATTATAAAAATAATTAATATATATTAAAAATATATCCATTTAAACATGGAACAAAAGTCTTAATTATGGAGATTTACCCCTACTTTCAAAGATAAAATTTTGATAGGGAACTAGCAACCTCCCCAGATATATGCAACAACCCACAAGTCACATATATCATAAACTCATAGCTGAGCCTTGGACCGAGACATCTGAATACCACTGGAACTAGAGTCAGGATCCCAGAATCCAATGTGATGCCTATCCCTCCAACCTTACTATGACGTGCCATGTCTTCGGGGACTTCAATCCTGATGGACAGGATGGAAAATCATCATACCTACAACTCAAGCTACTTTACCATAGAGATTCTTAATCTGTATAATAGTATGATTTCTTACAATACCATGGGCCAATATTATGGCTTATTGATACCACATTCCTAAAAAATTGTAACTCACTTCATATGACATTTTGGTCATATGATAATATTTTAGGTGTAGTGTAACTTATAGATGAAATAGTCATTTTCACTGAAATCCGATTATACAATTTCAAGCAAGAATGCGATTTTTTGTTGTTTAAAACACATTTTTGAACGCATAAATGGATGCAATAGCTTGAAAAACCCCAAGGTCATTTGAACTCTACAGATGAAAACAACTTAAACTCAAGTTTTTAATTTTGGTTAAAATTTCGTCGAAAAAATGTCATGAAAAAAGGTCATTTCGTCTATAGGTTAGACTACGCCTTTTTTTTTATTGCGCCTGAGAAACAAGTCATTTCGCCGAAAAAATGTCATGAAAAAGGCCACTTCACCTATAAGTTAGACTAAACCTTTTTTTCATTGTGCCCGAGAAGCTTTCTAGCCCAGTATGGTAGAAATGTTGTAATGTTTAACATTTTGACTAGGTCAAAATAAAGTTAAACTTAAAATTAAAATTATCAATAAAACATTTTGGCTCGTCAAATACATAAAACTAAAATAAACATAAACATAAATTAATAATTATATTTATAATTACAATTAATTATAATCCATCTTAACTCTGCATCTATTAAACCCAAGTGAGATCAAAACTCTTAAGATGCAAACCTCTTTTAAAGTGAAAATAAATTTGATCCCTCTCGGCCCTTGGTAGACCTAGAGTTAAGATGAATCTTTTAATCAATTTAATTAAAAGAGTTAAAAAAACATAACTTCTTTGGAGATAAATCTAAACCATAGTTGAAGAGGTGTGGACTCTTGTTGGTTAGCTTCCTAGTTTGCAAGCTCTCTTTTGTTGATGAAGATCATTTGAGTCCTCTCCTAGACGGAGGTTTTCTTGCTTTTGAGTGTGTCCAGCTAATTGTTGGAGCATGTGGGAGTTGTTGGGAATTGGCAGTAGAAGACAAAGTCGCGTTCGAGCTAGTATACAAAGCCATGTGCATGAGTTAAAGCCTTAAGTGTGATTTTAGGTGAATATCCTATGAACTTTGTGTGAGGCCAATAGAATGTGTTTCCTAAACCTGTGTGGATTAGTGGGAGGCTTAGTGGAAGAATGAATCACTTTGGTGTTTGTTATATAGCTAATAAAAACCCCTTGGACATGAAATTATGGGTTACTATCGTTATTGTTGGGTAGTTGATAGATCACCTAGAAAATGGACATCAAATCCATGTGGTGCTTGCTATGAAAAGACAATTGGTAGACCACCTAGATAGAGGATTCCAACTCTTGAGACTAAGCAGCATCCCCTCTAAACCTTGCGTGAAATCCTTTAGAGTTTTAGGTGAATCGCATGTGAACTATGTTTGAGGTCAGTGCATTGTGTTGTCTAATCTTGTGTGGATTAGTGGGAGGTTCTGTGGAAGACTGAATCACTATGGTGTTTGTTATATACTTGATAAAACACTCAGACAAGAAATTTTGGGTCACGACCACCTGCAAGCCAAGGTGCTACTTATGCACCAAATCCTCTATAAATGACATATCCCGTTGTTTTTTGGTGTTGTTAGTTTTTTGGATTGTATGGACTTTTTGCCTATGGAGTTTATATGAAACATGACAATATCTTCTTTATTTTTGTACTACTCCCTTGGCTAAAAAATCCGGTTAGAGTGAAGCCGAGAGAGTAAAGATGATATGAACTGCAAAATGTATTTTCATGATAATTTAATAAAAGTTTTTTGACCAACAAAAAAAATATAATTAATGTGTATATTTTTTATTATTGTTGTATTTTATAAATTGAAGTTATGAGATATGTTTATGGAAATAAATAAAATAAAATAAAATAAATAGATATGTACATGAGATAATATTTAAAAAATAAATCAAATTAAATTTATCTTAAATTGGGATCTATCAAATAATGAGGGATCAAATTTCTCTAAGTATGGATTTTTAACTATTTAATTCCATATCATGTGCTTTAAGAAATTTTGTCCCTTTAGATAGACCAAATTCTATGATGAATATTTTTTTCACGTTTAATTCTTCTTTTTTTTCCCTTGGGAAAAAGTCGTAATTTCTATTAATATTAAGAAATTACATTTTGTAGATGCCGAAGCATATTCATATGGAGGCTGCTGAGCCTATCGAGTTCACAGTCTATAGATCTGAAGAAAAAAGTCTAGAAGTCTCCACGCAGGGAGCCTACAAAATCTGTAACTAGCAGTGATCAAAAAATTAAGTCCCGCTCTACGCAGAGAGCGTCATATAAACTGTATGCTACCATAAGAAGAGTTGATACTCATGTTTAAACAGTAGATATATATACATGCTTAATAACAAAAAACAGTACTGTTGTATGAGGGCCTTATAGCCCATTTCCTATCAGATCATCAAAGGGTCTGTGGTAATGCTGGTAGAAAGTTCCGTCTATCTCCTCCTGTATCAACCATTCATTTCCTTGTCTGTGCGCTGCCTCTTTGGATAGCTGGTCTGCGACTGTGTTAAGTTCCCTGTAGATGTGTCGACAGACAAATGATTCAAAAGAAGTAATCAGTCTTTTAGCTTCATCTAATATATGCCTCAATGAAAATGCATAACAATGAGATGCATCATTCAGCCAGTTGCAAACAATTTTAGAATCTCCAAATAGCTGTAAGTGTCTGCAGTGTTTTTGAATTGCAAAATGAATGATATGTTTTGCCATGCACAGTTCAGCAAAATTGTTGGTGCCTCTGCCTAAGTTGATTTGTATCTTGTAGCAGTGCAATTCGTTGAGATATAGAACGGCCCCACCCCCACAGCCAGCTTCCTGAGCCGAGCCGTCAAAATAAGCCCAGGGCTTAGTTTTGTCTATGATCTCAGGTCTGATGGAGCGGGGGGGGGGGGGCAGAGGAAACCACTTCAGGTAGCAAGTCGAAATCAGCAATCGTGTGGTGTAAAATGGTAGGCCAATGGGGGGTCCTTAAGTTGAATATGGCCTGGTTACGCGCAATCCATAAAGCCCAGCAAACCAACAATGGTATGTTAATGGATTTTCCGGTGTGATTTTGGCACCAATTGTTCCAAGCTTCCATGAGATTATTACCTTGCCAGTTTTTTAAGCTTGGATAGTGAGAGGTGAGGGATTGCCAAAATTCTAAAGCAGTACTGCAATTTAAGAAAAGATGTTCTGTGCTTTCTTCTTCCCCGCGGCATAAGTGGCATCGGAAGGGACCATAAAATGATCTCTTCATAAGATTGGTTCCGGTAGGGATCTTGTCAAAAAGAATGTTCCACATCAATAAGCGCGCGCGTGGTGCTGCCTTAAGCTTCCAGAGCGTTCTCCAGGTGGGGAGGATATCCGGAGGCTTGAATGATTCCATGAGCCTTAAATATCCCTGTCTCGGGGTGTATATTCCATGCTTGGCAAAGGCCCAGATGATCTCGTCCGGTCCTTCTGTGAGCCTGATGTGTGCCTGGGTGAGGGCGTCCGTATACTCCTGCCATTCGTGATGCCACTGTACAGGAATCTCCAACGCTTGTGCTGATGTCCATGCCTGTTGGAGAAAGGTGGAATTTTCGTTATCGCCAATGTGCTTGATGTGAGATACCCCTCTACCATGTAGATATCTTATAAGTTCTGCAGATAATCTATGAGCATTGCCACAACCGACCCATGGGTCCAATCCAATTCGAATTGCATTACCTTCCCTTATACGCCAAGTTATTCCTTCTCGCAGCAGTGGTAATGAGCCTATGACTGCTTTCCAGATATTGGATATGTTATGGCTTGTTCCATGCTGCAGACGGAACCAGTCCATTACATTCAGTGGCTTGATGTATTTTACATGTGCAACTCGAGTCCAGAGACTATTAGTGGTGAGGAGCTGCCACCCAAGTTTGGCTGCTAATGCTCTGGAGAATAGATCAAGCCTCTTTATGCCCCATCCTCCCCATCTTTTGGGTTTAGCAATGGTGTCCCATTTAACCCAGGCAAAAAGCTTCCCCGGTTGGTGACCTTTCCATAGAAATCTACAGCAAATACTTTGGAGGCGACTCAATATACCTTTTGGTATCCAGGCCAAGGTCATCCAATAGACTGGAGTGGCTTCAATAACTGCTTTAATGAGAACCAATCTGCCTGCTCGAGAGAGATATTTGTGGTACCATACCTGTAGCCTTTTTTCCACTTTCGCTATTAGCCAAGTCCAGTCTGCTATCCTGTATCCGAGAGGTTTTAATCTAAAACCCAGGTACTTAATACCTTCCGTCAAGTTCAGGGAGGTGAAAGGGAAGCGTTGTACTGCAAAAGTGAATTCATGTTGAGTACATCCGACTGAGGTGATTGTGGACTTGCTATCATTGATCCTCATACATGTAGCATGCGGGAAAAGAAGGATTAAGTTCTGAAGAGTAGTGGTATCCCCAATGCCGCCATTTAAGAATATTAGAATGTCATCAACAAATAATAGATGAGTGAGATAAAAATTATCCGCAATTTTAATGTCGGTCAGTAGATTCCTATCTTGAGCAGATGTAATAATCCTACTTAATCCTTCCATAATAAGCAAGAATAGAAGGGGTGAGAGCGGACATCTCTGTCTGAGTCCCCTTTCTGAAGTGAAGAAAGAAGTAGCTTCACCATTGAGAAGTACACTATAGGACACATCTGTAATGCAGCTCATTGTCCATTTGATGTATTCGAAGGGAAAACCAAGATGAGTTAGCAGCAGTCTTATATAGAGCCAGTTTGTTCTGTCAAAAGCCTTGGATAGGTCCACTTTTAATATCATCCCTTTCTGTTTTTTGAGCTGCATGGAGTGCATGAGCTCTTGTGCTGTGGCAATAGCTTCATGTATCTGTCTGTGATGAAGAAAGGCGAATTGCTCTGGAGATATGTGCCGAGAAAGAATAGGCTTCAGACGGTTGGCTATAATCTTGGCAATGATCTTGTAAAGGCAGTTACAGAGGGAAATGGGGCGGAAATCATCGAAGGAGACAGGATCGTTCGATTTAGGGATAAGAGCAATGAATGTGGATTTGATGGCTGAGGATATTCTGCCCCTCCTTCTGCTGTTCTCTACAATCTTAAGTAGGTCGTTCCCCAGGATTTCAAAGAAAGCAATGTAAAACTCAATGGTCCACCCATCTGGGCCTGGGCTTTTATCTTTTTTAAACCATTTTAAGGTTGCCTCCAATTCCTCCATAGTCACTTCCTTCAGTAGATCTTCCGAGTCTTCTTGTAGTACATACCTGGGAAAATGCTCAGCCACCCTCATGATCTCCATGATATTTATATCTCCAGGAGCTTTGTAAATACCCCTGAAGTGCTCTGTAGCTAACCTGGCCAGGTTCTTCTGAGATGATACAGGATGTCCTCGCTCATCCCGTAGTTCCCAAATAGTATTGATGGATTTGCGCCCATTGGCAAATTTATGATAAAACTTTGTGTTGTCATCCCCCTCTGTGAGCCAAATTGCCCTGCTTCTTAGTCTCCAACTTTCTTCTCTTTCCTTCAGGATATGTGAGCGCTTCGCAATAAGAGAGGAGTACTGTTCTTTGCTCTCAGGGGTGGGGAAGGTCCCAATAGATGAGTCCTCAAAAGCAGCAATGACTCTTTCAGCCTCCTTCAGAGTATTGTCATCACAGATACGCTTCTGATGTGCCCAGTTTTTAGATATCTGCTTAAGTTCAGATAATTTTCTAACGAAGCCCTCTATGTGTTCCTCATTTTCCCTGATATGGTTGTTCTGCCAATAGTTAGTTACCAACTGTGTGTAAGAAGGGTCCTTTAACCAAGAGGCGTTAAATTTAAAGGGGCCCTTGATCTTATGATTAATGTCCACCGCTTCTAAAAAAATTGGATGATGGTCCGATATGCCTCCAGTTCCAACCCATTGACGAATTCGAGGGAGTCTGTTGTGAAGTGTCTCTTTGATGAGGAATCTGTCAAGTCTTCTGGCCAAGCTTTGTTCTCCACTGCGGTTGTTAGACCAGGTATACTGTATTCTGGCCGATGGAATATCCACCCACTGGTGTTCCTCCAGTAGATTGGATAAGATCTCTGATAAGGAGTCTACCTGCGCCAAGTGCCCCCATGATTCACAGAATCCCAGAGAGAAGTTTAAATCGCCTCCAAGAATAATGTTATCTGCCTGAAGTAATTCCGATTCCAATAAGGTTCTCCAATAATTGGCTCTGTCAGCACAAGGGCCATAGACATTGATGATGCGTATATCCATTTCAACGGAATAAGCAAATATGTCTAGACCAATGAATCCTTTGCCTCCCCAAATGTTCCGGATCTCCATTGCTCTGTTACTAATCCCAATGGCCAAACCTCCGGATCTCCCGGACGCATCCAGTGCATGAAAGGTCCAATTGGGAAGCCAGGAGTTAAGAGTATGGATAAGAGGTTCGGCCAAGCAGAGGGATTCTTGAAGAAAAATAATATCCGGCTGTGATGAGGTTAGTAATCCCTTGAGCGCTAGTTTTTTGGCCAAACTAGCAAACCCACGGCAATTATAGGATATAATCTTCATGAAGGGTGAGAGAGGGGGCCGTTCTTAGCTCTAAGGGCCCTGAAAATAGTTTGCTGTCGCCCGAGGGCAACTTCTTCATCAGCAGTATGTCTAGCTTTGGTGATGCGAGATGGTCGGCCACGAGAGTTCTTGTGAGTTATAGGGGCGACCTCAGAGTCAAGTCCAACGGTATCGAATCCTCTATCCTTCGATCGGGTTCGAAGGGAATATCGGGGGGATACCGGGGAGGAAGGAATGGAGAGGGATGTGAGGGAAGATGATATCAGAGATGGCCGGCAAGGGGAAGTCACCGGAGAAGGGAGCGGGATGGAGCAAATGAGGGAGGGATGAGGGGGTATGTCCCGGGGATAATGATAAGTCATCGATGTCGAAGGTGCAGAAATAGGAGATGTGTTTATAATGTGATGAGATGTAATGCCAACAGATATGCAAGAAACAGGAGGCAAAGGAGAGGGGGATGAATTTAACATACCCGTCGTCGCGTTGCCCTCCTCTTCAGTCGCTGAGTGTACAGGAGCTGATGATGTAGGATGAGGAGCAGTGGATACTATAGCCGCGTCTGCTATACCTGGAGTGCTTCGGGGATCTCCATCTTCATGTGCATGAGCTTGTTCCTTTTGATTCTTCTCCGGAGTCTGCCTGGGGGGGTGTTCCAGGGGATGCTCGGACTCTCCATCCTGTACATTTCCCTTTGCTTTCCGAAGGAGTGGACAATCCCTGTAAAGGTGTCCCACTTTGTGACATCTACGGCAGCGATACGGGATGCCTTCGTAGTCAATAATTTGTTTGCGTGCCGTGTCTCTCCATTGTATGGTAATGAATTCTTGTAGTCCTCCCCTGGTATCCAGATTGATAAGAATCCGAGCATAAGCCATCATGCCTGTATGCTGGTAGGATTTGTCATAGTCCATGTAGGTGCTAATTGCATTGCCCATCCTCCTGAAGATATCTTCTGACCAGTATTGTAGAGGTAGTCCTGGGAGTCGAATCCAAATGGGCCCGATGCCAATCTGCTCTGTCTCGGGGTCGAATAGGGGAGTCCATCACTTGAGGAGCACCGGGGCATGTTCAAAGTGCCAGTAAGAGGACAAGACCCAATTGGTATGATCAGCACGAGCGAACCTCAAGGCAAACCATCCCCTCACGAAGGTTTGCACGAAGGGGATGTCCACCAAATGATGACCCCAAACTTCTGCTGCCCAAGTCTTCAAGCGTGCAGCCAAGTAGTTCCGACCTCTGATGCGTCCAACCAGTACTCGATCAACAAATTCCATTGTCTCACCCCACTGAATATCCTCCTCAAGCCTGAGAAAGATGTCGTCCGCCTTTGATTTGAAACACCTGTACTTCTTTTTAGGGCCCTGTGAGGGAGGTAGGATATGTGGTCGGCCCAGGGGAGGGGCAGTAACAATCGGCGGTGAAGGAATCTGGTACGATGAGGAGGGGTCACCGATGCCAGTTACAGGGGGGGACCAGAGAGCGGGGGCACGGTGGTGAAGCTTCCCGACGAAAGACCGAGTGACCCAGAGAAACCGGCCGAGACAGTGGGCAGTGAAGGGGTTAATAACGGCCGGGAAATGGAACCAGATGCCGATGGATCTAAACCAGGGTTAGGGTTCAAGCAGCCGGAAACGAAACCGAGGGTAGCCGGAGAGTGAGGGGGGGTAGAGAGCGCAGGCCAAGTAGGTGGTACATCCGGAAGGACCACAGGATATGACCTTGACTGTTCCCCAAGCGAAAACGGAGAGTAGATTTCAGAGAGGCCCGAACTGTACATACCTTCTGATGTGGAGAAGGATGAGCGCCAGATGGATACCCCCTCCAGCGGGTCTTCGGAGTAATCGACAGCTTCTAGGTCCTCCATTTCGCCAGCTGCGCCTTGGAACGACGGACACCTCGGAAAGTAGTGAAAACCGGGGAAAATGACAGATCTCAGGATAACGGACCGAGCTGGGCAGGTAGTAAACCGTCACGGGGTGTCAACCGGAAGGCGCGGCACTGTAACCCTTCCTTCTTAATAGTCAACCAGCTCGAAACGATGAAGGTGCTAACGGCGGTAGAGGTGAACAACAGCTGTGCAATGCGGGTAACGGAGGTCCGACACGGTTCAGTAAACTGTAGAGGGTTTCGGAAACCCCGGGTCAATCCACGTTTTATTCTTTTACAAATGTAGTTATTTATTTATTTCTTGTAATTTAATGTATATATGTGATGTGACAATATATTGATTAAATCAATTACAAATAAAGTTCAACGTTTTTTTGTTCATTATGTATTAACTAACCTAGATCCATCTTAATTGTGGATCTACCAAGCCTAGAGGCATCAAACTTCTTAAAGTGGATCTACCAAGTCTTTAGAGGGATCACATTTCTTGAAGTGCAATTTTTTTTGAAAATGAAAAAAAATTTAATCCCTCTTGATACTTGATAAATCTAAAATTAAAATAAATCTAACCGAATTCTACGTAACTTTTACTTTATTTACATAAAAATAAATAATAAAATAATATAAATCGTAACGAAAACACCAACAACAAATATACATCAATTTTTAATTTAACTAATATTATATTCCTTTGAAACAATAGATTTTAGCGTTCTGATGAAAGCAATCCGCCAAATTTAGGCTTTTCCAAGACTCTCCATGCTCTCCCTGGCTTCCTCGACCCTGCTTATGGGAACTCACTTCTTGTTAGGCTTCTTTCCGCAGGGCTTCTTCCACCAGGCTTTCGTTGCTAAGGAGAAAACCCTTTTCACTTCCTAACAATGCCCCCAATATGGCACATGAAAAAAAACTCCTCAGGAAAGAGCCCTATGCCCCTAAATAAGTTGTATATATTGAAACAGTTGGTGCTCAAATCTCATCCTTCACATAACCTTCCTTTCCACCACTTGCCTCTACCTTGCTAGGGATTTGATGCCACCCATGACCAGGGGTATTTTCCACTTGTTTGAAGTTCCTATTTGAAATCCTAAATCTCCTATTCCAAGTAGAAAGCATCGGGGGGTTTAGAAAAACCTTGGGTGACCTAGATGCCTTCCCCCACTAGACCACGAATCGAACCATTTACTCTGACTTTCGCTTCATGTCCCCTAAGATGGTCCCTTTCAAGCCTAAAGGAACCTCTTTTAATGGAGGAAATGAAGCCACCTTAGTGTCAATGGACCCTCATTCATTAGCCAAACCTCCATCCTTAGGACCCTCTACGCATACTAAAGAAAACTTGTCATTTGTCTCCCATATCTGGCAGAATTCGCGAGGGTATGAGGGATAATCTACTTGGATCTCCTCCATGGATGCCAACTCAACCTCATTGGGGAGTTTTTAATGGAAAAATGAGAAATTTAATTTAATCATTATATCAACTTGGTCATAATCAAATGGGCGACAATAGTGTCCATAGTGTAATGCAACAAGAGTCACACTTTGATCTCAATGACATGGGTTTATTCCATATCAACTTCAATGACGATAATAACTTGAAGATTTTTAAATCAATAAATGTTGTATCTTTTCTAATTTTCCAAAAGTTGCTTTGAGAAACATGCTTTGACGTTGGGGATTGCATTCTATAAGATGGAATTCCTTTGAATTAGGTGCTAAGTTAGAGGGGATTCCATTATGATAAATTCATTACTTACTTCAACTTAGGTGCTAGATTTGAGGGGTGTCTATTATGATAATTTGTCCAAGAATTGCATTCAACCTCATCCCTTTTCGTCATACCAATTAGTGGGGAAAAACACAGTGATGATATAATCCTAAACTCTAGTTGATGGCTTAATACCACATAAAACTTGTAAGTAAACTAGGTTCAAGATTTTATTTTAGCAATATAGGTTAAGCCTTTGGAACAATTTTGATGTTGGTCCCTCTAAGTTTGCATAAGAAGAATATATGTGTTGTGAGTGTCGTTTTGGAAAGAAAATAAAGAATAACAACTTTAGAGATCATAAAATCCGTGTTAAAAAATCATTGAAAATTATTGAATTCAACTATAAGAATATTATGTTTAGATGTACCATTTGACATGGAAAAGGCCACTTAAGAACAAACTAACAAATACTTAGATACATTGAAGGAAAATACAAATCATATGATGGAGAGGGAAATCATTTGATTGATACCAACTTACAACAAGGCAAAGAAACTCCACCAACCTAAGGCAACCATCCCAAAAGTCCCTAGGACTTTAGCTAACTCCAATACCACCTCAAAATGAGAATACATTACCAAAAAATATAAATGAGGGGGTGGAAGTGTAAAATAGGACACTATAATCCAAAAGGGAAGCCACTCTTGTAACCAACTAGAACTATAAATACACATGAAAGTTTAATTCCTAAATAATAAAGACACATGTGAATATGACAAAAAGTGCATTTTAATGTGTATTAAAAAAATTGCCACAAATTGTATTTTAATATGACATAAATTGTGTCACATGTCTACCTAAAAAACACTAAACTCCTACATATCCATAAACTTGCATGCATATACACCGTGATTATAAGGCTAAATAAAGTTCCACTATACATAAGTGTGTGATACACATAATGAGCAAGGTGCTAGCATTGTTGCATAGTGGTGGAAACTAACAATGATACATTTACAAGTGTTAAAAGGTTTTCTATCTAAGTGTAGCAACTACTTGTATCATATAATTAAATATAGAAGAAAAAATCCCACAATAAACAATACATACATAAATATGGTGAATGAAAAACATAGAAATGATCAACATATCAACGACCACCTTAAAACCTTCAAATCCAATGGCCTCCATTCGCCCATAACAAGTCTACCCATAATTCAAACATCTATGAGGGTCACATAAACTAGGATGAGAACGAGAGTCTATTCATGTGGTCTCTTCTAACCCATATTTGTTGTAAGGTCTAAAGGCCTAACCCCTCCCCCAACATCACATTAAAGTCCCCCTCGGTAGGGTAAAGCTATGAATGTGCTATGTTGCACTAGGCTATGAGTAAAGGTGGATATGGATGACTAAGTCTGACCAACATTTTAAGCTAGGGGAGGATGCTAGGCAAGGGGGTTAGGCCTTCACCCAAGAGAATGAGGCCTTAATAATGGGTCATGCGTCGTGTGATGAACCCACATCCCACCCTCTAGAATTCACTAATGCAAAGTGGTTGATATGGCAACCTAAAACAAACTCAACTCATAATTTTCTAAATACACCCCTCATTATTATAGGGAAGTTTGCCCAATACTATAAACCACCTATCCATCCAATTTTCTAAAAATAATTGTTAAATACACTTGTCCACACAAATGCATTTCTTTATGACTAAAAATTATATTCTAATTCTTAGATTAATAAACATGACATCCATTCTTATTTTATAACGTTGAAATCTCATCTGTATATATCAATGGGCCAGTCACAGCCCCTTTGTCCAATCACCACACGTGACCCGGTCAAAACCCTTTTGTCAAATTAATACGGCAACAAGCGCTCTGCAACATCATCGCGCTACGTGGATCAGGATGGTCAACTGAAAATACTCATGAAAATGAAGTCTACTCTGCAACATCATCGCTGATGCACTTGCCACGTCGCCACGTCATCCATGACAGGTGCAGATCGGCATTTTACGTGGATCAGGGTGGTCAACTGAAAATACTTATGAAAATGAAGTCTACTCTGCAACATCATCACTGATGCACTTGCCACGTCGCCACGTCATCCATGACGTAGTTCATGAACCTTCTTCATAAAGTCTGTCTTCTAGTTCTTATAAATTAATTATAATCAATCTCACCCAACATTGTTATTGACCGCCGTGTGTGAGAACAGCATAGCAGTTACAACTGCAGGTAGCATTCCATAGATCCATCCATTTGATTTGGCTATTGACAGTATGTAAGGGTTTGTATCCTTCCATGATAATGGGACACTAAGCTTTTGACATTTGTTTTGCAGACATATTTATATAAAAGTAATTCTCCAGGTTAAGATGGCAGCACTGTAAGTCACTGCATTGTTTGTTTTTTATTTAATTTATTATATCCAAACTTGTACCCGACTTACCAAAATATTTTCTGTGGCATCGTGTTGCTCGACTGCAGCTATGCAATTCCACCCGCTCTCACGTCCAAATCGGAGCCTCCTCCATTGTTTGATGGAACGACCAGGTGGGTAGCTAGATTTTTATCGTTACTGTATACATACTTTGTATAGCGGTTAAATACTGAAATTGATCTGGGGTTTGTAGATTGTATATTACTGTGACATGCCCATATGCCCAGCGAGTTTGGAGTGCCAGGAACATCAAGGTTTTTATCATGCTGATCCCCTCTTTTTTGTGGGTAGGTCTTCTATTGATATAAGATACCATTATGCCATGACTGAAACGATTGAAAATAAAATGCAGGGTCTTAGTGAGATTCAGTTAGTTACGATTGATTTGCAAGACAGACCAGCATGGTACAAGGAGAAAGTTTATTCTCCGAACAAGGTTGGCTCTTGTTTTATCTAATTTTATTTTTCTTTTAGTTACTCAAGGGCAGTTGGATCCGCTATTTGGGTCATGGTTTAATTGCTATGTAATTAGGGCCTGTAGTGTAAAAACTTTGTTATTAGTTTCTTATCTCGATCCAAGTAGATGCAAAAGAGAAATTAGATGGGTTGGTCAACGTTTTACCTTAGCTCAGGTAACAGGGAACACGCTTGCACATTAACAAGCAGTGTAGCAACCTTCTGTTAATTGATAGAATATTCTGTTTGGCTCAGTAGATTTGATCTATGACCAAGTAAATTGGGGTGGGGATCATAGGGTTATTGCATGAGCTGGATAAGGTTATTACTTTGCCAAATTTGGGGTCTATCTTGCCACAAACCCAAATCTTTTAATATATGTGCATTGTGCTGGCTACAAATTAGTATGTTGTCAGATGCAACTTGAATCTAATAAGTGATTTGTGAGATAACATACTGTTGCTTAGGGTTCAGATGCAACTCCAAGCTTAAGATCCAAACACTTCTCACTGTGTCCTGATAGGTTTGAAGCTTAGAGTTCAAATGCTACTCCAAGTTTATGGGCCATCCTCTCACTGTTGCCTGAGAGGCTGCAATGAGTTTTTGATCATCACGGTTTAGCCTTTTACAATTTGGGCATGGAATAAGAAAGACCAACACAGATTTGGGATTGCTTTTAACATTCCTAGTCAGCTAGGAAGACCTATTTCTTGTGTGTTTTTGTGTGATCATCACTAATCTTTCAAGCAAGGAACGTGCAGAAATAGAAGTGCCAAATGTCAAATGTTACAAAAGGGCCAAATGTCTGCAAGATATATAGCGGAACTTGCAAATAACTCACTATTTTCAATTTTTCAGGTTCCTTCTCTTGAGCACAATGGCAAGGTTACAGGAGAGAGTCTGGATTTACTCGAGTATCTCGAGAACAATTTTGAAGGACCTAAACTTTTTCCCACGGTATGTGTTACCCAACCTGAATATTGTTAATTTAGGTCATTAGCTAAATCAAAGTGTCCCAATGGTCAGGCACCTCGTATTATGAAGAGTGTGGGTTAATATAAATGCACTTCCCATCATGACAGGGCCTGCTCTTGATTATTTGGAAAATGCTCTCGGAAAGTTTTCTGACGGGCCTTTCCTTTTGGGTCAATTCAGTGTGGTACGCCATCTTTATATGTTGTTTGCCATTTGACCTTATATTATATTATGATCCCAATTGACAATTTAGAGATATATACCATCACTGCAGGTTGACATTGCATATGGTCCTTTCGTTGAAAGATTTCATGTTGTGTTTCCTGCATTAAAGAATTATGATATCACAGCCGGTAGGCCGAAACTATCGAAATGGATTCAGGCAAGTTAAACTTCTCTTTTATTTGCATTACTCCCTATTTCCAGCGGGGTGCAAAAATGATTGGTTTTCGATTTTTGTAATAGATTTTGTGCTTATGTGATAAAAATGCTTAATAGTATCCTGCCTTGAATACAGGAATTACATAAGATTGAAGGATACGCGAAAACAGTATCCGATCCCGAGTTAATTGTTGAAACATACAAAAGGATACTGGTAGCTTGATTCTAATGCTACATACTTGTGAATAAAGTTGATTCACAATGCATCTTTTATACATTTTTTCTTATATTGCATTGTCCAGGTGTGAAATGATATAAAAGATCTTAAACTCATTTTTCTTTGTTGTTATGCAGGCTAATTATGCAAAATAACTGTGATGGCGGGATGTAGAGATGATCGAAGGCTGCCTACATATAGTACAATAAAATCTCTTGGATAGGAGAAATTATGTTTATATTTGTTAAAAAGAACTTGTAATAATTTTTGTAGTTGCAAAAGTTTCAATGATACATACCACTGTCCATAAACTGGCATGTATGGAGTTAATAGTTATTAATAAAATTAATATCTTAAATATATCAATGTGTTTATTATATATATATTTTTTCCAATAGAATGTGTTTATTATATTTCTCTATGGGGAGATACGATTAGGATTTTGGTAAGTTCTAAGTTCTTTTATTAATTTTGACGAAAATAATTGATTAAATGATATATAATTAAATATTTATTAAAAAAAATAATATAGATATTAGTTGATAAATTTTTATTTTAAAAATATATTTTAAATAATAAAAATTATTTTTTAAAATTTTTTTAATTCCTTTCTCTCAAATTTGAAAACAGTCAAAATGGAGAAGAGTTAAAATATATTTCATTTAGTCAAAATGCAGAAGAGTTAAAATATATCTCATTTATATCTTTCTTTTTCAAGCTAGTGCAGAAAAGTTAAAATATATCTCATTTGTATCTTTTTAAAGCTAGTGCAGAAAAGTGAGATTGTATCTCATTTATATCTTTCTTCAAGCTTCAAGCTAGTGTAAAAGAGTTAAACTATATTTTTATGTATTTTTCAAAATTTAGAAGAATTAGACTTCACTTCATTTTTACTATATGTTTATTCAATTATAAAAAGAAATAATACTAGCATTAATAACACAGCCATATAGTTTAAATGGTTGGCAAAGGTAATATGCATCAATTCATAATAACTAGCAATTTCCCTAAAAAGTGCAAAGAGACGCATAGGTTTCTTTTGTAGATATGTATGCCATATGCCATGTTTTGGCATATTTTAATTTATATGGATCTTTATTATATATAATAAGCTTAAACTAAAACCACTAATTTGATTCATCTCTAACAAAATACTAAAAATAGAGAATACCAACTATTAGAAACCACCATTTAAATTCAATTAACATGATTGGATTATAAAGTCATAGTAGAATTATTATTTTTATATCATAGTGTGTGAGCAAATCTCTTTCCTCCAAAATTTAGGGTATAAACATCCATGTAAAATAAACAATTTGTGTAGCTTGAGTTTGTTGGCTTAGTGTGCATGTTGTTTAGAATTGAAAAATGGTTTAGAGGGTTGATATGAAAGATTATGCATAGATGGTGTGCTTAGTAAGTTGATGGTATCAAAATTATTAATAAATATTTTTATGGGGTTGATAATAGATTATTTTGGTGGTTGGATAGTTATAAAAATATTTTTGTAAATTATAATAATGAATAGCATTTGCATATTTATAAAAGTTTAAAAACAAAATGATGTACAATATAGCTATGAAAATAAAGGTAATGGAATCTATGGGAATGGTTCAATTGGCTATGACAATGTTATAAAGTAATATGTAAAGTATGAAATTTAAAGTTTAAATCCTCATAGGTTAAGCAAAAAAAATAAACAAACCAATTTGAAATTAAAATAATATATTTAAACTGGTTTCGGGGGCTCTCCATTAATTAAACTCCGATTTCATTGACCTCTTGAAATTATGTTAATTTAAGTGTGAAACAATGTGAATCATTGATTATTATGGGACTTGCCAAAAATATAAATTTTGGTATTGTATTCCTTGTTCTATCACCAAGTATTTACGAAAACCTGCGATTCTACCAACACGTTCATCAAACATAACCAAATCGTTTTATTATCAAAAGCTTCGAGGCTTAAAATTTCACTTTTCAATTTAAAATCATTTAATTTAAACACCAACACCAAAAGTGCCACTGGAAATACAAGACATATTTCTGGTTCACTTTAATTGTATTTTTCTTTTATGATGACCAACTTCTATACCAATCCAATGGGGGTTGAAATTTTATTGAATATGAGTGACAATGTAATATAAATTGCAATTTTTCTTCCCATAGCATTGGTAACTTTATTGGACCTTATTTTTCATGCTATATAAACCCTAGTTACAATGTTATAAAAAGATCCTTTATCCTAAGATGAAATATGTGTCCTCAAAGACTATAGTTGAAGATGTAATACTTAATTATGTTATTTCCAAAGTGTTCACGCCTATTGTAATTTATTTGTCTTTATCATGATCGAACATTCAGTTATTTGCCTCCCTGTAGCATCGACCCACCTCGAAGTTTGAGTGCGATCTGAGGACATAAGTTGGTTGCTCAACAAGAGGCTCAGTAGGCAACATGAAAACCTCCTCATCTATTGTGAGAGCCCTCTGAAAGCAGATAATATCTCCATCTTCAAACTGGTTATTTTCCCACAAGCCATCTGAAGCAAATATTAGGAACTGGTCTTGTGGTTTGAGATGTCGCACATGTATTGATGGTTATGTTGTCAATACTAACCTCTAGATTGGGACTAGACACAAAAGTCTCTCAAACAAAGGGTCCCTGTTGAACTCTGACTTTTTCATATATATATATATATATATATATATATATCCTATTGACCTTGATATCTGTATAATTCCCTTGACATGCCATACACCTTGTCTTAAAACAACGATATGTGCATCATCTGGGTGAAGCGCTTTTAATTGCTTTTGGACCTCCTCCACAGCTACATTATGTTCAACAGACAATCTCTCTGCTTTAACTGATTTCTTGGTTGGGCACAAACTGTGTTCATCATTGGGGTGAAGCGCTTTTAATTCCTTCTGGACCTCCTCCACAACTACGTTATGTTCCACAGACAATCTCTCTGCTTTAATTGATTTCTTTGTTGGGCAGAGACTATCCAAAACAACTCTTGAATCACCAAGATTTGCAAGATATAACATATCATTGGATATTTCTCCTACAAAACAACAAAATCCCACAAAAGCAGTGTGTGGTTGTGCTGGCCAAGTCCTTTTAACAAGATGCAAAAATTATTCTTCTATTGTACTGATTACTTTCAGAAGAATTTTTGCAAACATTCCCCTTGCTCTGAGGCAAATCTATAGAAAATTTGCACAAAAAAGCACATATACAGATCCCTTCATCCAACAGATGCTACAACCCCAGTCATGGCACATGAAACCACTAATCATGTTGTTCACCAAGCATTAGGGTGATCCCATTAACATTTCACTACTCAGGGCTACAAAATTGGAAGTCGTTGTTTCAATTAGGAACCAATTGATGAAGCATATTGCATTGCGCTTTAAGAGATAAAATTGCTCATAAAGAGCCAAATATACCTCAAGTTAAACAAAAAAAAAAAATTAAAAAATCTGTCACGTGCAATGATAACCCCCAGTGAACTGCTTTCATTCCTGACAAAATTTAGCCACGACAAATCTCATCATTGTCCTCAACTTCTTCCAATCCAAGGTTCACCGTAAGCTAGGATTATGAACTCTGGTTCGACCACAGGAGCACGTTCACCGGCGCGGACCGGTGATACATCCGGGCAGAGCCGGAATACTCTTAACAAAGAGCCCAGCCAGAATCATCCTCGTCGTGGCCATGCTGGCAGGGTTTCTATGAAGGCTCGACCGACCCAACGAGCACCTGTCATCAGCCGGTGCAACGGACGGACAACCCCGAGACCTCGTTTCCAGCATGTCGTTGCCCATTGATGATCAAAGAAGTCTCGTCGTATGTAACTTGGGCTCTGGCATTGCATGATCTCGGCGCCACTGGTTTTGGGTGAGACATCTTGGATTTTAGAGCCTCGCGGTGGACACATAAATTTTCGTGACAACACGTCTTCCTCGCATAATTCACAGGAATATACTCTTATTGTTCCACTCCTACTGAACATAAAGGGAGGTGGAGGATGTGGCAACAAGGTGATTGAGCCTCAGATGATTTATATGATAATTCTTCGATATTCAACACAACGTTAACAAGAAGCATAAATGCTTAATAGGTTCGTCTTCTATGCACACTCTGATCTGTCGGACCCTCGTAGAACTCCAGCGTAAAAATGGTGCTGACATCCGTGGAAAGCAAAAGGGTGGGCTTAAAAATCTGCACCTAAATGTCAGACTGAAACAAGAAGTGTAGACAAAAACAAGAGGTGGACAGGTGGACAGATTCAAAATAAAGACTTATCAGCGTAAATATCAAAACACACACTTATCAATCTATAATAAATATCAAAATATTTAATTCATTATATTTAAAAAATTACAAAAACTAATTAAATTATAACTTTATTTTAAATTATTATTAATTATAAAAATAATTAATATATATTAAAAATATATCCATTTAAAAAAAACATGGAACAAAAGTTTTAATTATGGAGATTTACCCCTACTTTCAAAGATAAAATTTTGATAGGGAACTAGCAACCTCCCCAGATATATGCAACAACCCACAAGTCACATATATCATAAACTCATAGTTGAGCCTTGAACCGAGACATCCGAATACCACTGGAACGAGAGTTGGGATCCCAGACTCCAATGGGATGCCTATCCCTCCAACCTTATTATGACAGGCATATATCATAAACTCATAGTTGAGCCTTGAACCGAGACATCCGAATACCACTGGAACGAGAATTGGGATCCCAGACTCCAATGGGATGCCTATCCCTCCAACCTTATTATGACGGGCCATGTCGTCGGGGACTTCAACCCTGATGGACAGGGTGGAAAATCATCATACCTACAACTCGAGCTACTTTACCATGGAAATTCTTAATCTGTATAATAGTATGATTTCTTACAATACCATGGGCCAATATTATGGCTTATTGATACCACATGCCTAAAAAATTGTAACTCACTTCATATGACATTTTGGTCATATGATAATATTTTAGGTGTAGTGTAACTTGTAGATGAAATAGTCTTTTTCACTGAAATCCGATTATACAATTTCAAGCAAGAATGTGATTTTTTGTTGTTTAAAACACATTTTTGAGTGCATAAATGGATGCAATAGCTTGAAAAACTCCGAGGCCATTTGAACTCTACAAATTAAAACAACTTAAACTGAAGTTTTTAATTTTGGTTAAAATTTTGTCTAAAAAATATCATGAAAAAGGTCATTTCGTCTATAGGTTAGACTACACCTTTTTTTTTATTGCGTCTGAGAAGCAAGTCATTTTGTCGAAAAAATTTCATGAAAAAGTCCACTTCGTCTATAAGATCGACTAAACCTTTCTTTTATTGTGCCCGAGAAACTCTCTAGCCCAGTATGGTAGAAATGTTATAATGTTTAACATTTTAACTAGGTCAAAATAAAATTAAACTTAAAATTAAAATTATTATCAAAACATTTTGGCTCGTCAAATACATAAAACTGAAATAAACATAAACATAAACATAAATTAATAATTATATTTATAATTACAATTAATTATAATCCATCTTAACTTTGCATCTATCAAACTCGAATGAGATCAAAACTCTTGAGATGCAAACCTCTTTTAAAGTGAAAATAAATTTGATCCCTCTCGGCCCTTGGTAGACCTAGAGTTAAGATGAATCTTTTAATCAATTTAATTAAAAGAGTTAAAAAAATATAACTTCTTTGGAGATAAATCTAAACCATAGTTGAAGAGGTATGGACTCTTGTTGGTTAGCTTCCTAGTTTGCAAGCTCTCTTTTGTTGATTAAGATCATTTGAGTCCTCTCCTAGACAGAGGTTTTCTCGCTTTTGAGTGTGCTCAGCGAATTGTTGGAGCATGTGGGAGTTGTTGGGCATTGGCAGTGGAAGACAAAGTCATGTTCGAGCTAGTATACAAAGCCATGTGCATGAGTTAAAGCCCTAACTATGATTTTGGGTGAATCCCCTATGAACTATGTGTGAGCCCAATAGAATGTGTTTCCTAAACCTGTGTGGATCAGTGGGAGGCTCAGTGGAAGAATGAATCACTTTGGTGTTTGTTATATAGCTAATAAAAACCCCTTGGACATGAAATTATGGGTTACTATCGTTATTGTTGGGTAGTTGATAGATCACCTAGAAAATGGACATCAAATCCATGTGGTGCTTGCTATGAAAAGACAATTGATAAACCACCTAGATAGAGGATTCCAACTCTTGAGACTAAGCAGCACCCCATCTAAACCTTGCGTGAAATCCTTGTGAGTTTTAGGTGAATCGCATGTGAACTATGTTTGAGGTCAGTGCATTGTGTTGTCTAATCTTGTCTGGATTAGTGGGAGGTTCAGTGGAACACTGAATCACTATGGTGTTTGTTGTATACTTGATAAAACACTCAAACAAGAAATTTTGGGTCACGACCCCCTGCAAGCCAAGGTGCTACTTATGCACCAAATCCTCTATAAATGACATATGCCCGTTGTTTTTTGGTGTTAGTTTTTTGGATTGTATGGATTTTTTGCCTATGGAGTTTATATGAAACATGGCAATATCTTCTTTATTTTTGTACTGCTCCCTTGCCTAAAAAATCCAGTTGGAGTGAAGCCGAGAGAGTAAAGATGATATGGACTGCAAAATGTATTTTCATGATAATTTAATAAAAGTTTTTTGACAGACAAAAAAAAGGATAATTAATGTGTCTATTTTTTATTATTGTTGTACTTTATAAAATGAAGTTATGAGATATGTTTATGGAAATAAATAAAATAAAATAAAATAAAATAACTAGATATGTACATGAGATAATATTTAAAAAATAAATCAAATTAAATTTATCTTAAATTGGAATCTATCAAATAATGAAAGATCAAATTTCTCTAAGTATAGATTTTTAACTATTTAATTCCATATCATGTGCTTTAACAAATTTTGTCCCTTTAATTACTTAATAGACCAAATTCTTAATGACGTAATGATAAAAATTTACCGTTGCTCCTAAATGAGCATAAAAATAATTATGGATCTCATTTCTTCGTAAGCGTTTTTAAGTGGAGTAACTTGTCTCTAGTTTGTATTGTGGTTTTTATTATTTAATAAATTTGTAAAATAATTTAAATATATAATAATTTTATTTTAGGATGATGAGCGTTTATTACAATTATAATGGTTTGTTAAATTTTAAAAAATTAATATTATTTAAATGTTAAGATGGTAAGATAAGTGTTTTAAGATTATTATAATTTTGATGATTTAAGAAGTTAAAAGATTATTATAATTTTAATTATTTAAGAAGTTAAAAAGGGTTCTTTTGTGTAAAGTAAAAATTTATTATTATTAAATGTGAGTTATAACTAAAGGTTATATAGTTCATTTTGATCTCTTAGTAGAGACCATAATCAAAATTGAACCTTGTGTAGGGTTATTACAGACATATAAAACATGACATAACAAAATTGAAACAAGCATTTACGATGCTATTGGCATATCCAACCACAAACAAAAACAATGGCACAAAAATGATCAAAAACATGAGTCATCATCTAGTCAAGAAAGGGGATTAGAGTTCGAGCCTGCTACTAGGATTAGACTTGCTTGGTC
This sequence comes from Pinus tabuliformis, assembly GCA_031772625.1. Taxonomy (NCBI): domain Eukaryota; kingdom Viridiplantae; phylum Streptophyta; class Pinopsida; order Pinales; family Pinaceae; genus Pinus; species Pinus tabuliformis. The sequence goes on from CM062810.1 coordinate 518,704,453, forward strand.
AGCTAGAGGTCAAGGCATCGCCAAAGGAATCCCAAGTTGTCGCTCGATTTTGGCCAATTAACTATCCATCAGGTCTAGACGAAAGTTATAATACCTGAGATGGCCATGCATATGGTTTAGGGACTATTGCTTCCCAGTTGTCCATTAGTTCCCAAAATGAATTTCATTTGCCAATATAGTCAATGATTTGCATGTATTGGCTTCCTCTGCTTCAATTTTGACCTCTGTATGGGATCTAGGCTTCCCATTATTCGCTCACTATTGTGTCAGAGAGGGCAGATCGTTGAGTGGATGCATCCCTTTCTGACTGAGTCATCTCTTCTTGCACATGCAGAGGCAACTACTCGTAGTATTGCACTTTAGATCATGCCGCCTTTTCCCGCAAGCGAGAGTTCCCTCTGTATGCTCGTTCTTCATAATACGCAAGTCTCCTTCTCGATTTTCCCCTCTCCCTTGGCATAATGGTAGCAAAATCAATAAAATGGACAAGACAAAAAGGAATCTTCAGAGTTGTTTGAGCTTTGTTGACTATCAAACAATTTGGACTGGGTGCCCCTTGTTGAATGGTGTTGTTGTCGTGAGGCAATTTGTATCATATCCACCACCATGTTGTGTATTCGAATAACTTAACCCGTTATACCCATCCCCCAAGAGGCAACTTGGGCCATGACGAAGGAGGGAGTCCCCCACCCCTCCCACATGGCAGAGAGATGGCACACGATGGTGCCTACCACAACCCTCGACATTGTATCATGCTTGCCTTTCCACTCAAAACCTTTTGATTTCCCTTGTCCTCGATCGCGTGGCACAAGTTTTCAAGAGTCATGATATTACTATGTTCTTCCTTCTGCATGGGGGTGTGTTGTCATGTCCCCTTGCCCATTGGTCAGGTGCAGCAATGGTAGTGCCACCCACTACCCCCACCCACCCTTTCTCTTCTCTTATTACCCCATACGAGGAAAGAAGGTCAATATTGTTACAAATATTTTATAATTTAGTTTTAATTAGAGGGTAGGGAGGGTATTTTAATATCTTAGTGTCACAAAAATGACAAGTTCTTGCACTCCGCGATATTGAGAAATTCTCTTTTGACATAGATAATTTTCTTTTTCGAGCAATGTTGATTTTATTTTTTGTGTTAGTCAAAAGAGAAAGATACTTTTAATATTTTAAATCTGGGTTCACCACCTTCCTGTAATATCCAAGTTTCCTTTTTATTTTGTAACTCTTTATTATATCAAAAATTCTTTTTAAATTTACATATAATAATATAATAATATTTTTAATATTATCTTTTATTATGTAATTATTTGTTATCACATATTTCCTTAAATTTAAATGTAATAATATTTTATATTCTCCAAGGATGTAGTCTTGATATTTCATTTGGGGAGTCTCCATCGTCTATATTGTTTATGTTACTTTATGATGATAGGATAAGGAATATTGATTTTAATATTAAGATTATAATTTATGGGTTGGTGCAAGCTAATGCTGGTTTCTCATGATGCTTTAATACCAATGCAAACCTAGAAAAACAAAAATATGTTAACTTGGAGGGATAACTGGAGATACTTATGCTGTGAATTTAAAGATGGCATAAAAACATGAAATGTAGGAAAATGACTTGGATTTTCCAATATATAATTTTTATTTATAGAAATTGTGTCTAACTATGTGAATTTTGAGTTTTTCTGACGTTATTGTGTTTTTCATGCAAAATATAATGCATATGTTTATGTGAGTACAACCTTTGAGTATCTAAATAGTGAAACCTTGCTATAAAAACTTGTAGAGATGTAGAAAACAGATTGTTCCCGTGCACAACTATTTTTCCAAAATGTATAATCTTAATTTTATAATCTTTTTTAGACTATGAAAGTCATTATATCCATGAAATTACAAGACCTTGCAGTGGTTCAACCTAAAATGGTCTTATCATTATCAAACTATCCTTTAATTTTTTTATATAGTAAGCCTTAATGTCCTCTATTGCACCATATATTTTTTTCCGAGGCCCCAAAAATTTATAGCTGAAATAAATGAGGGATGTATTTTAATATTTTGATATATATCAAGAAACAAATGTATTTAAATTAGTAAAAGCTATTTATTTATTCTAAATATATATATATATATTTAGAATTTGCATAATCAACTCTATATGTGTATATAGTTTCATGGACAATGGATTTGTCTAGCTTATAGAAAAATAACATCAAAGATAGAGATATATATGTGTTTTCTCAAAAATTGATGTTTTCATGTATTTGTAGCCCAAACCACCAGGTTTGTGATCCTGAACCTATATCTAAAGCAATCAAGTCACCATGCATGTAGGATTCATACTTGGAAAAAAAAAATGTGTGCACATGTGCATTTTTAGTACCAAAGACATGTGTGCATTCTTAATGCAAAAAATGGGTGTGTTTCTAGTGTTGGGAACACACAATCATTCCTACAACTAGTGACTTTAAAATCAGGAACCAAGAAATAGACACACACACACATAAAAATGAAACCAATTTTTTTTACTTAAAAGTCTCTCGAAAAACCCTGAAGGGAAAATTAGTGTAACATATGAGGGTGTATTTTATTATTATGTAGAAAAATGGAGAGTACAATAATTTGGATTCCTCATTGGCGATCAGAAAAAATCGTTCTGCCTTCTACATGACTTTCTCGACCTACGACAACTGAAACGACCTCTCTCTGAAAACTCACACGGTGGTTTCTAGCTGCTTGCACTGGCTGCTTGGCCTCTTTGCAAAATAGTTTTGGCCTCCCATTTCTTGCCTCTCCAATACTATAAAACTGTAGGGAAACTCTCCAGAAATATTCTTTGTTTGTCCCTCAATCATTGATTCTCTCCTTTTCTGGCTCAAACTCTCTTCCTTATTGAATCATGGTAACTAGATAACTCGATCTACCAAGGAAACTCACTCCCCTCTTGTATCTCTCTCCAACCCATTGAATTTCTCTTATAATCTCTCGTTGGAGCACCAATGGCCATCATTAGATCCTCATCAACGAATGAGATCATCTTAGACTCAACCTGTGTGATTTTATGGAAGTTTCTTGAGCATAAGTCGATCTCCTTAATTAATTCACTTTAACTAACCATTTTTCCTTAGTTAAACTTTGGAAAAAAATTAAATGAGGGCTAATTAATTTAATTAAGGCATTTCACAAGCTTATCTCAAGAAACCCTTTTTTGTTTTTGGATATCTCATGTTCCTTAGCCTATTAGACACAAATCAAGACTATAACACTTGTTTGATGCTACCAAGAAACACACACTAAAACTCCCTCTTAGTGAGGAAGGCGTTCTCTCCACTCCAACATATATCCTCTGTAGCTGGACCACACTACTAGTGTTTGAATACGTAACATGTTGTTAATGTCCTCCATGCTACTGTGCATACTCCGATTCACCTACTAACCCTATAGTTAAACCACTCTACATCTACGTTGCTTGTTGACACTACACTTCTTCCAACACTTCTTGCACTACATTTTATCTCATGTTGTTGTTGTTGCTGCAACTATTGCAACTAAGAACTGATCTATTGTCCTTGCACCTAGCTCCTGCAACTGTTCCTTATGTCTATGAATGAAACCATCTCTACTTTTTTTATTGAGTATCTTACTGTGCCCAATTGTATATGCACCTCTCTAGTATATAACTACAACTAGTTCTACACTATCTCTCAAGATCTAACTACACCTTGCTGATATTTTGATCCTCCTACTACTGAATATTGTGGGACCCGTAGCTAAAGTAATGATCCATGAGGAAACACTTGTCTGATGTTATACCTCCTCAGACCCTACCTGATCATGTAACTCTAAAGCCTCATGATCCTTCTTCATCTAGAGGTATAATTGATACCAATGCAAACTCCTCCAACCTAGAGGTCAACTCATATATTCCTGCCGAAGTTCTTGTCTATTGCTCCCCCTTCTTTTCCTTCTTTCTTTTGGGACACTCGGTGACGTAGTGACCAAAATTACCACATCTGAAGCATTTTGACATTTGATAGGTCCTTTTTCTTCTTTTTGCCTCCCTTTGATTTTTGTCACTAAATGGGACTCTTATTCGGCTTTCCCTTATTGACAAGGGCAACATTCTCCTCCTCTTTCTCAATCTTCAACCCTTTGTTGCTATTGTTGGTAGTACCATAAATAAGATCGAGCCTTAGCTCCTCATGTGTGAAGTCACTCCAAATACGTTCCCAATATAGAATTTTGTCCCATCTAGCTATTCCCTAAAGAAACGTTTCCCACTCTCTAGTAAACCCATCCAAAGCTACTCATACAAGTTCATTGTCTTCAGGTTTTTCACCTACAATTACTAGCTCATTTCAGACATTCTAGATTATGGTGAGATAGGGAGTCATGCCTTCATCCTTCTGCATCTTTATGGTCCTCAACTTCTCCTTGAGAATCATTTTTTGATTCTCAATTGGATCTTGGTATAGATTTATAATGACATCCCACATTTCCTTTGTTGTACTCTTTGCTGCATTATACGGGACAATATGGTCTTGAACTCCATCGAGGATCATCCTCTTCACCTTGGACATATCCTTCATATACTTGTGGAACTAGATAGAGTCTACTGGTACAACTATGATTGTTGTCACGAACTCCTTTAGTCCATGCTCATCCAAAAGGAATTGCATCCTAGCCTTCCAGACACCAAATTTTGAGGCTACATTAAGTCCATCCTATCTCTGAGACCTACTACTGTCATCTTAGTGAACCGAAAATAACTAGAGACTGAAACTAGAAATATCCTTCTCTTCCCTGCTTGGTCCTCTATTTTTCTACTTGCACTCCCTAAGGAATGTGCAGATATTCCTCCGGATGTCCTTCTCCGTCTAATATACTGCCTTCAGCTACTTACCGAGACTACTAGCTCTGCCTTCTGAATGTCCTTCTTTGGGAAATGGCACATGAATTGTAACCTATGCAAATCGAACTTGCTATTGAAGAAAAAATGCATTGGAAAAATAATTTTCCTACCTCATCCTATCGCTACTGGAAATCTCAAATCTCCTTCCTGAAGCTGGAAATTAGAAAGCCTCTGAGAAATTCTGGAAATTCCTCTTAGTGTTTTTTTCTCTTCCTTCCCTGCGTAGATCTACAACTGCAACCCTTGCTGCAAATATTTTGTGCCCAAGTCTACTCAATGAATCACCTGATCTGCTTACCGGAATCGCTTCTCGACAAATCCACTACCTGTTGGAATTATTCTATGGCCAAATCGAACTTTTCTTGCACTTTGCCTCTGGAAATCAATTATTTCCCAACAATTCGCACTACCTGACTGACCTACACATACTAGAGAAATTGTGCTCAAATCTCCCTCTGAAATTGGGCAATCCTGCTCCTCTTACTTTTGAGCTTTTGATATGATCTTCAATGCTCTGATACCATGTGAACATTCCTTCATTACAATTACTTGATATTATTCTCCTAACTATTAACAATTTAATTTTTTATGACAATTAATGAATAGTTCACAAATGCAATCTTCATCATAAAAACACTGCGGAAAATAAATCAGGAATTGAGAAATAGATGCACACATAAAATTGAAACCAATATTTTTGGACTTAAGATTCCCTAGAAAAACCCCGAAGGAAAAACCGATGCAACAAATGAGGATTTATTTATTATTTTGCAGTAAAATGGAGAGTATAGTAATCTGGATGCCTTACTGGAAGTTGGAAAAGTTTTCTATGTTTTTTGCATGACTTTCCCGACCTATGGCAACTAAAACTACCTCTCTCCAACAACTCATATTGGGGTTTCCGGCTGCTCACACTAGCTGATAGACCTCTCTGCAAAAAAAAAGTGGCCTCCCTTTTCTTGCTTCTCCGACATTGGAAAACTATAGGGAAACTCTCTGGAAATATCCTTTGTTTCTCCCTCAATCACTCATGCTCTCCTTTTTTGGCTTGAACTCTCTTCCTTGCTAAATCACGACAATTAGATAGCTCGATTTGCCAAGGAAACTTACTCCCCTCTTGTATCTCTCTCCAATCCATCAAATTTATCTTATAATCTCTCACTGGAGAACCAACAACCGTGATTAGATCCTTATCAATAGCTAATATCATCTCAGACTTGATCCACTTAATTTTTGGAAGTCTCTAGAGCATAAGTCGATTTTCTTAATTAATTCACTTTAATTAACCAGTTTTCCTAAGGTAGACTTACGAAATAATGAAATGATGGCTAATTAATTTAATTCAGGCATTTCACAAGCTTATCTCATGAAACCTTTTCTGGGTTTTGTAGATCTCATGTTCCTTAGACTCTTAGACATAAATGGAGACTAGAACACCTATCTGATGCTAACAAACAACACCAACTAACAAGTGGTTTACTTCTTAAAGCCATAGGTCAATATGGGAGATCCCATGAGACTAGGATTGAGGATTAACACCCCATTTAAGGTGAGGGAACAAATCTATAGTAAAAAACTTTCCTTATTCCAAGTCACCCAATAATCCACGCCCAAAATTCCCAAGGAAAAACAAGCATAAGCACCCAATTTCACAATGAAAAACATACCATTTGGGTTGGAATTCCCACCTTCAAACATATGCTTTCGACAAATGGGCAAGGGGACATATGACTAAAGTAGGGAATAGAGATCAGATGGCACAATGTATCAGCTACACTGGTGGATGTCACGAGTTGATGGCTGTCAGTTGAAGCGATATTTAGGAGAAAATTTCTCCTATGGGGTCACCCACTTTTTGTGGGTAACATAGACGTTAAGAGTTTTGAAGAAAGGTTGCATCCTACCTTCAACCATCCCCGAAAATTGGAATTTATCTACAAATTATAGGTGTGTGATAGAAATATTTCCAGCTAATGATATACCTCTAAAACCCCCCACCCCCGTGCTTTACCTCCCCTAATATCCTGCTTAAGTATTTTGCTACTAGGAGGAAGAGTAAAGGGGCTAGGGGACATCCCTAGTTCATACCCTTTGCCCAAAATAAGGGTGATGATGAACCATTGATGAGCACAAAAAAATATATTGTAGATGAAAAAACTCACTACCCAATGGATCAAAGGAACTTCAAAACCCAAATGAGTCATCAGAAGCCGAATGTAATACTAGTTTACTCTATTGTAGACCTTGGAGAGGTTGATCTTTAGGTCCACACCTTTCAAATTCCGAGTTTTGAGACTATGTAAACCTTCCTGCACCACCCCCATAACTTCATGGATCTAATGACCTTCCAAGAAACCAAACTACTATGGGGAGATTACTCTCGACAGGATGGGCTTGATTCTTTTGGAAATTAGCTTTGTGATTATTATGTAGTTGCATATTGATATTGGCCTGAAGTCATCAAAAGTATGGGGATGATCCACTTTTTGGATCAAAGTTATGAATGTGGAGTTGAAAGTAACCATAACTATTCCTCCCATTCTTGATTCCTCTACCACCCTGAGGAGGTCTTCTTCAAGAAATTCAAATAATCCTAAATATAATTCCACTATCCAAACATCCATCCCCAAGCTCTTATCCTTTTGGAAACTGTGTACAACCACTTTGAGCTCTTCTTCAATGATTTCCTGCCTAAGCTATTGGTTACCCTCCTCATTCACAAAACTTGGGAAAATTTGTGCCAATTGAACAATATTTGCTATTGAATTTCCCTCCTTTGCTTAGAAGATATTACTGAAACGACTTTCCCCATGAGATCCAAAATCTCAAAAGAGGAGGCTTGGTTCCCTTATTGATCCTTTAGCTTCCATATTATGTTGGGAATTTTCCTACCCTTGGCATAGTTTTGGAAAAACTTGGTGTTATTATCCCCATACTCTAGCAAAACAACCCTATTCTTAAGCCTCCAAGTGGCCTCCTTTTCCTCCAAAAATATTCTCCTAGTGGCTTCTAATTGAGCCAACCTTCCCTTGTATTCTTAAGTGAAAAGCCCCCTCCATCCAATCCACTTATGATATCTAGTTCCTCTTCCACATTCCTGAGAGCTTGTTCATCCATCACTCTTTTCTGAGCTTCCCAATGGAGGGTAGCTTGTTTGATTTTGGACAATTTTGAAACAAACCAAACCATCACTAAAATACCTAGCTGATGATTGTAAGGATTCCATGCATCACGCACCATTTCTAGGAAATCTTCATTATTCAACCAAGATGAGTTAAATTTGAAAAGACTTAATGGTTTTTTACTTAGTTCTCTAATTTCCAAGAAGATTGGGTGGTGATGAGAACCCACCCCACACCCCCCCCCCCCCCCCCCCCCCCCCCCCCCCCCCAACACACACACACTTCCTACCCATTTATGTTTCATTATTCAACCAAGATGAGTTAAATTTGAAAGGACTTAATGGTCTTTTACTTGGTTCTCTAATTTCCAAGAAGATTGGGTGGTGATGAGAATCCCCCCACACACACACTTCCTACCCATTTATGAACTAGCGACAATGCCTCCACCAAACTCTCCACCAGAAGAAAGTGGTATAGTCTCTTGGCCACTCTTGCCTCCCTAACTTTCTTATTTCTCTAGGTCGGCACTGCATTAACCAAACCCACATATACTACGAAATGGTCCAACAAGGAGTGTGTAAATAAATCAGATAGTAAGTTTGGCATTACATGTGGCCCCCACACTTCATCTACACCCAGAGAGAAATTTAGGTCCCCTCCTAGGAATAACATATCTGAGATTATAATTTCCTTATGGAGCAGACCTTCATAGAATTCAACTCTTTCTGCATAGGGCCCATACACATTTACAATCAAAAGTTTTTTTCCTAGCTATGTCGAGAATAATTCCATTCCTAATGTTGATTTAAAGCTCTAGGAGTAGAGAGAGAATATGTTTCGAGGGTTCCATCCTATTGTCAATCCCCCGAATTGTCCCTAGGCATCGGCGCAAAAAAATTCCAACCATGAAATAGGGCTTCTAATAGGCTTATTATTGCATTTTTGTCACCCAGGGTCTCCTGAAGGGGAATGATATCAAGATTGATTGAGATAACCAACCTGTGGAGGGTTAATTTTTTGGAAGGGTTAGATATACCCCTACAATTAAAGGATTGTATTATCATAAGTAACCCCCGTGCCCCATCGATGGATTGTTGTTTACCTGTTGCCACAATAAGGCAAGCTTTAACCTAGGCTTTGGCCAAAAAATATTTTCTCCCATGGCCCTTTCCATCACACAAGCCTATCAAGCATTGTCCCAACCCCACAAAACAAATCAAGGATACACCCTAGGAAATCCTAAGCCTCAGGTTATATCAAGAACCTGACTCAGTAGAGTCTCCTGAAAACAACTCTTTTGTTGACACAATCATGGGAGGACATTGAGGGTCAAAAATAGGGCAAGCACACATCGCAGAGGAAGGATTCGGAATGGGAGGGATAGGGAAAATGAGAGAAAGAGACTGATCCACCAAAGCACCCCACCTTCAAATTGGAAAAATAACTAACAATACTTGAAAGAGGGAGAGGAGGAGATAACTTACCCTGTGGAATGTCCTCTTGTTTCCCTGGTGCTTTTGGATTTTCTAAACCCTTCTCTACTACTTTGGATGTTTCTTTCTCTATACCTGCAAACTCTCCCCCTGAGGAAATTATAAGGAAGGGGTAGCCCCTCTGGAGATGAGACTATCTGCATCTGATCCACATCTTACAAAATTTCTTTTACTCTCGAATCATCAACTTGGAACACCCCTCTTTTCCTTGTTTCTTCTAGAGGTCTGTCTCCCTTTTTCCCATGAGAGGGGAGTGAATTGTCTCTAAGGATGTGACCATATTGGGGACACCTCCTGCTTGGAAAAAGTGTTCCTTTGTAATCCAAAATATGAGTGAAGGAATGACCGAGAGGCCAAATCTCTAATTTAGTCTCCAAACCATATTTAATGTCCAACCTTACCAAAATGTGCGTCGTTTTTAACCATATAGTTTCTTTGAAAGACATGTCCGCCTCTAAGAAAGTCCCTAACTGATTCCTTATTACTTTGAAAACATCCATATCCAAATATTGAACTGGTAGTGCTGACAACCTAACCCATATTATATCCAGATCCACACTTGCCTTACTGGTGTAAAAAAGTCTCTTGAGCAAGATTGAAGATGAATTAGTTTGCTAGTTCCTCTCCAAAACCCGCTCAACATCATCCCCTTGGCTAAATTAGAGCAGGAACCAACCTTTTGCAAGGGTTTAGACCACATGGGACATACTTATCTTGAGGCTCCAGACCTGGGCCATCCATTCTTCAATTGACCTCGAGCTCAAAGGACACCCTCAAACTCGACCCACTATTTCCAACTCCAACATTTGGATAACTTTATTTATCTAGACATCGTCACTGAGGACTGTATAGATTTCCTCTAATTTCCTCTTTACACACATAAAATTCCTCTTCTTGGAGCCTGAGATTCCCTTAAGACCTGTTGGGGAAACCAAATTTAGGCTTGTCCAAGACTCTCCATGCTCTCCCTGGCTTCCTCGACCCTCCTTATGGGAACTCACTTCTTGCTAGGCTTCTTTCCACATGGCTTCTTCCACCAGGCTTTCGTTGCTAAGGAGAAAACCCTTTTCACTTCCTAACAATGCCCCCATTATGGCATATGAAAAAAAACTCCTCAGGAAAGATCCCTATGCCCCTAAATAAGTTGTATATATTGAAACAGTTGGTGCTCAAATCTCATCCTTCACATAACCTTCCTTTCCACCACTTGCCTCTACCTTACTAGGAATTTGATGCCACCCATGACCAGGGGTATTTTCCACTTGTTTGAAGTTCCTATTTGAAATCCTAAATCACCTATTCCAAGTAGAAAGCATCGGGGGGTTTAGAAAAACCTTGGGTGAGGCTTCCCCCACTAGACCATGAATCGAACAGTTTGCTCTGACTTTTGCTTCATGTCCCCTAAGATGGTCCCTTTCAAGCCTAAAGGAACCTCTTTTAATGGAGGAAATGAAGCCACCTTAGTGTCAATGGACCCTCATTCATTGGCCAAACCTCCATCCTTAGGACCCTCTACGCATACTAAAGAAAACTTGTCATTTGTCTCCCATATCTGGCAGAATTTGTGAGGGTATGAGGAATAATCTACTTGGATCTCCTCCATGGATGCCAACTCAACCTCAATGGGGAGTTTTTAATGGAAAAATGAGAAATTTAATTTAATCATTATATCAACTTGGTCATAATCAAATGGGCGACAATAGTGTCCATAGTGTAATGCAATAAGAGTCACACTTTGATCTCAATGACATGGGTTTATTCCATATCAACTTCAATGATGATAATAACTTGAAGATCTTTAAATCAATAAATGTTGTATCTTTTCTAATTTTCTAGAAGTTGCTTTGAGAAACATGCTTTGACGTTGGGGATTGCATTCTATAACATGGAATTCCTTTGAATTAGGTGCTAAGTTAGAGGGGATTCCATTATGATAAATTCATTACTTCCTTCAACTTAGGTGCTAGATTTGAGGGGTGTCTATTATGATAATTTGTCCAAGAATTGCATTCAACCTCATCCCTTTTCGTCATACCAATTAGTGGGGAAAAACACAATGATGATAGAATCCTAAACTCTAGTTGATGGCTTAATACCACATAAAACTTATAAGTAAACTAGGTTCAAGATTTTATTTTAGCAATATAGGTTAAGCCTTTGGAACAATTTTGATGTTGGTCCCTCTAAGTTTGCATAAGAAGAATATTTGTGTTGTGAGTGTCGTTTTGGAAAGAAAATAAAGAATAACAACTTTAGAGATCATAAAATCCCGATGTTAAAAAATCCTTGAAAATTATTGTATTCAACTATAAGAATATTATGTTTAGATGTACCATTTGACATGGAAAAGGCCACTTAAGAACAAACTAACAAATAATTAGATACATTGAAGGAAAATACAAATCATATGATGGACAGGGAAATCATTTGATTGATACCAACTTACAACAAGGCAAAGAAACTCCACCAACCTAAGGCAACCATCCCAAAAATCCCTAGGACTTTAGCTAACTCCAATAACCACCTCAAAATGAGAATACATTACCAAAAAATATAAACGAGATGGTGGAAGTGTAAAATAGGACACTATAATCCAAAAGGGAAGCCACTCTTGTAACCAACTAGAACTATAAATACACATGAAAGTTTAATTCCTAAATAATAAAGACACACGTGAATATGACAAAAAGTGCATTTTAATGTGTATTAAAAAAATTGCAACAAATTGTATTTTAATATGACATAAATTGTGTCACATGTCTACCTAAAAAACACTAAACTCCTACATATCCATAAACTTGCATGCATATACACCATGATTACAAGGCTAAATAGAGTTCCACTATATATAAGTGTGTGATACACATAACGAGCAAGGTGCTAGCATTGTTGCATAGTGGTGGAAACTGACAATGATACATTTACAAGTGTCAAAAGGTTTGCTATCTAAGTGTAGCAACTACTTGTATCATATAATTAAATATAGAAGAAAAAATCCCACAATAAACAATACATACATAAATATGGTGAATGAAAAACATAGAAATGATCAACATATCAACGACCACCTTAAAACCTTCAAATCCAATGGCTTCCATTCGCCCATAACAAGTCCACCCATAATTCGAACATCTATGAGGGTCACATAAACTAGGATGAGAACGAGAGTCTATTCATGTGGTCTCTTCTAACCCATATTTGTTGTAAGGTCTAAAGGCCTAACCCCTCCCCCAACATCACATTAAAGTCCCCTTCGGTAGGGTAAAGCTATGAATGTGCTATGTTGCACTAGGCTATGAGTAAAGGTGGATATGGATGACTAAGTCTGACCAACATTTTAAGCTAGGGGAAGATGCTAGGCAAGGGGGTTAGGCCTTCACCCAAGAGAATGAGACCTTAATAATGGGTCATGCGTCGTGTGATGATCCCACATCCCACCCTCTAGAATTCACTAATGTCAAAATGGTTGATATGACAACCTAAAACAAACTCAACCCATAATTTTCTAAATACACCCCTCATTATTATAGGGAAATTTGCCAAATACTATAAACTACCTATCCATCCAATTTTCACACAAATGCATTTCTTTATGACTAGAAATTATATTCTAATTCTTAGATTAATAAAAAAGGCATCCATTCTTATTTTATAATGTTGAAATCTCATCTGTATATATCAATGGGCCAGTCACAGCCCCTTTGTCCAATCACCACACGTGACCGGTCAAAACCCTTTTGTCAAATTAATACGGCAACCTGCGCTCTGCAACATCATCGCGCTACGTGGATCAGGATGGTCAACTGAAAATACTTATGAAAATGAAGTCTACTCTGCAACATCATCGCTGATGCACTTGCCACATCGCCACGTCATCCATGACAGGTGCAGATCGGCATTTTACGTGGATCAAGATGGTCAACTGAAAATACTTACGAAAATGAAGTCTACTCTGCGACATCATCACCGATGCACTTGCCACGTTGCCACGTCATCCATGACAGGTGAATATTGCCACGTCATCCATGACGTAGTTCATGAACCTTCTTCATAAAGTCTGTCTTAATTTAATCAATCTCACCCAACATTGTTATTGACCGCCGTGTGTGAGAACAGCATAGCAGTTACAACTACAGGTAGCATTCCATAGATCCATCCATTTGATTTTGCTATTGACAGTATGTAAGGGTTTGTATTCTTCCAAGATAATGGGACACTAAGCTTTTGACATTTGTTTTGCAGACATATTTATATAAAAGTAATTCTCCAGGTTAAGATGGCAGCACTGTAAGTCACTGCATTGTTTGTTTTTTATTTAATTTATTATATCCAAACTTGTACCCGATTTACCAAAATATTTTCTATGGCATCGTGTTGCTCGACTGCAGCTATGCAATTCCACCCGCTCTCACGTCCAAATCGGAGCCTCCTCCATTGTTTGATGGAACGACCAGGTGGGTAGCTAGATTTTTATCGTTACTGTATCTAAATCATCACTTTCTGTTGGAATGTGTATAGTATCATACTTTGTTTAGCGATTAAATACTGACTTTGATCTGGGGTTTGCAGATTGTATATCAGTGTGACATGCCCATGTGCCCAGCGAGTTTGGAGTGCCAGGAACATCAAGGTTTTTATCTTGCTGATCCCCTCTTTTGTGTGGGTAGGTCTTCTATTGATATAAGATACCATTATGCAATGACTGAAACGATTGAAAATAAAATGCAAGGTCTTAGTGAGATTCAGTTAGTTACGATTGATTTGCAAGACAGACCAGCATGGTACAAGGAGAAAGTTTATCCTCCGAACAAGGTTGGCTCTTGTTTCTATATTTATCTAATTTTATTTTTCTTTTAGTTACTCAAGGGCACTTGGATCCGCTATTTGGGTCATGGTTTAATTGCTATGTAATTAGGGCCTGTAGTGTAAAAACTTTGTTATTAGTTTCTTATGTTGATCCGAGTAGATGCAAAAGAGAAATTAGATGGGTTGGTCCTCGTTTTACCTTAGCTCGGGTAACAGGGAACATGCTTGCACATTAACAAGCAGTCTAGCAACCTTTTGTTAATTGATAGAATATTCTGTTTGGCTCAGTGGATTTGATTTATGACCAAGTAAATTGGGTGGGGATCATAGGGTTATTGCATGAGCTGGATAAGGTTATTACCTTGCTATCTTGCCACAAACCCAAATCTTTTAATATATGTGCATTGTGCTGGCTACAAATTAGTATGTTGTCAGATGCAACTTGAATCTAATAAGTGATTTATGAGATAGCATACTGTTGCTTAGGGTTTAGATGCAACTCCAAGCTTAAGATCCACACACTTCTCACTGTGTCCTGATAGGTTTGAAGCTTAGAGTTCAAATGCTACTCCAAGTTTATGAGCCATCCTCTCACAGTTGCTTGAGAGGCTGCAATGTTTTTGATCATCACGGTTTTAGCCTTTTACAATTTGGGCATGGAATAAGAAAGACAACACAGATTTGGGATTGCTTTTAACATTGCTAGTCAACTAGGAAGACCTATTTCTTGTGTGTTTGTGTGTGATCATCACTAATCTTTCAAGCAAGGAACGTGCAGAAATAGAAGTGCCAAATGTCAAATGTTACAAAAGGGCCAAATGTCTGCAAGATATAGAGCGGAACTTGCAAATAACTCACTATTTTCAATTTTTCAGGTTCCTTCTCTTGAGCACAATGGCAAGGTCACAGGAGAGAGTCTGGATTTACTCGAGTATCTCGAGAACAATTTTGAAGGACCTAAACTTTTTCCCACGGTATGTGTTACCCTACCTGAATATTGTTAATTTAGGTCATTAGCTAAATCAAAGTGTCTCAATGGTCAGGCACTTCGTATTTGTCAATTTTAGTTTATAATGTTGAAGCCGTTAGAGACTTTTTCAGGGAAGCAGGGTAGGGTTGGAACCTGAGCTGTAATACCTTTAGGAGTTATTGTCTAGCTTTACTGCCAGAGTCTATGCGCTATAACTTTCTTGCCATTAAACAGGATCCTGCGAAAAAAGAGGCTGCAAATTAGTTACTGAAGTATTCAGATACTTTTACAAAAAATGCATTTATCGCTTTGACCAAGCTGGATTCTGAGACTGCACAAGAAGCTGGTAAGAACAATTTTTCAGAAGCCATCTCATACATTTGAATAAGATGTCTTATATTCAATGGATTATGAAGAGTGTGGGTTAATATAAATGCACTTCCCATCATGACAGGGCCTACTCTTGATTATTTGGAAAATGCTCTGGGAAAGTTTTCTGACGGGCCTTTCTTTTTGGGTCAATTCAGTGTGGTACTCCATCTTTATATGTTGTTTGCCATTTGACCTTATATTATATTATGATCCCAATTGACAATTTAGAGATGTATACCATCACTGCAGGACATTGCATATGGTCCTTTCGTTGAAAGAGCTCATGTTGTGTTTCCTGCATTAAGGAATTATGATATCATAGCTGGTAGGCCGAAACTATCGAAATGGATTCAGGCAAGTTAAACTTCTCTTTTATTTGCATTACTCCCTATTTCCAGCGGGGTGCAAAAATGATTGGTTTTCGATTTTTATAATAGATTTTGTGCTTATGTGATAAAAATGCTTAATAGTATTCTGCCTTGAATACAGGAATTACATAAGATTGAAGGATATGCGAAAACAGTATCCGATCCCGAGTTAATTGTTGAAACATACAAAAGGATACGGGTAGCTTGATTCTAATGATATATACTATGAATAAAGTTGATTCACAATGCATCTTTTATACATTTTTTCTTATATTGCATTGCCCACGTGTGAAATGATATAAAAGATCTTAAACTCATTTATCTTTGTTGTTATGCAGGCTAATTATGCAAAATAACTGTGATGGCGGGATGTAGAAATGATCGAAGGCTGCCTACATATAGTACAATAAAATCTATTGGATAGGAGAAATTATGTTTATATTTGTAAAAGAGAACTTGTAATAATTTTTGTAGTTGCAAAAGTTTTAATGATACATACCACTGTCCATACGCTGGCATGTATGGAGTTAATAGTTATTAATAAAATTAATATCTTAAATATATCAATGTGTTTATTATATATATATTTTTTTCAATAGAATGTGTTTATTATATTTCTCTATGGAGAGATGTAATTAGGATTTTGGTAAGTTCTGAGTTTTTTTATTAATTAGGACGAAAATAATTGATTAAATGATATATAATTAAATATTTATTTAAAAAAATAAAATAGATATTAGTTGATAAATTTTCATTTTAAAAATACATTTTAAATAATAAAAATCATTCTTTTCAAAATTTCTTTCTTTCAAATTTTAAAAACAGTCAAAATGGAGAAGAGTTAAAATATATCTCATTCATATCTTTTTCAAGCTAGTGCGGAAAAGTTAAAATATATCTCATCTATATCTTTTTCAAGCTAGTGTAGAAGTCTTTGCTAGTGCAGAAAAGTTAAAATATATCTCATTTATATCTTTTTCAAGCTAGTGCAGAAGAGTGAGACTGTATCTCATTTATATCTTTCTTCAAGCTAGTGTAGAAGGGTTAGACTATTTTTTTTTTATGTATTTTTCAAAATTAGAAGAATTAGACTTCATTTTTTACTATATGTTTATTCAATTATAAAAAGAAATAATACTAGCATTAATAACACAACCATATAATTTAAATGGTTGGCAGAAGTGTTAAATTATGGTATGTTCTATGCTTAGAGTAGTTTACTTATTTTTCTTCTTATTAGCCACAGATTAGCAATCACATATACATTAAATAAAGTGCAGATAGAACATTAAATGATCAACAGAAAACAAGCCAAGAAAAGAGACACAAGATGTGGCGGCTAGCCAGGGACAACCCTCAATGCGGGGAAACCCTTTGATCAAATCTTCTTTTATCTTCAATAGTTCAGCAAAGAGAAATAGTACAAAACCTGAATTCTGTAATTTTATATCAGCAGCAGCAAACCCTAGATCAGCAAAGTCAAACTTGGTCAAACTAGCTGAAATTGACTCTAAAATACTTGGTCAATTTCTAGTCAACCTGTCCTCGAACAGCCTGAAGAAACAACTCTTGAGCAGCCCCAAAAGTTTAGTCAATTTGCAGACTTTTGAAGTCAACTTGCAGCCCTAAACTAGGGCAGTCAACACCGGTCAAACCAGAGGTCAGATCACCTTGAATTTCATGCCAAAAATTGCGGCCCGCCTAGGAGAGGCGACCACACCCAATCCGCACTTCTGGAAGGTCAACGCTGGTCAAAGAGATGAACTGTGGCCCTAGCGTCCTTCTTTCTGCATCTTCCTTGCCCTAGGACATCATCCTTTCAGCCACACATGTGAGAGAGAGAGAGGCTCCTTTTATGCGTAGGGGAGAGAGAGAGAGAGAGAGAGAAGATGAGTGAATTGAATTGTCCAAATGAGGAGAATACTCCTTGTATTTATATGCAAATGTTGAGGTTAAATAGACATGACTGTTGGGCTTCTGAGCCTACATAAGTTCACTGGCCGACCTTGACAATTTGTCCATAATCAAAATAAATTCATATCTCCATAAATACTTATCAGATTCGGATGATCTTTAGATCAATCCTACACCTCTCGATGAGAGGAATCTAGGAAAAATATCAGAAGCCATAAATAAGGTGATCCACATGGAGTTTGGCCCTAGTTGCCAATTTTAACATTCCCTCTCAACTAGGGAGAACTTCATCTGCAATCTGTCAGACCGTCGCTGCTATCCATCCATCAAATGCATTGTCTTGTACAGCTTGACCCCACTTTGCTCTGCTCTGCTTTGCTCTGCTCGAATTATGAAGAAGAAGAAATGATCGAGGATGTATCATACCATCCTCCACTGACCCGAAGTCAGTCTCAGAGTGTGAACCACTCTCGCTGATCCTAGATCAGTATCATTGATCCTAGATCAGTATCAATGATCCTAGATCAATGGAGGTCATCCTAACATAGGGAGTGCGGTAGATACAGCGATGCGTCCATCGATAGTACTACTATGGTCCCTATCCTCATTTCCCTACTCATTGATCAGATGAGAGGTACTTCCCATGAGTCTCAGACTGCATGGGTAGGATGCCTCGATAGGAGAACTAATTATCATGTCCACAAGAGAACAAATCATCCTATCTAGTGGATGCCATGGAGAACTAATCATCTTGGCCTACAGGAGAACTAATCATCCTGCTCCACAGTCGCCACAGAGAACGAATCATCCTGGCCCACAGGAGAACTAATCATCCTATTCCACAGTCGCCACGGGGTGTCACAGGGGAAGGTTGAACCTTTACCCTATACATAGTGCACCACTAGGGGATGGTGAGTCGCCTTGTGGTCACATGTCACTCCAAGAAGTACCCCGCGCCCCCCTGGAGCTCCCAGAGCTCAATACATCATACTCGACCCTCATAAGAGGGTCTCTGAATGACACCAAGTCATTCTCGGAAAGTCAGGAATTTGACCTTTCCTAGGGGCTTTGTCAAAATGTCGGCGACCTGTTCATCTGTATCGATATGTTGGAGCCTTATTGCTCCTTGTTGCACCATATCTCGAATATAGTGGTACCTGATATCGATATGCTTGGAGCGATCATGAAATACGGGATTCTCTGATAAACGGATCCCGCTCTGGTTGTCACACAGAATCACGGTGGTATCCAATGTAAATCCAAACAGCTCACTGAAGAGCTTTCGCAACCAGACTGCCTCACAGGAGGCCATGCTAGCAGCAATGTACTCTGCCTCGGTGGTGCTTAAAGCCACTGACTTCTGCTTCCTACTCATCCAGGATATCGAGGTAGATCCCAAAGAGAAATAGCACCCGGAAGTGCTCTTTCAGTCCACCACACTGCCTGCCCAATTAGCATCAGTATACCCAAGTAGTCTCACATCTCCGGCAGTGTATCTCAACCCATGAGTGATTGTGCCACGAAGATATCTCAACAGATTCTTGGCACCAATCCAATGTGAGTGGTGAGGCTCAACCATATGTTGACTCAATGTGTTGACTGCAAAGCATATATCCGGACGGGAGTTCACCAAGAACATTAATGCTCCAACGAGTTGACGATACTCGGTAGCATTTCGTAAAACAGGTCCGGCAGCACTACCGCTTAACTTCTTGAAGTCAAGCTCCATCGAGGTAGTTACGGGCTTGCAGTCCACCATGCCGAATCTCTCTAATATCTTCACCACATATTTTCCTTGAGATAGGGAAATCTCCCCTGGCTTCTGCCAGACTTCCAGTCCTAGGAAATAGTGCATAAGTCCTAGGTCTTTCATCTCGAACTCAGAAG
Organism: Pinus tabuliformis; assembly: GCA_031772625.1. NCBI lineage: Eukaryota > Viridiplantae > Streptophyta > Pinopsida > Pinales > Pinaceae > Pinus > Pinus tabuliformis. The sequence continues at coordinate 518,724,303 of CM062810.1, forward strand.
CCAGCGCCCTCTTACATTCGTGAATGAGAGGGTCTGCACTTGTTAGAAAGAGGTCGTCAACATATAGCACCAGTATGAGAATCTTGTCATCTATAACCTTAAAGTAAAGGTAAGGGTCGGCTTCACTCCTAGTGAATCCCAACTTCATTAAGTAGCTATCGATCCTCTCATACCATGCTCAGGATGCTTGCTTTAGCCCATAGAGGGCCTTCTTCAACCTGCACACATGAGATTCTCGATCATAAATTTCAAATCCTTTGGGTTGCTCCACATAGACCTCCTCTTTGATCGAACCATGTAAGAAGGCAATCTTGACATCCATCTGATGTAGGTTCCATCCTTGCGAAGCAACAAGGGCTATGATTGAGTGGATGGTGGTATATCGAGCAATAGGTGCAAATATCTCGTCATAGTCTATACCTTCCTTCTGGGAGAAGCCACGAGTGACAAAACGAGCCTTATACTTTTCCGCACTTCCATCAACTGCATGCTTTATCTTGTAAAGCCATTTTGAAGTGACAACTGCTTTGTCTTGGGGTCTGGGGACCACATCCCAAACATCGTTTTTCATAATGGACTCATATTCCTCGGTCATAGCATCCTTCCATACTTGATGCTTGACGGCATCTGTGAATGACGAAGGCTCATTTTGGATGATCGTGCTCATGATGGTTAGGGATCCCCGATACCTGTTTGGCTTCTTACTTTCACGGAAGGTTCCTCGGGGTGTAATTTGTCCTTCAGCATCATCAAGTGTCCCCTTAAGCCATGAAGGCCTCTTCCTAGAAGAGGAAGGCTCTTGCAGAGGAGGATCAATAAGATCCATAGGTTCTTCCACATCGGGCATTGTCTCATCTTCTTTTTCCTTCAGTTCCCCGGTGTCAGCTTCTTTAGATCCCCTTAAAGTAGGAAGATTGTCTACCTTGCTAAGAGCCATATCTTCGTCAAAGGTGACATCATGACGAATCTCGACTTCCCTTTGACTAGCGACATAGATTCTATAGCCCTTAGTATTTTCGCTATAGCCCACGAAGATTCCTTTCTATCCAGATGCACCCAATTTATTCCTTTTTTCTTTAGGCACATGAAAATACACAGGGCTTCTAAAAATTATAAAATGAGATACGTCTGGTTTCTTACTAGTGAACATTTCTTCGGTATTCTTGGAACCCAATGCTTGATGAGGGCATCGGTTTTGTACATATACAGTGGTATTTGCAGCTTCAGCCCATAGAAACTTTGGAAGTCTTTGATCATGGAGCATAACACAGACAGCTTTCACAATTGTACGATTCTTCCTTTCCGCCACACCATTCTGTTCAAGAGTATATGGCGTAGAAGTCTCCCTCTTAATTCCAGCCTCTTTGCAAAAGTCATGAAACTCATTGGATTCATATTCAGCCCCATTATCAATTCTTAAGATCTTGATCTTCTTTTCGGTTTGATTCTCGATCAAGGCTTTGAAGTGCCGAAACCAGGAGAACACTTCATCCTTCTTTTTCAAGAAGTATATCCAAGTCTTGCGAGAATAATCATCTATAAAAGTGAGGTAATATAAATATCCTCCCAAGGAGTTCACAGGCATCATACCGGATATGTCTGAGTGAACCAACTGCAATATATCGGAGGTCTTGCTTTGGCTTGAGGGGAATGGTCCCCTTTTGAGCTTCCCTTCGGCACATCCTGGACATACACCTTCTTGCTCTAATCTGAACTCGGGCATCCCGATCACCATTTTTCTTACATCGGGTAGAGCTTTATAATGAAGGTGAGCAAACCTCCGATGCCATAGTTCGGACTGAAGAGATTTGTCACAAGACATGACACCCAACAGACTTCCACCGACCTGATATAATGAATCAAGTTGAAACCCAAGAGTAAAAACATCTTTAAAGTTCTTTTTCCATACACGTACCTTGCCATCGCTGAAGGCCACCTTGTAGCCTTTGTCTTTCATTGCCGAAATGGACACCAGGTTCTTTTTGAGATCAGGTACATATAATACATCTTGTAAGTGGATGGTATTACCCTGATTCAATTGAAGAGTGACATTTCCTACGCCTTTCACGTGATATTTTGAATTATCTCCAAGAACAATTTCTAGGTTGGTTTCCTTCTCTATCAGATTATAGAGAGCTTCTTTGTAACTAGTGAAGTGCCTTGAGGCACCACTATCAATAAGCCAATTTCCCAATGAGTCCGGGGGAGCAGTAGTAGATAGATCTGTTGGTAGATAGTATTCATCTTGCTTATTGTTAACCGTGTTAGATTCATACCTGGAATTTCTTGCATTCTTGAATGGTTGTCCTCTTCCTTGATTTCTGACACTTCTTTTACCTCTACCATTTGACCTGCCATTCCTTCGATTTCCTTGAGAGGAATTTTGATCATCGTCCCGGTGTGAGTCCCTTTTATCAGGGCACTCCCTAGCATAGTGACCCGTTTTATTGCAATTGTAACATCGTCCTTTTCTTCCACCCTTTGGTCCAACCTTTCCTTTGAATTTAGCCCCAGAATTGTTTCTTCTTTTAGTATGAGAAGAAAAGGCAGAGGGATGACCTTTAAGTATGGGCATTTATTGCTCTTCCATCCTTGTTTCTTCTTGAATGCATTTGGCCATTAATTCCTCAAATCCAAGAATTACGTTATTGTTGAGAAGAGTAGTCCTGAATATATACCATTCAGATCACAGTCCTCCAAGAGTTGTGAGTGTCATTTCCCTGTCAGGAATTACTTCCCCAATAGATAGGAGATCGTCCTTGATCTCGGTGATCCTTAAGAAATATGCTTGCATACTCTCATCTTTTCCATTCTTAATTTCCTTCAACTTATTTCTAAGAAACAAGACTTGATTTGCATCATTAACTTTAAATAAACTCACCAGTCTATCGTAGATTTCCTTGGAGGTGTTCAGCTCGGAAACATAGGCCACCAAGCGTTTGTCGATAGAGTCCCGAATGATATTCCTTGCTTTGACTTCTCCCTTCATCCATTTGTTCCTAGCAACAATAGATGCATTTGATGGAGGCTCAACAATCCCGCCTCTCACATGGTCCAACACTTCCTGCTCTTCTAATGTTAGATCGAGAGACATCTTCCATCCGTGATAGTCAAACTTCTCACAAAGTTTGTCTTCAGCAAGGAAGTGTGTTAAGGAACCCATGATTTCTTTAATATAGCCTTGCCAACCTTCTCTTCGGTTATTTCTCTTGCTCTTGCTCTTGCTTGGGCTTTGTCTTCACCTCAGCTTTGATACCATGTTAAATTATGGTATGTTCTATGCTTAGAGCAGTTTACTTATTTTTCTTCTTATTAGCCACATATTAGCAATCACATATACATTAAGTAAAGTGTAGATAGAACATTAAATGATCAACAGAAAACAAGCCAAGACAAGAGACACAAGATGTGGCGGCTAGCCAGGGACAAACCCCAATGCGGGGAAACCCTTTGATCAAATCTTCTTTTATCTTCAATAGTTCAGCAGAGAGAAATAGTACAAAATCTAAATTCTGTAATTTTATATCAGCAGCAACAAACCCTAGATCAGCAAAGTCAAACTTGGTCAAACTAGCTGAAATTGACCTCTAAAATACTTGGTCAATTTCTGGTCAACTTGTCCTCGAACAGCCTAAAGAAACAACCCTTGAACAGCCCCAAAAGTTTAGTCAATTTGCAGATTTCTGAAGTCAACTTGCAGCCCTAAACTAGGGTAGTCAACACCGGTCAAACCAGAGGTCAGATCACCTTGATTTTCGTGCCAAAAATTGCGGCCTGCCTAGGAGAGGCAACCACACTCAATCTGCACTTCTGGAAGGTCAACACTTGGTCAACGCTAGTCAAAGAGATGACCTGTTGCCCTAACGTCCTTCTTTCTGTGTCTTCCTTGCCGTAGGACGTCTTCCTTTCAGCCACACATGTGAGAGAGACAGAGGCTCCTTTTATGCGTAGGAGAGAGAGAGAGAGAGAAAATGAGTGAATTGAATTGTCCAAATGAGGAGAATGCTCCTTGTATTTATATGCAAACGTTGAGGTTGAATAGACATGACCGTTGGGCTTCTGAGCCTACATAAGTTTGCTGGCTGACCTTGAGAATTTGTCCATAATCAAAATAAATACTTATCGGAATCGAATGATCTTTAGATCAATCCTACACCTCTCGATGAGAGGAATCTAGGAAAAATATTAGAAGCCATAAATAAGGTGATTCACATGGAGTTTGGCCCTAGTTGCCAATTTTAACAAAAGGCAATATGCATAAATTCATAATAACTAGCAATTGCACCAAAAAGTGCAAAGAGAGACTCATAGGTTTCTTTTGTAGATATGTATGCCATATGCCATGTTTTGGCATATGTTAATTTATATGGATCTTTATTATATATAATAAGCTTAAACTTAAACCACTAATTTGATTTATCTCTAACAAAAATACTAAAAATAGAGAATAACGACTATTAGAAACCACCATTTAAATTCAATTAAAATAATTGGATTATAAAGTCATAATAGAATTATTATGTTCACAGTAGAATTATTATTTTTATATTATAGTGTGAGCAAACCTCTTTCCTCCAAAATTTAGGGTATAAACATCGATGAAAAACAAACAATTTGTGTAGCTTGAGTTTGTTGGCTTAGTGTGCATGTTGTTTAGAATTGAAAAATGGTTGAGAGAGAGTTGATATGAAAGATTATGCATAGATGGTGTGCTTAACAAGTCGATGATATCAAAATTATTAATAAAATATATTTTTATGGGGTTGATAATAGATTATTTTGGTGGTTGGATAGTTATAAAAATATTTTTGTAAATTATAACAATGAATAATGAATAGCATTGCATATTTATAAAAGTTTAAAAACAAAATGATGTACAATATAGCTATGAAAATAAAGGTAATGGATTCCATGGGAGTAGTTCAATTGGCTATGACAATGTTATAAAGTAATATGTAAAGTATGAAATTTAAAGTTTAAATCCTCATAGGTTAAGCAAAAAAAATAAACAAATCAATTTGAAATTAAAATAATATATTTAAACTGCGTTTTGGGGGCTCTCCATTAATTAAACTCCGATTTCATTGACCTCTCGAAATTCTGTTAATTTAAGTGTGAAACAATGTGAATCATTGATTATTCTGAGACTTGCCAGAAATATAAATTCTGGTATTGTATTCCTTGTTCTGTCACCAAGTACTTACGGAAACCTCAAGTATTTACGGAAACTTGTGATTCTACCAGCACGTTCATCAAACATAACCAAATCGTTCTATCATCAAGAGCTTCGACGCTTAAAATTTCACTTTTCAATTAAAGATCATTTAATTTAAACACCAACACCAAAAGTGCTACTGCAAATACATGCCATATGCCTGATTCATTTTAATTGTATTTTTATTTTATGATGGTTAACTTCTATACCAATCCAATGGGGGTTGAAATTTTATTGAATATGAGCGACAATGTAATATAAATTGCAATTTTTCTTCCCATAGCACTGGTAAATTTATTGGACCTTATTTTTCATGCTATATAAAACCCCAGTAACAATGTTATAAAAAGATCCTTTATCCTAAGATGAAATATGTGTCCTCAAAGACTACAATTGGGGATGTAATACTTATTTATGTTCTTTCCAAAGTGTTTACGCCTATTACAATTTATTTGTCTTTATCATGATCGAAAGTTCAATTATTTGCCTCCTTATAGCATCGACCCACCTTGAAGTTTGAGTGCGATCTAAGGACATAAGTTGGTTGTTCAATGAGAGGCTCAGTAGGCAACATGAAAACCTCCTCATCTATTGTGAGAGCCCTCTGAAAGAAGATGATATCTCCATCTTCAAACTGGCTATTTTCCCACAAGCCATCTGAAGTAAATATTAGGAACTGGTCTTGTTGTTTGAGATGTTGAACATGTATTGATGGTTATGTTGTCAATACTAACCTCTGGATTGGGACTAGACACAAAAATTGAGCAAACAAAGGGTCCCTGTTGAACTCTGACTTTTTCATATATATATATATATATATATATATCACCTATTAACCTTGATACCTATATAATTCCCTTGACATGCCATACACCTTGTCTTAAAACAACAATATGTGCATTATCTGGGTGAAGCGCTTTTAATTCCTTTTGGACCTCCTCCACAGCTACGTTATGTTCAACAAACAATCTCTCTACTTTAATTGATTTCTTTGCTCGGCACAAACTGTGTGCATCATTGGGGTGAAGCGTTTTTAATTCCTTCTTGACCTCCTCCACAACTACGTTATGTTCAACAGATAATCTCTCTACTTTAATTGATTTCTTTGTTGGGCACAAACTGTCCAAAACAACTCTTGAATCGCCAAGATTTGCAAGATATAACATATTATTGGATATTGCTCCTACAAGACAACAAAATCTCATAGAAGCAATGTGTGGTTATGTTGACCAAGTCCTTTTAACAACATGCAAAAATTATTCTTCTATTGTACTGACTACTTTCAGAATAATTTTTGCAGACATTCCCCTTGCTCTGAGGCAAATTCATGGAAAAGTTGCACAAAAAGCACATATACAGATCCCTTCATCCAATAGATGCTACAACCCCAATCATGGCACATGCAACCACTAATCATGTTGTTCACCAGACATCAGGTTGATGTCATTAACATTTCACTACTTAGGGCTACAAAATTGGAAGTCGTTGTTTCAATTAGGAACCAATTGATGAAGCATATTGCATTGCACTTTAAGAGCTAAAATTGCTCATAAAGAGCCAAATATGCCTCAAGTTTAAAAATAATAATAATAATAATAATTATAATTATAAAAACCTGTCACGTGCAATGATAACCCCCAATGAAACTGCTTTCATTCTTGAAAAAATTTAGCCATGGTAATTCTCATCATTGTCCTCAATTCTTCCAATCCAAGGTTCATCGTAAGCTAGGATTATGAACTCTGGTTACTTTTCGACCACGGGAGCATGTTCATCGGCGCAGAATGGTGATACATCCGGGCAAAGCTGAAATACTCTTAACAAAGAGCCCAACTAGAATCATCCTCGTCGTGGCCACGCTGGTAGGGTTTCTATGAAGGCTCCATCAACCCAATGAGTGCCTGTCATCAACCAATGCAAAGGACGGACAACCCCGAGACCTTGTTGCCAGCCTGTCGTTGCCCATTGATGATCAAAGAAGTCCCGTCGTATGTAACTTGGGCTCTGGCATTGCATGATCTCGACGCCACTGGTTTTGGGTGAGACATCTTGGATTCTAGAGCCTGGCGGTGGACACATAAATTTTCGTGACAACACGTCTTCCTCGCATAATTCACCGGAATATACTCTCATTTCTCCGCTCCTACTGAACATAAAGGGAGGTGGAGGAGGTGGCAACAAGATGATTGAGCCTGAGAGGATTTATATGATCATTCTTCGATATTCAACATAGCGTTAACAAGAAGCATAAACGCCTAATAGTTTTGTCTTCTATGCACACTCTAATCCGTCAAACCCTCGTGGAACTCCAACGTAAAAATGGTGCGCAAAGATGTCAAGTGGAAAGCAAAAGGGTGGGCCTAAAATTTTGCGCCTAGAGGTCAGACTGAAACAAGAAGTGTAGACAAAAATGAGAGGTGGACTAATTCAAAAGAAAGGCCTATCGGCCTAAATATCAAAACACTTACTTATCAATCGATAATAAATATCAAATACTTAATTCATTATATTTAAAAAATTACAAAAACTAATTAAATTATAACTTTATTTTAAATTATTATTAATTATAAAATAATTAATATATATTAAAAATATATCCACTTAAAAAAAACATGGAACAAGAGTCTTAGTTATGGAGATTTACCTCTACTTTGAAAGATAAAATTTTGATAGGGAACTAGCAACCTTCCCAGATATATGCAACAACCCACAAGTCACATGTATGACATATATCATAAACTCATAGTTGAGCCTTGGACCGAGACATCTAAATACCACTGGAACTAGAGTCGGGATCCCAGACTCCAATGGGATGCCTATCCCTCCAACCTTACTATGATGGGCCATGTCGCCGGGGACTTCAACCCTGATGGATAGGATGGAAAATCATCATACCTACAACTCGAGCTACTTTACCATGGAGATTCTTAATCTATATCATAATAGGATTTCTTACAATGCCATGGGCCAATATTATGGCTTATTGATACCACATGCCTGAAAAATTGTAACTCACTTCATATGACATTTTGGTCATATGATAATAATTTAGGTGTGGTGTAACTTATAGATGAAATAGTCTTTTTCACTGAAATTCGATTATACAATTTCAAGCAAGAATGTGATTTTTTGTTGTTTAAAACACATTTTTGAATGCATAAATGGATGCAATAGCTTGAAAAATCCCGAGGCCATTTGAACTCTACAGATTAAAACAACTTAAACTCAAGTTTTTAATTTTGGTTAAAATTTCGTCGAAAAAATGTCATGAAAAAAGGTTATTTTGTCGAAAAAATGTCATGAAAAAGGTCATTTTGTCTATAGGTTAGACTACGCCTTTTTTTTTATTGCGTCCGAGAAGCAAGTCATTTCGTTGAAAAAATGTCATGAAAAAGGCCACTTCATCTATAAGTTAGACTAAACCTTTTTTTAATTGTGCCCGAGAAGCTCTCTAGCCCAGTATGGTAGAAATGTTGTAATGTTTAACATTTTGACTAAGTCAAAATAAAATTAAACTTAAAATTAAAATTATCAACAAAACATTTTGGCTCGTCAAATACATAAAACTAAAATAAACATAAAATTAATAATTATATTTATACTTACAATTAATTATAATCCATCTTAATTTTGCATCTATCAAACCCAAGTGGGATCAAAACTCTTGAGATACAAACCTATTTTAAAGTGAAAATAAATTTGATCCCTCTCAAAGCTTGGTAGATCTAGAGTTAAGATGAATATTTTAATCAATTTAATTAAAAGAGTTAAAAAAACATAACTTCTTTGGAGATAAATCTAAACCATAGTTGAAGAGGTGTGGACTCTTGTTGGTTAACTTCCTAGTTCGCAAGCTCTCTTTTGTTGATTAAGATCATTTGAGTCCTCTCCTAGATAGAGTTTTTCTCCCTTTTGAGTGTGCTTAGCTAATTGTTGGAGCATGTGGGAGTTGTTGGGCATTGGCAGTAGAAGACAAAGTCGTGTTCGAGCTAGTATACAGAGCCATGTGCATGAATTAAAGCCTTAAGTGTGATTTTGGGCGAATCCCCTATGAACTATGTGTGAGGCCAATAGAATGTGTTTCCTAAACCTGTGTGGATCAGTGGGAGGCTTAGTGGAAGAATGAATCACTTTGGTGTTTGTTATATAGCTAATAAAAATCCATTGGACATGAAATTATGGGTTACTATCGTTATTGTTGGGTAGTTGATAGATCACCTAGAAAATGGACATCAAATCCATGTGGTGCTTGCTATGAAAAGACAATTGATGAACCACCTAGATAGAGGATTCCAACTCTTGAGACTAAGCAGTACCCCATCTAAAACTTGAGTGAAATGCTTGTGAGTTTTAGGTGAATCACATGTGAACTATGTTTGAGGTCAGTGCACTGTGTTGTCTAATCTTGTGTGGATTAGTGGGAGGTTCAGTGGAAGACTGAATCACTATGGTGTTTGTTATATACTTGATAAAACATCCAGACAAGAAATTTTGGGTCACGACCCCCTGCAAGCCAAGGTGCTACTTATGCACCAAATCCTCTATAAATGACATATGCCTCTTGTTTTTTGGTGTTGTTAGTTTTTTGGATTGTATGGCTTTTTTGCTTATGGAGTTTATAGGAAACATGACAATATCTTCTTTATTTTTGTATTGCTTCTCTGGCTAAAAAAATCCGGTTGGAGTGAAGTCGAGAGGGTAAAGATGATATGGACTGCAAGATGTATTTACATGATGATATAATAAAAGTTTTTTAACCGACAAAGAAAAAGATAATTAATGTGTATATTTTTTATTATTGTTGTACTTTATAAAATGACGTTATGAGATATGTTTATGGAAATAAATAAAATAAAATAAATTAACTAGATATGTACATGAGATAATATTTAAAAAATAAATCAAATTAAATTTATCTTAAATTGGGATCTATCAAATAATGAGGGATCAAATTTCTCTAAGTATGGATTTTTAACTATTTAATTCCATATCAAGTGCTTCAACAAATTTTGTCCCTTTAATTACTTGATAGACCAAATTCTATGATGATTTTTTTTTTCACGTTTTATTCTTTTACAAACCTAGTTATTTATTTATTTCTTGTAATTAAATGTATTCTCGAAGGTAATGTCACATGCCATGAATCCATTTCCCTTCACAGCTGGGTTTTAGATCTAATTTTTTGCGGCTAGATCTAGATCTAGGCGGCTAGGTTCTAGATCTAATCCTCTGCACCCAGATCTAGATCTAATCTTCTGCCTTATTTTTCTGCAGCTGGGTTCTAAGGGCAAGTAAAATATGGCTCCCAGCTTCGCGAAAATCGCTGGTGGCTCATCTACTTCTGGAGGGCAAGCTCCTGCCCATATCGTTAGTGAAGCTCCAGCTCCCACTATCCAAGTGGTCTAGGCCTCACTCGATGAGGCTTTGAAGTTTTCTGAAAGTGCCCTAATTTGCTGGTTCAATGGTTTTTGGCCGCGGCTGACAGCTCTCCACAATTGGATCTCGGAGGTATGGAAGCCTGTCATTTCTGATGAAATTAATATCTACCCCTGTGCTAGGGGTTTCTTTATAGTAGATTTTGAAAATCCTGAAAGCAAACAATGTATTCTAGATTCCGGCCCTTGGTTTTGGGAAAAATCAGGCCTATTCATGAAGCCATGGAACCCATCATTCGATCCCTCTACAGCAGTCATAACCTCAGCACCAATTTGGGTGAGATTGCCAAGCCTACCCTTGCATCTCTGGAATCTCTCCTCGCTAAAAGCCATCGGAAATGCAATTGGGAAATTTTACTGCAGGTGCCCAGAAACAGAGGAATATGCCAGAGCCACCTATGCACGCATCTGTGTGGAAATGGACTTCAGCGTCAGATTCCCAACTGAAATAAACCTAACAAGTAAAGACTATGCGTGGAACTAGAAACTTGATTATGAAAGTGTCCTCTTCAGATGTTGATCCTGCTTTGAGACAGGGCATCTAGCCAAAAATTGCCCAAAAGCTTCCGAGAAAAATTTTGCTAGAAAAAATCACCACAGATCTACATGGTGGGAAGGAGCACAAAAAGAACACTACATTGTCATCAAAGAAGAATACTCTAGAGAAAACTCTGAATCACAAGAAATCAGGCAAGAAAGAAATAGCTCTCAAGACAAGCAAGGAGAAAGCCCCGCCCAACAAATCAACAGTTATGAGGATTCGAATACCGCACAAAATAAATCTTCATTTAACAGCAAAGCAGATCTCCTAGACCAAACTTCTTCTCCGACTATCTTCAAAAGAACGAACACAATAGATCGCGAAGCTAAGACACCAATGTCCCAAGAACCAGAAGAGATGAAGGAGATGCAAGATAAAGGAAGTTGGAAGATTGTAGAGAAAAAAAAGAAAGCTACAGCACCAATCTTGCCAAGAAAGACGAGAAGCCAGATAATTAAAAATTAAGAAAATTATAGGTCCGATAGACCAATTTGGTCTCAGTGGACGTTAATCACCATCATCATCATTGATTAAATCAATTACAAATAAAGTTCAAGTTTTTTTGTTCATTATGTATTAACTAACCTAAATCTATTTTAATTGTGGATCTACCAAGCCCAGAGGCATCAAACTCTTAAAATAGATTTACCAAGTCTTTAGAGAGATCACATTTCTTGAAATGCAAATTAAGATGAATCTAACCTAATTCTACATAACTTTTACGTTATTTACATGAAAATAAATAATAAAATAATATAAATTCTACGTAACTTTTACTTTATTTACATGAAAATAAATAATAAAATAATATAAATTCTAACGACAAAACAATCAACAAATATTTATCAATTTTTAATTTAACTAATATTATATTCCTTTGGAAGAACAGATATTAGCGTTCTGATGAAAGCAATCCGCCAAACATTCCGAATTTTTAATGACGTCATGACAAAAAATTACCATTTCTCGTAAATGAGCATTAAAATAATTATGGATCTCATTTCTTCGTAGACGTTTTTAATTGGAGCAACTTGTCTCTAGTTTGTATTGTGGTTTTTATTATTTAATAAATTTGTAAAATAAATTAAATATATAATAATTTTATTTTATGATGATGAGCGTTTATTACACTTATAATGGTTTATTAAATTTTAAAAAATTAATATTATTTAAATATTAAGATAGTAAGAGAAGAGTTTTAAGATTATTATAATTCTGATGATGTAAGAAGTTAAAAGATTATTATAATTTTAATTTTTTAAAAAGTCAAGAAGGTTAATTTTTTTTGTAAAATAAAAATTTATTATTTTTAAACGTGAGTTACAACTAAAAGTTATATAGTTCATTTTGATTTTTTAGCAGGGATACTAGACCATAATTAAAATTGGACATTATGTAGGGTTATAAGAGACATATAAAACATGACATAACAAAATTGAAACAAGCATTTACGATGCTATTGGCATATCCAGCCACAAACAAAAACAGTGGCACAAAAATGATCAAAAACATGAGTCATCATCTAGTCAAGAAAGGGGATTAGAGTTTGAGCTTGCTACCAGGATTAGACTTGCTTGGTCAGCAAGAGGTCAAGGCGTCGCCAAAGGAATCCCAAATTGTTGCTCAATTTTGGCCAATTGACTATCTAGATGACGGTCATAATACCTAAGATGGCCATGCATATGGTTTAGGGACTATTGCTTCCTGGTTGTCCATTAGTTCCCAAAATGAATTTCATTTGCCAATATAGGTCAATGGTATGCATGTATTGGCTTCATTTGCTCCAATTTTGACCTCTGTATAGGATCTAGGCTTCTCATTATTCCCTCACTATTGTGTCAAAGAGAGCAGGTCGTTGAGTGGATGCATTCCTTTCTGACTGAGTCATCTCTTCTTGCACATGCAGAGGCAACTACTTGTAGTATCGCACTTTAGATCATGTTGCCTTGTCCTGCAAGCAAGAGTTCCCTCATAATATGCAGGTCTCCTTCTCGGTTTTCCCCTCTCCCTTGGCATAATGGAAGGAAAATCAATAAACTTGACAAGACAAAAAGGAATCTTCGGAGTTGTTTGAGCTTTGTTGACTCTCAAAACAATTTGAACTGGGTGCCCCATGTCGAATGGTGTTGTTGTCCTGAGGCAATTTGTATCATATCCACCACCATGTTGTGTATTTGAATAACTTAACCCTTTATGCCCATCCCCCAAGAGGCAACTTGGGCCATGACAAAGGAGGGAGTCCCCCACCCCTCCCACGTGGCAGAGAGACAGCACAAGAGGATGCCTAGCACAACCCTCGATGTTGTATCATGCTTGCCTTTCCACTCAAAACCTTTTGATTTCCCTTGTCCTCGATTGCGTGGCACAAGTTTTCAGGAGTCATGATATTACTATGTTCTTCCTTCTGCATGGGGGCGTGTTGTCATGTCCCCTTGCATATTGGTCAGGTGTAGCAGTGGCAATGCCACCCCCCACCCGCACCCACCCACCCTTGCTCTTCTCTTATTACCTCATACGAGGAAAGAAGGTCAATATTGTTACAATTATTTTATAATTTAGTTTTAATTAGAGTGTAGGGAGGGTATTTTAATATCTTAGTGTCACAAAAATGACAAGTTCTTGCACTCCATGATATTGAGAAATTCTCTTTTGACATAGATAATTTTCTTTTTTTGAGCAATGTTGATTTTATTTTTTGTGTTAGTCAGAAGAGAAAGATACTTTTAATATTTTAAATTTGGGTTCACCACCTTCTTGTAATATCCAAGTTTCCTTTTTATTTTGTAACTCTTTATTATATCAAAAATTCTTTTTAAATTTACATATAATAATATTTTTAATATTATCTTTTATTCTGGATTTAAGGCATCTGTGGTTTATATCTTTTGACTTAGTTACTGAGAATCCACAATAAAAACCATTTTCCGTCAACGTTTAAAATCCCAACCGGGATCCATCATCAGGACTTCTTGAATGTTGATAGTAGAAGAGCTTAAATGAGGGATTTAAATAGCTATGAGGAGAGTAGATTTAATGATGAGATGAATGTCGGCTTGTTTAATAATATTAATTGTAGTTTTTGAATAATTTTTGATTAATTATTGATGAGTTAATTTATTAATTTAAAATATTAAAAATTATTATTATAATCCTTAATCTTAATATCACTAAACCTTAATAATAATCTTAATAATTAATATTAATAATTAAGATAGTAATCATTATTATAAATATTTACTACCAAATATTTAATTTTTATTAATTCATTAATAGATCTTAAATAATAATTAATAATAACTATTATACTTTGTTATATGATAATAATCTAATTTGTTATATGATAATAATCTAATTATTTTGATACTGATACTTCATATAAGCATTTAATATTTAATATATATTAGTATCTGAATATAAAATATAAAATATATTATTACAAGTAATATTATTAATTATAAATTAGTATGTGAAATATTTATTTTTTAATATATATTAGTATTGGATGAATAGTAATATTAGTATATTGTATTAATATTAAATTTTAATATATATTAATATTAATAATAATTAATATATTAAAATTAATTAATATTAATAATTAATAATTAACAACAAATTAATAATAAATAATTAATATTAATAATTGATAATTAATATCAAGACCTAATAATTAATATTAATAATTAAAATAGTAATCATTATTATGAATATTTACTAGGAAATGTTTAATTTTTATTAATAGTTTACTAATTAATAGATTTATTAATAGATCTTAATTAATACTTAATAATAACAATTCATAATAATAGTTAATGATAATAGTAATAGCTATTATCATAATTATTATTGTAAATGTTGTAATTAAATACTAATTATTATTATTATTATCATACTTAAATTATTATAGTAATGCTACTAACTACTAACTATTTAGAATAGGAGAGGGATATCTGATGATGATGATGGTGGTGGTTAACGTCCACTGAGACCAAATTGGTCTATCGGACCTACAATTTTCTTAGTTTTTAATTATCTGGCTCCTCGTCTTTCTTGGCGAGATTGGTGTTGTAGCTTTCTTTTTCTTCTCTACGGTCTTCCAACTTCCTTTATCTTGCATCTTCTTCATCTCTTCTGGTTCTTGGGACATTGGTGTCTTAGCTTCGCGATCTATTGTGTTCGTCCTTTTGAAGATAGTCAGAGAAGAAGTTTGGTCTAGGAGATCCACTTTGTTGTTAAACAAAGGTTTATTTTGTGCAGAGTTCGGATCCTCATCACTGTTGATTTGATGCGTAGGACTTTCTCCCTGTTTGTCTTGGGAGTTGTTTCTACCCACTGATTGCTATACCTGAGATGTATTGGTGATCTTAATTTCTCTGATTAAGGGAAGCCAACTTCCACTAATTTCAATACCATTGTCTCTGTTGAGATTATGTGGATGTTTGATAATTTCAAGAGCTTCTCTAATCTTTCACCTATGATGATGTTCTTCCCTTGCGACAATTGAGGCGCTTTCCAAGCAGACATGGTGCTTAGTTTTTGAGGAATGTTTTGCCAAGGCCGAAGTACGAGACCTTTCATTCCTAATATCAGCTCCATGTTCCTTGAGTCTTGTCACTCCAACTATGTAATTCTTTGTTATCACCCCAACAATGTAAGTATCTTTCAGTGACAAAAAAAATCTGGCTTTGACTGCTTGTTGAAGGAGCAACGAAACCCTAGCCAAAGAACGACGCAAGAAGCTTGCAGATGCTCCTCAACAGCCCTTGCTGCTGGGGTTTGAGCACCATGGACACACCAGAGGATGGAGAGCCTCTATTAGATTACCAGCAAGAAAATGACGGAACAACAAAAGCTTTTGCCTCTCCCATCTCCGGAATGGGCCTGACAAAGAATAGACCATTAGTCACAAAGTTTGTTAAAAGATTGGAAAACATTCCTGAAATCTCACTTCCTCCTGCCCTTCCCCATAGAGCAACACATTCTCTGGTGGAGTGAGGATTAGTGGGGCAGTTTACGGGGTTATGGCCATCACCCAAAACTGTGCAAAAATGGGTAGAAAGGAATTGGACCTTGTCAATAGATGGAAAAATCTCAATCAGGTTTTGTGGAAGAGGATATTACACCTTTCACTTTGAAACCAAGGAGGACCAAGATCTGATTTTCAGGAATGGACCTTATTTTATGGATACAAGGGGTTCGTATCTAAATAGATGGACGCCAAATTTCGACCCAGAAATGGATGTTCCCAATGCCGTCCCCATCTGGGTTAGATTGCCACACCTTCCCCTCCACTATTGGGGGGATGATTCAGTCAAATCCATAGGAAACATAGTTGGGAAATATATAGACATATGCGAGCCAAAGGAAAATATGCATGCATGCACCAGAATCTATGTAGAAGTGGATCTTGGGAAAGGGCTACCAGAAGCTATCAAAATCAAAGTGGACCAGTGGATGCACATACAACAACTGGATTATGAACAAATTCCCTTCAAATGCAAGGTATGTCACGAATAAGGTCATTTTGCAAATAGATGTACAAAAAAAAAGAAAATGTAAATGAAAAGAGTGAAGATCCGGAAAACAAATGGGAACAGG
This sequence comes from Pinus tabuliformis, assembly GCA_031772625.1. Lineage (NCBI taxonomy): Eukaryota > Viridiplantae > Streptophyta > Pinopsida > Pinales > Pinaceae > Pinus > Pinus tabuliformis. The sequence goes on from CM062810.1 coordinate 518,741,092, forward strand.
TCAGAAGAAAGAAGACAGTCAACAAACAAACAAATCTATCTTCCTCACAACCGCCCACATCCTCTGATCTCCATCCCACATCACCCAAAGAAGATAATAATCCTCTTGCCAGCCTTAATCCTTTTGAGCCTCTGGATCCTTCAGCTCCCTCATCCCCTGGACCACGATCCAGATCTAGATCCCCACAACATACCCCCAACCCCCCTTCATCCCCTCTGGCATCAAACTCTCACACCCCTCCCCCTCCCTCAGTAGACATAATTCTAACCAGAAAACAGTCAAAGGAAGCACCCCCAAATGTAGAATATAAAAAAAAAGCAGGAAGAAAGACAAACAAAGAACTCAGGGATGAAGCAGTAGCAAAGGAAATGGCATTAGGAACGCAGCAACCTATGGAAAGCTTCTTAGGAAGGAGTACAGGAAACAACGAAAAGAGTCAGCAAAGAGGGAAAGGAGCCATGCACCACCCAACAAGTAAATAATGATAGTGGTCTCCTGGAATTGCAGAGGAATGGGATCATCCGTCAAAGAAAATGCCACAAGAGACATTCTGGCAAAAGAAAACCCAGATATCCTTATGATTCAGGAGACAAAAACAAACAATCAAGAAACTGAAAATATAAAAAAAAAAAAAAATCAGAAATTATGAAGGGGAAGCAATACAGGCAACAGGAGTGTCTAGAGGTATTTGCACAATATGGAAAAAAGGAACATGGGAGTTAATAAAATACAAAAAAGACCAGCATTGGATCCAAACGGATCTAATGCAAATCAACACAAAAGAGAGGTATAGTGTTATAAATATATATGCCCCAAATCACTACAAGGAAAAAGAGCAATGCTGGGCCACCATAAAAGAAGCACTAAAAGAAATACAAGCTGGGAAAATAATTCTAGGAGGAGATTTAAATTTGGTAAGAAGTATAGAAGAAAAGTTTGGAGGAACATACCATACTAACCCATCCAGGGATATTCTAGAAGAAATAATGGAACAACACAATTTAATAGACATCCCACCTAGCAACGAGAAATACACTTGGAGCAATAAAAGAGTGGGCAAAAGCAACATAAAAGAGAGGCTGGATAGAATTCTGATACAAGAAAACATAGTAGCAGTGCACAACTCCATAAAATAAAAAATTATACACACCACAACATCTGACCATAAACCGGTGACAATAGTCATGGGCAAAATGGAAAACCAGGGACCGCTCCTGTTTAGATACAACTCAATTTGGGATAGCAACACAGAAATCAACGAACTAGTCAAGGAAGCATGGGAGCCAAGAGTAACAAGATCACCACAGTATATCTAGGAAACAAAATTAAAAATTGCAAGAACCAAATTAAAGGAATGGGCAAGAGCAAATGAAATTAAAAATAAAAGAAAAGAAAAAAGAGTTACAGTAGAAAATGGAAAGCATGCAAACTGAAAAAGAAAACAGAGAAGAAGGCAAGCAAGATTACCTAAGAGAGAAGGAAATCTTCTGGGAAATATATAGGGAAAATAGGAAAGAAGAAGAAGAGGCAAGACTGAAATCCAGAAGTCTGTGGCTCAAGGCAGGGGACAAAAACACATCCTTTTTCCACAACACAATGAAAATAAGAAGGGAAAGAAACCAAATAGAAAAAATTCAAGTCGAAAGCCAAGAGGTCAAAGGTGCAGAGGAACTAAAAAAAGCAGCCTATCAGCACTTTAAAAACTTACTATCAGCTAGTGGAGAAATGGTTGAGAGTGAAGATTTCTTAAAGCACACAAAAAAAATAAAAAAATAAAAAAAGAACAAAATGTTGCAATGTGCAAGGATCCCACAGAAGAAGAGGTAGTGGCGGCCATATGGAGCCTGCATCCAGACAAAGTCCGTGGGCCAGATGGTTTCACAATAGCATTCTACAGATATCAATGGTATACCATCAGAAAGAATTTCTTAAGAATGGTGAAGAATGTATTCAAAAAAAAATAGGAGGCAACACAAAATCTTCCTATCTTGCTCTAATCCCAAAGGAAGAAAACCCCTCAACTTTCAATAGGTTTTGCCCTATCTCTCTTTGCAATTCTTCTTACAAGATAATAACAAAAATAATTGCAAATAGAATCAAGGAAGTACTCCCAATAATCATATCTGAAAACCAAGGAGGTTTCGTGCCCAACAGGCAAATCATAGATAATGTCATTATTGTACAGGAAGTTGTACACTCTAGTATGCTAAGGCAAGAGAAAGGCCTCATAATCAAGCTAGATATGGCTAATGCTTTTGACAGGGTCAGCCATCCATATCTAATGGCTATCCTCTAGAAACTTGGTTTCTCAAGAGAAATAAGGGAAGTCATACAGGCATGCATTTCTACTCCTTGGATTGCCCCCCTTATAAATGGAAGGCCCAGTGACTTCTTCCAAAGCACAAGAGGCCTTAGGCAAGGTTGTCCTCTCTCTCCCTTCCTATATATTATAATGGCGGAAACTTTAAGTAGGGCTTTGGAAAACCAAAGAAAGGAAAGAAGCATCATAGGGATTAGAATAGCAAAAGGAGTTAAAACAATAAACCACTCACTTTTTGCTGATGATACATTGCTGCTGGGAGGGGCTTCAACAATAATAGCAAGGAGGTTCAAAAAAGTTCTAGATGATTTCTTATAGGTATCAGGTGGGCTATTAAACAATGCAAAATGCAGGATATATGGATGGAATACCCCCCCAAGAACTATGCAAAGGATCTCACAAATCTTAGACATCCCTGTACAGGAAAAATGGACACACTTCTTCTATTTGGGACTTCCGATCTCAAAAGAGAACATGAAGACAGAAATATGGACTAAACAAATTGAAAAAATGAAAAACAAAATACAAAGGTGGGGTATGATGTGGCTGAATATGTCAGGAAGGGTAATACTAATCAAAGCACTCCTTGCAGCACTACCTATTTACCAGTATGCAATAATCATGGCCCCAACAAGTGTACATAAACAAATGGAGTTAATCTTAAGAAGTTTCTTGTGGCAGAGGGGGAAGCAAGAAAACAAAAAATTTAGCCTGGTTAGGTGGGAGGAAGTAGTCCTTCCTTACGAACAAGGAGGAATATCAATATGGATACCTGGGCTCATGAACGCAGCACTAGGAATGAAAATAGCATGGAGACTAATTACAGGAAAAGAGAGCTGGTGGAAAAATACTCTTTTATCAAAGTATATGGAGGGCAACGGGGAAAGATTACTTAAGGGAAATATCCCAATAAGACAATTTACTTAAGTTTGGAAGCTGGTTAAAAAACAATTCCATTAATGAGTAGATACATTTCTAAACTCCCAGGCAATGGAAAAACAATTTCAATCTGGGAGAACAAAATCATGGGAAAAGAACCACTTCAGACCCATCCAGAAATTGAAGACATACAAGAGTGGATGTAAGGTAAAGGTTTTGACACTTTGCACTCAATCTCTTTATGGAACCAAAAGGAGTGGCAAGACTGGAAAATTTCAGCAATTCCGGCAGACCTGGAAGGGCAATGGAGCAAAATCAGGCAGCTCTTAAAAGGGGCAACGCCAATCCACCATGATGAGGAATATGAATACCTCTGGGACCCAAGCGGTGGACATTATATAGTTAGGACTGGATGCAAAATCCTTCAAGATCAACCAAATCATCAAGAGTGGGATTCTTGGAAAATAGCATGGAAATCAGAAAGCTTTCCTAAGATAAAAACGTTCATCTGGACTCTTTTAAAAGGGAGAATATTGATTAGTGAAAACTTAAGAAAAAAAGGCTTTCAAGGTCCAACACATTGCCCATTATGCATGCAGGCTGAAGAAAATATTCAGCATCTTTTCCAAGAATGTATCTTCACCAAAGAATGTTGGCGGCAGCTGATAAGTCCTTTGGAAATAAGAATAAATTTCGAAAATCCCTTGCCAGATTTTCTCCAGACCTTTGAGAAAGCCTACCCATACACAACAAAGAAAAAAATCCACAATTCAGAGGATATGGAAATGTATTCCAGTGGTTCTATGTTGGCAAATTTGGTTGACAAGAAACAAGTGCATTTTCAAAAATCAAATTCCAAGGATAGGGAAGACCCTTTCAAAAATTTGGGGGCTAACTTCTGAAATAATCAATGTCAAAGGAACAGCTCCAACACACTATCAAATCCTTCAACAGGAAGAGCGAGATTGGCTAAGCAAAGCCATAATAAATAATAATGGGCAAAGAGGATAGAGGAAGACAAGCATAGGGGGTATATGGAAAATAAGAGTGAGTGAAGAGGAACTGAAAAACTGGAGGAAAAATCAGAAAAGATATTATTTATACTTTGATGGGGCTTCAAAGAATAATCCAGGAAAGGCAGGGGCAGGAGGAATAATCCTCGATCCTGATGGGAAAGAAAATGTCACTTATGAATGGGGCTTGGGACAAATTTCAAATAAAAAGGCAAAAGCATACAATTTGTTGATGGAAACAAGAATAATTAAAAAAAGAAAAATCCAAAATCCCATCATAATAGGAGACTGAGCCATAATAATAGAGGCAATGGCAAGAAACAGAAAACCAAGCAATGAGCACATGAACAGAATCTTTAGAAGAATCAGGAAGAACTTGGAAGGATCTGGAGATGTAATCTACAGACATGTCTTGAGAATTCACAATCAACAGGCAGATTACTTTGCAAACCAAGCAGTGAAAAAAAATGAAGGGCTTGTTCGTGAAAACTAGGAGGAATACCATAGCTCAGTTCCTTAATAACCAACAAAAGCCTTATGTTTAAAGCTAACCAAATCCAAAGGAAAATCACAATGAGAAAAGAAATAAATAAAAAAATAACAGTTACAAATCAACAAAGGACATAACAATGCAACAACATCCAAGAAAACATGGGAAAGCAAAGGAAAAAGCATGAAACTCCAGGCTCTCGTACGAGCAACAACAGGAATGAAGGCACTAATCCAAGTCACAAGAACTACATTGCAATCTATCTCATCGAAGGCAGGTTTCGGGCTGAGATAAAGCACAATAAGAACAGAGGGTACATTCATAAAAATTGCAGCAACAATCCCATCGAGGAAATCCCCATTTTTCATGTTATTATAGTGATTCTATGGTCTCCAAGATCCTCCCTGTCCTATCTAATAGCCAACAGAGTTTCCTCTACTCAGCGTGCAGACTTCATCTTAAGCCCCCACCCTTCTATTTACCTGCGCCTCATCCAGACTTCAAAAAATCTTTCATTTGCATCTATTAATATCGTCGGGCCCGCACTCCAAAACCTTTTCCGTAGTGTTGCTCCCCCCTTTCTCCAATTTCTAATCAAATCAGGACTATTGATCGGGAGCCCGATCCGATGGTCATTGTTTAGCCCGACCATCCAAATCTGCGTGAACCACCCACACCGTCGATCTGTACACATAGGATCAGACGACTCTCACCGATTTCGGGCGGTCAACAAGCATGGAGATTACCCACCCGAAAAGCGGTTTTCTCTCTCTCCTATGATGCTACGTGTCACCCAATCAATGGAATCGGGCGACCCTTCCCTTTTACCACTTATGGTTTTTAACTTGCCCGATATACCACCTCCACGTTTAATCCTGCCCTTCTGCTCGGTTAACTTGTGGACTTGTTCGCGCCTGATGACCGTCAATCTTAGCCATTGACGGTTAAGACGGATCGTCCAACCTCCTCTTCCATCAACGCCTCTGGTTAATCCCCACTGCAAAGCCTTTAATCCCAACCTCTGCGATTTAACCTTGGTTGCTAATCTTCTTACAACCTCGTCCACTGACACATCCAACAGTTCCCGTTTATGCCAAAAGGAAAGTGGACATCAGCAGCAAAAGAAGAAGCATCTCAGGCAACACAAAATTAAAGATATACAACAAAATTCGGAGCAGAAAGCAGAGACAAGGGAAGAACAAGCACACAAATCACATGGTAGCCAACCCAATAAAGGAGAGAACTCATCGAACAACGAGGGAAAGAACTCGGACAATTTTGACAAGAAGAACTAGTCAAATCAGGAGCATTTAGTCTTTAAGTCCTGAAAATCTATCAGAGAGCTCATGACTTGTAAATTTCTTTTTCTAGTAGGTCAGTTCGTTAGGTAGTACACTAGAATACACATAAAAACTCATGAAGTCTTGAACACAAGCCTAGGAGAAGAGACTGCGTTCCTATCTCATGGCTTAGAGGTTTTTTATGATACAGTCTTTGTAATAGGAGCTTGCTCCATCAAAGCTTTTGGTAATATATAAACTACCCGACCTTGTTAAAAAATAAAAAATAAAATTCTTTGTTACCACATATTTCCTTCAATTTAAATGTAATAATATTTTACATTCTCCAAGGATGTAGTCTTGATATTTCATTTGGGGAGTCTCCATCATCTATAATGTTTATGTTACTTTATGATGATAGGATAGGGAATATTGATTTTAATATTAAGCTTATAAATTATGGGTTGGTGCAATCTAATGTTGGTTTCTCATGATGCTTTAATACCAATGCAAACCTAGAAGAACAAAAATATGTTAACTTGGAGGGATAGCTAGAGATATTTATGCTATGAATTTAAAGATGGCGTAAAAACATGAAATGTAGGAAAATGACTTGGATTTTCCAATATATAATTTTTATTTATAGAAATTGTGTCTAACTACGTGAATTTTGAGTTTTCTTGACATAAGTGTGCTATTTTTCATGCAAAATATAATGCATATGTTTATGTGAGTACAACCTTTGAGTATCTAAATAGTGAAACCTTGCTATAAAAACTTGTAGAGATGTAGAAAACATATTGTTCATGTGTACAACTATTTTTCCAAAATGTATAATCTTAATTTTATAATCTTTTTTAGATTATGAAAGTCATTATATCCATGAAATTACAAGACCTTTCAGTAGTTCAACCTAAAATGGTCTTATCATTATCAAATTATCCTTTAATTTTTTTATATAGTAGGCCTTAATGTCCTCTATTGCACCATATATTTCTTTTCCTAGGCCCCTAAAATTTATAGCTGAAATAAATGAGGGATGTATTTTAATATTCTGATATATATCAAGAAACAAATGTATTAAAATTAGTAAAAGCTATTTATTTATTTTAAATTTATATACTTAGAATATGCATAATCAACTCTATATGCGTATGTAGTTTAATGGACAATGGATTTGTCTAGCTTATATAAAAATAACATCAAAGATCGAGATATATATGTGTTTTCTCAAAATTTGATGGTTTCATGTATTTGCAGCCCAAACCACCAGGTTTGTGATCTTGAACCTATATCTAAACAAATCAAGTCACCATGCATGTAGGATTCATACTTGGAATAAAAAATAAAAAATAAAAATGTGTGCACATGTGCCATTTTAGTACCAAAGACATGTGTGCATTCCTAATGCAAAAAATGTGTGCATTTCTACTACTGGGACCACATAATCATTCCTACAACTATTGACTTTAACACATGGGAAATGGTTGAGGTAGGCTTAGAGGGTTGGGGAGGGTTAGAGAGGGTCCAAGGGAGATAAATAGAGAGAGGTGGGGGGGGTGGTGAATAATGTGTTGGTGGGAAATGGTTGAGGTGGGATTTAGGGGGGTGGGAAGGGTAAGAGAGAGGAAGAGATAGAAGGGATAAGCATGGAGGCATGGAGAGAGAGAGAGAGAGAGAGAGAGAGAGAGAGAGAGAGAGAGAGAGAGAGAGAGTCAAAAAGAGAGAGGGATAAGGAAAGAGGGTGGGGAAGGGAGAAGGAGGGAGATATTTGTGGTTGACATAGGGAGGAAGAGAGAGACAAAGTTGGAGGGGATGTGAAGGAGGAATTGAGAGAGAGAGAGAAAGAGAGAGTGGGGGGGGGGGGGGGGGGAAGAGAGAATGAGAGAGAGGGAGAGAGTGGGAGGGGAAGAGAGACGAAGAGTGAGAGATAAAGAAATGACACAAGGGCGATGAGAGTGAGAGAGGGGGAGAGAATGCAACATAGAGAGAGATGGAGGTAGAGATAAATAAGGATAAAGGGAGGGAGATAGATATGGAGCTAGACGATAAAAGGAGTTTAAGAGAGCTAGAGGGGGGATCGTTGTGAAGCACAAACTTAGTGAGGGAATGCAAGATAGAAAAATAGAGGAAGGGGGTGGAGGGAGAGAGTAATAGAACTTGAGAGGAGAGAGTGAGGAAGAGAGAGAGAGGGAGGGATAGATAGAGAAGGATAAAGGGGGAGAGATAGAGAAGCATAAAGGGAGGTATATATAGATAGCACTAGAGGGTAGAGAGAGAGAGATAGATTATTGTGAAGCATGGAATGAGTGAGGGAGGGAGGGATAGAGAAATAGAGGAAAGGAAGGGAGGAGGGAAGGGGGAGGTAGGAGGGAATGGGGAGAGAGAGAGTGGAAGAGGGAGGAAAAGGGAGTGAGATAGAGGAAGAGGGAGGAAAAGGGAGTGAAAGAGAAATAGAGATATATGGAGAGAGAGGGGGGTATAGGTAAGGAAATAAGGAGATAGAAATAGAGCTATAGAGAGAGAGAGAGAGAGAGAGAGATGGCACTAGAGAGAGAGGGGAGAGGGAGGGGGGAGAGAGAGAGGGAGGGAGATAAGGGAGGCTAAAGGAGGGAAGGAGAGTGAGCGAGGGAGAAAAGGGGGTGAGGGGAAAGAGGGGTGAGAGAGAGAGAGATAAAGAGTCATAAAGTGAGTAGAAGAGGGAGGGAGAGAGATATGGGTGGATATGGAGAGAGGCGGGGGTTAGACACAAAGACAGATAAGAAGTCAGGGGGAGGGACAAAGATAGGGCTATAGGGAGAGATAGAGCTAGGATAAGAGAGATAAAGGGAGAGGGGGGAGGAGAGAGATAGATAGATAGATAGATAGAGAGAGAGAGAGAGAGAGAGAGAGAGAGAGAGCGAAGGGGGGGGGAGGAGATAGAAACAAAGTTGGAGGAGAGCGAGTGAGAAGGATGGAGGGAGAGACAGAGAAGGATAAAGGGAGAGAGAGAGAGATACAGTTGGTGGGTGGTTGTTGTGAAGCAAAAACAGAGCGAGGGAGGTAAGGATAGAGAAATAGAGGAAGTGGGAGGGAGGAGGAAGAGAGTGGAGGGAGGAATGGAAAGTGAGAGGAAGAGGGAGTGAGAGAGATAGATAAATGTGGGGGGAGAGAGATAGATAGATAGATATAGATGGAATAAGAAAGAGAGATAGAGAGTGAGAGAGAGGGAATAATATAGAAAGATAGAGAGGGGGGAGAGAGAGTGATGAGGGATAGTAAGGGAACCAGGAAAAGATAGGAGAGGGAGGGAGGAGAGAATGAGAGAGAGGGGGGATGGATGAGAGAGAGAGTGGGAGAAGTGGGGCTAAGGGATAGAGGAATGGAGAGAGAGAGAGAGAGAGAGAGAGAGAGAGAGAGAATGTGTTGAGGGAGAAAGAAGGGGTGGGAGATTCATGTAGTGAGCACAAGAGGGAGGGAGAGAGAGACTGGTAGATTTGGAGAGAGAGAGAGGGGGTGGTGAGACAAAGAGACAAATGAGAAGACATGGAGGAATATATATATATAGGGAGTGAGGGAGAGGGAGAGAGAGGGAGGGAGATCGATACAAATATTAAGGGGAGAGAGAGAGGGAGAGAAGTGATGTGAGGGGTAAATGGGGGGACAAAGGGAGATATATAGTCAGGGAGTGAGGGGGAGAGAGAAAGAGAATGAGAGAGGGAGGAATACATAAATAGAGAGACACAAAAAAATATTTAAATGGAAATAGAGAGAGAGAGGGAAGGAGACACGAAGGGAAAAGAGGGAGGAAGAGGGGAGGGAGATCAAGAGAGGAGAGAGAGAGGTATAGATAGAGAGTGAGAGAAATGGAGAGATTGAGGGATGGAGAGGGTGGATGGGGAAGAGAGAGGAATACTAAGAGATAGGATGGGGAAGAGAGAGAGAGAAAGAGAGAGAGAGAAGGAGGAGGAGTGAGGTAGATATGAGAGAGAGAAGTGAGGAGTAAGGAAGAGATGAGAGAGAGAAGGGGAGAGAGAGAGAGAATGGGGTGGTGAAATGGAGAGAAAATAAAGAAGATAGGGACAGACAAAGAGATAGAGCTAGAGGAGGGAGAGAGAGGTAAAGGTGAAGATATAAAGAGAGAGTATATCATTGGGGAGAGGGGGATAGAGATATTATGATAATTAGGGAGAGGGAGTGAGATAAAGATGGAGATGGAGGGGGGACATAGAGAGGGAGATAGAATTAGCATGAGGGAGAAAGGGGAGGAGGAGAGGGAAGAAGAGAGATGGAGTGAGAGGAAGAGAGAGAAAGAGTGATGGTGGAGAGAGGGAGAGATATTGTGTGTGTGTGTGTATTAGAGAGAGAGAGATAGATTGTGTGTGTGTGTGCAAGAGAGAGAGAGAGAGAGAGAGAGAGAGAGAGAGAGAGAGAGAGAGAGAGAGACAAAGACAAAAATATGGAAATGGAAATAGAGAGATAAAGAGTGTGGGGAGAGATAGAGATAGGATCAAATGAAAGAGGGAGGGAAGAAGAGATAAACAGACAAATAAATATGTAAATGGAAATAGAGAGATAGAAAGTGGGGGGAGGAGAAAGAGAGAAAGAGAAGGAGACAGGGAGGTAGGAGAGAGAGGAGGGGAGGGATATTGAGAGAGAAGAGAGAGGGTGAGATATAGTGGAAGAAGAGAGAGATAACGAGGGAAGAATAGAGAGAGATGTGGAGATAGTGAGGTGGAAATTCTTGGAAAATTGTCTTGTTCTAAGATAACCACACACCCCAGAAAATGAACAATTGAAGTGGCTTGAACTTATGAGCCTCATTATACTCCACCAAATATGCCATGTTTCCATATTTGTTCCACCTCTCCATTCACCCATAAATTCAGTTGGGTCTTACAAACAACCCAGGAAAACTATGTAAATGGGTATTGAATGAAAAGATGACTGGTGATATCTTCTTCTAATTTGCATAAGTTGCACCATCTTAGACCTCAGTCTGGAACTTTTGAATTATGTCTCAGGTTGGAGCTTTGTTTTCTATCATGCACCACATAAATAGTTGAACCTTTTTCGGGCATTTTATCTTCCACAAAGGCTTCCACCATGGGGCTTGAATGCCATTTAGTCGATCAACAATGAGGTGTTAGTATCCTAGCTTTGGTGTGTAGTCACCAAAAGGGGAAAGGCCTGCAATAGTTCATCTTTCCTTATCATCGACCTAATATGATAATTTTGAAGAGTTGTCATATACCTTTCCTATTGGCCAAAAAAAATCTTTGGCGTGTCCAATTTCCTAGAAAATAACCATCCTTATGCCCAGATGGTTGTTTTTGTATGGTTCACTACCTGGGATAACCTAAAGTAGCCAATGCAGTTTAATATTTCCATGTGCTCTGGGGAAAGGTAAAATTATGCATTGTACCCAAACCAGGGGTGAACTCCAATTCACATCCTTTGACAATTTCCAACTCTCTAAGCGATCCCAACCTTGATAAGTTGAAAAGATGTTGTAACCACCTTTTAAATGACTGAGATATTTGTCCTTGGCCTTGATGGAAGCTTGAATCATTCTTCTATGGATAAAGGATGGCTATACTTTTGATGGATCATCAATGTCCAAAGGTTTTGAGCAGATAAGAGTCTCCAACGCACCTTTGTCGCAAGAGCTTTAGAAAAAATGGGGATGTTTTTTAGCCCCTAGTCACCCCACAGTTTTGGAACTACAATCCTTTCCCATTTTACCCATGGCATAAAAAATTGATCATTGGACCCTTCCGATATAAATATGAGACATACCTTCCTAATATTTTCCAGTATGCCCTTGGGGATCCAGGATAGGGACATCTAGTAAATTGAAATTGTTTTGAGAACAAATTTGATCATCATTAGCCTCCATGCTTTACATAGCCATATAAAACTCCATTATTTTAACTTTTTTTTTTTTTTTTGCTAATTTCACTACCAACCAAGACTAATCAACTTTCCTACAGTTGTTTAGCTTCAAGTGGAATCTTAGGTATTTTAAGCCCTCGTCCAACAAAACAAGAGAGTAAGGGATAAGAGTAAGCAAATGAAATAATTCACAGTCATCAAGACAATTTGTGGAAAGAGTATATTTGGAAGCATCATTTTTCATACTTTTTGGTCTCCTGAACATATTGATACCACATAATCTAGTAGGGCCCTAAGAAAGGGAAAACCTAAGGGACAACTACTAGACTAAGTGATAATAATGGAATAATGACCCATTGTCACCTCAGTCAAAGTACCCTACTCTTTACAAAATTTCACCAATGGGAGGAGTCCTGGTAGGAAGGGAATCAGTTGGAATGAATAGATCAATGATTTAGGTATAATGTGATTCCACAAAGCCCATTCAAGGAGAAACAAAAGAATGGATCAATGCTTCAAGGAAGCTAAACACTCTCCAAGAAAGGCCTAGAAGAAGATCAAGACTTAGGGTTTTAGATATGATGATGATAATAGGTATTTCTAAGGTCAAGACTCTAGGTGATGAGGTAATATCCCTCAATGAAGCTCTTTGTGATGTTTTAACACTTCTAAGAGGCTCTTCACTCCCTTTAAGAGACCTAGGAAATTCTTGCACTAGACATGGGTTTTATGAACAAACATGGAAATAAATACTTCCAAGGTACTCACCAGGTCAAGGCAAGGGAGGAGAAGGGGTTTCTTATGATTTATTCCAATGAATACTATGCTCATACAAACCTCAAAGAAGTCCCTAGGGTGAGAGAGAAATACTTAGGTTTTCCCTCTTGGGGTAGCACCCAAGGCAAGAAATTTTATGCATGAAACTCAGGCAGATACCAACTGGCAAACTTGGGGCATAGGTAGCCTAGACCTTGAGCTTGATGTTTGGACCCTTAGATTCCTGAAAGATCACCTCCCTAAAATTTCATTGCAAGCCCTAGATTTATGCCCTACCTTTAGGGTATTTAAATTAAGGAGGAGAAAATATGGAGAAAGAGGAGTTTGATCACCAAAATCGTTGGACTAGTGCCCATTACTTTGGGCAATGAAGTCTTGAGATACTTAAGATAAGACAAAATTTCTTTTGAGGACGTTTGATATCAATACCCTAGTTACCAGCTTCAAACATTTACCCTCTTCAAAGAATAATGGAATTTCATGAAGAATCCAAAGATATCATTCACTAGGAACATTCATTACATGCCCTTTATTGGATAACATATGCAATACTCTACTAGAAAAGCTTTCCAAAATTAATATTCAATAATTAGGGCACAAATTTGCATATTCTAGAGTGGAAATTACATACATTAAACAATTTTCAAAGAAAAATTCTATCAACAAGAAGCACTTACAAAGAAACATGCAATATATGCATCCATCATTCAAGAAGAATCTCCAAAGAAGAAAATGAATCATCTTCCATGCATCAAAATGTATCAAAAAAATCTCCAATAGCTCCAAAAGAAAAGTGTGAGTTCTTTACAAGAGAAATAATCCAAGTGTGATGATGATCTCTCACAAATGTATGTGAGTTCTATTTATATGAGTCTCACTAAGTCAAATTATTAGCCTAGGGGCCCCTAACATTATAAAAAAGTGTAAAATACAAGCCTTCGTCATAAGTTGACCAAGTAGATTTTTCAAATTATAACTTAGCCATCCAAATTCTAGTCGCGTTAATGACATCATGGTCATGTAGGGCCATGTTGAGTCCTCTAAGTGCCAATATGAGGGAAAGGACTCCATAAATAACCAATTAGTGGATGACCCCTAATTCTCCATGCAATTCATCATGTGGGGCCTCCAAGTGGGTTTGGGGCACAAATGTTGGTCTTATGGGTCTCTAGATGATATATAAAAGCCTGTAATGCTACAACGTTGAGGGCTTTGATGATGGTGCTTGCCCTCCCATGTCTCAAAGGGTGAGATAAAATTTCTTTGGGTTTTAGATCAACTGCCATATTTCGCTAAGCTAAGCTGGGCACACTGTTCCAAATGCATCATCTCGTGAATATTACGGGGCAATGAGAATACTGCTAAGGATGTTGAAGGTGCCCCTAGAATGAAATGATGCTCTAACACATGATGGGGTATCATGGCTCTCAATGCTTCCCCTGAGAGTGTCAATATGATCCTTTGGTGGACTTGATCCCTAATTAAGTTTCCCAACCCATGATGAAACCACCTTCCAATTACATATAAGATCGAATGTGCTTCCTCACCATCAGGTAAAATAATTTGTCAGTGCATCTAAGTGAACCAAGCTTGTTAATCAAGGGCACATTGAGACTTCATAGTCGGCTCCCCTTCAAAATTTGGGGCTTTATTGTAATAGTTTTACCTCCCTAGGTAGGAGTGGCTAATAAAAAATCTTATTAGGAGTTCCCATCCCCTAATTGGAAAGACCTAGGTAGGAGTGGCTAATAAAAAATCTTATTAGGAGTTCCCATCCCCTAATTGTAAAGACAGGCCCAAGGTACTTTCTTCAATTAATAGGGGTCATATGAATTATAATGAGATGGATGGGCACATAAGGGTCTCAAACCCAAATTCTATGTGTTCAAAGATGGTAATGATGAGAGATATCCACATGTTTGGGTGAATAGATGTAAGAGGGAGAAATCGTGGATACATGAGTTACCTCGACCTTTTATTTTCCACCCTCCTTCATTAGCTTTTTGAATTTTCTTGAATTTTCTTTGTATTATTGCTTGGGACTATAGGAGATGAGAGCATGTTGTGTTTGATGTAGTAGTTATTACTCCCTTACGGTGGGGAAATTTATCGCTCTCTAGGGTTTGGGACATGCATGGGTTCCTTAATGATGTGGGGGCACTCATGGGCCCTAGGAAATGTCATGATGACCATAGTGATAAGGGGTAGAGCTCATGTTTGGATTTTTCCCACATGTTATTTTAATGTCTTGACCATCTATTGTATTTTATAATATTCTTTTGTTTTGTTTCTTGCTTGTGGCCATGATATGTTTTTAACGTTCTTTCAGTTGCATCAACCTACAGGGCAACATTTATAGGCCCAACCCAGACATGTGGACAAGTGGAGGGAGTGTACCAATGCCTTATGTACCTAGTGATCATGTGGACCTAGAGAAGGAAAATGATGAAATAGGGCTTGTAATGTGTGGAGGGGAGTGAAAAATGTGGAATGGGAAAATGGGACCACATTACCAAAATCAAGGTTTCCCAATTAGTGCCCTTCCTAAAGCCATAGGCCAATAGGGGAGATACCATGAGACTAGGATTGAGGATTAACCCCCCATTTAAGGTGAGGGAACAAAACTAAGGTCAAAACACTTCCTTATTGCATGTTACCTAATAATCCATGCCCAAGATGCCCAAGTAAATTCAAGCATAAGCACCTGATTGCACAATGAAAAACATACCTTTTTGTTTGGAATGTCCACCTTTAAACATACACTCTCGGTAGATGGGCGAGGGGACATATGGCTAATACAGGGAGCAAAGATCAAATGGCACAATGTATCAGCTACACTAGTGGTTGTTAGGGGTTGCTAGCTTCCATCTGAAGAGATATTTATGATATTTTTTCTCCTCTGGGGTCATCCAATTTTGGTGGGTAACATCTAGCTCCAATTGGGACATGAGATCTCTTTGGAGTGCACGGTCAATGTACTCAAATAGCAATGTCATGAGAACATCAACAATCCTCTGGGACCACACACTTGTATCCTACACATCACAAACAATGTTGGAAGCATGTGTGCTAGGAGTACTTTTATCTCCCATGTTTTCATTAAAATAATAAATCTGATATAAAATAAAATATAATCTAATATGCAAAAATAAACTAAATGCACCTATTCTAGTATGACAATATGATACGATGATACTAGCTATGAAAAATCAACATGCAATGCATCCTACTCTACCATACATGCTAACATATTATACAAGAGCTAAGTATAATCATACAACCTTTGTAACCAACATATTATAAGATCAATATCATCCTCTTATCCTTATGATCGATCATGAGATAAATCCAAGAGCAATCATGACAATAAGCTTATGTAGGATGAGGATGGGAGGTGAGAAAATAAGAAATCCATACATCATGGAAGAATGTCATAGATGAAGGGAATGAATTTAATTTGCATTGTTGAATTCTTTCTTGTAAACAAAGGATGGAGGACCCAATGATCAAGCTCATGAATTCCCTTTCAAGAGCCTCCTTAGTGGTGTCATGTCTCGTGGTGGATTTCAGGGCACAAGGGGGAAAGTGAGGGGGTGGCTAACACATAGGGTCCCAACAAGCATATTTTTCACTACAAGGATCACATTCAAAAGGAGGTAAAAAATTAGGTTTATCATCTTCATTTCTCACGCAAAGGGGAACAATAGGAGGATCTAATAATGACTCAATTACATCCCAATGATCATAAGGAAGGCACGACAAGGTGAGGACTCTATTAGTATCATCGTCAGTATCATAGATGGGGTCCTTTTCAAAATGGTGGCCACTGATCTTCCACTTTCCTTCTTCAATTTTCAAATAATCATCAATGTTAATGTTCAAGCTGTCAATGGTGGAACCTTTTTCAAGGTATTCAATAGATACATAATTAATAATAACGTCCTTGATAAAGGTAGAGCCAACCTCAACTTAACTTCCCACAGATCCATTTTCATCATCGTTTTCATAAATTGGATCATCCTCAAAATGATGGCTACTTCCATCCCACTTCCCCTCATTTATATGCAAGAAGTCAAAAATGTCAACCTCTAGGGAATCAATGGGGTCCCCACTTTCAAGATATTTAGAAAGTACGTCATCCCATATCAATTCTTGTGCTAAAGAACAACCTTTATCATGTTCTTCAACATGGATTAGGGGCTTCATCTTCTTTGCTAACGTAGTCAATTCCCCACTATGTAGTCCAAAATTCTTCCATGTATCCTTCAATTTCTTGATGATCTTCTATATTTGTGGCTTCCTCAGAGTCATCCCAATCTTCCCCTAGTGTATCCATCTCTACGTCCTTAGATGAATTCTTCACATTTTCGGAAAGGTGAAGAGATAATTGGTTAATGGCCAAGATGTTGTGTGCATCTTCACTAGTCGTGAATTATGACCTTAAAAATAATAATAATAATAATAATAATAAATAAAGATAAATAAATAAATAAAATTAAAAATTAAATAAATAAATAAAATAAAATCAATCAAAACTTCAAATGAAGTGGTGTTGGTAGGGTCATAAAGATCATTGATTTTACATGTTCCAAGAGACTCAATGATTAGGTTTACCAAAGTACCTTTGTGAGTGATGCCCTCTCTCGAAACATATGAGGTCAATTCAACTATATGATCAAGTACAAGTAATAGATTACTGTTGAATTTTGGGATATTAGGAAATATCTCACACAACTTCCAAGGAGCCATTCTTTTGAATTTTGCATAACAATCAAGAAAAGAGTCACCAAGGTGAATTCAAGGTGCCTTAAAGAATGATTGTTTCACCCTACAAGCATTGGAACATTGAGGTTCAATGAAGAAATAAGGCTTCATTCTTCCATTGGAGCTGCAAAATAAGGGTTTATATTGTCATATGGGAACAAGACACACTTTTTGTCCCTGGAAACGATGCCAAAAAATGTTACCACACAATCTAGAAGGGCCCTAAGGAAGGGACAACCTAAGGGACGAATAATAGACTAAGTGACAACAATGGGACAATGACCCACTATCACCTTAGTCAAAGTCCCCTGTTCTTTATGAATTTTCATTGATGGGAGGAGTCCTAGTAGGAAGGGAATCACTTAGAATGAATAGATCAATGATTTAGGTACAACATGATTCCAAAAAGCCCATTCAAGGAGAAACACAACAATGGTTCAATGATTCAAGGAAGCTAAACACTCTCCAAGAAAGGTCTAGGAGGAGATCAAGACTTATGGTTTTAGATATGATGATGATAATAGGCATTCCTAAGGTCAAGACTCTAGGTGATGAGGTAGGATCCCTCAATGAAGCTCTTTGTAAAGCTTTAACACTTCTAAGAGGCTCTTTGCTCCCTTTGAGAGACCTAGGAAATACTTGCACTAGACCTAGGGTTTTATGAATAAACTTGGAATAAATACTTCCAAGGTACTCACTAGGTCAAGGAAATAGAGGGGAAAGGGTTCCTTATTATTTATTCCAATGAATACTATGCTCATAAAACCCTCAAAGAAGTCCCCAAGGTGAGAGAGAAAGACCTAGGTTTTCCCTCTTGGAGTAGCACCTATGGAAAGGGATTTTATGGATGAAAATCAAGCAGATTCCCACCAAACTTGGAGCATAGGTAGCCTAGACCCTAAGCTTGATGTTTAGACCCTCGAATTCTTGAAAAATCACCTCCCTAAAATTTCACTGCAAGCCCTATATTTCCACCATACCTTTAGGGGATTGAAATTAAGAAGGAAAAAAAATGGAGAAATAGGAGTTGATCACCAAAATCGTTGGACTAGTGCATAGTCCTTTGGGAAATGGAGTCTTGAGTTGCTTAAGATAAGATTAAACGTCTTCTAAGGAGGTTCAAAATCAATACCCTAGTCACCAATTCAAACATTTACCCTCTTCAAAGCATAATGGAGTTTCATGAAGAATCCAAAGATATCATTCACTAGGATCATTCATTACATTTCCTTTATTGGATAACATATGCAAATACTCTACTAGAAAAAAGTATTCTTCGACAATTTAGGGCGTAAATTCGCATATTCTAGAGTAGAAATTCCATACATTAAACAATTTTCAAATAAAATTTCTATCATAAAAAGCACTTACAAAGATACATGCAATATATCCATACATCATTCAAGAAGAAGCTCCAAAGAAGAAAAGTGAACCATCTTCCATACATCAAAAAGCATCAAAAGAGTCTCCAATAACTCCAAAATAAAAGTGTGAGTTCTTTACAAGAGAACTAATCCAAGTGTGATGATGATCTCTCACAAATAAATGTGGGTACTATTTATATAAGTCTCACTAAGTCATATTATTAGCCTAGGAGCCCCTAACATTATAAAAATGTGCAAAATACAAGCCTTGTTCACAAGTTTACCAAGTAGTTTTTTCAAATTATAAAATAGCCATCGAAAAGCTAGTTGATTTGATGATGTCATGTTGATGTAGGGCTGTTGGAGAGCCACGTTGAGTCCTCTAAGTGCCAAGTTGAGACAGAGCTCCACAAATCATCAATTAGGAGATGACCCCTAATTCTCCATGCAAGTCATCATGTGGGCCCCCCTAGTGGGTTTTGGGCACAAATGTTGGTCTCATGGGTCTCCAAATGATATAAAATCTTGTAATTCTCCAATGTTGAGGGATTTGACGATGGTGCTTTCCCTCCCATGTTTCAAGGGGTGAGATAAAACTCCTTTGGGCCTTAGATAAACTTCCATATTATGCTAAGTCGACTGGTCCAAGTGCATAATCTCATGAATAATACGGGCCAATGAGTAGACTACTAAGGGTGTTGAAGGTGCCCATGGCATGAAATGATGCTCTAACACATGATGAAGACCCATGGTTCTCAACGCTTCCCCTAGGAGTGTCAATATTATCCTCTAGTGGGCTTGGTCCCCAATTAATTTGCCCAACCCATGACGAAACCACCTACCAATTACATTTAAGATCCAATGTGCTTCCTCACCATTAGGTACAATAATTCGTTAGTACATCTAAGTGAACCACCTTTTTAATTAAGGGCACAATGAGATTTCGTAGTGGCTTCCCTTCCAAATTTGGGGCTTTAAGTTCATAATAGTGTTACCTCCCTAGGTAGGAGTGGTTAATAAACAACCCTATTAGGTGTTCCAATCCCCTAAGGGGAAATACAGGTCCAAGGTACTTCCTTCAATTGATAAGGGTCATGTTAATAATGATGAGATGGATGTGGACACGGGGGTTTCAAAGCCAAATGCCATGGGTTCAAGGATGGTAATGATGAAGGATGTCCGCATATTTGGTTGAATAAATGTAGTAGGGAGAAATTTTGGATACATGACTTACCCTAGCCTTTATGTATCCAACCTCCTTCATTAGCCTTTTTCCTTTTCTTGATTTTTCTTTGTACTACTGCTTGGGTCTCCAAGAGATGAGAGCATGTTATGTATGATGTAAGCAATTGTTACGCCTTTAAGGTGGGGAATTTTATCACCCACTAGGGGTTGGGACATGCATTGGTTCCTCAATGATGTGGGAGTATTCATGGGCCCTAGTAACTAGGGTGATGGCCATAGTGATAAGGGGTAGATCTCATGTTTGACTTTTTCCCACATGATATTTTAATGTCCCAACCATCTTTTTCATTTTATAATATGACTTTATTTTGTTTCTTGCTTGTGGCCATGATATGATTTTAGCATTCTCTTAGCTGCATCAACCTCTGGGGAAACATTTCCAGTCCTGACCTAGACATTTAGACAAGGGGAGAGGGTGTACCTGTGCCTTGTGGACCTGGTCATCATGTGGACCCAAAGAAGGAAAATGTTGAAATAGTTGTAATGTGCGTAGGGGAGTGAAAAATATGGAACGAGAGAACAATACTGCTTTACCAAAATAGGGGTTTCCCAAGTAGTGTGAAAACTCCTTGGTTGCAATTAATAGATATTATTCTCCTAACTATTAATAGTTTAATTATTTACGACAATTAGCGAATAATTCACAATTGCAATCTTCACCATAAAAACGCTGCAAAAAATAAAATTAGTAACCAAGAAGTAGATGCACACACATAAAAATGACACCAATATTTTTGGAATTAAAAGTCCTCGAAAAAACCCCGAAGGGAAAACTGGTGCAACATATGAGGGTTTATTTTATTATTATGTAGAAAACTGGAGAGTTCAATAATCTGGATGCCTCATTGGCAATCATAAAAATTTTCCTTGCCTTCTGGATGAATTTCCCGACCTCTAGTAACTGAAACGACCTCTCTATGGCAACTCGCACTGGGGTTTCTAGCTACTCGCACTAGCTGCTTGGCCTCTTTGCAGAATAATTTTAGCCTCCCATTTCCTGCCTCTCCAAAAATATCCTTCGCTGCTCCCTCAATCACTGATGCTCTCTTTTTCTGGATCAAACTCTCTTCCTTGTTGAATCATGGTAACTAGATAGTTCGATCTACCAAGGGAACGCGCTCCCCTCTTGTATCTCTCTCCAACCCATTGACTTTCTCTTATAATATCTCTCCAGAGCACCAATAGTCATGATTAGATCCTCATCAACGACTAAGATCATCTTAGACTTGATCTGTGTGATTTTTTGGAAGTCTCTAGAGCATAAGTCCATCTCCTTAATTAATTCACTTTAATTAACCAGTTTTCCTAAGTTAAACTTAGGAAATAAATAAATGATGGCTAATTAATTTAATTAGGGAATTTCACAAGATTATGTCACGAAACCTTTTCTGGGTTTTGGAAATATTGTTTTCCTTAGCCTCTTAAACACAAATCAAGACTAGGAAACATGTTTGATGCTACCAAACAACACAAACTAAAACTCATTCTTAGCAAGGAAGGTGTTCTCTCCACTCCAACATCTCTCCTCTATAGTCAAACCACACTGCTAGTGCCTGAAATTTGTAACATGTTGTCAATTTTTTCCATGCTACTATGCATACTCTGATTCACCTGCTAACCCTGTAGTTGAACCACTCTGCATATGTACTGCTTGTTAATATTGTATTGCTTCCAACATTGCTTGCGCTGCATCTGATCTCATGTTGTTATTGCTGCTACAACTACTACAATTGAGAACTGATCTACTTTCCTTGCAACTAGCTCCTGCAGTTGTTCCTTGATTCTATGACTGCAACTAGCTCTTCTCTGTCTAATGAGTATCTGACTGCACCCAATTGTCTATGCACCTCTCTAGTATCCAACTGCAACTAGTTCTGCATTATCTCTCAAGATTTGACTACACCTTGCTAATATTTCAATCCTCCTACTACTAAATATTGTGGGCCCCCGCAGCTAAGGTAATTATCCATGAGAAAACACCTGTCCAATGTTATGCCTCCTCATACCCTGCCCAATATTGCAACTCTAAAGCCTCATGATCCTCCTCCATATGGAGCTATAGCTGTTACCAATGCAAACTCCTTCAACCTGAAGATCCACTCATTTATTTCTACCAAAGTTGTTATATATTTCTCCCCCTTCTTTCCCTTCTTTCTTTAGGGACACTGGGTGACGTAGTGACCAAACTCACCACATTCGAAGCATTTGACCTTTTACAGGTCCTTTTTCTTCTTTTGCCTCCCTTTGATTTTTGTCGCTTACTAGGACCCTTCTTCGCCTTTCTGTTAGGTCCCTATAATACTAGTGATTCCCCCATTACTATTGTCATTGTAGCCCTTATTATTATTATTGTGCCCCATAGAAGCCCACTATTGTTATTGTTGTGCCCTTATATTATTATTGTTATGCTGACTTTGATTATATTGTGACCCCTTAGACTCCTATATATAGGAAGGAGGTTTTGTCATTTGTATCATCCAAGAATTGTTCATTTGTGTAATGTAAAGGAGGTTTCCCCCTCAAAGAGGCTGATTTTGAAGTCGTTGATCTATCTTTTCTATATTTTTGTGAGCTGGTTCATAACATTTGGTATCAGAGCTTTGGATTCTAGGGTTTTACTGCTCCAAAACATGTCATTGTGGAATTTTCCCTATAACCTTTTTTCTATGATTTTTCAGAAGCTAAAAAAAACCCATTTGATCCTAAATTGCGATGATTCTCGGGTCCAAATTTTAGATCTTGTCTCGCTATAATTTCGAAGATATGATCCAAGGAACCTAGGGTTTTTGTAGGCTCCCGAATTACATCCCAAACATGTGACCTTGGGAAAAGCGTCATAACTTTCTCTCTGAATATTAGATTGAAATTTCGTCAGAACTTACAAAAAGAGGACAGACTGTAGGTTTCTTTGCATCGTTTCCAGGTTCGAAGGTTGAAACATTGACATGTGGCACTTCGTACAATTTCACTTTACTAAAAAAGTGTATAATCAGGTAATCTTGGGATATTGGGCATAATGCCTTCTTGGAGAATCAAATTTTGATAAGACTGGTGGTGTTAGAAATAGGACTCAGAGGTCTACCATAGTTCCCAATTTCAGACCTTGGAGATCCGAAATTTCAGAGATACATCAGATTCAATATCGAGCTCCTACAAAGTGAAAAAAGGTGTGTAGTTTTTTTTTTTTTAATTTTACATAAGTTTGGTTTGAAAAATTAGTTTGAAGGAATTCAAAGGGCATAGTGAAGAATAATTATCATTAATTGATGCCCCGAAGAAAGAAAATGGAAACACCTAGTAAGCAACCTGAAATCTCTAGCATGACTCATGAATAAGAGGAAGAAATGCAACATGATATATCAAAATTACGAGACCAAGTGCAACAAATTTCACTCTCACAAAAAGTAACAGAAGCTAAGATGGATGGTTTAAAGAAAGGCATGGAAGCTAAGATGGATGGTATGAAAGACAACATTGAAGATTGGAAGAAGGACATGGAAGGTTGGAAGGAAGGTTTGACAAAGTTGCTACAAGAAAGGCTTCCTAATGGCGAAAAGGTAGTAGAGAAAACTTAGAATGAGAACAAAATAAATGTTAATCATGATTCAAAGAATGACAACATTGAAGATTTGAAGAAAGACGTGGAAGGTTTGAAGGAAGGTTTGACAAAGTTGCTACAAGAAAGGCTTCCTAATGGCGAAAAGGTAATAGAGAAAACTCATGATGAGAACAAAATAAATGTTAATCATGATTTCATAGACTCTAACGGTGGATTGAAGACCCACCATGTTCCAAAGATCGATATGAGGAAGTTTGATGGAAAGGATCCCGTAACATGGATACTACAGATGGAGAAATATTTCAATCTTCATAATGTGCAAAAAACACAAAATGTACATATTGCAACTTTATATTTGGAACCAAATCAATTTGTATGGTATCGATGGCTTTTCTCTCGTAAACAAATTGTCACTTGGGAAATTTTTACGGAAGAAATGATAGCACATTATGAGGATACAAAAAGCAACACTTTTTTTAGCCAATTGATAAATATCAAACAAAAGGGTTCAATGATGGAGCAAATTGAGGACTTCCAAAAATTGAATATAAGAGTAAAAGATATTCCAGAGGAGTATACGATTGATGTCTTCATAGGGACTTTAAAGGATAACATCCAACACGAGGTTCACCTTTGGGAACATGATTCATTGGAGAAGACATTCAGGTTGGCAAGAAAAATGGAAAGAAAAATTACGGCAACAAGGAAGCCTACCACTCACAACTATAAAGATGGAAGTGTTGTTTCCCCTAGCCTTCCACAACCTAGAAGGTTGACACCACAGCAATTGGAAGAAAAAAGAGAAAAAGGGCTCTGTTACAGTTGTGATAGCAAATACACTAAAAATCATAAATGTGCTGAGAAGAAATTATTTTACATAGATTGTGAAGAGGAGGAAGAAAAGGAATAAGAAACGTCAAAAGAAGAGGATATACACCAGGAACAAACCCTAGAGAAAGAAGAAATGAATCCGACCATATCTTGTAATGCATTGGATGGAATTACCACTCCTCAAACTATCAAGATAGAAGGACATATCAAGAAGAAAAAGGTAATAGTGTTTATTGATTCGGGAAGTACCCATAATTTTATTCATTGTAAGATAGCCAACGAATTGAATTTCTTCCTATATCCAACACCAGCGTGTCAAGTGATGGTTGCAAGTGGAGGAACCATAAATTTCTCTGGAAAGTTCCATAATATCAAGCTATCCATGGGAGAATATGTATTGAATATCCCAATGCTTTCCATTCCAATGGGTGGTGCTGATGTTGTACTAGGAGTCCAATGGATACAATCCTTGGGTACAATAGCTTTTAATTTTCAAGAAATTTTCATGAAATTTTCTTCGGAAGGAAAGGAAGTTGAATTAAAGGGTATCACAGGGAAACCGGGAAATATAATCAGCTCTAATGGAATAAAAAAGCTTCTAAAGAAAGAACAACGAGGCGTAATTGCACAATTATGTTCGCTAGAGGTTCCCACATCGAAATCATCTATTTATCCAAATCTCCAAAAAGTCTTGGACAATCATTCCAAGGTATTTGAGTCTCCCAAAGGCCTCCCACCTATTCATGATAATGATCATGCTATTCATTTGATTCTAGGAAGCATTCCTCCAAACATAAGGCCTTACAGATATCCCTATGCCCAAAAGAGTGAAATTGAACGTATGGTTGCGGAAATGCTAGAGGCTGGTATAATTCAACCTAGTCAAAGTTCTTTCTCTGCTCCAGTAGTATTGGTGCACAAGAAGGATGGGTCATGGTGCATGTGTCGGGATTATAGGGAGCTCAACAAGCTCACTATTAAAGATAAATTTCCCATTTATGTCATTGATGAATTATTGGATGAATTGCATGGATCAATTTACTTCACCAAGTTGGATCTTCATTCAGGATATCATGAAATCAGAATGAAGACTGAAGACATTCTGAAGCCTTTAGAACTCATGAGGATAATTATGAATTTTTAGTCATGCCTTTTGGCCTTACCAATGCACCTTTTACATTTCAAGGTTTGATGAATTCCATTTTCAAACCCTTAGAAAATTTGTGTTAGTATTTTTTGATGATATACTAATCTACAACAAGTCTTGGAAGGATCATGTTCAACATGTTGACATGGTGCTCAAACTATTGGAGGAGAAACAATTATATGCAAAGAGATCCAAATGTTTCTTTGGAGTACAAGAGGTGGAATATCTGGGTCATATTGTATCTCATGAAGGTGTTAAGGTAGACCATAACAAAATTAAAGCCATTAAGGAATGGAAAATCCTGACATCCATAAAGCATTTGCGAGGATTTATTAGGTTGACAGGGTATTATCGCAAGTTTGTTAAGAATTATGGGAGAATAGTAGCACCTCTAACAACATTATTGAAGAAAGATGTGTTTTCATGGACTTCAGAAACAATGAAATCCTTTGAACATCTTAAAGAGGCAATGTGCCAAGCATTGGTCTTAGCTATGCCAGACTTCACAAAAACCTATATTGTGGAATGTGATACCTCAAGAAATGGAATTGGTGTTGTTTTAATGCAAGAAGAAAGACCCATTGCTTTTGAAATTGGTCCAATCAAAGGAAAGTATTTACACAAAGCTATTTATGAGAGACAAATGTTGGAAATACTATGTGCACTTAGGAAATGGCAAACCTACCTAATGGGAAGACACTTTAAGGTAAAAACGGATCATGATAGTCTTAAATACTTTTTAGAACAAATATTATCTTCAGAAGAGCAGAAAAAATGGGTCACAATGATGTTGCGTTATGACTTTGAAATCATATACAAAAAAGGGAAGCAAAATGGTGTGGCATATGTACTCTCAAGGAAGGATGATTATGTGGAAGCATTGGTTTGCCCCATTTCTATTATCCAACCAGATTGGATAAACGAAGCAAGGGATGAATGGAAGAATGACGAAGAAGTGTGGGCACTCATTCAAAAGTTACAACAAGATCCCAATACATCTGATACATTTAGTTGGATTTTTTTCGTTATGGTACAAAGATCACTTATACCTGGGTAAGAATTCCCAACTCAAACAAAATATTCTTATGGAATTGCACACTTCTCCCTTAGGAGGGCGCTTGGGATTTTAAAAAACTTACCACAAGGTTAAGAAGGGATTTTTTTGGGATGGCCTTAAGTATGATATTCAAAAGTTTGTGGTGGAATGTTTGGTTTGCGAACAAAATAAAGTTAAAATAGTTAAGACCCCAAGTCTATTACAACCTTTATTCATTCCAAGCCAACGTTGGGAGGAGGTTTCAATGGATTTTATCACAGGTTTACCCAAGTCTGAAGGAAAGAGTGCCATCATGGTGGTAGTTGACAAACTTACCAAGCATGCACACTTTTATGCATTATGTCATCCATTTAAAGCCAGTATTGTTGCTACTGCATTTATGGAAACAATTCAAAAGCTACATGGAAACCCAAAGATTATTGTAAGCGAGAGAGATCCCATTTTCACTGGAAATTTTTGGACATAATTATTTTCTTGTCTTGGTACTCAGTTAGCTCATAGCTCATCTTATCATCTCAATCTGATGGGCAAACTGAGATAGTAAACAAATGTTTGGAAGGATAGCTTCATTGCTTTGTCTCTGATAAACAGACACAATGGGCGAAATTGTTGCCTCTCATTGAATGGTGGTATAACACTTCCTTCGATATTGTAGAAAAAATTACTCCATTTATGGCACTTTATGGATATCATCCACCATCCATCACATCATATTTAAGAGAAAATTCTAAGGTTCAAGTAGTGGAAGATCACAACAAGTTCTCCAACTCTTAAAGGATAACCTCACTTTGGCGCATAATAGAATCAAACAACATGCAGATCAACATAGTAGCGAAAGAAGTTTTGATGTAGGTGATTGGGTCTTCCTACGGATACAACCATATAAACAAATGTACCTCAAGCAAGCTAAGAAGGAGAATAAATTATCGCCAAAGTATTATGGTCCATACAAGGTGTGGCAAAAGATTGGTACTATGGCATACAAATTGGAGCTTCCTGCAGCAACTCGAGTGCACTCAGTTTTCCATGTTTCATGCTTAAAGAAGGTTATAGGTGAGAAGCTCCTAGTTCAAACAATATTGCCAGAAAATTAATATTGCCAAAAAATGATATTATTATTTTAAAATTAATAACATTAATTTTAAAATAATAATAAGCTATTAATATTTTTATAACTATTTAATTTTTAATATATGCTTTTAAGTTAATCATTAAACAATAAACATTTATATATAATATTATTAATAAACTAGAAATTAAAATCAAACATACTTAAATTAATCATTAAAATGATAATCAATTAAGTAGATAAAAAGACGACAATGAATTTTTATCATTAAACTAATAACTATTAACTATTAATTGCTCCAATCATTCATGCTCTCTCTTCTCAAAATGTAGATTACAGTCTTGAAGATGGACTCACTTAGTTAGTCCGAAACATTGGTTATAAAATGATAACATGTTTTTTCCACAAATATTTTTGAAATATTGCCATAACTTGACAAGGAAGGAAAAATCATGTTGGAACCTGAAGCAGTCACAGAAACAAGAACTCGACAGCTAAGAAATCGGTCAATTTCGGAGTATCTCATCAAGTGGAAGAACTTACCCACTGAAGATTCCACATGGGAGGATCAAAATTTTATACATAAGCATCTAGAACTACTCAAGTGTTGAGGACAACACTTTTTTGAAGGAGGGGCATGTTAGGTCCCTATAATACTAGTGATTCCCCCATTACTATTGTCATTGTAGCCCTTATTGTTATTATTGTGCCCCTATTGTCTGCATATTGTTATTATTATGCCCCATAGAAGCCCACTATTGTTATTGTTGTGCCCTTATATTATTATTGTTATTTCAGCTTTGATTATATTGTGACCCCTTAGAATCCTATATACAGGAAGGAGGTTTTTCATTTGTATCATCCAAGAATTGTTCATTTGTGTAATGTAAAGGAGGTTTCCCCCTCGAGGAGGCTGATTTTGAATTTGTTGATCTATATTTTCTATCTTTTTGTGAGCTAGTTTCATAACACTTTCCCTTACTGACAAGGGAAACATTCTCCTCCTCTATCTCAACCTTTGACCCTTTGCTGCTACTGTTGTAGTACCCTAAACAAGACTGAGTCTTAGCTCCTCCTATGTTAATTCACTCCAAATACATTCCCAATCTAGCATTTTGTCCCATCAATCGATTCCTTGAACAAATGTTGCCTACGCTTTAGTAAACCCATTTAGAGCTATTTACACAAGTTCACTGTCTTCGGGTTTCTCACTTGCAATTGCTAGCTCATCTCGGACATTTTGGATTCTGGTTATATAGGAAGTCACTCCTTCACCCATTTTCATCTTTGTGGTCCTCAACTTCTCCTTGAGAATCATTTCTCATTTCTCAAATGGATATTGGTAAAGATTTACAAAGACATCACACATTTCCTTTGTTGTACTCTTTTCTACAATATGCATGACAATATGGTCTTGAACTCCATCGTGGACCATCCTCTTCACCTTGTCCATATCCTTCCTATACTTGTGGAATTGGATAGAGTCTATTGGTACAACTATGACTTTTTTCATGAACTCCTTCAGGCCATGCTCATCCAAAAGGAATTGCATCCTAGCCTTCCAAACACCAAATTTTGAGGCTATGTAAGTTTATTATGATCTCTAAGACCTACTACAACCATCTTAGCAAAACTCAAATAACTAGGGACTGAAACTGGAAATATCATTCTCTTCCCTACTTGGACTCTCTTTTGCTACTTGCACTCCATGAGGAATGTGCAAATCTACCTCTTGATGTCCTTCTCTAACCAACATACTACCTTAAGCTACTTACCAAGACAACTTGCGCTGCCTTCTAGATGTCCTTCTCTAGGAACTGACACACGAAGTGTTACCTCTATAACTTGAATTGGCAAGTCAAGAAAACTTGCATTGGAAAATTAATTTTCCTACCTCGTCCTACTACTACTAGAAATCTCGGATCTCCTTCCTGAAGCTGGAAATTGGAAACCCTCTGAGAAATTCTGGAAATTCCTCTTAGTGTGTTTTTATCTTCCTTCCCCATGCATTTATGCAACAACAACCCTTGCTGCAAATATTATGTGCCAGAATTTTCTCAATGAATCACCTGATCTACTCACCAAAACTTCTTCCCAGAAAATTCACGTCTTACTAGAATTTTTCTTTGGCCAAATCAAACTTTTCTTGCACTTTGCCTTTGGAAATTGATTACTGCCCAACAATTCAGTCTGTCTGCTTGGCCTTCACAGATCTGGAGAAATTGTGCTTAGATCTCCCTCTAAAACTAGATAATCCTTCTCCTCTCACTTCTGATCCTTTGATATGATCTTCAATGCTATGATATCATGTGAAAATTCCTTGATTGCAATTACTGGATATTATTCTCCTAACTGTTAACAATTTAATTGTTTATGACAATTAAAGAATAATTTACAAATGCAATCTTCAACATAAAAACACTGCAGAAAATAAAATTAGGAACTGAGAAATAAACGCACACATAAAAATGTAACCAATATTTTTGGATTTGAAAGTCCGTAGAAAAACCCCGAAGGGAAAACCGGTGCAACAAATGAGATTTTATTTTATTAATTTTAGGAAAATGGAGAGTACAATAATCTGGATGCCTCACTAGAAATCAGAAAAATTTTCTCTACCTTCTGGATGACTTTCCCGACTTCCAGCAACTAAAATGACCTCTCTCCGGCAACTTGCACTAGGGTTTCTGGCTGCTCAAACTGGTTTCTCGACCTCTCTGCAAAATAATTTTGGCCTCCCTTTTCCTGTCTCTCTGGCACTAGAAAACTGTAAGGAAATTCTATGGAAATATCCTCTCTTTCTCCCTCAATCATTGATGCTCTCCTTTTCTGGCTTGAAATCTCTTCCTTGTTGAATCATGGCAACTGGAGAGCTCGATCTGCTAAGGAAACTTGCTCCCCTCTTATATCTCTCTCCAACCCATCGACTTGCTCTTAAAATCTCTAGTTGGAGCACCATCGACCATGATTGGATCCTAATCAATGGCTAAAATCATCTCAGACTTGATCCGTTTGATTTTCTAGAAGTCTCTAGAGAATAAGTCGATATCCTTAATTAATTCACTTTAATTAACCAGTTTTCCTAAGTTAGACTTGGGAAATAATTAAATGATGGCTAATTAATTTAATTAAGGCATTTCACAAGATTATCTAATGAAACCTTTTCTATATTTTGGATATCTCGTGTTCCTTAGCCTCTTAAACATAAATCGAAACTAGAACATGTTAGTTTTTGTAGCATTGGATCTATTCTAGCCACAAAATTTTCTGGAGAGGTTAGAATACATGAGATCTCCAAAACCCATAAATCTTTTCTGGAAATTCTGCCTAGAAATGAATTAGATTATTAGCCAGTTTTTAGATATTTCCTAAGTCTAAACTTATGGAATACGGTTAATTAATCAGGATTAATTAAGTCAGGGTGTGAATGTTCTAGAAACTCACACGAATTGACTTCTAGTTAATCCTAGCCATCGATTAAGATTTAATCTTTCCCTTTGGAGTCCCAACAGAGGATTATAAGAAGAAGTTGATGGACACTTGGAGAGCACACTTGAGTAGCAGTTCCTTATGTAGATCGAGCTAGCAACAGTAGAGTTCGAGCCAGAGAGGGATGTAGTGTCAGTGAGGGGTAGGGACAATGATCCGGAGGAAGATTTCCAGATCCAGAGAGGTATTAGAAAGATGTTGAGTTATTCCTAGTGTAGGAATGCGAGTGCAAGAATACATGAGTGAAGGAACACGAGTGCAGGAACGCGCAAGTACATGAACGCAAGTGAAGGAACGCGCAAGTGCAGGAATGCGTGAGTGCAGGAACATGCAAGTGCAAGAATGAGGGTGCAGGCAACACAAGTGAAAACAATCTGAGTGCCAAGGTTGCTTAGGGTGTATCTTTGCCAGATTTTCTTGTTGTGGATTGCCAATTTTCGACATCCAAATTGTACTCAGGTTTGCTGCTGAATATTAATAATAAAAACCCTCACTGTTGCACTGGTTTTCCCACACTGGGTTTCTCTGGGGACATTTGTCCAAAAATAACTGTGTCAAAATGATTGTGTGTGTTTTATGATTTCTAAGTTTCCAGTATTTTATTTTTCTGCAACATTTTTATGGTCAAAATTGCAGCTGTGATTTTGTTCGTTATTTATTGTAGCAAATAAACTGCATAATTGTTTTTGAGTTAAAAGAATAGTTTCCAGTATCTGCAATAGATAAAATTTCACATGGTATCAGAGCTTCATTAATCAGTCAGAGAGCTCAGAAGAAACAAGAAGGAATTTCGTTGCTCAGTGTGGGCAGCAAGTTGAAATTCTCAAGAAGCAACGTAGTCTTTTTGTCAGAAGGCCAAATTACTTGAGGAAGATCGATTTTTCTGAGAGAGGAGAAGAAAAATACAATTTTTCCTGAACAAGTGATTCTAGAGGTGGAGGGAGTAGCTAATATTTTCTTGTTGAACAGATCTCTAGTCGGATGTAGAGAATTTTTACAATAGTTTGCTAGAGTAGAGTTAACATCAGGATGGAAAAGAGGAATAACACACTATAGCCATGGACAGAAGTAACATTCAGGAGACTTCAAATTTGTCTTCAGGATTGGAGGGTGAATTTTCTTGCTTAGTAGGATCAACTTCACAATGAGTTTGGTTTATAGACAATGGAGCATCATCTCAGATGCCACGGGTTAGAGAGTATTTTCTAGCTACAAATAGGAAAATACGGACTTCCAAATTGCTATGGGAAACAAAATGAAATGTACTCCAGTAGGGAGAGGTATCATATATTTTCAGGGGGAGTCAGGAGCAAGAACCAACACTAAAGATGTATTGCATGTGCCAGGGTTGGGTATGAACCTAATTTCAATATCCCAGTGACAGGATGAGGGGTATGATATTCACTTCGCAGGGAGGAAAACATATGTCAAACACCTGAGCTGGAAAAAGGTAAGATATATTGGAGTTTGAAGTAACGGATTGTATCAGTTACAAATAGATTCTCTAATGGCACTAAAAGGCAGTGACAATAGCAGTGAGAAGGAGCTGAAAGATTTATGGCACAGGAAAATGGGACATATACACCATGGAGCACTCAGGATGCTTAAATAAATGGTAACAGGGGTTCCAGAACTTGGCACAGCGCATGATGATGTGTGCAGAGGATGCCTACTTGGGAAGTATTCTAAGGTAGGATTCCCAAGAAGTGACAACAAAGATGATGGCATGTTATGACTTATACAATCAGATATTTGTGGCCTGATGTGCACTCAAGCTCTTAGCAGTGCTAAATATTTCATCACCTTTATTGATGATTATTCTAGGAAAACCTGGATCTACTTCTTGAAGACCAAGGATGAGATCTTCGATCGTTTCAGATAGTTTAAATCTCTCGTGGAGAATGCAACAGGGAAGAAGATCAAGGTGCTTCTTTTAGATAATGGTGGATAATATATTGATAAAGACTTCACAAATTTCTTTGCGAAGGAAGGAATCAAGAGAAAATGGACAAAACCATTGTTGGAGCTGGAAAGGCTATGTTATATGACTAGGATCTACCCAAATTTCTATGGGAAGAAGCATGTAACATGACAATGTATATTCAAAACATGACTCCTCATAGAGCGTTAGGGAAGAAAACGCCAGAAGGAGTCTTCAGAGGGAAGAATCCAGAAGTTAGGCACTTCATTATTTTTGGCAGCATTGCCTATTGCCACATGCTAGATGATAAAAGGATAAAATTGGATTAGACTGCAGGAAAGGGGTTATTCATTGGGTATAGAGAAACCTTAAAGGCATACAAAATCTACATTCCCAACAATAGGAATATTGTAGTAAGGCGAGACATAAAGCTCATGGAGGACCGAGCTTTCAAGAGATATCGTGAGATGCTTGCAGGTGATCAAAATCAGTCAACATAAGCTCCTTTAGTCCAATAGCAATGGCATCCATTGGATAGACAGGAGGATAGTCACAAGGATCAAGTACGGTGACCAGTACTAGTATTTCCTCAGGGGCAGGAAATCTGGGGAGTTCTTAGCAAATGGAGTAGTAGAGACAGGATGAGGAGGAGCTGGCAAAACCTCCCATAACCTCCCATGACTAGTGGTCAAGCCATCAGAGAGGTTCGTCAGACATTGAGAGATGAAAAGGAGTTCATTGATGGCTCAGGTTACATAAACTTCCAGCCTTCAGGAGGCCACACAACATCAAGTATGGATAGATGCCATGGTAAAAGAGTATAGCTCTATCATGACAAATGATGTTTGGGAGGGAGTGTTGAGACCCGAGGACAAGTCAATTGTTGGTTCTCAATTGATCTACAAGATCAAGTATGGTGCAAATGGAGGCATGGATAAATACAAGGCTAGGTTCATGGAAAAGGGGTATGCACAAAAAAAAGGATAGATTATGTGGAGACCTTCGCCCCATTTGCGAGATACACTTCTATCGGTCAGTTATATATCTAGCAGCTTAGGTGGGATGACATATTTACTAGATGGACGTCAAGGCATCATTCATGAACGAGGTGATAGAGGAAGAAGTGTACGTAGAATAGCCAGAGGGCTTTGAGACTCATGAAAGGCACAATCATGTGTGCATATTGAAGAAAGCTATATATAGACTCAAGCAGGATCCTAGGGCATGGTATGGTAGGATTGCCAACTACTTCCAGAAGATGGGATTCATCAAGAGTGACGTAGATCCCAACCTTTAATATTTTATGGAAGAGGGTGAGCCACTCATTCTAGTTTTGTATGTGGATGATCTATTTTTGACAGGATCATCAAGGCTCATAGAGGATTGCAAGAGGAACCTAACAACATAATTTGAAATGAAGGATTTGGGGTTGATGCATTATTTCCTAGGATTGGAAGTGTGGCAGAAGGATGGGGAGATCTTGCTTGGACAAGGAATATACGCTATAGATATTTTGAAGAGCTTTAGGATGCAGGACTACATACCCATGTCTACACCCACGATCACCAACTAGAAGAAGATAGATGCATCAAATGATAAGGATGTCGACCCCACCTTGTATAGATAGCTTATTGGGTTTTTCATGTATTTTGTCAACACTAGGCTAGATATTTGCTTCGTAGTAAATACCCTCAATCAGTTCATGGTAGAACCGAAGAGGGTACATTGGGCAGAAATGAGGCATATTCTGCGATATATTCACGACACAATCCTGTATGGATTGAGATATACTCGAGGGGATGACGTCAGACTTTGTGGGTACACAGATGCAGATTGGGCAGGTCGTTTAGTGGACAGGGAAAGTACCTCTGAGTACTACTTCAGTGTTGGGTCAGGGATGGTTTCTTGGTGTAGCAAGAAGTAGAAGTCAGTAGCACTAAGCTTTGCAGAAGTAGATTACATGGCAACCAACACAACTACGTGCGAAGCTATATGGCTTCAGAAACTGCTAGTGAGCTTGTTCAGATAGAGGATGGAGGCAACCAATGTCTATTGCAATAAGCAGAGTTGCATAAAGCTTTCTAAGAATATAATGTTTTATGACAAGTCAAATTACATTGATATTCGGTGTCACTTTATCAAAGATTGTGTACAACGAGGAGCAATCCAACTACAATATGTTCCCACTGAAAAGTAGGTTGTAGATTCTTGGGCATGGGATTCCCCCCCAAGACAAGTTTTGGGGCTTAAAGCCCAAGTTTTGACTAAGTCTGATGTAAAAACTCTGCGATTTGTGGGCACGGAGCGCGGAGATGGTAAATGAGTCAGAGGGTTGGTCACCCTCATTTTTGTAATGTAATTTTGGTTTAAGAGATCTACCCATGGTCCGCAGACCATGGGATTGTATAAATAGAGCGAGGCTCTAAGTGTAAAAGAGAGGAATGAATCAATGGAAGATCTAATGAGGAAGAATTGAGTCTAAGTCGTGTATTTGGGTCATAGAGTAGGAGAAGGCTCTGCAGCTGAGTGCGTAGAGGCCTAGTAGTCTGCAGCTGAGTGCGCGAACCCCTGCAGCTGAGTGCGCAGGGTACGTTGAGTCTGTAACCGATTGAAGCATTAATAAAGAGAAGTTTTACAATATTTCTATGTATCTTTTCCTATTTTATGCATTGAAGTATATTGGGTATGAATTGCAAGTTTAATGTTTATTGAAGATGACTAACGGTTATAAGGAGATAAGTAAGATCTGCAATGTGACTTGGGGAAATAGTGCAGATCGTTGCTCTAGTAGTGCGAAAGCTCCACAGCCCCTAGTTAGGGTTGCGTGAAGTCAAGTATAACAAGGTGCGAAGGCCTCACAGGTTAGGAAAGTGCATGAAGTGACCCACGTAAAGGTATTCACAGTTGGACTAAATCGACTCCTCAGACATCTCAAGGGTGCGGAAACCTGGTTCCAACATCCTCCCATACTGCTTTGGGTCTTGCTCCGCGGACTATTTCTGAAAGGGCCAGTAGTACAGGGATTTGTTTGGCTAAATAACTCGAAACCTGGGTTAGGCCCCATCAAGCGAACAAATGGTTCCGCTGTCAGGACCAGAATCTGCATAGAGATGTCTGATGTCGTATCATTGCAATCCAACTAAGAAATAAATTGAAGGTTGGTTGGATAGGAGAATTCATGAGTTCGCGGCGTAGGAGAACAAGAATCTATGACTATCAAAAGAAGAGTGGTTAGACTGCTACCTGTACACAGAGATCCACGAAATTTTCTTCGCATCTTTCCCTACTGAGCTATATGAGTGGATCACGAAGCTAGCAGATAGCCAAGGAAGGTGTAAGCTCGACAGTCCTATTATGTGGACCCCAGAGTTGGTGTGCAGATTGGAAGTATTGGAGGATAAGATCACACACGTTGTTGATCACTGGCTCGATCGGGTTATAATAGGATTCATTACTGAGTTCGCGGTAGATACTTCAATCAGCTATAGCGAGGCCGAGCGATGCTTTCTCAAAGGACGACGAGGTAAGTACGTTATGTCTCTGAATGCTTGGATTAAAATGCGATTGTGTGAAAATTGGATTATGTGAATACATTGATGTTTAGGGCTACATGAAGTGGGAGAATTTACAGAAACAAAGGTAGTGCAGAACTAGAAATTAGCCCCTTGATTTCACCTCCGCGAGGGGACGAGGAAGAGCTTGCGAAGGTCTCACCAAGAAGTGCGATCAATTTGATAAGGCAGAGGATTCCGCGCATACCACCCCCACCCACGCCACCACCAGCTTCACCGCCTTCACCCCCATCTTCACTCGTACCACCTCTGCCACCACCACGAGTCAATATGGCAAGTGCGATAAAGTTACCGGTGTTCTGGAAATGAAGATCTAGACCAATTTTGGTTCGTGATAAGGGCTATATGGGAAGCGCAAGGAATTACAAATGATAACATAAAGAAAGCAACGTTGGTCAGTGCTCTGTAAGATCGCACGCTGACTTGATATATTAAGAATTCTAATGACAATCTGAATGCAGAGATCACAGATATCCAAATTACGCTTAACAGAGAATTTAGTAGGCCGAAGTCAGAGGCACAGTTGATCATTGGATTCAAAGAGATAACAATGCTACCAGGCGAGACCCCTTGGGAATTGGATCAGAGAATGAAGTGCAAAATTCGTGAAGCTAATATTAATTTGACAGATGGATAGCACCGCGAATGGTTTGTGGCATCGCTAACGCCGCATTTGAGGAACGCGTTGTCACAACAGAGGTTAACGACTCAGGCAGAGGCCTTGGAGATCACAATGAGGCTACATGAGACCCCGATATAGGATCCTAACCTGGGAGTTCAGTGGATCCACACGCAGTTGAAAAAATTATGCCTTGAGATGCAGAGTCTAAAACAGGATAGGACAGCTCGCCCGGAAGTGCGTGAAGAAGTATGGTGCGTAAAAAGCAAGGGTTAGGGACATGACAAGGACCACTGCCCAATGTTCGCGAATTTCCTCGCAGGAGGAGGACCGATGCTATTAAGACCGGAGGCTCAAGCAGGACCTAGTGTGGCACCTGCTTTGTGGTGCACGATTTTTCAAATAGGAGGGAAGCATGCTACGGACAACTGCCATTTGTTACAGAAGTACACAAAAAATTTGCAATAGTTGTTCTATAATTTTTGTAGATCAGTTGGACACGATGAGTGCACCTGTCGAAGCTATGAGCTGATGATGGATAGGATTCCCACCTACAGAGTTCAAGCCGAAACGCAACCCCTTGACCAGAATGCAGGAGTGGCGCAAACCAGGTTTCAGGGGCACAGATGAGGCCGAGGTGGAGGAGGACCTGGAAGAGGTTGCAGACAGCTGATATGTTACAATTGCGGGGGGCCAGGACATTATGCCCATGATTGTATGAATCCAACACGCCCATAATGTCTGTATTGTACCTTGTTTGATCATGAGATGGGGGATTGTCCCACATTGATAGCTGGGCTACATGACAAGGGAGCGCTCCAGCCTCCCCTAACTCTGAACCTGCAGATGATGAGGTTTGATCCACGCGAGGAAGACCCCAATGTGAGCATTGTGCTCCAAAGTGGAATTACGATAGGAGATGATAAAGGCAAACAACCTGAAGATAGTACTTGGGTTCGCAAGGCTCCAACTAAAGAATCAGAGTTTGATTTGGAGCGTGCTAAGGAAACCTTCATGGAAGCTAGAAAGAGCTTTGCTGATGCCTCAACTTCAGGAAGCAAAGACAAAACAGAGCTAGAAATGGGCCCATCGATGCTCACGACGTTCCTATAAAGATGCATAAAGACACTGCTTGATAGTAAGGCTATAAAGGGATTGCAAGAACTCATTAATAGATGCGTTGGGACCGCGCTAGGAGAACCACGCGTAGTCCAGAAGATTGGAAATCATGCGATGAGGACGGGAATAGAAATGAGTTTGACTGTGCAGATTGGAGAATATGAGATGGACCAAGTAATTCTGGACCTAGGGTCAGACGCGAATGTTCTGCCGAAGCAAACATGGGAGCGCATGGGAAGGCCTATGCTACAATGGTCTCCTATCCAACTGTGAATGGAGAACCAGCAAAATATAATACCCATGGGGATATTGCAGGGAATCGCCGTGGATATTGAAGGAGAAAGTGCGTTAGCAGACTTTGAAGTGATAGAGATTGTTGATGACAACAATCCCTATCCTGTGCTCTTAGGAATCGATTGGGCCACTGACATGAACGACGTGATAAATCTAAAGAAGCGGAAGATGATTTCTGAGAAAAAGTCTCTGCGCGTAGTCATACCTTTAGACGCTGCAGAAGGATCACGCTACACAGAGCCGATGTGTGAATATGAAAGTGATGACGATTTGGACTGCATCTACAAGATAACCGCGTGAGAGAAAGACTAGGTAAATCCCACCGTGGATGGATGAATCTCATGGGAGCGTGAAAGCTCCTATACATCAGATTTTGATGAGGAAATAGAGCGATGGCAGAACTGGTTGCACGAGGTGACCACACTGAACTGTAATATGATGACAAGATCACTGTGTTGCATATCAACGGAAGTGAGGGATCTGCCTACTTATGATGGGTTAAGTGAGGTAGATGCTTTCTTGAACAGATTTGAAAGGGAGGTTCCGAAACAGCAATGTTTCGAGGCTTTGAAATGGGTACTACGCGCTACGCCCACGAGGTGGTGGGGTACGCACCAAGGAAGCTTTGAGGACTGGCGCGAATGTAGGAGAATGATGCACATGTATTTTGGGAAGCCTCAGATGCAACTAACAGACAAAAATGACGGACGGGATGATCCACGCACGCATATGTCCAGGTGGGTACTAGTATATGGTAAACAACCTGCACGGATGCACATGGACTTCACGTTCGGGAACACGGTCAATAATCATATGTTGGCGAGGAAATTGCGTGAACAGTCCCTCTAGTTGGGACAACACAATGTGGAAAGAACGAGTGTGCATAAGGTTACCCACATAGAAGCCTTTAACGAAGTGTGTGAAGCACTGAACAAGGTATATAATGCGTAGCGAAGTGATTGGGACCTGCACGTACCAACAATTTTGTGGGCTTATAGGAAAACGTGCAAGAAACTGACTGGACAGCCGCCTTCTAGGTTGGCCTATGGAGCAAACGTTGTAGTCCCAATAGAGTATAATATGCCTAGTCCCTGCATCGCAGCACCTGTAAATATGGCAGTTTGCGGAGCCTTGGAAGAAGGGATCCTGCAGCTGAACGACAAAGAATGCTTGGGACCTGAGGAAGAAATTCGACAGGGTGATCTTAGGCTCCAAGAACTCATGGAAGAAAGAGTGTGGTTAAGGGAAAAAAGCGCTCTGGTGGAAGCGGAATTCAAGAAGCTTGAGGAAGAAATAAAGAATGATTTTCTCGATAAGAAATCTAGGATGATAAAACAGGGTGTGCACGATTACGTTGACAAATTTGGGGACTGCCACCAAGAGTTGATTAGTTTGATGCCTTGGATTGGACCGTATATTACTAAAGGGATCACCCATGGTGGCGCAATGCAGATGGTAAAGTGCGCGATGCAGACAGTAAAAATAAAAGGTGGATTTTTTCCAAGAAAAGTGATGGATGGCTAGTTGAAACACTATACAGGTGGCACGACCACCTGACTAACCAAAAAAAGCACGGTCGTCGCGCTCCGGGGAGCTGAAAGAAGGCGTGGGACTGTAAAGAGATGTAGGGGATGCAGGAACAGATACAGGGGAGAAGATCTGACACCGCGGTCTCGAAACAACGGGTACCGGAGATACAGCAGGCAGCCGCTCAGTGCACTGCCAACCTTGTAGCAGTCCGAGCAGAGTTGGGAGGTCTCCGTGCGAAGATCTCTGCACTGACAGGGTGACTCGAGGGCGAGTCACGATGTTTGTGTTGGGGGCCTATTGGGCTTGGGATCCCCCCCCAAGACAAGTTTTGGGGCTTAAAGCCCAAGTTTTGACTAAGTCCGATGTAAAGACTCCGCAATTTGTGGGCATGGAGCACGAAGATGGTAAATGAGTCAGAGGGTTGCCTACCCTAATTTTTGTAATGTATTGTCGGTTTGAGAGATCTACCCATGGTCCGTGGACCATGGGATTATATAAATAAAGCGAGGCTCTAAGTGTAAAAGAGAGGAATGAATCAATGGAAGATCTAATAATGAAGCATTGAGTCTAAGTCATGTCTTTGGGTCGTAGAGTAGGAGAAGGCTCTGCAGCTGAGTGCGCAGAGGCCTAGTAGTCCGCAGCTGAGTGCGCAGACCCCTGCAGCTGAGTGCGCAGGGCAGGTTGAGTCTGTAACCAATTGAAGCATTAATAAAGAG
Organism: Pinus tabuliformis; assembly: GCA_031772625.1. Classification (NCBI taxonomy): domain Eukaryota; kingdom Viridiplantae; phylum Streptophyta; class Pinopsida; order Pinales; family Pinaceae; genus Pinus; species Pinus tabuliformis. The sequence continues at coordinate 518,782,021 of CM062810.1, forward strand.
AAGTTTTACAATATTTCTGTGTATCTTTTCATGTTTTATGCATTGAAGTATATTGGGTATGAATTTCAAGTTTACTGTTTATTTGTTGTGTGAACTTATATGAATGTGCTAAATAAGTGAATATAATATAAGGTATCTATTTACGCGAAGATAACTAACTGTTATAAGAAGATAAGTAAGATCCGCGGTGTGACTTGGGGAAATAGCACAGATCGCTGCTCTAGCAGCGCGAAAGCTCCACGACCCATGGTTAGGGCTCCGCGAAGTCAAGTATAACAGGGCGTGAAGGCCTCGCAGGTCAGGAAAGTGCGCAAAGTGGCCGGCGCAAAGGTATTCATAGTTGGACTAAATCGAATCCTCAGACATCTCAAGGGTGTGGAAACCTGGTTCCAGCATCCCCCCATACTGCTTTGGGTGAGACCTCAGCCCACGATCCGCGGACTGTTGCCGAAAGGGCCAGTAGTACAGATTTTTGTTTGACTAAATAACTCTGAACCTGGGACAAGCCCCATCAATCCAACATAGATATACTCACGAAAGCTCCAGGGAGAGCTAAGTTTCTTTATTTTAGAGAACATATGGGTATGGTGGAGAACTTATTTCAGTTGCAGGAATAGGCTATTTTGGATGCTTCTCAGTTGTAGTTGTTGCAATTGCAGTAGCAATAGATGAGAGGGAGTTGCGGTGTATATGCAATGTTGGAAGGAGTTCAGTAGAGTCAGCAACAACACATATGCAACGTATATCAGAGTTACAAAGTGGTTGGTGGGTAGTATGACCATACATTAACAACGTGACAGGAAATGATGCAGAGACAAGGTGTTGTCATAGGATGTACATTAGAACACTAGAACACATTCCTCGCTAAGAGGGAGTGATAGTTTTTGTAGCATTAGATGTGTTCTAGCCACGAAATTTTGTGGAGAGGCTAGAATAAATGAGATCTCAAAACCCATAAATTGTTTCTAGAAATTCTGCTTAGAAATGACTTAATTAGATTATTAGCTAGTTTTTAAATATTTCCTAAGTCTAATTTGGGGAATATGGTTAATTAATCAGAATTAATTAAGTGAGGGTGTGAATATTCTAGAAACTCACACCGATCGACTTCTAGTTAATCCTAGCCATCGATTAAGATTTAATCTTGGTCGTTGGAGTCCAACCAGAGGATTATAAGAAGAATTTTATGGGCACTTGGAGAGTACACTTGAGCAATAGTTCCTTATGCAAATCAAACTAGCAATAGTAGAGTTTGAGCCAGAGAGGGACACATTGTCAATGATGGGCAGGGAGAGTGAATTGGAGGAAGATTTCCATATTTGGAGAGGTAGTAGAAAGAGGCTGAGTTATTCCCAGTGCAGAAACATGAGTGTAGGAATGCACAAGTGCAAAAATGCGCGAGTATAGGGACACAAGTGCAGGTACACATGAGTGCAGTAACGCGAGTGCAGGCAGCACAAGTGTAGGAAATGCGAGTGCTAAGGTTGCTTAGGGTATGCATTTGCCAGATTTTCTTGATATTCAATGCCATATTTCAGCATCCAGACTGTACATAGATTTGCTACTGAATATTAATAATAAAAACCCTCACTACCGCACCGAATTTCCCACACTGGGTTTTTCCGGGGACATTTATCCAAAAATAATTATGTCAAAATTATTGTGTGTGTGCTATAATTTCTCAGTTTCCAATATTTTATTTTTTCGCAACATTTTGATGGTGAAAATTGAAACTGTGATCTTATTCATTATTTTCCGTAGCAAATAAACTGCATAGTTAATTTTTGAGTTAGAAGAATAATTTCCAGTAGTTGCAATAGATAAAATTTCACAAAATACCTGTCTGATGCTACCAAACAACACAAACTAACAAGTGTTTCCCTTCCTAAGGCCATAGTCCAATAGGGGAGATCCCAGAGATTAGGATTGTTGATTAACCCCCCAATTAAGGTGGGGGAACAAATCTATAGTCAAAACCATTCATTATTCCAAGTCACCCAATAATTCGTGCCTAAGATTCCCAAGAAAAAACAAGCGTAAGCACCTGATTACATAATGAAAAACATACCTTTTAGGTTGGAATTCCCACCTTCAAACATATGCTTTTGACTGATGGGCGAGGGAACATATGACTAATGCAAGGAATAAAGATCAAATGGCACAATGTATTGACTACACTGGTGGCTGTCAAGGGATGCTAGATTCCATCTAAAGAGATATTTAGGAAAAATTTTCTCCTATGGGGTCACCCACTTTTGGTTGGTAACATAGACTTAAAGTGTTTTGAACAAAGGTTGCATCCTACCTTGAACTGTCCCCGAAAATTAGAATGTCATCTACAAACAATAGGTGTGTGATATAAAGATTGTCGACTACAACTATATCTCTAAATCCCCCCTGTGCTTTACCTCCCCTAATATCTTGCTTAAGCATTCCAATACTAGGAGGAATACCAGAGGGAATAGGGGGAATCCCTGCCTCATAACCCTTTTCCCTAAAGAAGGGCAATGATGAATAATTGATGAGCACAACAAAAGAGATTGTAGATAGAAAACTCACTACCCAGGGGATCAAAGGAACTTCAAAACCCAAATGAGTCATCAGAAGTCGAATGTAATACTAGTTTACTCTATCGTAGTCCTTAGAGAGGTTGATCTTTAGGGACACACCTTTCAAATTCCGAGTTTTGAGACTATGTAAATCTTCCTGTGCCACCCCTATAGCTTCATGGATCTGATGATCTTCCAAGAAACCAAACTGCTATGGGGAGATTTCTCTCGAGAGGACGAGCTTGATTATTTTGGAAATTAGCTTCACGACTATTATGTAGTTGCATAGTGATATTGGCCTAAAGTCATCAAAAGTATGGGGATGATCAAATTTGGGGATCAAGGCTATGAACATGGATTTTAAAGCAACCATAACTATTCCTCCCATTCTTGATTCCTTTACCACTTTGAGGAGTTATTCTTCAAGAACTTGAAATAATCCTAAATAGAATTCAACTATCCAACCATCCATCCCCAAGCTCTTATCCTTTTGGAAACTGTGTACAACCACTTTGAGCTCTTCTTCAAAGATTTCATCCATAAGTTATTGGTTATCCTCCATGTTCACAAAACTTGGGAATATTCTGCCAATTGAAAATCTATGCTATTGAAGTTCCCTCCTCTACTTGGAAGATATTACCGAAATTACTTTTCCCCATGAGAACCAAATCCTCAAAAGAGGAGGCTTGGTTCCCTTCTTGTTCCTCCAACTTCCATATTGCGTTGGAAATTTTCCTACCCTTGGAATAGTTTTGGAAAAACTTTGGTGTTCTTATCCCCATAATCCAACCAAAAACCCCTACTCCTAAGCCTCCAAGTGGCCTCCTTTTCCTCTAGAAGTCTTCTCCTAGTGGCTTCCAGTTGAGCCAACTTACCCTTAGATTCTTTAGTGGAACCCTCCCTCCATCTAAGACACTTATGATAGCTAGTTCCTCTTCCATATTCCTGAGATCTTGTTCATCCATCACTCTTTTCTGAGTTGCCCAATGGAGGTAGCTTGTTTGATTTTTGACAAGTGCAAACAGAGTTGCCGCTAAAATCCCTAGTTGATGATTGTAAGGAGTCCATGCATCACACACCATTTCTAGGAAATATTCACCATTCAACCAGGATGAGTTAAATTTGAAAAGACTTGTTGGTTTTTTACTTATTCCTCTAGTATCTAGGCATATTGGGTGGTGATCCTATTCCTCCCCACTTCCTACCCATTAATGAACTAGCGACAATGCCTCCACCAAACTCTCCACCAGAAGAAAGTGGTCTAGTCTCTTGGCCACTCTTGCCTCCCCAACCCAATTATTTCTCTAGGTCGACACTGTATTAACTAACTCCACATCTACTAGGCAATGGTCCATCAACGAGTTTGCAAAGAAATCAGAGAGTAGGTTTGGCATGACATATGGCCCCCACACTTCATCTGCACCAAGAGAGAAATTTAGGTCCCCTCTCAGGATTAAAATATATGAGATTATAATTTCCTTATGGAGTAGAGCTTCCTAGAATTGCGCTCTTTCCACATAGGGCCCATACACATTTACAATAAAAACCTTATCACGCAACCTTCTATCTGTAGGTTTTAACCCCGTACAAAAATTACCTGCATACGAATTCTAAAACACAGAAAATAAACAATGCAAGAGCATAACACATAAAACACATATACACAGAGATTTTCCCCTGGATCCCAAAACCGGGACTACCAACTTGATTTTTCATTATGTTCCTTTCAATGTTATAATACATATTTATACATGTCAAAGCATCCAATACCATGGACCGAAAACCATCGCGTCCAAAACCATGGACCAAAAACCATCGCGTCCAAAACCATGTGCGAAAAATCATGCACAAAACCATAGGTAGGTCCGCCCAACCTAACATAGGGTCCAAAACCAAAATTTTCCAGAGCATTGCCTCGGACCCCATAGAGTGGCGTTACCTGCACCCCTCAAACACCATGTGACTCCCCCTGCTATGCAATCGGCGCAACGAAGGGGGGGCTCCGCCCCCCCCTTCTAACCCCCTGGTTAATTACGTGGAATAAGTCGTGGAAAGAATATAACACAACCCAACATTCTCCCACTTGCTGTTTTCTTTCCACAAGGGGCCACAAGAGAGCTTAGTCATTTATCCAGCCCTGCAATGCCCATTGTTTCTCTACACCAAGAGAACTTCTCAGAGCTCACAGATTTTGTCAATGCATCTACAATATTCTTCAAAGTGTCCACCTTTACCAGCAACATCTTTTTGTCTTCTATCATATCCCTCACAACGTGATACTGAACATAAATGTGCTTTGTCTTTGAATGATATGCAGGGTAATTTGCGAGGAAAATTTCACTTTGGCTATCACAGTCTATCCTTATAGCTCCCTGTACTAACCCCATACTTGAACACAATCTCTGCATCCAATCTGCTTCCTTGCTTGCATGAGTGGCTACCATGTATTTTGCCTCTGTAGTTGATAGTGCCACTACAGATTGTTTCTTACTCATCCAACTGACTGCACCTCCAAATAGGTTAAACACATACCCACTTGTAGATCTTCTCTGATCTAGATCTCCAGCCCAGTCTGCATCAACAAAGCCACGAATATCCAACACTCTGTCCAACCCTGGTCTTCCTTGGTAGCACAAACCATAATCACTAGTGCCACGCAAATACCAGAAATCCCGCTTCACTGCTGTCCAGTGCTCCTTCCTTGGTTTTGACATAAACCTGCTCAATACTCCCATTGCATATGCAATGTCTGGTCTAGTACAGACCATCGCATACATCAGGCTATCGACTGCACTTGCATATGGAACACGGGACATGTCCTCTTCCTCTTCTTGTGTCTTGGTACACTGTTCAACAGATAACTTTACACCTACAGGAATAGGAACCTTCACCGGTTTACTATCCTGCATATTAAACCTTTGCAATATTGTCTCGACATACTTCCTCTGGTTTAACCGAGCTTCGTCTTTGTCTGATCTCTTTTAATTTCCATGCCCAAAATATAGTTTGTAGCACCAAGATCTTTCATGTCGAATTTGGAGGACAAATGGGTCTTCAAATCCTAGATAATTTCTTTGTCATTTCCAACCAGCAACATATCATCCACATACAAGACTAGATAAATAACATGGTCAACAATTAAATTAAAATACACACAGTGATCTGCTTTGCTTCCGGTGAAGCCAATTCCCCGTATAAATGTATCAAATTTCTGATACCACATCTTTGGTGGTTGTTTAAACCCATACAGAGACTTATTTAACTTGCATACCAGTTCTTTCTTACCATTCACCACAAAGCCTTTAGGTTTCTTCATGTAGATCTCCTCTTCCAGATCCCCATGAAGAAAAGTTGTCTTCACATCCATCTATTCTACCTCAAAATCAAAAGCAGCAGCAACAGATAAAAGTAATCTAATAGAAGTTACCTTGGCAATAGGAGAAAAAATATCACCAAAATCAATTCCGGCACCTGGGAATAACCTTTTGCTACCAACCGAGCTTTTTATTTCTCCACCTTTCCTTCTGCATTTGCCTTCTTCTTGAACACCCATTTGCTGCCAATGGGTTTCCTTCCAGTCGGAAACTCCACCAGATACCAAGCCTCATTTTTGTGAAAAAATGCCATTTCATCAACCATGGCCTCTTTCCAGAGTTTTCCATCCTCTGAATCTACTGCTTCCTTCATAGTTCTGGGACATCACAGTTCTGGGACATCATCAGTAATAGATAAAGAAATTTTTTAACAAAAATCAAATGGACTATACCTTTCTAGCTCCCTTCTTTCTCAAACTGATCTTCTCACACCCGGAGTTTGTGGCTCTTCATCTTCTGATTCCTCCTCTGCTGTAGAGTCTAATTCTTCCTCCTTTAGCTCAAACTCTATCTTATCGGGTTCCTTTGGTTGGACTTCATGTTTAATAACATCTTTCACCTCTCTGAACGCCACATCTCGGCTGTATACAACCTTCCTTGTTACTGGGTTCCAAAGCTTATAACCCTTTAAACCATCCTTATACCCAATAAAGATGTACTTTTCAGATTTACTATCCAACTTGGTTCGTTTCTCCTTTGGAACATGTGCATATGCATCACATCCAAATACCCTCAGATGTGAAAGAGAAGGCTTCTTACTAGTCCATACCTCTTATGGAGTCTTATCCTCCAACACTGATGAAGGTGATCTATTGACCAGGTAACATGTTGTCTCCACCACCTCTGCCCAGAATTCCTATCCTAACCCGACACCACTGAGCATGCTTCTTGCCCTTTCCATTGATGTCTTGTTCATTCTTTCTGCAACTCCATTTTGCTGAGGTGTATATGGAGTAGTCTTCTACCCTGCTATACCACACTTCTTATAGAATTCTTCAAATTACTTACTACAAAACTCTCCACCGTTATCTATCCTCAGCACCTTTATCTTCTTCTCTGTCTGGTTTTCCACCAGAGCCTTAAATTCTTTAAACCTATCAAAGACTTCGAATTTCTTCTTAAGGAAATATATCCATGTATTCCTTGAGAAGTCATCTATAAATGATACATAGTACACATACTTATCCAGTGATGGAACCTTCATAGATCCAAACACATCACTGTGCACAAGCTCTAAAGTCTGTTTCGCCCTCTTACCACTAGAGGGGAAACTCACCCTATTCTGCTTCCCATATACACAATTTTCACAGAAATCAAAATCCAGAGAGCTATTACTCATATCTTCTACCATACCTTTACCATGAAGTATTCAAAGGCCCTTTTCTCCAATATGTCCAAGCCTTTGATGCCACAACATGGTCTTCTCTCCAGAGACCACTAGATTTTCTGCTTCACTTTCAGGAACCACAAAATTGTTGCACCCATCAACAACAGTGCTACCTTGCAGCTTGTACAAAGTTCCAATCCGAACTCCCTGCATCAATACCTATGCTCCCCGAACCATCTTGCAGGTATCCTTCTCGAACACTGTTTTTACACTCGCATTATCTAGCTTGCTTACATAAATTAGATTTCTGGCCAATGCAGGAATATGTAAAACACCCAGAAGTGTTCTAACCCTTCCACCTCGCAACTTCAACTTTACTTTTCCACGACCAACGATTCTAGCCTTCCTATCATCCCCTAAGAATACATCACCACCATTGTATTTCTCATACTTGCAGAACCACTCTCTATGAGGAGTGAAGTGAAAGGATGCACCTGAGTCAATCAACCATGCCTCATGATCTACATGTGTACTTGAAGAAGCCAAGTACACATCCCCACCTTCATCTAAGGTGTTTTTCGCCTCTGCAGAAGGAGCATTATCAGATCCATTTCCTTCGTCAGGAGCTTTAGATTTACAGTCCCTTTTGTAGTGCCATTCCTTTCCTCATTTCCAGCACACCACCTTTACAAGTTTTCCTGGAGATTTAGATATCCCTCTAGATTTAGATCTCCCACTCGATGACTTATTTTTGTTTCTATTCTAGGTCCGTCCTCGTACAAATAGGGCATCACCATTCTGGCTCTCCATATTTTTCCGTCTCATCTCCTTCGTCAACAAGGATGAGACTATTTCATCAAACTGAAAGGCAGTAACATTGCTACCTACTGCAATAACTAGACTATCCCATGAATCTGGTAGAGAACACAACACACTAATGCACTTATCTTCATTTGAAATTTTGATATCAACTGACGATAACTGACTTACCACAGTATTAAACGCATTTAGATGCTCTGTCACCGAGTCTCCATCTTTCATCCTTAGGTTATACAGCTTTTTCAGCATGAACAATTTATTCACCAAAGACTTAGATTAGTACAAAGTCACTAACTTGTCCCACAAAGCCTTAGCCGCAGCTTCCCCTAATACATTCAACAATACTGAATCTGAGACACACAATCGTATTGTTCTCTTTGCCTTCTGATCTAACTTCTTCCATTCTTCATCAGACACTCATGTTGGTTTAGTACTTGGATCTACCACGATCCACTGATCTTTATCCACCAACAGATCCTCCATCTTGAGTTTCCACAACTCAAAAATCTGACCATTACATTTCTCAATCTCTATCTTTCCACTATTCTCCATCTTATTTCACCACCAGAATCGATCTCGCAGATCTCTCACTGAATAGGGTCTACCACAGGCCCGAGCAAAACTCCTCAGCAACAAAGGTGTCCCCTTGAAGCCAAAAACAAGCTCTGATACCAAATGTAGCTTTTAATCTCGTACATAAATTACTTGCATACGAATTCTAAAACATGGAAAATAAACAATGCGAGAGCATAACACATAAAACACATATACACAGAGATTTCCCCTGGATCCCAAAACCGAGACTACCAGATTGATTTTTCATTATGTTCCTTTCAATGTTACAATACATATTTATACATGTCGAAGCATCCAAAACCATGGACCGAAAACCATCGTGTCCAAAACCATGGACCGAAAACCATCACGTCCAAAACCATGTGAAAAAAATCATGCATAAAACCATGGGTAGGTCCACCCAACCTAACATAGGGTCCATAGCCAAAATTTTCCAGAGCGTTGCCCCGGACCCCATAGAGTGGGGTTACCTGCACCCCTCAAATCCCCTGTGACTCGCCCCGCTATGCAATCAGTGCAACGAAGGGGGGGCTCCTCCCCCCTTCTAACCCACCGGTTAACTACATGGGCTAGTCGTGGAAAGAATATATATGAGATTATAATTTTATTATGGAGTGGAGCTTCCTAGAATTGCGCTCTTTCCACATAGGGCCAATACACATTTACAAATAAAAACCTTATCCTGCAACCTTCTATTTGTATATCAGATAACTCATTTAAGTGAAGGAAAAATCGTTGAATTTTCACCTCACGATGTTGTAATTAAGGACCTAAGAGATCCTAGACAGATTTTAGCTACTGGCATTGCTGATGATTCTACAAGGTTGTATAAGTTTAACAACTTTGGGTCAACAAATCTTCCCTCGGTATTTGTTGCTCATAATGATGAAGTGAGCAAACTTTGGCATGAGCGATTTGGTCACTTAAACTATCGCTCCCTTCAGAATCTATGTAAAGAAAATATGGTGATAGGTCTTCCAATGGTATGTTGTAGAGATGGTGTTTGTTCCAGATGTGTACTTGGAAAACATCATCAAGATAGTTTTGAAAAGCGTTCCCCTTGGCATGCCTCAGCCCCTTTACAGCTTGTGCATAGTGATTTATGTGGTCCACTTCTAGTTGTTTCATTCTCTAGCTACAAGTATTTCTTAACTTTCATTGATGATTTCTCGAGACGCACTTGGGTATACTTCTTAAAACTCAAGAGTGAAGTATTTAGCATGTTCTTGGCCTTTAAGAACTTTGTTGAAAAACTATCTGGACATTAAAATATTAAGCTAAGATCTGATAATGGCGGAGAATATGTTAACAAAAAATTCATCAACTTTTGCACTGAGAATGGAATTCAAATGCAACTTACTATTCCATATACTCCACAACAAAATGGTGTAGCTGAAAGGAAGAATCACACCTTAAAGGAAATGGCTAATTGTATGCTTCAATATAAAGGACTTACTCTTAATTTTTGGCAAAAGCAATTAACTGTGAAAACTACATAGTAAATCACACTCCTACTAAGGTTTTAAAGAATATCACTCCAGAAGAAGCATGGAGCTCAATTAAACCAGATGTAAGTCACTTTCGTGTTTTTGGAAGTGAAGCATGGGCCCATATTCCAGATGAGAAACATAAAGCTTTAGAACCTAAGAGTGAAAAATGTATTTTTGTTGGATATTATGAAGATATCAAAGGATATAGACTTATTCCATTTAAGTCCAAAAATGTTATCATTAGAAGAGATGTAAAGTTTGTTGAAAATATATCGGCCTACAAGCCTAGTTTGGCGGATGTGCCACCTCTCTCTATCCTTTCTACTTCTGAAAATATTTCTTCTTCAGATGATGACAACGAGGATGACAATCCTCCCCCACCTTCTCAGGATCCTCCTTCAGCTCCTCAGCTTCCAAAATGGGTCCGTGCTACTCGGGATGCAACAGGTGCTCTTGCCGGTGATCCTACAGATCAACGACGTACACATTCTCAGTTTGATAGAGCCTCTTCTTTACTAGCTCAAGCTTCAACGAATTATGATCTTGACACCTTTGAAGAAGCTTCAGGCCATCCAGATTGGGACGCAACTATGAGTGAAGAATATCGTTCATTGTTGGCAAATGATACATGGGATCTTGTTCCTCTACCAAAGGGACGAAAGCTTGTTAGATGCAAATGGGTTTACAGAACCAAGTATGGACCAGATCGAAAAGTTGATAAACATAAAGCTTGTCTTGTTGCTAAGGGTTTTTCAGAAGTAGAAGGTATTTACTATACTGAAACCTTTTCCCCTCTTGCCAAAATGAACTCTATCTGCCTTGTTCTTTCCCTTGCTGCCTCTTTCAAATGGGAAGTCCATCAGATGGATGTTAAATCTGCCTTCTTGCATGGGGACTTGCATGAAGAAATCTATATGGAACAACCTACTGGCTTTATACAAATAGACTCCAGCCTTGTATGTCGGCTTAAGAAATCCCTTTATGGTCTCAAGCAAGCCCCTCGGGCTTGGTATGCCAAAATGGATAACTTTCTTTTAGAAACTGGCTTTTCTAGGTGTCATTCTGACAATATTGTCTACACCAAGAAAGTGGGCAAGTCTCTTATCATTCTTGTTCTTTATGTTGATGATCTTATCCTTATTGATAGTGATCCCAACCTTATCAACCATGTGAAGTCCAACCTTAAAAAGAAGTTTGAAATGAAAGAGTTAGGACACTTGCATTATTTTCTTGGTCTTCAAGTCTTGCAATCGAAAGAAGGTATATCCATTTCCCAGTCCAAGTATGCCTGTGATCTTCTATGCCATTTTCACATGGAAGACTGTAAGCCATCCCCTTCACCCTTTCAGTCTGGAGCCAAACTTTCAGTCACTTGTAGTTCCCCTGAAGTTGATGCTACCTTATACCATCAACTTGTAAGAAAACTTTTGTATCTGACCCATACTCGTCCTGACCTTTCCTTTGTTGTTGGCCTTATTGCTCGGTTTATGTAAAACCCACATGAAAGTCATTGGAAAGAAGCTAAAAGAATACTTCATTATGTTCGAGGTACAGTTCAGTTTGGAATTCATTATAGTGCAAAAGCATCTCCTCTATTGGTTGGTTTTGACTGATTCCGATTGGGCTGGTGACCCTGATGATCAGAAGTCTACTGCAGGTTATGTGTTCACTCTTGGTTCAGGACCTATTACATGGGCTTGCATGAAACAAAGTGCCGTTTCTCTTTCTTCAGCAAAAGTAGAGTATCGTGGTGCCATAGAAGCTAGTAAGGAAGCCTTGTGGCTTCGTCAGATCTTGTCAAAGTTTGGCTTTCAGCAGTAGCATCTGACTACACTTTGGTGTGATAATCAAAGGACCATTCAACTATGCAAAGATCCAATCCAACATCAACGCAACAAACACATTGAACTACACATGCACTTCATCATAAAGCTCATTCATGACCATGTTCTTGAAGTGCAATATTGTTCAACAGATGATCAAGTTGCAGACATCTTTACAAAGGCTCTCACAGAGGCAAAGTTTACTAAACTTCGATTTATGGTTGGAGTTCAGGAAGTTTTCACTAAAGGGGGATAGGCTCTAATGCCTCCTTCCTTCTCCTATCGTGTCATATTCGTACATCCTTCAATCCTATCCCAAGTTATTCCTAAGGGGGGATGTTAGGATATTCTGACACATAAGAAATAGTTAAGTATAACTTGGTCTAGTGTAGAGTTAGGTAAAGTGTGTTTCTTTACTATGTACTTTTGTAACTTACAATCTGACGGTCACGATATGTAGTGATCTGACGGTTCATTCTCTCGTCAGTATTACCGACACTTGATCCGTGGCTTAACACCCGATTGGTCCATGATCTCTATTTAAAGAACATGGAGGTTCATTTGTAGGTTAACCATTCATTAGAGAAGCTTATGTAAATTTTCATTCTTTTATTAACAAATTTTTTGAAGTGGCTCCATTGGCTCAGGCCATGGACTGTTTCCCTCTTTGAGGGTTTTAACCACGTCAAGAATACTGGTGTATTGATCTGTGATCTGTTTGTGAGCGGTTTCCTTTAGTGTTCTGTCTAAGGAACTTACCTTGTAAATTCATACAGAACTAACCATACTTGAAAGAGGGAGAGGAGGAGAGAACTTACCCTATGGAAGGCCCTCTTGTTACGCTGACGCCTTTGGATTCGACTCCTCTAGTCCCTTCTCTGCTAATGTGGATGTTTCTTTCTTTATACCAACAGACTGCCCTCCTTGAGGCAACTCTAAGGAAGAGGGTAGCCCCTCTGGAGATGGGACTATCCACCTCTTGCAAAATCTTTTTGACTCACGAGTCATTAACCTAGTATGCCCCTCTTTTCCTTGTTTCTTCTAGAGGTTTGTCTCCCTTCTGCCCATGAAAGGGGAGTGAACAATCTCTAAGGATGCGACAATACTGATGACACCTCCTGCATAGAAAAAATACTCATTCGTAATCCAAAATATGTGTGAAGGAATCGCCTAGAGTGCCAATCTCTAATTTAGTCTCCAAACCATCTTTAGGGTCCAACCTTACCAAAATGTGCACCACTGTTAACCTTATAGTTTCTTTGAAAGACATGTTTTCCTTCTAGAAAGTCCCTAATTGATTCCCTATTGCTTTGAAAACATCCACAGACCAATATTGAACTGGTAGTTCCAACAACCTAACCTAGATTGGAGCCAGATCCACCCTCTCCTTATTGGCGTAAAAAAGGGGCATCCATCTCTTGAGCAATATTGAAGATGAATTAATTTTCTATTTCCTCTTCAAAACCCACTCAACATCACCCCCTTCTCTAAACTAGAGTAGGAACCATCCTTTTGCAAGGGTTTAGACCACAGGGCACATACTTATCTTGTGGCTCCATACCTAGGCCATCCATTCTTCAATTGACCTCGAGCTCAAAGGATGTCCTTAGACTCAACCCACTACTACCAACTCCACCATTTGGATAACTTTATCTATCTAGACATCATCACTAAGGACTACTGAATTTCCTCTGGTTTCCTCTTCGCACACATAAAATTCCTCTTCTTGGAGCCTTAGATGCCCTCAAGACCTATTGGGGAAACCAAATTTAGGTTCTTCCAAGGCTCTCCATGCTCTCTCTGACTTCCTCGACCCTCCTTATGGGAACTCACTTCCTGCTAGGCTTCTTTCAGTAGGGATTCTGCCACCAGACTTTTGTTACTGTGGAGAAATCCCTCTTCACTTCCTAACAGTGCCTCATTATGGCACAAGGAAAACCCTCCTTTGGAAAGAGCCCTATGCCCCCAAATAAGTTATAGACCTTATAATGGCTGGTGCTCAAATCTCGTCCTTCACATAACCTTCCTTTCCACCACTTGCTTCTGCATTGCTAAGGATTTGATGCTGCCCATGACTAGGGGTATTTTCCACTTTACTAGAGTTCCTTTGTGAAATCCTAAAGCACCTCTTCCAAGAAAAAAGTATTGGGGGGTTTAGAAAAACCTTAGGTGACCTTGATGCCTTCTCCCACTAGAGCACGAATCAACCTATTTGCTCTGACTTCTGCTTTGTGTCCCCCCAGATGGCCCCTTTCAAGCCTAAAGGACCCTCTTTCAATGGAGGAAACGAAGCTACCATAGTAGCAATGGGCCCTCATTCATGGGCCAAACATCCATCCCTAGGACCCTCTATGCCTATTGAGGAAAACTTTCCATATATCTCCCATATATGGCAAAATTCGTGAGGGTACGAGGAATAATCTACTTGGATCTCCTCCATGAATGCCAACTTAACCTCATTAGGGAGTTTTTAATGGAAAAATGAGAAATTTAATGCAGCCATTATATCAACTTGGTCATAATCAAATGGGTGACAATAGTATCTGTTGAGTTCCAAAACTGCCTTTCCCTTAGCTACTTTTCTCATCCTTCCTTCTCTGTCTTTCCATGAAAAATGCATCCTTATCATCAAAAACCATTATACGTTGCCTCAAGGAGTATATTTCAGTGATTTACAAGTTATACTTTTATGTTGCTATTTGAATAAGTTTTTGACTTTTAGCTACAGAACGCAGCCACATTCTGCAGCTAATCGGCTATTCCGCAGTGACTTTCACGCTTTTGTAGGTTCTAGGTGTCAAGAGGGGAAAAGGACTACATGGGTAGCTTGGAAAACATCAGGGCATGGATCGTATCCTATTCATCTGGCCTAGATCGGCGAGGAAGACTCCGGTCAAAGGGAAGTCAAACATAGAAACTTATGGCAAACAGAACTTTGTTTTGTACACGTTTCTTAGCAATGGGATCCGAAGCAGTTTCCTGAGGCCACGGACTTCATCTGCCACCTGCACAAACAAAATCCAACAGCCATTACCATAAGATTTATGTTTCCAAGCAACCAAGGACAAGAATTTCGCATACTTGCCTATCTAGGTGTTTTGTTGTAGCTTAATTCTCTCTTTAAAACAGTTGCATAATTTCCCTATATATACCTGTGTGAAGAACGCAGATCAAGTTAAGTTTTTGCTTATGTATTAAGTTCAGATTTATGCTCTGTAGTTTGAAGAACTCATTCTTTGTTTTAATATAAAGACTCTGTTTCATGGATACCTGAAGTGTTGTTGGAGTGTTGATTAAGTGCTTATAATCCGAGACCTTTGCAGAGGGCCCCTACGTTGGTCAGGGTTACATTTTATTTCTATCTTGTCTTTCATAGTTAATTGTAAATTCACTATGTTTTTCCATGATATTTATAACCATTTTCTAACTCTGTTCATAATGCAGCTTGTGTTCACAGAATAGCTCTTTTGTTTCATTACTTTCTAGTTTCTTATCAGTAGCTTGAAGTTGATGTCAGTAGCATAGAGTAATTTAGATTTGCTGATCATTAGTCTAGTTTCTTTCATCTGCTGTTCATTAGTCTTTAGATTTTTGAATGCCATTTTGATGTTAGTTTAATAACTCATGTTGTAAGTGAATATTTCCGAAAGCCCTTTCAGTTGATGGTTCATCTTAAAACTAAGTGGTGAAGTATTTCATTTATGAATGAGTCTTTCTTTGCATTTTTATGTTTACTTTTTCTTAGAACAATGAAGTATGGAGTCCCTCAAAATGCTATCACAAGGAGGTAGTTCTCCCAAAATTGTGTAGCAGAGTGATAAAACACTTCATTTAGCTGTTATAGTAGATTAGTTGCAATTTCACTTTCAGTCTTAGTCTTTCATTTAAATTTCAATTTCAGTTTTAGAACAATGAAGTATTAAATCCCTCAAAATGTTATCACAAGGAGGTAGTTCTCCCAAAATTGTGTAGCAGAGTGACAAGACACTTCATTTAGTTTTTATGACAGATTAGTTGCAATTTCATTTTCAATCATAGTTTTTCATTTAGTTGCAATTCCATTTTTCAGTTGTTCATTAAGTTTTGATTCTGCAAATAAATTAGACAATAGTTGTAATCTTATTTTCAGTATTTCATTTTTGGTTCATCATAGATAGCTGCAATCTCATTTTCAATTTTAATATTAGCTCTCATTTCATTTCTTTAGATTCTTAGCAGCAGTAGATTTAAGATTTTGTTAAATACATTGCAAAACATTAGGAATTAAAAGATCAAACCCCCAAAACAACAAAAAACTAAAAAACAGTGAGGTAAGAAGGGTCATCTAGCACATATAGTGCACTACACTTCATCAGTTTACGATACCCGGATTGATAATTTATGTAGAGAAATTTAGGACACTAAATTGACCAAACATTTTGGTGCCGTTGCCAGGGAAGTGTAACTAGGTAGCCTTATCTCTTACATTCATAAAAAAAAAAAAAACAACAAAACAAAATAATGACATGCATAGAGAACAAGACTCTAGGGGTAGATTTATAGCTAGGGGCAGAAATTCGATTCCTACAACTCTACATACTCTACCAAGAGTTAAAAAAGACACACCTCCATCCCAGATTCATACTCCCAACCATAGGATTCCTGGAATCCAAGGGGTAGAAATTCAATCAGAAGATTCTCCTACATCATCCACCAAAACAGTCCTAGGAGAGAAGACCTTTTTCACCTCCATAGGGGAGCCTATTGTAGTTGAAGAATTAGGAATACCTGGTGAGGAAGTAGAAACTCTCTCTCATAGTCCATTAATAGAAGAACCAGGAATAACCTTGCAGGTTGAGCCCTATACTGACTCTGAAGAAACTATAATGGCAGAAGAAGAACAAGATGGAGAATTCACACTGTTTGGAGGAGGGGGTAGAGGGAGAGGTAGAGGAAACAATGGAGGAGGTAGAGGTAATAATGGAGGAGGCAGAGGAAATAGGGAAGTAGATAACTCATTTGGATTCCCTATAGTAGATGAGGAAACACATACCACAATGAAAAACATTTCCCCATCTATCCTCCCAAACTTTTATGGGTTGAGAAGTGAGGATCCTGAAACATTTTTGTTTGAGTTTGAAGTCTTGTGCAGAGCCTATGACTATCTAAAAGACTCTCAAAAACTCAAATTGTTCCCTTCAACACTAAAAGGGGCTACTTTGAAATGTTCTATGGGGTTGGTCACTCAGTCCATTAGAACTTGGAATGACATGAAACAGGCAATTTTTGGATAGATATTTGGATTATTGTATGCCTACCAATCATAAAGATGAGGTGTTCAAAATGATACAAAAGGAAGATGAAAACTTAGAGGATTTGTTCGAGAGATTCAACTATAATTTGAAAAGAGCAAAGATGAACAATTTAGATGAAGAAAATTTGAATGCTCTTTTATTAAATTCCATTAGAGATGAATGGATAGATATCCAAGTAACATGATGGGGAAGGGAGACATCTCTCAACTTCCATTGAGGGACATAGCAGAACTATGTGTTCATCTCTCAAGAGGGAAATCTAAAACCGAGAAAGGGCCAATAGATCCTTCTCTTGTTAGAGCAAACAAATCTACAACAGGATCTGTAAGTAGGGCAAAAATTGGCAATATGCTCGATGAGTTTAAAACTGACATTTTAGGGAGCCTTAGTGAGCAACTAGACACCCTTAAAATTCAAAACAAGCAGAAAACAGAGGCTAATGCTTTAGCCATTTTTTGTCCAAAATGCAAAAAGAAACATGCTCTAAGGGAATGCCCTTTAGATGCAAAAATTGTAGAAACTAGTATGATTTGTTTAGAAAGTCATGAGACCAAGGATTGTCCTTCAATCCCAGGTCTTAAGGTTGTCTTTCAAGAGGACACAGTCCCAAATCCTATAGAATCTCTTTGTTTTGTTGCAAGAAGACCTTGGTAGGGGTCACAAAATCAAGGATTTAACAATCCAATATATCTTCAACCCCCACCAAACTAAAATTCTTGGCAGCAACCTTGGCCTCAAACTCAATCTCAACCATGGGCACAAGGGATACAAAATCCTTATGGGAGAGTTGCCCAATATTACCAATATCCTCCATCTTATCAAAATCAGCCACAAAATCAACAGCAACTTCCAAATCAAAACCCTTAACTTTCATTGCCATTTCCACAACAACCTCCACAACAAAGTCAAAATCCTCAACTCTTACTTCCATTTCAACAAAAACCAAATTAGCTACCTACCCAACCATTACCAAACCCCAATAATAAAAACCCTTAGAATGCTTATATGGTAGAAGGACAACAATTTCCAACTTACATGATTACTCCTCTATATCTTAATGATGTTGAACTTAGAACTGGTAGGATATTAGAAAAGGAAAAACCTTCTATAGTTATTCAAGAACAAGACACTTCTAAGGAGGATTCTCTGAAAGTCAATAAAAGTTTTGAGGGAACATCCCTCCAAAACCAAAACATAGAAAAAGAAAAACAAAAAGAATCAATAAACACAACTCCTATAATTGAGCAACCAGTATCTACTTCTACACCTCCTTTTCCTGAGAAATTACAAAATGATAGAGGGGTAGAAAAATAGATCTTGTTGCCCAATTATAATTTTCTAGATGAATTGAATAATGTTTGCATCAAAATTCCTTTGCTACAAGCCATTAGAGAAATTCCTATTCTAGCCAAGACAATAAAGGAGTTGAGCATCAAAAGACCAGGAAGAAAACTGAGAGAAACAAAAAGAATTCACCTGGTAGGAAAGATAGCAGACATCATGATGGGAAATATTACCATGCAGAAATATGTGGATCCAGGAAGTCCAATTGTCAAGACACATATAAATGGGATTGAAATTCCAAATACATTGATTGACTTAAGGGCAGCAATAAGCATTATGAGCAGACAAACTATGGAGCAGCTTAAACTTCCTAACCTTCTTTACACACCTACCCTACTGCAACTTGCAGATAGATCAGTAATTAAACCAGATGGTGTGCTAGAAGATATTTCAGTCTCCTTAGATTCTTGGGAATATCCTGTTGATTTTATGATTTTAACTCCCAAGAATAATTTAGGAGGACACCCACTCATATTAGGAAGACCTTGGCTGGCCACACTGATGCTTTTATTAGTTGTAGATCCGGTGACATGTATATTTCTGATGGTAATTCAACAAAGAAATTTACTTTGTATCCTCCAGCAAAAGCAATAACAGAAATAGATGACAAGGATTGGATAAGTGATGAAGATGATATTCAGCCTCTCTTTACGATATCTGAAATTAGTAAAGATAGTCAAATTTTGAACACATTAGAAAATTTTGAAACATCTTCAGAATATGATCATGCACAATTTCAAGAAATATCTAATATTGAATACTTGTCATCTAGGCAAATGTCTGTCTATTCTATGGAAGAGTTTGGTAGCTCTACAATTGAAATTTTTACAGGTAGGACATTGAACATAAACAAAAACTTGGAGAAACTACAACAAGAAGAGCTAACCAAAATATTACAAAAACATTATGCTGCATTTGCATGGGAGTATACCGACATGAAAGGTATTGATCCTAAGACTTGTATCCATCATATCTATATTGAGGAAAACAGTAGACCAATCAGACAACCTCAAAGAAGAATGAATCCAAATCTTAGGGAAATTGTGAAAGAAGAGCTCCAAAAATTACTCAATGTAAACTTCATTTACCCAATTTCAGATAGCCAATGGGTTTCTCCTTTGGTAATTGTGCCTAAAAAGAATGGTAAATGGAGGGTGTGCATTGATTACCGAGAATTGAATAAAGCAACCTTGAAAGATCACTTTCCTTTTCCCTTTATAGATCAAGTGTTAGATACATTAGCAGGTAAAAAGTATTTCTCATTCTTGGATGGTTTTAGTGGTTATAATCAAATTCATGTAAAACCTGAGGATCAAGATAAAACCACATTTACTTGTCCATGGAGAACTTTTGCCTACTGAATGCTTCCTTTTGGGTTATGTAATGCACTTGCAACATTCCAAAGAGCAGTACTAGGAATTTTTTCTGATCTAATACATGATTGTGTAGAGGTATATATGGATGATTTTACAGTTTATGGTAACACATTTGAAGAAGCTTTGGAGAATTTGGAAAAAGTCCTTAAAAGATGTAAAGAAACAAACCTTTCACTAAGCCATGAAAAATGCTTTATGATGTTTACAGAAGGTATTGTTTTAGGACATCACATTTCAGGAGAAGGGATTAAAGTTGACAAGTCTAAAGTTGAAGTTATCTCTAAGTTGTCAATTCCAAATTGCCAAAAGGATGTTAAAAGTTTTCTAGGATTTACTGGATATTATAGAAGATTTATAGAAAACTTCACTAAAATAGCATCTCCACTCTTCAAATTGCTTACAAAATATTGTGAATTCAAGTGGAATCCTGATTGCCAACTAGCATTTGAAACCTTGAAAGAAAAAATATTTGAAGCACCTATCTTAAGAGGACCAAATTGGAAACTTCCTTTCCATATTTCTACAGATGCTTTAGATATAGCTCTGGGAGCTGTACTAGGAAAAAAAAAATTGATTCCTTATGCCATTTACTATACAAGTAAAAATTTGACTCCCACTGAGCTGAATTATACTGTAACTGAAAAAGAGTTCTTAGCTGTTGTTCATGTAATTAACAAGTTCAGACACTATATAACAGGCTATGAAACCTTTGTTCATACAGATCATTCTGCAATTAGATATTTGATGAATAAACTTATTACTAACGGTAGAGTTACAAGATGGCTTTTACTATTGCAAGAATTCAACATCACTGTGCTAGATAGACTTGGAAAACAAAACACAGTTGCTAATTTCTTGTCTAGGATTCAAAATATCAAAGAAGACTCTCTGGTTGAAGATAAGTTTCCTGATGAATATCTCTTTGCAGTAACTACTCAAACTCCTTGGTTTGCAGATGTTGCTAATTACTTGGTTACAGGGAATTTACCTTCACATTTATTTCCTAGAGAGAAAATAAAGATTATTCAAGATAGTGCAAGATATTCATGGATCACTAACAAATTGTATAAAACAGGGCCAGATCTTATGATCAAAAGGTGTGTCAAGGAAGATGAGATGCCTGATATTCTTAAAGCATGTCATGATGAGCCGTGTGGTGGACACTTTGTTGACAAGAGGACAACCTATAAAATCCTTTCTTTAGGATATTTTTGGCCATCCATCTTCAAAGATGCTAAAGAATATGTCAGAAGGTGCGACAGCTACCAAAGGGTAGGGAAACCTGCTCCCTCAAATGAAATGCCATTACAACCTCAGGTACTTATCGAATCCTTTGAAAAATGGGCTTTAGACTTTATTGGACCTATTAATCCTCCATCCAAGCATAAAACGTATATATTGGTATGCATTGATTATGTCACCAAATGGGTAGAAGCCAAAGCATTACTTTTTGCTAACGAAAATTCTGTAGTTAGTTTTCTTTTTGAGGATATTTTTACTCACTTTGGTGTTCCAAGAGAAATTGTGATAGATCAAGGACTTCAATTCACATCCAACATGGTGGGAAAGCTTATGGAGGAATACAAAATCAAGCATCGGAAATCCACTCCCTATCATCCACAAGCAAATGGTCAAGTGGAGTCTACAAATAAAGTGATTGAAAGAATCCTCGTGAAGACTGTGCATCTACATAGAAGAAATTGGGCAGAAAGGCTTCCTAAAGCCTTATGGGCCTATAGAACTACATGGAGGAACACAACTGGACATACACCCTATGAACTTGTTTATGGGAAGCAAGTCTTGTTCCCCATAGAGTTCCAAGTCAAAACTTTCAAGATGGCAGTCCAATTGGGGATGGATTTATCAGAAGCTCAAAAGCATAGACTAGAGCAATTGAATGAACTTGATGAAATCAGACAAGAAACTGTTCAAAGGACTGGTCTAGTTCAACAACAGAGGGCTAAGTGGCATGACAAGTACATCAAAGACAAGAAGTTTCAAGAGGGAGATTGGGCACTATTATTTGATTCAAAGTTTAAAGATTTTCAAGGGAAGTTTCAAACTCATTGGCTTGGGCCATATGAGATTGAAAAAGTTTTCAGTAATGGAGCAGTAAGGATCAGAACAATAGATGAAAATCAAACTCCTCTCCTTGTGAATGGTCATAGATTGAAAATTTATCAAAAGCTAATCTCAAAGGAGGAGTTCATCAAGATCTTTCAAAACAATTATTAAATGAAGTTGGTGAAGAGGAATCCTTCTTCTCCACCAACTTAGTCTTTGTTTCTCCTATCTAAAAAAAAAAAATTGTATAAGGTTGAAAACTAATCACTGATTGGCATGCTTATACAGAAAATACAGGGTGAAAATCAGAAGCTTCTGACACCCTATATTTTCCATTTCCTTTTCTGAAAAAAATGGTGACTCACTTTGCATTTCTGAAAAATTTATTGTTTTATCTCATTTTCACTCTGTTTTACTTTTGCAAAGTTTCACTTTCACTCCACTACCATATTCCACCAATAAATTTTTCCTCTCTAGCATTTCTTCCATCTCCATTTTTCATTTATCATCTTGTCATATTTTCACCCACACAGCCATCTCCATTTCATTCATTCATAAAGTCATATTTATTCTTTGTTTTACATTCTGCAGTTGTTTCCACGTTCTGCAGTTGTTCCCGTTCCGTAGCTAATCCTGTTCTGCAGCCAATCTGATTCTGCAGCAACAGTTTGATCATCAGTCCAAGCATAAAGAGGCTAGTTCATAATAAAATTTCATATGCAGGTAATTGAGGAGAGAACAACTTTTGAAGACCAATCACATCTAAGCACCTGTGGAAGCAAACAACAAGAGATTAGCAAGCAGAAGGTATGGTTCTAAAAGGTAAAAACAAAAACTTATTTCAAAAAGCAATACAAAACATAAGTTTGTATAACTCGTATAATCACATGACTCCTTGATTTATCATTATGAGATTTGATTGCCATGATGATTCCGCCACACCTTCCATCTTTAATACCTAACGGTCTAATGATGAAATCTCCGTTTTAAACTCAATGACTCATACTTAACCGGACTCCTCCAGTACACCAATTAAATGGTTAGATTCATGACGTAACCCATTTGAATATGACTCCTCAAAACCCTAATTGTTCATTTATGACACCAAGTTTTCTTCTCTTATACTTTTGCAGCCTTTTTGTGCATACAAACATTCTGTTACCTTGTGCACACAGTCACTGTATTTTCGTATTCCCTGTGTATAACAGTCACTCTGTTTTTCACACAGTTTACGTATACAGCCAGCCACTTTGTTTTCATATACCTTGTGCACAATCTGTTTCCACACATTTTATGCATATAGCTACTCTGTTTTTCGTATACCCTGTATGTACAGTAGTTTTGTCTCATACTCATAGTCATTTTACTTCCATATATTCTGTCATTTTGTCCCCATATCCATAGTTATTTTTATATACTAGTTGTTTCACTGCCATATACATAGTCCTCTCTACACAGTCACTCCATTTCTCAAACAGTGAAGGGAATTTTGAAGAATAGCAGAGAACAGAGGTGATGGGGCTCATCGTCAGAACTGAACCCATAGGGGTGAAGTACATGGAAGGTTATCCTCAATTGAAAGGAATGTTGCAGAAGGCTGGTTGGTTGAGTTTCATTGAAAAATTCAATGGTTACAATAAAGAAATCACCAAATCTTTTGCCAGATCGTTTGATGGGATAGACGTGGAAATAGGAGACATAAAATTTGCAGTGACCGAGTCTTTTATTGTTGAAGCAACCAAGCTACCAAGGCTAGGAGAGAGGTGGTTCAAGAACAAAGAATTTCATGATGAAACTTGGAAGGTCATTCTCAAAAATCCAGGTATGGACACTTCAGTTTTTAGGAAAGGAATTCCAATCTCTGCACTTAAGGGCAAATGGAGTAGCATGCTATTAATTTTGCAAAAGTTTATTACATGCGAGGGAAGGTTTGGTTCCATGTATGTATATCACATAAAACTGTTAATGAATTTTCTTGAAGATGGAACCCTCAATCTCCCATTTTTCCTGTTGAATAGTTTGAGAAGAATGGCCACTAATGTTCAGAAGAAAATTGAAGCAATAGAAACCACTCTTTATCATCATGGACTAGTAAAAATTTTAGTTGAACATCACTTAAAGAGTATAGGGGACACATGGGAGGACTTTTTGGTCAGAAAATTCTTCCAAGATGCTCAATAATTGCCTGAGGGAAGTTCTGTAAAAAGAAGTAGGAGAAGAAAGACCAGTCTCACCATTCAAAACACTCCTGAAACTTCAGCACAGAAAAATAATGAAGAAGAGCCCATCTCTGAAACATTAACATAGATTAGAAAGCAGACAAAGCAGAGAAAGAAAATGAAGGAAAAGGTTGGGGAAATCCGCAAGAATATTCCTGAACCTTCATCATCTAAGGAGGATGAACTGCTTTCAGAGAGATTAATCAGAATCAAAGATCAACTCAAGAAAGAGAAGAAGAAGGGAAAAAGGAAACAGGTTATAAAGGAAGAAATCAAAGGCTCCCAAAGTTTGAGGAGAAGTTCTAGACTCAGGGGCAAAGTGAAGAAAGCAAAATCAAAAGAGACCCAATTCATAGATTTGGGAGAAGAAACTCCAACTCCAACTCAATCCCAAGACAATATTCCATATGAGCAAAGCCCATAGATCTCTCCTCAACAAAACTTTGAAAGCAGCCCAAGAAGAGCCTCTCCAGGCATTGATCCGGTCCAACAACAGATTTATGACTACATAGAGTCATTGGAGAAAAAGAGTACATCAGTGGACCCAGGGACTTCATCTAATCCTGAGCAGCCTGCCACATCACAAGAAACTTTGACTAGCTCACTTAAACAGGAAATCTATGAGCTAGAAGTTCTAAATAGGCATATCCAAAGAGAAAATGAAGCCTTAAAAGAACAGAACAAGTTGGATAAGATTATCCATGATAACACTATGCTTCACTTGGGTTTATGGCACAAGAAGAACAGAAAACTAAAAAGGAAGAATAAGAAGTTAAAAAGGGCACTCATTAGCCTCAAGTACAGATTTCTCATGAGGAAGCCTAGGATGGCAGTTGGTGCAAAGAAAAGCAAGAAGAGGTTGGATGTTTTGGCTGAAGTCTCAGAACAAATGCAGTAGGAGGAGGGAGTTACAATTTTGATTTCATGGGGACATGCAATAGTCTAGTAGTGGGGGTATGTTGAGTTCCAAAACTTCCTTTCCCTTAGCTACTTTTCTCATCCTTCCTTCTCTGTTTTTCCATGAAAAATGCATCCTTATCATCAAAAACCATTATAAATTGCCTCAAGGAGTATATTTCAGTGATTTACAGGTTATACTTTTATGTTTTCTATTTGAATAAGTTTTTGACTTTTAGCTACGGAATGCAGCCACATTCTGCAACTAATCGGTTGTTCCGCAACTACTTTCACGCTTTTGCAGGTTCCAGGTGTCAAGAGGGGAAAAGGACTACATGGGTAGCTTGGAAAACATCAGGGCATGGATCGTATCCTATTCATCTGGCCTAGATCGACGAGGAAGACTCTGGTCAAAGGGAAGTCAAACATAGAAACCTATGGCAAACAGAACTCTGTTTTGCACACGTTTCTTAGCAATGGGATCCGAAGCAGTTTCCTGAGGCCACGAACTTCATCTGCCACCTGCGCAAACAGAATCCAACAGCCATTACCATAAGATTTATGTTTCCAAGCAACCAAGGACAAGAATTCCGCATACTTTCCTGTCTACGTGTTTTGTTGTAGCTTAATTCTCTCTTTAAAACAATTGTATAATTTCCCTATATATACCTGTGTGAAGAATGCAGAACAAGTTAAGTTTTTGCTTATGTATTAAGTTCAGATTTCCGCTCTGTAGTTTGAAGAACTCATTCTATGTTTTAATATAAAGACTTTGTTTCATGGATACCTAAAGCGTTGTTGGAGTGTTGATTAAGTGCGTATAATCTGAGACCTTTGCAGAGGGCCCCTGCGTTGGTCAAGGTTACATTTTATTTCTATCTTGTCTTTCATAGTTAATTGTAAATTCACTTTGTTTTTCCATGATATTTATAATCATTTTCTAACTCTGTTCATAATGCAACTTGTGTTCAGAGAATAGCTCTTTTGTCTCATTACTTTCTAGTTTCTTATCAATAGCTTGAAGTTGATGTTAGTAGCATAGAGTAATTTAGATTTGCTGATCATTAGTCTAGTTTCTTTCATCTGCTGTTCATTAGTCTTTAGATTTTTGAATGCCATTTTGATGTTAGTTTAATAACTCATGTTGTAAGTGCATATTTCCGAAAGCCCTTTCAGTTGATGGTTCATCTTAAAACTAAGTGGTGAAGTATTTCATTTATGAATGAGTCTTTCTCTGCATTTTTATGTTTACTTTTTCTTAGAACACTGAAGTATGGAGTCCCTCAAAATCCTATCACAAGGAGGTAGTTCTCCCAAAATTGTGTAGCAGAGTGATAAAACACTTCATTTAGCTGTTATAGTAGATTAGTTGCAATTTCACTTTCAGTCTTAGTCTTTCATTTAAATTTCATTTTCAGTT
Organism: Pinus tabuliformis; assembly: GCA_031772625.1. Taxonomy (NCBI): domain Eukaryota; kingdom Viridiplantae; phylum Streptophyta; class Pinopsida; order Pinales; family Pinaceae; genus Pinus; species Pinus tabuliformis. The sequence continues at coordinate 518,808,593 of CM062810.1, forward strand.
TTACAACAATGAAGTATTAAATCCCTCAAAATGCTATCACAAGGAGGTAGTTCTCCCAAAATTGTGTAGCAGAGTGACAAGACACTTCATTTAGTTTTTATGACAGATTAGTTGCAATTCCATTTTTTCAGTTGTTCATTAAGTTTTGATTCTGCAAATAAATTAGACAATAGTTGTAATCTTATTTTTAGTATTTCATTTTTGGTTCATCATAGATAGCTACAATCTCATTTTCAGTTTTAATATTAGCTCTCATTTCATTTCTTTAGATTCTTAGCAGCAGTAGATTTAAGATTTTGTTAAATACATTGCAGAACATTAGGAATTAAAAGATCAAATCCCCAAAACAACAAAAAACTAAAAAAAGTGAGGTAAGAAGGGTCATCTAGCGCATATAGTGCACTACACTTCATCAATTTACGATACCTGGATTGATAATTTATGTAGAGCAATTTAAGACACTAATTTGACCAAACAGTATCCAAAGTGTAATGCAACATGAGGCACACATTGATCTCAATGACATGGTTTTATTCCATATCCACTTCAATGACGATAATAACTTGGATATTGTTAAATCAATAAATGATGGGTATTTTCTAATTTTTCCAAAAGTTGCTTTGAGAAACATGCTTTGATGTTGGGCATTGCATTCTATAACATGGAATTCCTTTGACTTATGTGCTAAGTTAGAGGGGGTTCCATTATGATAAATTGATTACTTCCTTCAACTTAGGTGCTAGATTTGAGGGGTGTCTATTATGATAATTTGTCCAAGACTTGCATTCAACCTCATCTATTTTTGACATACCAATTAGTGGGGTAAAACACAACGATGATAGAATCCTGGACTCTAGTTGGTGACTCCATACCACATAAAACTTATAAGTAAACCAAGTTCACGATTTTATTTTAGCAATATAGGTTAAACCTTTGGAACAATTTTGATATTGGTCCCTCTAAGTTTGCATAAGAAGACTATATGTGTTGTGATTATCGTTTTGGAAAGAAAATAAAGAATAACAACTTTAGAGATCATAGAATCCAGATGTTGAAAAATCCATGAGAATTATTGAATTCAACTATAAGAATATTATGTTTAGATATACCATTTGGCATGGAAAAAGCCACTTAAGAACAAACTAACAAATAATTATATACAAATCATAAGATGCAGAGGGAAACCATTTGATTGAGACCAACTTACAACAAAGCAAAGAAACTCCACCTACCTATGGCAGCCATCCCAAAAATTGCTCAGACTTTAGCTAACTCCAATAACCACCTCAAAATGAGAATACATTACCAAAAAAATATAAACGAGGTGGTGAAAGTGTCAAATAAGACACTATACTAAACTAGTGAGTCAAAAGGAAAACCACTCTTGTAACCAACTAGAACTATAAATACACATGAAATTTTAATGCCTAAATAATAATGACACATTTGAATATGAAAAAAAGTGTACTTTAATGTGTATTTAAAAAATTGCCACAAATTGTATTTTAGTATGACATAAATTGTGTCACAAGTGTACCTAAAATCACTAAACCCGTTCATATCCATAAACTTGCAAGTATATACATCATGATTACAAGGCTAAACAAAATTCCACTATACCTTAGTGTGTGATACACAAAACAAGCAAGGTGCTAGCATTGTTGCATAGTGGTGGAAACTGAAAGTGATACATCTATATGTGTCAAAAGGTCCACTATCTAAGTGTAGTAACTACTCGTATCATATAATTAGATATATAAGAAAAAATCACACAATAACTAATACATACATAAATACAGTGAATGAAAAACATAGAAATGATCAACATATCAACCTCCAACTTAAAACCTTCAAATCCAGTGGCCTCCATTTGCCTATAACAACTCCACCCACAATTCAAACATTTATGAGGGTCACATAAACTAGGATGAGAACATAATCTATTCATGTGGTCTCTTCTAACTCATCTTTGTTGTAGGGTCTAAAGGCCTAACCCCTCCCCCAACACCAAATTAAGGTCCCTCTCGATATGGTAAAGCTATGAATGTGCTATGTTGCACTAGGCGACGAGTCAAGGTGGATATGGATGACTAAATTTGGCTAATATTTTAAGCTAGGGGAGGGTGCTATGCAAGGGGGTTAAGCCTTCACCCAAGAGAATGAGGCCGTAATAATGGGCCATGCATATTTTGATGGACCCACATCCCATCCTGTAGAATTCAGTAATGTCAAAGTGATTGATCTGCTAACCTAAAACAAACTCAACCCACCATTTTCTAAATACACCCCCTCATTATTATAAGGAGGTTTGCCAAGTACTATAAACTATCTATCCATCCAATTTTCTAGAAATAGTTAATAAATGCACTAGTCCACACAAATGTGTTTCTTTGTGACTAGAGGTTGTGTTCTAGTCCTTGAGTTAATAAACAATGTCATCAATTCTTGTTTTATATTGTTGAGGTCTTAAACATGGTTTTTATATAGACCGATCCTATAATAGTAAAACATTCTAACCCTATATTCATAAATGTGTGTTGACTAATTTTAGACATTTACAATAAAAATAATGATAACAACTAGAAATATAACTCATAAAAAGAGTAAGAACTTTTTAGTATTTTTGAGTGCCCAACTTTACATCAATTTCAATGTTTATATTTCCTAATTCTAAATTGAGATTTCATCTAACTTCATATAATAATATTGAACTTTCTAACAATATAAATTACATATTTAATTAAATATGTTGCATTTTAATCCACACATATTATTATTATCTAATTTTAAGGTCACGGCCAAGCCAGACACCAAATTGGTGTATGAAACAACCTTATTTGTGGGACAAGGGACCCAGTTCGGCGCAGGTCAGTGTACAAAAGCAACACCAAATTGGTGTATGAAACACCCTTATTTGTGGGACAAGGGACCCACCTCCCCGCAAGTCAATCTACAAAAACATACATAGTTTACAAAGGCATACATACTCTACCCCTCTATTTTTAAACTTGTATAATTATAATTTATTATTTTTTAAAATACATAAACACAATCCAATTCAATCAAATACTTTTTGAACCAATTGATCACTTCAACTAAATCCTAAAGTACTTCTTGATTTTCTCAACTCAGGTCTGATATATATCAATGGGCAAGTCACAACCACTTTGTCCAATCACCACATCTCATGTGTGGTCTGTAGATAAAAGTGGCCCGGTCAAAACCACTTTGTCAAATTAATATGGCTACAAGCGCTCTGCAACATCATTGCACTAAGTAAATATAGTCAGAGTTAAAATTTCAAAACAAAACCAGCGATCAAATTTGACGATTTTCACACTTCCCTTGTCAATTTTTACCATTTCAACCCAAAAAACCCTTGCCATTCTGGTAAAATTTTAAGCAAATTCGATACCCGTATACGATCATGAAAATAAAGTGCAACATCATCGCTGATGCACTTGCCACGTTGCCACGTCATCCATGACTGGTGCAGATCGGCATTCTAGATACATCTCTACCTACCACACCACCTGGCGTTAGGTATGTGCATGAACCTGTTGTAGGTTCATGAACCTTCTTCATAATGTCGGTCTTCTAGTTCTTATAAATTAATTATAATCATTTTCACTAAACCTTCTAGTTCTTATAAATTAATTATAATCAATTTCACTCAACATTGTTCTTCACCGCCGGTGTGTGAGAATTGTTATTTCACCAAGGTTTTGACATTTGTTTTGCAGACATATTTATATAAAAGTAATTCTCCAGGTTAAGATGGCAGCACTGTAAGTATAAATCACTGCATTGTTTCCTGAAATAATGGCAGAGATTGAAGAAGAATATCAAGAAAATGGGAGAAGACCAAGAAATATAAAACTGAATTTTGTATCTGCTTTATTCACGAATGAATTTTCCTCTACATGGCATTCGATATATTCATGTGAATAGCTACCGTTACATACATAACTAAATTACTCGTTACAAAAACTGTTTAACTACATTTACCCAAAAAACCGTTGTCAAACTAACAAACTCCACCTTGACAACAATTTTCCCATTCATCATCTCTCCTGCAAGCCAAGAGAAGCTAAACACCACCGCAACTTCTCTACTGTAACTGGCTTTGTGAATATGTCTGCACAATTTTCTCGTGTATGGACCTTTTTAAGAGCTACTTTGCCACCATCGATCACATGTCTCAGAAAATGATATCTCACATCAATGTGCTTGGTTCTGCTGTGATAGGCAGGGTTTGTGGCCAAGTGAATAGCACTTTGACTGTCACAAAATACACTCACTTTCTCCTGCGTTCTTCCAATTTCATCGAGCAAACCCTTTAACCAGATTGCTTCTTTACTGGCATCTGAAGCAGCTATATATTCAGCTTCGGTAGTGGACAATGCAACCGTGTCTTGAAGCTTTGACATCCAACTAATTGCTCCACCTGCAAGAGTAAAGACATAACCTGTAGTAGATCTTCTTTTGTCCAAATCACCTGCATAGTCAGCATCTACATATCCGCAGACTGATCCTTCACTACCATTAAAGACGATGCAATGATCTCTTGTGCCTCTTAGATATTGAAGCACCCATTTCACTGCTAGCCAATGTTCTTTACCTGGATTTGCCATGAACCTGCTGACAACTCCAACTGCATGTGAAATGTCAGGTCTTGTAGATACCATCACATACATTAAGTTGCCTACCGCATTTGCATATGGTACATGAGACATATACTGCTTTTCTTCATCAGCTCTAGGACTCAAAACCGAAGAAAGCTTAAAATGGGAAGCTAGAGGAACATTAACAGGTTTCACATTATTCATAGAGAACTTTTCAAGTACCTACTCCACATACTTCTGCTGTGATAACCAAAGCTTACCATTTTTTCTGTCTCTGTGTATCTCCATGCCCAAGATATGTTTTGCTGCTCCAATATCCTTCATATCAAACGCCCTAGAGAGTTGAGCCTTTAACCTGTTGATCTCTTCCATGCTTTTGCTTGCAATAAGCATATCGTCAACATACAAAGCTAAGATAATGAATATGCCATTGAAACTTTTGAAGTACACACAATGATCATACTCACTTCTTATAAAGTTCTGGCTCACCATGAAGGAATCAAACTTCTTGTACCATTGTCTGGGAGACTGCCTCAGACCATACAATGATTTCCTGAGCTTGCAAACTAATCTTCTGCTGCGACCTCGTACAAAACCTTCTGGTTGTTCCATATATATCTCTTCGTTCAAATCACCATGTAGAAAAGTTGTTTTAACATCTAACTGTTCTAACTCAAGATTAAGCAACGCAGTTAGTGCCAACACAGTACGTATAGAAACAAGTTTTACAACTGAAGAAAAAATCTCATGAAAGTCTATACCTTCAACCTGAGAATACCCTTTTGCTACCAGTCTCGCCTTATATCTTTCGATACTACCATCAACTTTCCGTTTCAGCTTGAAGACCCATTTACATCCAACAACACTTCTCCCTTCAGGAAGCTCTACAAGATCCCAGGTATTGTTCTTGGCTAAGGAGTCCATTTCTTCTTCCATAGCCTTTTTCCATTTCTCGCTATCTGTATCATCTATCGCTTCCTGATAACAAGACGGTTCCCCATCTTCAGTAACCAAAGCAAAAGATGAAGCAGAATCTTCATACCTTTTAGGAGTTTTCCTTTCCCTTGTTGACCTTCTCAGAGTGACTGGTTGCTGAACTGGTTCAGAAACTTGCACTGGTTCAGAAGCTTCAATGGCTTCCTTTGTGTCTTCAACACCTTTGTCTCCAGAAGTCTCTCCTTCCTTTCGACTGTCACCGAAAGATCTAGCCTCCAACTAAACTCGTTGACATGGCGATACCTGTTCCTGTTCAACTCTTTCAACATTTGATTTTAACAAAGAGGATTCATCAAATGTTACATCTCTACTAATGACTATCTTCCGCAATGTAGGATCCCACAACCTATATCCTTTCACTGCATAGTCATACCCAACAAAGACATAACATTTCGACTTTGGATCTAATTTTGAACACTGATTTTTCGGAATAAGAGAATAAGCATCACAGCCAAATATCCTCAAATGAGAATAGTCACAAGACTGACCTGTCCAAACTTCTTCAGGAATTTTACAATCAATCACTACTGAAGGTGATCTGTTAACTAAATAACAAGCAGTAGATACTGCTTCTGCCCACAACTCCTTTTGCAAGTTAGCATTGCTGATCATGCTTCTGGCTCTTTCCATAAGAGTCCGATTCATACGCTCAGCAACACCATTTTGCTGAGGAGTATAAACAACAGTTTTGTGTCTAACAATGCCCTCATCCTTACAGTATTGTTCAAACTCAACAGAAGTGAACTCACCACCATTGTCAGTTCTTAGACATTTAATAGATTTGCCTGTTCTTTTCTCTACCATTACTTTAAATTGTTTAAAGACATTGAATACATCAGCTTTCCTTTTTAGCATATAGACCCAAACTCTACGAGAGTAATCATCAATGAACGTTAAAAAATACAATGCACCTGGACCATATGACATAACAGGGGAAGGCCCCCACAGATCAGAATGAATGTAGTCTAAAACATCTTTACTATTATGATTGCCAACTTTAAATCTCTGTTTACACTGTTTCCCATACACACAATGTTTACAGAAATCTAAATTCAAGGATTTCAGACCGGGAAGAGATTTACGTTTCATCAGTATGTGAAGACCTTTCTCGCTCATATGACCCAAACGCTGATGCCACAGACGAGTACATGCTTCTTCCTTTTCTGACGCAACCGCTGCTTCACCGACCTGAGTACTTCCTTTTAACCTGTAAAGATTCTCGACCTTCTCTGCCTTCATAACCACAAGGGCACCTTTGAAGACTTTCAAGACGCCATCCTGACCTGTAAACTTATAACCATCTGAATCCAACACTCCCAAAGAGATTAAATTTTTCTTCAAATCAGGTACATGTCTAACACTAGTTAATGTTCTAACTGTGTTATCATACATCTTAATCCTGATATCTCCCATCCCAACAGTCTGACATGACATATTGTTACCCATAAATACAGAACTACCGTTTACATTTTCATACGAAGTAAACCAATTTCTATGTGGGCACATATGATGCGAAGCACCAGAGTCTAACAGCCAGCTATCAAAACTCTGAGAGACATTACATTCAGGTGAAGTTTCATCTATCATACACAATTCTTCAGCAGATAAAACTTCGTCTACAATACCTGAATCAGCCTGATTCGCTTCGTTCTTTAGGTTTTCGGAATCCTTCCGTTTCCAACAGTCCTTCTTCAAGTGTCCAACTTTACCGCAGTTCCAACATTTTGCCTTACACTTTTTGCCCTTCGATTTCGATCTGGAAGACCCCCTTGGTTTGTCTCCTCTTTCCTTTGAGCGTCCTCTAGCGACCATGGCTTCTGATGTAGTTGTATCGGTGCTGGATTTCCTTCGTACTTCTTCAGACAGAAGAGCTCCCACGACTGATTCAAACTTCAAAGAATCAGCAGAGCTGAAGCTGATTGAGGTTACGAAGTGATCCCATGATTCAGGCAGAGAACACAGCAAGGTTATGGCTTTATCTTCTTCCTGTATTTTGACTTCCATATCTGTTAATTGACAAATTAGTGTATTAAAAACATTCAAATGTTTTGCAACGCTTGAACCTTCTTTCATTCGAAGACTGTATAACTGTCGTTTCAGATAAATTCTGTTGGTTAATGATTTTGTCATATAAAGGTTTTCAAGTTTTTCCCACAAACCTGACGCCGTAGTCTCTTCAACGATGTTGAAGAGAACTTCATCCGCTAGACATAACCGGATGGTACTGAGAGCTCGGGCATCCAAGTCCTCCCAGTCTGAAGTAGTCATGGTTGTAGGTTTCTTAGTAACCCCATCCAATGCCTTGTGCAACCCTTGTTGCACAAGCAGATCCTTAACCTTCAGTTTCCAAAGAGCAAAATTGCTCTTTCCGGTGAATTTCTCCACCTCGAATCTTGCATTCGACATCCTTCGTACTTCTTCAGACAGAAGAGCTCCCACGACTGATTCAAACTTCAAAGAATCAGCAGAGCTGAAGCTGATTGAGGTTACGAAGTGATCCCATGAATCAGGCAGAGAACACAGCAAGGTTATGGCTTTATCTTCTTCCTGTATTTTGACTTCCATATCTGTTAATTGACAAATTAGTGTATTAAAAACATTCAAATGTTCTGCAACACTTGAACCTTCTTTCATTCGAAGACTGTATAACTGTCGTTTTAGATAAATTCTGTTGGTTAATGATTTTGTCATATAAAGGTTTTCAAGTTTTTCCCACAAACCTGACGCCGTAGTCTCTTCAACGATGTTGAAGAGAACTTCATCCGCTAGACATAATCAGATGGTACTGAGAGCTCGGGCATCCAAGTCCTCCCAGTCTGAAGTAGTCATGGTTGTAGGTTTCTTAGTAACCCCATCCAATGCCTTGTGCAACCCTTGTTGCACAAGCAGATCCTTAACCTTCAGTTTCCAAAGAGCAAAATTGCTCTTTCCGGTGAATTTCTCCACCTCGAATCTTGCATTCGACATCTTGGCCATTTTTCCTCCTTCCTAGGGTTTCAGGCTTAAAAAAAAAATAACTTCCCCAATTCAAACAGAAAGACAAGTTTCAAATCCTTTGTTTCTTGCAAACCCTTTTGTTTTTCTAGTTTCAAAACATTCTTGCAAATCTCTTGCAAACTTTTTCTTCTACAATATTTGTAAAAAACAACACTCTTTTCAATCTCTGCTGTCTTAAAAAAAAAAAAAATTCTGAACAACCTTTTCAATCTGCTGTTCTACAATACTGTTGTCTTAACAAAAAATTTCTGCAAACCCTTCCTTTTTTTTTTTCAATATTTTTATAAAAACCACAACTTTTCAATCTTCAACCTTTGTTTTTTTTTTTTTTTAAATAAATTCTGCTAAAAAAAAACAAGTCTGGACACTCCGATCAATACCCGGATTTCACGCTCTGTCACAAATCCTCTGCAACAGTCTGGCTCTTCTGGCTCTTCACGCAGGGACAGCACGTCTACAGGGTTTAAAAAAAAACACCTGCAATTTCCCTCACGCACAGCAGCAATAAAAAAAAAACGCCTGCAATTTCCCTTACGCACAGCCGGGTTGTGGTCACTGGACAGCCTCACGCAATGGTCACTGGACAGCCACTTGCTCTACATGAGCAGCACCTCTCCCGCTGATACAGCCACACACGCAGCACCTCTCACGCACACGCAGCACCTCTCACGCTGAGACAGCCACACACGCAGCACCTCTCACGCTGTCCACAGGGATTCTTCAAGCGATTCTGCAAGAAGGTTCAAGCGATTCTTCTACAGCGTTAACAATGGTGGGTTTGATCACAGGTTCGCACAGCAGGGGTTCGTCCAGGCTCCGATACAACTACATCAAAAGCCATGGTCGCTAGAGGACGCTCAAAGGAAAGAGGAGACAAACCAAGGGGGTCTTCCAGATCGAAATCGAAGGGCAAAAAGTGTAAGGCAAAATGTTGGAACTGCGGTAAAGTTGGACACTTGAAGAAGGACTATTGGAAACAGAAGGATTCCGAAAACCTGAAGAACGAAGCGAATCAGGCTGTTTCAGGTATTGTAGACGAAGTTTTATCTGCTGAAGAATTGTGTATGATAGATGAAACTTCACCTGAATGTAATGTCTCTCAGAGTTTTGATAGCTGGCTGTTAGACTCTGGTGCTTCGCATCATATGTGCCCACATAGAAATTGGTTTACTTCGTATGAAAATGTAAACGGTAGTTCTGTATTTATGGGTAACAATATGTCATGTCAGACTGTTGGGATGGGAGATATCAGGATTAAGATGTATGATAACACAGTTAGAACATTAACTAGTGTTAGACATGTACCTGATTTGAAGAAAAATTTAATCTCTTTGGGAGTGTTGGATTCAGATGGTTATAAGTTTACAGGTCAGGATGGCGTCTTGAAAGTCTTCAAAGGTGCCCTTGTGGTTATGAAGGCAGAGAAGGTCGGGAATCTTTACAGGTTAAAAGGAAGTACTCAGGTCGGTGAAGCAGCGGTTGCGTCAGAAAAGGAAGAAGCAGGTACTCGTCTGTGGCATCAGCGTTTGGGTCATATGAGCGAGAAAGGTCTTCACATACTGATGAAACGTAAATCTCTTCCCGGTCTGAAATCCTTGAATTTAGATTTCTGTAAACATTGTGTGTATGGGAAATAGTGTAAACAGAGATTTAAAGTTGGCAATCGTAATAGTAAAGATGTTTTAGACTACATTCATTCTGATCTGTGGGGGCCTTCCCCTGTTATGTCATATGGAGGTGCATTGTATTTTTTAACGTTCATTGATGATTACTCTCGTAGAGTTTGGGTCTATATGCTAAAAAGGAAAGCTGATGTATTCAATGTCTTTAAACAATTTAAAGTAATGGTAGAGAAAAGAACAGGCAAATCTATTAAATGTCTAAGAACTGACAATGGTGGTGAGTTCACTTCTGTTGAGTTTGAACAATACTGTAAGGATGAGGGCATTGTTAGACACAAAACTGTTGTTTATACTCCTCAGCAAAATGGTGTTGCTGAGCGTATGAATCGGACTCTTATGGAAAGGGCCAGAAGCATGATCAGCAATGCTAACTTGCAAAAGGAGTTGTGGGCAGAAGCAGTATCTACTGCTTGTTATTTAGTTAACAGATCACCTTCAGTAGCGATTGATTGTAAAATCCCTGAAGAAGTTTGGACAGGTCAGTCTTGTGACTATTCTCATTTGAGGATATTTGGCTGTGATGCTTATTCTCTTATTCCGAAAAATCAGCGTTCAAAATTAGATCCAAAGTCGAAATGTTATGTCTTTGTTGGGTATGACTATGCAGTGAAAGGATATAGGTTGTGGGATCCTACATTGCGGAAGATAGTCATTAGTAGAGATGTAACATTTGATGAATCCTCTTTGTTAAAATCAAATGTTGAAAGAGTTGAACAGGAACAGGTATCGCCGTGTCAACGAGTTCAGTTGGAGGCTAGATCTTTCGGTGACAGTCGAAAGGAAGGAGAGACTTCTGGAGACAAAGGTGTTGAAGACACAAAGGAAGCCGTTGAAGCTTCTGAACCAGTGCAAGTTTCTGAACCAGTTCAGCAACCAGTCACTCTGAGAAGGTCAACAAGGGAAAGGAAAACTCCCAAAAGGTATGAAGATTCTGCTTCATCTTTTGCTTTGGTTACTGAAGATGGGGAACCGTCTTGTTATCAGGAAGCGATAGATGATACAGATAGCGAGAAATGGAAAAAGGCTATGGAAGAAGAAATGGACTCCTTAGCCAAGAACAATACCTGGGATCTTGTAGAGCTTCCTGAAGGGAGAAGTGTTGTTGGATGTAAATGGGTCTTCAAGCTGAAACGGAAAGTTGATGGTAGTATCGAAAGATATAAGGCGAGACTGGTAGCAAAAGGGTATTCTCAGGTTGAAGGTATAGACTTTCATGAGATTTTTTCTCCAGTTGTAAAACTTGTTTCTATACGTACTGTGTTGGCACTAACTGCGTTGCTTAATCTTGAGTTAGAACAGTTAGATGTTAAAACAACTTTTCTACATGGTGATTTGAACGAAGAGATATATATGGAACAACCAGAAGATTTTGTATGAGGTCGCAGCAGAAGATTAGTTTGCAAGCTCAGGAAATCATTGTATGGTCTGAGGCAGTCTCCCAGACAATGGTACAAGAAGTTTGATTCCTTCATGGTGAGCCAGAACTTTATAAGAAGTGAGTATGATCATTGTGTGTACTTCAAAAGTTTCAATGGCATATTCATTATCTTAGCTTTGTATGTTGACGATATGCTTATTGCAAGCAAAAGCATGGAAGAGATCAACAGGTTAAAGGCTCAACTCTCTAGGGCGTTTGATATGAAGGATCTTGGAGCAGCAAAACATATCTTGGGCATGGAGATACACAGAGACAGGAAAAATGGTAAGCTTTGGTTATCACAGCAGAAGTATGTGGAGAAGGTACTTGAAAAGTTCTCTATGAATAATGTGAAACCTGTTAATGTTCCTCTAGCTTCCCATTTTAAGCTTTCTTCGGTTTTGAGTCCTAGAGCTGATGAAGAAAAGCAGTATATGTCTCATGTACCATATGCAAATGCGGTAGGCAACTTAATGTATGCAATGGTATCTACAAGACCTGACATTTCACATGCAGTTGGAGTTGTCAGCAGGCTCATGGCAAATCCAGGTAAAGAACATTGGCTAGCAGTGAAATGGGTGCTTCGATATCTAAGAGGCACAAGAGATCATTGCATCGTCTTTAATGGTAGTGAAGGATCAGTCTGCGGATATGTAGATGCTGACTATGCAGGTGATTTGGACAAAAGAAGATCTACTACACAAAAGAAGATCTACTACAGGTTACGTCTTTACTCTTGCAGGTGGAGCAATTAGTTGGATGTCAAAGCTTCAAGACACGGTTGCATTGTCCACTACCGAAGCTGAATATATAGCTGCTTCAGATGCCAGTAAAGAAGCAATCTGGTTAAAGGGTTTGCTCGATGAAATTGGAAGAACGCAGGAGAAAGTGAGTGTACTTTGTGACAGTCAAAGTGCTATTCACTTGGCCACAAACCCTGCCTATCACAGCAGAACCAAGCACATTGATGTGAGATATCATTTTCTGAGACATGTGATCGATGGTGGCAAAGTAGCTCTTAAAAAGGTCCATACACGAGAAAATTGTGCAGACATATTCACAAAGCCAGTTACAGTAGAGAAGTTGCGGTGGTGTTTAGCTTCTCTTGGCTTGCAGGAGAGATGATGAATGGGAAAATTGTTGTCAAGGTGGAGTTTGTTAGTTTGACAACGGTTTTTTGGGTAAATGTAGTTAAACAGTTTTTGTAACGAGTAATTTAGTTATGTATGTAACGGTAGCTATTCACATGAATATATCGAATGCCATGTAGAGGAAAATTCATTCGTGAATAAAGCAGATACAAAATTCAGTTTTATATTTCTTGGTCTTCTCCCATTTTCTTGATATTCTTCTTTTTCTTCTACAATATTTGTAAAAAACAACACTCTTTTCAATCTCTGCTGTCTTAAAAAAAAAAAAATTCTGAACAACCTTTTCAATCTGCTGTTCTATAATACTGCTGTCTTAACAAAACATTTCTGCAAACCCTTCCTTTTTTTTTTTTCAATATTTTTATAAAAACCACAACTTTTCAATCTTCAACCTTTGTTTTTTTTAAAAAAAAAATAAATTCTGCTAAAAAAAACAAGTCTGAACACTCCGATCAATACCCGGATTTCACGCTTTGTCACAAATCCTCTGCAACAGTCTGGCTCTTCTGGCTCTTCACGCAGGGATAGCACGTCTACAGGGTTTAAAAAAAAAACGCTTGCAATTTCCCTCACGCACAGCAGCAATAAAAAAAAACGCCTGCAATTTCCCTTACGCACAGCCGGGTTGTGGTCGCTAGACAGCCTCACGCAATGGTCACTGGACAGCCACTTGCTCTACATGAGCAGCACCACTCCCGCTGATACAGCCACACACGCAACACCTCTCACGCACACGCAGCACCTCTCACGCTGACACAGCCACACACGCAGCACCTCTCACGCTGTCCACGGGGATTCTTCAAGTGATTCTGCAAGAAGGTTCAAGCGATTCTTCTACAGCGTTAACAATGGTGGGTTTGATCACAGGTTCGCACAGCAGGGGTTCGTCCAGGCTCCGATACCACTTGCTGAAATAATGGCAGAGATTGAAGAAGAATATCAAGAAAATGGGAGAAGACCAAGCAATATAAAACTGAATTTTGTATCTGCTTTATTCACGAATGAATTTTCCTCTACATGGCATTCGAGATATTCATGTGAATAGCTACCGTTACATACATAACTAAATTACTCGTTACAAAAACTGTTTAACTACATTTACCCAAAAAACCGTTGTCAAACTAACATTGTTTGATTATATATTTAATTTATTATATCCAAAGTTGTACCCCATTTACCAAAATATTTTCGGTGGCATCGTTTGGCTCCACCGCAGCTATGCAATTCCACACACTCTTACGTCCAAATCGGAGCCTCCTCCATTGTTTGATGGAACGACCAGGTGGGTAGCTAAATTTTTATTGTTACTCTATCTAAATTATCACTTTCTGTTGGATTTTGTATAGTATCATACTCTGTTTAGCGATTAAACACTGAAATTGATCTGGGGTTTGCAGATTGTATATCAGTGTGACATGCCCATATGCCCAGCGAGTTTGGAGTGCCAGGAACATCAAGGTTTCTATCTTGCTGATCCCCTGTTTTGTGTGGGTAAGTCTTCTATTGATATAAGATACCGTTATGCAATGACTGAAACGATTGAAAATAAAATGCAGGGTCTTAGTCAGATTCAGTTAGTTCCGATTGATTTGCAAGACAGACCAGCATGGTACAAGGAGAAAGTTTATCCTCCAAACAAGGTTGGCTCTTGTTTCTATGTTTATCTAATTTTATTCTTGTTTCTATGTTTATCTAATTTTATTTTTCTTTTAGTTACTCAAGGGCAGTTGGATCCGCTATTTGGGTCATGGTTTAATTGCTGTCTAATTAGGGCATGTAGTGTAAAAACTTTGTTATTAGTTTCTTATCTTGATCCAAGTAGATGCAAAAGAGAAATTAGATGGGTTGGTCCTCGTTTTACCATAGCTCAGGTAACAGGGAACACGCTTGCACATTAACAAGCAGTCTAGCAACCTTTTGTTAATTGATAGAGTATTCTGTTTGGCTCAGTAGATTTGATCTATGACCAAGTAAATTGGGGTGGGGATCATAGGGTTATTGCATGAGCTGGATAAGGTTATTACCTTGCCAAATTTGGGGTCTATCTTGCCACAAACCCAAATCTTTTAATATATGTGCATTGTGCTGGCTACAAATTAGTATGTTGTCAGATGCAACTTGAATTAATAAGTGATTTATGAGATAACACACTGTTGCTTAGGGTTCAGATGCAACTCCAAGCTTAAGATCCACACACTTCTCACTGTGTCCTGATAGGTTTGAAGCTTAGAGTTCAAATGCTACTCCAAGTTTATGAGCCATCCTCTCACTGTTGCTTGAGAGGCTGCAATGAGTTTTTGATCATCACGGTTTTAGCCTTTTACAATTTGGGCATGGAATAAGAAAGACCAACACAGATTTGGGATTGCTTTTAACATTCCTAGTCAGCTAGGAAGACCTATTTCTTGTGTGTTTTTGTGTGATCATCACTAATCTTTCAAGCAAGGAACGTGCAGAAATAGAAGTGCCAAATGTCAAATGTTACAAAAGGGCCAAATGTCTGCAAGACATAGAGCGGAACTTGCAAATAACTCACTATTTTCAATTTTCAGGTTCCTTCTCTTGAGCACAATGGCAAGGTCATAGGAGAGAGTCTGGATTTACTCGAGTATCTCGAGAACAATTTTGAAGGACCTAAACTTTTTCCCACGGTATGTGTTACCCTACCTGAATATTGTTAATTTAGGTCATTAGCTAAATCAAAGTGTCCCAATGGTCAGGCACTTCGTATTTGTCAATTTTAGTTTATAATGTTGAAGCCGTTGGAGACTTTTTCAGGGAAACAGGGTAGGGTTGGAACGTTAGCTGTAATACCTTTAGGAGTTATTGTCTAGCTTTACTGCCAGAGTCTATGCTATATAACTTTCTTGCCATTAAACAGGATCCTGCGAAAAAAGAGGCTGCAAATGAGTTACTGAAGTATACAGATACTTCTACAAAAAATACATTCATCGCTTTGACCAAGCCGGATTCTGAGACTGCACAAGAAGCTGGTAAGAACAATTTTTCAGAAGCCATCTCATACATTTGAATAAGATGTCTTATATTCAATGGATTATGAAGAGTGTGGGTTAATATAAATGCACTTCCCATCATGACAGGGCCTGCTCTTGATTATTTGGAAAATGCTCTCGGAAAGTTTTCTGACGGGCCTTTCCTTTTGGGTCAATTCGGTGTGGTACGCCATCTTTATATGTTGTTTGCCATTTGACCTTGTATTATATTATGATCCCAATTGACAATTTAGAGATGTATACCATCACTGCAGGTTGACATTGCATATGGTCCTTTCGTTGAAAGATTTCATGTTGTGTTTCCTGCATTAAAGAATTATGATATCACAGCTGGTAGGCCGAAACTATCGAAATGGATTCAGGCAAGTTAAACTTCTCTTTTATTTGCATTACTCCCTATTTCCAGCGGGGTGCAAAAATGATTGGTTTTCGATTTTTATAATAGATTTTGTGCTTATGTGATAAAAATGCTCAATAGTATTCTGCCTTGAATACAGGAATTACATAAGATTGAAGGATATGCGAAAACAGTGTCCGATCCCGAGTTAATTGTTGAAACATACAAAAGGATACTGGTAGCTTGATTCTAATGCTACATACTTGTGAATAAAGTTGATTCACAATGCATCTCTTATACATTTTTTTCTCATATTGCATTGTCCAGGTGTGAAATGATATAGAAGATTTTAAACTCATTTTTCCTTCTTGTTATGCAGGCTAATTATGCAAAATAACTGTGATGGCGGGATGTAGAAATGATCGAAGGCTGCCTACATATA
This sequence comes from Pinus tabuliformis, assembly GCA_031772625.1. Classification (NCBI taxonomy): domain Eukaryota; kingdom Viridiplantae; phylum Streptophyta; class Pinopsida; order Pinales; family Pinaceae; genus Pinus; species Pinus tabuliformis. The sequence continues at coordinate 518,825,254 of CM062810.1, forward strand.
GTACAATAAAATCTCTTGGATAGGAGAAATTATGTTTATATTTGTAAAAGAGAACTTGTAATAATTTTTTTAGTTGCAAAAGTTTTAATGATACATACCACTGTCCATACGCTGGCATGTATGGAGTTAATAGTTATTAATAAAATTAATATCTTAAATATATCAATGTGTTTATTATATATATTTTTTTCCAATAGAATGTGTTTATTATATTTCTCTCTATGGAGAGATGCAATTAGGATTTTGGTAAGTTCTGAGTTTTTTTATTAATTTTGACAGAAATAATTGATTAAATGATATATAATTAAATATTTATTTTATATATATATATATTTTTTTCCAATAGAATGTGTTTATTATATTTCTCTCTCTATGGAGAGATGCAATTAGGATTTTGGTAAGTTCCGAGTTCTTTTATTAATTTTGACAGAAATAATTATATTTCTCTCTCTATGGAGAGATGCAATTAGGATTTTGGTAAGTTCCGAGTTCTTTTATTAATTTTGACAGAAATAATTGATTAAATGATATATAATTAAATATTTATTTAAAAAAATAAAATAGATATTAGTTGATAATTTTTTTTTAAATACATTTTAAATTATAAAAATTATTTTTTTCAAAATTCCTTAATTCCTTTCTTTCAAATTTGAAAACAGTCCAATTTTAAAAATAGTCAGTCAAAATGGAGAAGAGTTAAAATATATCTCATTTAATCAAAATGAAGAAGAGTTAAAATATATCTCATTTATATCTTTCTTTTTCAAGCTAGTGCAGAAGAGTTAAAATATATCTCATTCTCATTTAATCAAAATGAAGAAGAGTTAAAATATATCTCATTTATATCTTTCTTTTTCAAGCTAGTGCAGAAGAGTTAAAATATATCTCATTTATATCTTTTTAAAGCTAATGCAGGAAAGTGAGACTGTATCTCATTTATATATTTCTTCAAGCTAGTGTAGAAGAGTTAAACTATATTTTTATGTATTTTTCAAAATTTAGAAGAATTAGACTTCACTTCGTTTTTACTATATGTTTATTCAATTATAAAAAGAAATAATACTAGCATTAATAACACAACCATATAATAAAATTATGTAGAGTTTGGTGAATGGGGGGTATCAACTTATCGATTGAGGCACGATGGGTTTAGGCTCTGACGACGCACATCAACACTAACCGCGAAGGAAGGCAACCGCAGTTCGCTGCTTCAGGACCACAGGATGGAGCGTTTTTCGGCGGATAGGGTTTCGGGCGATCGACAGATCAGCACCAGTGTCAGGAGACTACAAACGCTGTCCGGCATGGAAGACCTACCGGAAACGGAACTTGTAGACTTCTCCGAGGACCCGTTGGAAGGTCAGGTCATTTTCACAAGCCATATCTCTGCCCCCCAGGGTTTCGCTCCTCCGTTCTCTGATTCTTCTGATGCCCAGAATATCCTCCCGGTCATTTCCTTACCGGACCCCTTCTCATCTGGTCTCGCAGCCCCGCCGCTCTCTCCTGGCACTGCCTCATTTCTCGCCTCTCATCTGCTTGACCCCGCTGATCTGAATCAGATCCCATCTCCGCCTATTGATCCACCGCCTGTACCTGAGGTTCCTAGGGCAAACTCCTCTCCAAACTTTGGGACAAAACCCTCTGGCGCATTCAGCACCCCAGTTGTAAACCCTAAAACCTCAGGACCTCCTCCACCCGGGGTCTCAAATCCCCTATCCGAGCATCCGTCGGCCCCTCGATCCAAGAAGCAGAGGTCAAATTGCGTTAGGGCAATTTCGAAAGATACCACGGTTATCTTCGGTGACTCCCCGGATTTTGAAGCAACCATGGCTCTTGCTCGCACAATGTTGGTAGGGCACGTGCGGGGGCGCTCCTACACGGTGGACAGATTGACGCGCTGGGTGAAAGAAATCTGGGGTGTACTCCTCACACAGGTGCCGGAGGTTGAGGTTTTACCTCGTGGGTGGTTCTCCCTACAATTTGCATCCGAAGAACACACAAATGCGGTCCTCGAAAGATACTGGCATATCGAAACGGCACCTGTTCTTCTGAAGAGATGGAGTCCGTTATTTGATCCCGAGCATGAGCAAATTGCTGCAGGGCCATTATGGGTCCGTTTACCAGGACTCCCTACACAATACTGGAACGAAGCATCCTTCAAAAAGATCGGCAATGCACTTGGGGCATATCTGGATCATGATCGTGGATACCTGGATACCCGGAGAAAGACTGTCGCTCGCATTCTGGTGCATCTGGACACCAGAGAAGGGCTGGAGGAAAGAATTACATTGCAATGGGGTAAGCTCAGGCGTTATCAGATGCTGGATTACGAAGGAGTACCCTTTCGGTGCAATCGATGCCACCAAGTGGGGCATCTCTATAAGGATTGCCCCTTAATCAAGCGACTGGACAGCACCCCAAAACAATCCCCCATTGCATCCAGGCGGACTTCCCCCATAGTCTCACAGCCAGCGAGGGGATTCACTGTTTCCAACGGAGCTCAGGTGTTCTCAGAGACGAATACACTCGAGGTGCCATCGCCTCCGCTGACTAGGGCTCGGGCAGCTGCTGCAGCCGCTCAAGCATCGGGTACCTGTTCTAACTCTCCCCTTATCTCTATTGCACAATATTCTGATTATGTTTCCTCTGCATCATGTTCCATGGCATTCTGCAATATTCCCCCGCCCCCTCCTCTTCCTTCTACTGCCCCTCCCTCACTGCCTTCCATCTTGTCCCCTCCCCCGTCTCCGTCCTCTGAGACCCCAATTAACAAGATGCCCCAGCACCCATACTCTCTCCGTTCCCGGACTTCCCTCCCGGAATCCTCTGCATGCAATATGGGTTTAGGCATTGTACCCTCGGGTGTGAGCTCCTCTTCTACTAGAGGAAGGAAATCAGATTTAAACAAAGCCATCAAAAGAGCTGGCGCAGAAGTTGCATCAGGTCGACAATCGACCATTGTTGGGGCCCTTAGAGCAAATCCCCCGAAGAGGGGTCCTCCATGAAGTGCCTCTCCTTTAATTGCAGGGGTTTGGCTAGCTCCCCCAAAAAACTAGCCCTCAAACGACTTTTTGAGGTCGAATCCCCCGATATTATCCTCCTGCAAGAAACCTTGGGTCTGGCAGAATCCATCTCCCTCTCGCTGCATAATATCTCGCCCAGATGGAAGTTTATAGCTATGGATGCCTTCGGTAGATCTGGGGGACTGGCGATGGGTTACAATCCCAGAACCATCAGACTGGAATCCTCTTGGGGGGGTCAGGGATTCCTGGGGGCTGACATTTTCTCATTGGACTTAGGTCTCTCTCTCCACATCATCAACATCTATGGCCCTTGTCAACAGAGAGAAACCTTTTGGAGGATGCTTCTCAGCAGGAACTTGATGGATATGGATCGTATCATACTAGGGGGGGATATGAACTTTTCCTTGGGGTTTCGTGAAACTTGGGGATCTCGGGCGCAAGTTGATTCTATTACACCATTCATGAGGAATTTGCTGGAGCAGCATGACCTTGTTGATATACCCATGCAAAATCCCCTACCAACATGGAGGAACAGGCGAGTTGGGGAAGCGGCCTTGGCTCGCAGACTGGATCGATTTCTAATAAAAGGGCCGCTGATTCACCAACTCCACCACTACAAGCAATGGGTGGGATCAGGAGGTATCTCTGATCATTCTCCTATCCTAATGGAAATTAAGGGTCCCCTACCTAAGCCAAAAGCTCCTTATAAGTTCAATCATCTCTGGCTTCAGGACCCAAGCTTCTCTAAACTGGTCTCAGACTTTTGGCATACACACCCTATCGATAGAGAAGCATCGATGGCTAGGGGATTTGTTAAAAATCTGACTGAGCTCAAGCATATAGTGATTGAGTGGGCCAAGGCAAAGAAGGCCAGAGAAGAGGAGCAGCTCATCAAGATTGAAGAAGACCTAAATTCCCTTCTGGATGATCGAAGTCTGGGATTCATCTCCGAAGCAAGCAAGACCCGACTCATTGAGTTAGAGAAGGAAAAGCAAAATATCCTAAAACTCCGGGAGGAATCAATCAGGCTGAGAAGCAGGGCACTTTGGCTGAAGGCAGGGGATGAAAACTCTAGATTCTTCCACAATTTTGCCAAAGGAAGGAAGGTTTCCAATACCATTTGGGATCTTCCTCTTCCTGATGGGGGAGTGGCAGATACCTTCAACAAATTATCCCATCTTGGAACAGCACACTTCAGAAGGATTTTCAAGAGCCCTGCTGGGACCAATCTTGCTGAGATTATCAATGTGGCATCTCATTTTCCCAGATTTGTAAACATCGAGGATGCTGAAGCCCTTACAGATCCTGTTTCCATGGAAGAGCTCGAAAGCACGATCAAATGGTTTCAGAAGGAAAAGAGCCCGGGACCTGATGGATGGACTATTGAGTTCTACATTGCTTTCTTTGATATTTTAGGGGGTGATATCTTAAAGGTGGTTGAGGAAAGCAGAACTTCGGGACAAATCTACCATGCGATCAACTCCACTTTCATCGCCCTCATCCCCAAGTCCGACTCTCCCTCATCTTTTGATGACTTCCGCCCCATCTCCCTGTGTAATGTCCTATACAAAATCATTTCCAAGATTATTGCCAACAGGATCAGGCCAATCCTGTCCAAGCATATTGCTCCCCAGCAATTTGCTTTCCTAGAAGACAGACAAATTCATGAAGCCATAGGATCTGCACAGGAAGCCATTCATTCTATCTGGACTAAACATCTGAAGAGTATTCTCCTCAAAATAGACCTCTCCAAGGCTTTTGACCGAGTCAGCTGGCTCTATATCAAGATGATCCTCATTCATTTGGGCTTCCCTCAACCCCTCATCAACTGGATTATGGCTTGCATTACATCCCCCACTTATAGTATCCTGATAAATGGTGCAGCTTCCCACTTCTTCCACTCAGAGCGAGGTCTGAGACAAGGCTGTCCTTTATCCCCCCTACTCTTTCTCCTGGTCATGGAAGCCTTGAGTCGATTGATCATCTCGGCAAAAAGGGAAGGAACTATCAGAGGCCTGAAGATATCTGAGGACTGCTTCATTACACATCTGCTGTTTGTAGATGATGTTCTTATTCTACTCGATGGCAGTATTCAAGACACCTCGACATTCAACAGGATTCTAAAGCTATTTGCACATGCCACTGGAATGGAGGTCAACCGAACCAAATCTTCTATCACTTTGGTAAATACCTCGGTCAATGAATCTTTTACTGCTCGCCAAGCATTCCCCTATACCACACAGCCCCTGGACAGGGGACTAAAATATCTGGGTTACTGGCTAAAGCCCACCACACAGAAGGTGGCGGATTGGACCTGGCTGATTACCAAAGTGGAGAAAAGGATTACTTGCTGGAGCTTCAGATATCTATCTAGAGCGGGTAGACTCACCTTGATCAAATCTGTTCTAGAAGCCACCCCAGTTTTTTGGATGGCCCTTGCCTGGATCCCCAGGAACATCCTATCAAAACTCAAACAGCTCTGCTCCAGATACCTCTGGGCTGGTAACAAAGAAAAACGCACATTTGCCTGGATAGGATGGAAAGCGATTGCACTGCCCAAGAAATGGGGAGGCTGGGGTCTGAAGGACCTACCTTCCTTCGCTAGTGCGCTGGCGGCCAAGATGGGATGGGCATTGCTCACCTCGCAAAGCTTATGGACTAACATTTCATATCATAAGTACATTTGGCCTCTCAACATCCTGGATTGGGCGAGGCTCCCAGCTTGGAATAAGACAGGCATTTCCTCAATCTGGAAAGCCCTCCTTCATTCTCTCCCACTGATCAGGAATAACATGGCATGGAGAATTAGGAATGGATGCAGTGTCCGCATTGGATTAGATCCATGGAGCGGATGTGGTGGGAGACACAGGCTCCCACAAGAACTGGTGCTATATCTATCTGCCCAAGGAACCAAATTCATCTCACAAATCGCGGACCAAGAACAAACAGACCTTTTCCATCAGGCATGGAAAAATGCCGCACAACTCAACCTCCCACAGAGATGGCACGATGCTTGGAGTGAATTCTGTGAGGCCCTGATGGAATCACATGTCAGAATAACTGAGGGACCGGATGAAAGCATTTGGCATCTGGCGGATAGTGGGAGGTATACACCAAAAGAAGGTTATGTTCACATCATATGGCAGAAAAAACCCGAAGTTCTTGAACGCTGGTGGCACAACTTATGGAAGCTATCTGCTTCCCCACGCTCAAAGCTGTTCACCTGGTGCGTTCTCAGAAACAGAGTACCCACGGGTGAGCACCTCATGCGAAGGGCCCATTTCGGACCAACGAGATGCGTACTGTGCAAGAATGCCAGCGAATCCACAGAGCATCTATTCCTGAGCTGTAACGCGGTCCTTCAATTATGGATCAATTTAAAACAGGATATGAAATTCGCGGGTGAATGGAGAGGAATCGACCTCGTTAATGCATGGATCGATTGGGGGAACAGACATAAAGGCACCAAATTTGTAAATCTGCCCATTATCATAAATTGGTCCATTTGGAAAGCTAGAAACCAACTGATTTTCGAAGAGAAGGCCATTCAATGGCCACTTATTGAAGCCCGGATCATATGTGCATATAATGAAATACCTGATCCTCCTCCTCCAAAATCTCGCATTCCATCCCATCCCCCCGCCATTGACAGGGGGACTCCTTGGGCATACTTTGACGGGGCTGCAAATGCCCAAAGCAGCGGGGGTGGGTTCATACTGCATAAATCTGGAAATCACTCCTATCGCATCAAGGCTGGTTTGGGGGTCGGGACCAACAATTTCGCTGAACTAATATCTCTTCGACATCTGCTTCATTTTGCTTTAAGCCACCAATGTAACAGCATAAACATCTACGGAGATTCACAGATCATTATTAATTGGTTCAACAGCACCACTACATGTCACATTCACACACTCAATAACATACTTGATGAAGTGCTACAGTTCAAGACAGCTTTTAATCACATCTGCGTTTCTCATATATACAGGGAACACAACCAGGATGCTGATAAACTTTCCAAGGAGGCCACGCTGATGGAGAAAGGACATTGGGAGATAACCGAGATTTTGGAACAACAGGAGAAAAAGTTTTACCACCGCCCATATATAGACCCACAATATCCTACTGTGGGTCTGCATGAGAACTGATCTCAAATTAGTAGAAGGACAGCAGCAGTACACAGAACTGCGATTTTTGTAATTTTTTGTAAACTGATGGATGCCATAAGGCATCAACTCATTGAACTATACCGACCATACAGCAATATTTTACAACAGCAGATATATGTATTTATTTTTTTGGTAAATGTACAGAGATACCAATGACAAATTGGGCATATGCGGCACGCATCTACATATGTAACCTTTCATCATTAATGAAATGTTTACGGATTTTTCCAGTGGAAAAAAAAAAAAAAAAAAAAAAACACAACCATATAATTTAAATGGTTGGCAAAGGTAATATGCATCAATTCATAATAACTAGCAATTTCCCTAAAAAGTGCAAAGAGAGACTCATAGGTTTCTTTTGTAGATATGTATGCCATATGCCATGTTTTGGCATATTTTAATTTCTATGGATCTTTATTATATATAATAAGCTTTAACTAAAACCACTAATTTGATTTATCTCTAACAAAATACTAAAAATAGAGAATAACTACTATTAGAAACCACCATTTAAATTCAATTAAAATAATTGGATTATAAAATCATAATAGAATTATTTTTTTATATCATAGCATGAGCAAATCTCTATCCTCCAAAATTTAGGGTATAAACATCCATGTAAAACAAACAATTTGTGTAGCTTGAGTTTGTTGGCTTAGTGTGCATGTTGTTTAGAATTGAAAAATGGTTTAGAGAGGGTTGATATGAAAGATTATGCATAGATGGTGTGCTTAGTAAGTCTATGGTATCAAAATTATTAATAAAATATATTTTTATGGGGTTGATAATAGATTATTTTGGTGGTTGGATAGTTATAAAAATATTTTTGTAAATTATAATAATGAATAATGAATAGCATTTGCATATTTATGAAAGCTTAAAAACAAAATGATGTACAATATAGCTATGAAAATAAAGGTAATGGAATCTATGGAAATAGTTTAATTGGCTATTACAATGTTATAAAGTAATATGTAAAGTATGAAATTTAAAGTTTAAATCCTCATAGGTTAAACAAAAAAATAAACAAACCAATTTGAAATTAAAATAATATATTTAAACTGGGTTTCGGGGGCTCTCCATTAATTAAACTTCGATTTCATTGACCTCTCGAAATTATGTTAATTAAAGTGTGAAACAATGTGAACCATTGATTATTTTGGGACTTGCCAGAAATATAAATTTTGGTACTGTATTCCTTGTTCTATCACCAAGTATTTATGGAAACCTGTGATTCTACCAACACGTTCATCAAACATAATCAAATCGTTCTATTATCAAAAGCTTCGATGCTTAAAATTTCACTTTTCAATTTAAGATCATTTAATTTAAACACCAACATCGAAAGTGCTATTGGAAATACATGACATATGCCTGGTTCATTTTAATTGTATTTTTCTTTTATGATGAGGAACTTCTATATTGGTGGCACAAGGTTGAAGATTCAGGGGAGAGTAGCGAAGGCGACTAGGGTTTTAGGGTTCTGAAAAGGTTTTTCTCCATGGATGGGCGCAGAGGAGGGAGCTTCACTCCCTCCTACAAGAAGGCGGTGACCAACAAGGGCAAGAAACCTTCGGAAAAAGGCAGAGGTAATGCTGAGGAAGGAAGAAGAAACAGGAAGGAGGAAATAGAAAGTACCAAATCGAAGGAGAATGAGGGCACAAAAGACAAGGAAGAAAATGACAAAACATGGAACAAAAGACAAAAATCAGAAGGGTCCGTGCAAACCCAAAGCTGAAATCACTCCTAGAGTAGTTTTAAATGACCCAGCGCTGCAGGCGCACAGGGATCACATGCGGACTTATGCAATCATATGCAAATTCATGGGGCTATGGCCTACTGAAAAATCTTTACAAACTTGGATTAGATACCACTGGAAGCCTAAAGGAAGCATTGATCTTCATCTGGGGTCAAAGGGATTTTTTACTGTGGTGTTCGCTAACATTGAAGATAAAGACAAAGTGTTTGAAGGCAGGCCCTACTTCTATGCAGCAGCAGGGCTATATATGCAGCGATGGATGATGAACTTCGTATTGGAGTGGGAAACTTTCACTTCAGTCCCGGTTTGGGTTAGACTCTATTCTCTACTTCTTGACTATTGGCAAACAGAATCGCTAGCTGCCATAGGCAATAAACTAGGACTGTTTGTCAAAGCTTCTGAAGCCACAAGGAGGGGAAAATATACCTCCTTTGCAAGGATCTGTGTGGAGATGGATCTATCCGGAGCTCTTCCGGATGAAGTCATCTTGGAGGTTTTTGATGAGGAATGGGTGCAGACAGTCGACTATGAACATATTCCATTTAGATGTCGTAGCTGCCATGAACATGGACACCTTTTAAGAGACTGCCCCCTCAGTAAAGCAGAGAACAAAAGAAAAACTAACACAATGAAAGATGCAGATGGCTTTCATAAAGTTGTTCATAAAGGAAAAAGCGGCAAAAAAGGGACAAAGCAACACCAAAATGAAGGACAAAAGGTTAGTCAGAACCAGTTCCAAGTTCTTGAAGAGGATGAAGAAATATCAGTAGAAGATCAAGTAATGAATGAAGGTTACGAGAATAAGGAGAAGGAAGAAGAATGAGATCAGACACAGGAAAACGAAAAACAGAAAGGGATCATGCTAAGCAAATTAGAGCTGGAAATGGATCAGGAAATGACCCAGAGTGAGATGGAAATGGAGAACAATGAGCTATAGGAGATTCTTGACAGAGAAAACCTGGATCTAGAAGGGTTCTTGATTCAGGGAACAACTGGCGGGGTAGAATCACTACCACAAGAAGAGTTCAATCGAATACAACAGTTATTCTTATGGAAAACTCAGGCAAAGGGCTTGGAGGGAGTAAACAACATTGAAAGGCAGAGTAATGAAGCGGTGAAAGCAGTAAAAACGACTCCAGGGTTAGCACAGAGAAATCCAGGAAAAAGAAGAGGCAAGAAAAAGCAGAACGAGCTACTGATGGAATGTGAAAAGCTTATGGTAGACTCAGGTAAGATGAAAGATCTAACCAGTTACTCCTTTACCAATCTTTAATTATGAAGTTCAAAACTTGGAATATTAGAGGTCTAGGTAGCAAGAGAAAACAAAGAACGTTGAATAATAGAATGAAACAGGCAGCTCCGGATATAATTTTTGTCCAAGAAACGAAATGCTCCATTCAAAAAATAAGGCAAATACATAGTAAATGGCTCAGTAGATTTGAGTTTTTAGAAGTGAAAGCAGAAAATACAACAGGGGGTATCCTCACTCTCTAGAATCCCCAAAAAATTGGAATAATTGATGTGGAGGCATCAAGGAATTATTTATCAGTGGTTATACAGCCAGTAGGAAACAGGGACACTTATCTAATTACGAATGTTTATGGCCCTCAAAGGTTAGATGACAAAATCAGGTTTATAGAATCCTTGGTGGATCTCCGAGTCAGACATGCAGGAATACCTTGAGTCTTAGGAGGGGATTTCAATATGATAAGATCTCTCTCGGAGAAAAAAGGGGGCACAAGAGCTTTAAATAAAGATTCCTTAGCCTTTCAAATCTTTTCAGAATACATGAAGCTTGTTGATGTTGAGACAAACAATGGCCTCTACACATGGAACAACAAAAGAGGAGGGGATTCACAGGTAGCCTCCAAGTTAGATAGATTCATGATCTCTAAGGATCTCATGCTTTTGGACAAGGATTTAATAGCAAGAATTCTTCCTTTTGGAGGTTCATATCACTGGCCGATTCAAATGGAGATCAAGGGTGTAGGTACCCCAAGAAATAAACCGTTCAGATTTGAAAATATTTGGCTTTCTCACCCACAATTCATCAACAACATTGAAAAATGGTGGGCGGAGGATTTGCAGACTCAGGGATCAACAATGTTCCTCATACACAAAAGATTAAAGCACATAAAGCTGAAGTTGAAAGCCTAGAACAAGAATGAATTTGGCAATATTTTTGCAGGGAAGAAAGCTGTGGAAAATAAAATTCTGGAGCTTAACCAAGTTTTGATCAAGGAAGGCTTTGATAAGAACAAAAATGATCAAATAGAGAAACATCACCAAGAATGGGAAAAGTTGTGTAATCAAGAGGAAATTTTTTGGAAACAAAAATCAAGAGTTCAATGGCTAAAAGAAGGAGAGCGTAACACTAAATTTTTTCATAGATCAACCATAGCAAATAGGACTCACAACAGGATCTCTTCGATCAAGGACGAGGATGGGCAGATACATCAATCCCATGAGGAGATAGAAGCAGTGTTAGTTAAGCACTTCCGAGGTACTGCTTAGGAAAACACTTCAGTAAGGGAACCTTTCATTAAGGACCTCACTAAACATATCCCTAAGTTGGTATCCAGAGAGGATAATTGTAATCTCAACAGACTTGTTACTGAAAAGGAAGTCATTGATGTCCTCAAGGAAATGCAAAATGGCAAGGCTCCAGGTCCGGATGGATTCAATGTGGATTTCTTCAAAGCTTGTTGGAATATTGTCAAAGAGGATATTTTAAGGGTAGTGGGAGATTCCAGGCTAAAAATAACTATTTTGAAAGCTCTCAATACCTCCTTTATCTCCCTAATTCCAAAACGGGATAATGCTCAAACTCCAGAGAGGTATAATCCCATCGCTTTATGCAATGTAGTTTACAAGATAATTTCCAAGGTTGTGGCCAATAGACTCAAACCTTTGTTGCCTATGCTTGTTTCGAGGGAACAATCGGGTTATGTGGAAGGCAGACAAATTCTAGATAACATCATTCAAGCTCACGAGGTGGTCCACTCGTTAACTAGTAAAAGGAAAGTGGGTATGATCATGCAATTGGACATAGCCAAAGCATATGATAAAGTGAGTTGGACATATATCAAGAAAGTGCTTACAACGTTTGGTTTTGATTATAATTGGGTCAGATGGGTCATGGCCCTGGTGACTTCCTCCAGCTTTTCAATTTTAGTTAATGGCTCTCCCTCAGAAATTTTTCTTCCTTCTAGAGGACTCAGACAGGGAGATCCGCTCTCTCCTTTTCTCTTCATCCTCATGATGGAAGGGCTGGGGCAATCCATTAAGCATGCTAGAGTAATAGGCAAAATTCAAGGACTCCAACTTTCAAAGAATGGTCAAGTTCTGACTCATCAACAGTTTGTGGATGATACCATGTTACGGGGAATTCCCATAGTCAAGGAAGCGCTAGCTTACAAACAAATTTTGAATGACTTTGCTTTGGCATCAGGTATGGAAGTTAATCTTTCCAAATCAAAAATATTTTTCTTTAACACCCATATAGCCATTCAGAGAAATGTCTCCAGAATTCTTGGCTTTCAAAGAGACTCCCTCCCCTCTAAGTATTTGGGAGTTCCTCTAACGGCTAAACCTTTTCTCAAGTACATTTGGGAACTGTTAATCATTAAGATGCAAGATAAGGTCAAGAAATGGGCAATCAAGTCTTTAAATCTAGCTGGTAGACTGGTTCATACAAAGGTAGTGCTCCAAGCTATCCCAGTCTTCATGCTTTCAACTCTCCCACCTCCAAAAGGAGTCTTACAACAATTTAGAAATATCCAAAGAGATTTTCTGTGGGGCAAAGAGGAAACAAGGAAAAAATGGGCTTTAGTCTCATGGGAAAAGATCTGTAAACCCAAGAACCAAGGAGGCCTAGGATTGGATGATCCAGAGATTCTAAGTAAGGTTCTAGGGGCAAAACTTTGGTGGCGGTGGGTTAAGGACCCTAAGGCTCAATGGGCAAGCATCTGGAAGGAAAAATATGCCATAACTTGGCCTTTTTCTGATATCATAAGAATGTCTGGAAACATGAAGGGCTCTCCCATATGGAACAAGGCCTAGGAGAACAGAGAAGTTGTTCAAAAAAACAGTTTCTGGGAAATCAGAGAGGGAGATCTGGGACTATTCTGGGAGGACAAATGGCAACAAGAAACAACACCATTGAGAGAGGAATTTTTGGGCCTCAAACATGAGACAGAAAACCAAGGATTAGTAAAGGTAAAATACTTTTGGAAGCATTCTCACAATATAGGAAAATGGAGAACCTGGAGGAAACTAGATGGCAGAGAGGACAAAACCCTCAACAGTAGAGAAGAGACCCTTAAGAGGATGTTGGATCAGAGGATGATTTTAGTTACTGAAGGGCAGGATCAACTAAGATGGGGTAACAACAAATAGGGCAACTTTAATATTAAGGAAGAAAAAGGTATTCTCCTTGGGCTGGAATCCCAAGCTCCGGATAGTACTTGGCAAGAGCTATGGAGGCACAAGGGCTGGATGAAGATCAAACTCTTTATGTGGTTGGTTCTTCAAAGGAAAATCTTAACCTGGGATAATATTAGAAAGAGGGGTATGCTGGGACCCTCCAGATGTCAGCTATGTGAAGCCCAAGAGGAGACAATTGAACATCTTCTCAATAGCTGCATTTTCACCTCCAGGTTATGGGATTTTTTTTCCACCATCTTCAATCAGTTTGATATACACAAAGAAAGTATCACTAACACACTCAACAATTGGAGGAATAATTTTTCAGATTATGAAGCTCTTAACTCTCCCTGGGCTCTTTTTCCAAGCTTCATTATTTGGAATGTGTGGAAATAAAGAAACAAAAGAATCTTCAAAGAAAAGAAGAATTCATATCTTCGCCTGTTGGAGCAGATCTTAAAACAACTTAAGGAGACAGTCAACAATATAGTAAAGGATCTCCCCAAAAATCATCCTTCAGAAGCAGAGTTAACAATGCTCAGGCAGTTAGGCATGCAGGGGCTCATTCCACAAGGGCTAGATAGGAAAATAATCATGAGTGAAAAGGTTAAAGAATTATGGAACCCTCCCCCGGAAGGTTTTTTGAAGTATAACATCGATGGAGCTTTAAAAGGTAACCTCGGAATGGCAGGCTTTGGAGGAGTTCTTCGGAATGATATCGGAAGCATTATCTCCCTCTTCCATGGTCATCTAGGAAAAGCCACCAACAACATGGTGGAATTAATGGCATTGGAGCAAAGCTTAGAATTTCTGAAATAGAACAATTGCCAAAATGTGATAATAGAAGCTAATTCAGAGTTAGTCATCAACGCGGCCAAGAGAATTAGTCATGGAACAGGGCCAGAAAAAGTTACAAGACATTGGAGGTTAATTCGGGTTCTCCATAAAATTCAGGGACATCTTCAGGGACTACGTACTCTCAGATTCATCCATGTGCGTAGAAAGGCCAAAAAGTTGGCGGATATTCTTGCCAACCAAGGTGTCAGCTGTAAGGATAGCAGAATTTCGAAGGATTGGCTCGCAATGCCACAGAGCAATCTAAGAGAACTTTACCATCATCAGGCGGAAGAGGAAAAAGAAGTGCATAAGAACAAAACTAAGGAAGCCAATTCTCAATGAGCAGTTTTCTACAAGAATCACATTTTTGGTCAGTCAGGCCTATGGTGGAAGACTGGCTAGGGGCGGCCTCAGCAGCCATGGTGATCACCTCCCTGAAAATCCCCGGAGGCAGGCACAAGGTTTTCCCAATCAGGAGAGAGGTTGAAAGCAATAATCGACGATATCCGTTTTGGCGGCATCATTTCCCAATTTTTCAGTGGAGGGAATCAAAACTGCTTCCTAAGTGGTTTCAGAGCGATTGCACCGCTTTCAAGCCGAAGGTGGTTTTGAAAATTTGGCAGCGATGCCATACAACTCTTGACATGTGGACGAGGGCCAGGTTTGAAAACCACCCTCATCGCACACTAAAGGTCGATCACTTTAGTCGTGCGATATTCAACTCCGTCATCCATTTTTGCAAGGCCGATCAACGATCTGGATTGAGTGAGTGGTTTGGTGGGGTCTGGGGGTTAACCATCTTGCTTCTTCATGATGCGATATGTATCTCCAACGCCAGATTAGATAAGATGAATGAACGAAAAAGATTAAGAGGCAAGTTTGGTTTTCGCTGGCGCCGTTTTGTTGGGGGAGGGTTCACATGCCCTGTGTTTCCCGTTGCTAATTTTTGTTTGTACTTGTAAGGGTTGGAAGAGTTTTTTTTTGGGGTTTCAAGGCTTGGATTTTGTTGGGAATTCTCCTTGTTGGCCTTAGACCACACAGTTTGATGGAATTGTGTATACATTTTTTTTTTCTGCGTAAATACTAATTCTATTAAAAGAGAAAATATATGTACAGTGAGGTCAAGACCTCAGAGGAGGCCGAAGCCATTCCTCAGCCAGATATTCAGAGATATTACAATTCATGCTTTCTGCCGATTTCACAATACAGCCTTCAAAAAATTTTGTTTGGACCATGACCCCCTGAGAAATTTTACTAAGACTCACACTGTCATGCCACCCATTGACCAAAAAAACACAAAGGTACCCAACATATTCACAGTTGCAACAATAAACAGAGAATAGATTGGCTATCGCCACGCCCTTGAACAAGAACATAAACCAGACATAGACCCATAGACTTGGAAACGAAGACACGTAATCAAAATTGCACAACGCATAGGCAAGAATGCCACCCGTCAGTGAAGAGCCGGCTTTAGTCTGCATGCTGCGGAGAGTCAGGCGTGTCCCTCTCCACCTGGCTGGAAGAAGCTACCCAGGTGACGAAGCCATTGTCATCATTTCCTTCTGTGCCGCCTTCAGGAGTGGTCACCAAATTGAGAATGCAGCCTGCACGCTGAGACGGCCCACAAGCCAGAATCTCGCTCTGAGTCGGGTCGACAGGATGCTGAGGCGCTTCAGAGACAGGGGTGTCCTCCTGCATATTGTCCGCGTTGAACACCACCCCAGCCATATCCCCTTGCAGAACACTGTCTTCCTGAGAATGAGAGGAAGTGGTTTGAGCCGAGCTGACATGATTATTCTCCTCCTCCGCGAGAATAATAGTGATGCTTGCCGTCAAAACAGGCCTGTTGAGCCTGCTGTGGAAAGTAAACCTGGAAGTCTGAAAAGAGTTATGTGGAAGAGACCCAGCTTGACCCAAGGGCAGAGAAGAAGGGGAGGCTGAGGCAATGGGAATGACGTTCTGTGGAGCAAGATGAGAGGTTCGGCCTCTATTTCCCGTGTTGCTTCCTCTGCGCGGAATACCTCAGCAGCGAGGCATGCTTGGGAGAACAGATTGACTGAGAAAGGGGTTGAGGCGGAGCAAGCGGGTGAGAAATTGAGCGCAGAGGAGCCCAATGACATTCAAAGACCAGGCGAGCTTCCAAATACGATGGACCAGGCAGGAGTGCGGGAGGAGTTCTGCGCAGAGGTGAATTAAACCAGTGACAATGGCGTGAATGAAAAATGAAGCCATACATAAGAATTGACCTGAATGCTCTTGAAGCAGGTGCTCATAACTGCCAAACTGTGAGACCATCATTCCATTCTGCATCGAATTTACTTCGCATGCCTTTGAAGGAGTCTGCCAGCCCGAGGCGCATGCCATGAGGGCCATCCGCCAGCCAGGTGCCAGGCCAGCTGCCTGCTCTGTGCGGCTTCCCATTAATATCATTGAATGCCACCCGCATCCGGGTAAAAGGTAGTGGGCTTGGCCCGGTTTGGACTAACTACTCGCACGACGAGCTACAACCTTGCTCGGGATTGAACACAAGACCGGTTCGTCATGATGAGGCTGACTTTACCACTACGCCGCCTCCACGACCTTGATGGAATTGTGTATATATTGTAAATTATGTTTGATTTAATTATATAGAAGGCACGACTCTTGCTGTAGCAAAAAAAAAAGATTAACTTCTATACCAATCCAATGGGGGTTGAAAGTTTATTGAATATGAGCGACGATGTAATATAAACTGCAATTTTTCTTCCCATAACATTGGTAACTTTATTGGACCTTATTTTTCATGCTATATAAACCCCAGTGACAATGTTATAAAAAGATCCTTTATCCTAAGATGAAATATGTGTCCTCAAAGACTATAGTTGGGGATGTAATACTTAATTCTGTTCTTTCCAAAGTGTTTACGCCTATTGTAATTTATTTGTCTTTATCATGATCAAATATTCAGTTATTTGCCTCCTTGTAGCATCAACCCACCTCGAAGTTTGAGTGCGATCTGAGGACATAAGTTGGTTGTTCAACAAGAGGTTCGGTAGGCAACATGAAAACCTCCTCATCTATTGTGAGAGCCCTATGAAAGTAGATAATATCTCCATCTTCAAACTGGTTATTTTCCCACAAGCCATCTGAAGCAAATATTAGGAACTGGTCTTGTGGTTTGAGATGTTGCACATGTATTGATGGTTATGATGTCAATACTAACCTCTAGATTAGGACTAGACACAAAAATTGAGGAAACAAAGGGTCCCTGTTGAACTCTGACTTTTTCATATATATATACTATTGACCTTGATATTTGTATAATTCCCTTGGCACACCATACACCTTGTCTTTAAAACAATGATATGTGCATCATCTGGGTGAAAATCTCTCTATTTTAACTGATTTCTTTGTTGGGCACAAATTGTGTTCATCATCGGGGTGAAGCACTTTTAATTCCTTCTGGACCTCCTCCACAACTACGTTATGTTCAATAGACAATCTCTCTGCTTTAACTGATTTCTTTTTTGGGCACAAAATATCCAAAACAACTCTTGAATCACCAAGATTTGCAAGATATAACATATTATTGGATATTTCTCGTAAAATACAACAAAATCCCACAAAGGCAATGTGTGGTTGTGCTGGCAAAGTCCATTTAACAAGATGTAAAATTTATTCTTCTATTGTACTAATTGCTTTTAGAAATTTTTTTGCAGAAATTCCCCTTGCTCTCAGGCAAATCCATGGAAAATTTGCACAAAAAGCACATATACGGATCCCTTCATCCAACAGATGCTACAACCCCAGTCATGGCACATGAAACCACTAATCATGTTGTTCACCAAGCATCAGGTTGATCCCATTAACATTTCACTACTCAGGTCTACAAAATTGGAAGTCGTTTTTTCAATTAGGAACCAATTGATGAGGCATATTGCATTGTGCTTTAAGAGATAAAACTTCTCATAAAGAGCCAAATATACCTCAAGTTAAAATAAAATAAAATTAAAAAACCTGTCACGTGCAATGATAACCCCCAGTGAAAATGCTTTCATTCCTAAAAAATTTAGCCACGACAAATCTCATCATTGTCCTCAACTTCTTCCAATCCAAGGTTCACCGCAAGCTAGGATTATGAACTCAGGTTACTTTTCGACCACAGGAGCACGTTCACCAGCACAGACCGGTGATACATCCAGGCAGAGCCGGAATACTTTTAACAAAGAGCCCAACCAGAATCATCCTTGTCGTGGCCATGCTCGCAGGGTTTCTATGAAGGCTCAACGGACCCAACGAGCACCTGTGATCAGCCAGTGCAACAGACAGACAACCTCGAGACCTCATTTCCAGCATGTCGTGGCCCATTGATGATCAAAGAATTCTCGTCATATGTAACTTGGGATCTAGCATTGCATGATCTCGACGCCACTGGTTTTGAGTGAGACATCTTGGATTTTAGAGCCTCGTGGTGGACACATAAATTTTTGTGACAACACATCTTCCTCGCATAATTCACCGAAATATACTCTCATTGCTCCACTCCTACTGAACATAAAGGGAGGTGGAGGATGTGGCAACAAGGTGATTGAGCCTGAGAGGATTTATATGATAATTCTTCGATATTCAACACAACGTTAACAAGAAGCATAAATGCTTAATAGGTTCGTCTTCTATGCACACTCTAATCCGTCGGACCTTCGTGGAACTCTGGCATAAAAATGGTGCGCACAGATGTCAAGTGGAAAGCAAAAAGGTGGGCCTAAAAATCTGCACCTAGATGTCAGACTGAAACAAGAAGTGTAGACGAAAACGAGAGGTGGACAGATTCAAAATAAAGGCCTATCAGCCTAAATATCAAAACACTTACTTATCAATCCATAATAAATATCAAAATACTTAATTCATTATATTTAAAAAATTACAAAAACTAATTAAATAATAACTTTATTTTAGATTATTATTAATTATAAAAATAATTAATATATATTAAAAATATATCCATTTAAACATGGAACAAAAGTCTTAATTATGGAGATTTACCCCTACTTTCAAAGATAAAATTTTGATAGGGAACTAGCAACCTCCCTAGATATATGCAACAACCCACAAGTCACATATATCATAAACTCATAGTTGAGCCTTGGACCGAGACATCTGAATACCATTGGAACTAGAGTCAGGATCCCAGACTCCAATGGGATGCCTATCCCTCCAACCTTACTATGACGGGCCATGTCTTCGGGGACTTCAACCCTAATGGACAGGATGGAAAATAATCATACCTACAACTCGAGCTACTTTACCATGGAGATTCTTAATCTGTATAATAGTATGATTTCTTACAATACCATGGGCCAATATTATGGCTTATTGATACCACATGCCTAAAAAATTGTAACTCACTTCATATGACATTTTGGTCATATGATAATATTTTAGGTGTTGTGTAACTTATAGATGAAATAGTCTTTTTCACTGAAATCCGATTGTACAATTTCAAGCAAGAATGCGATTTTTCGTTGTTTAAAACACATTTTTGAATGCATAAATGGATGCAATAGCTTGAAAAACCCCAAGGCATTTGAACTCTATAGATTAAAACAACTTAAACTCAAGTTTTTAATTTTGGTTAAAATTTCATCGAAAAAATGTCATGAAAAAAGGTCATTTCATCTATAGGTTAGACTACACCTTTTTTTTTATTGCGCCCGAGAAGCAAGCCATTTCGTCGAAAAAATGTCATGAAAAAGGCCACTTCATCTATAAGTTAGACTAAACCTTTTTTTCATTGTGCCCGAGAAGCTCTCTAGCCCAGTATGGTAGAAATGTTGTAATGTTTAACATTTTGACTAGGTCAAAATAAAGTTAAACTTAAAATTAAAATTATCAACAAAACATTTTGGCTCGTCAAATACATAAAACTAAAATAAAAATAAACATAAATTAATAATTATATTTATAATTACAATTAATTATAATCCATCTTAACTCTGCATCTATCAAACCCAAGTGAGACCAAAACTCTTGAGATGCAAACCTCTTTTAAAGTGAAAATAAATTTGATCCCTCTCGGCCCTTGGTAGACCTAGAGTTAAGATGAATCTTTTAATCAATTTAATAGAAAGAGTTAAAAAAACATAACTTCTTTGGAGATAAATCTAAACCATAGTTGAAGAGGTGTGGACTCTTGTTGGTTAGCTTCCTAGTTTGCAAGCTCTCTTTTGTTGATGAAGATCATTTGAGTCCTCTCCTAGACATAGGTTTTCTTGCTTTTGAGTGTGTTCAGCTAATTGTTGGAGCATGTGGGAGTTGTTGGGCATTGGCAGTAGAAGACAAAGTCGTGTTCGAGCTAGTATACAAAGCCATGTGCATGAGTTAAAGCCTTAAGTGTGATTTTAGGTGAATATCCTATGAACTTTGTGTGAGGCCAATAGAATGTGTTTCCTAAACCTGTGTGCATCAGTGGGAGGCTTAGTGGAAGAATGAATCACTTTGGTGTTTGTTATATAGCTAATAAAAACCCCTTGGACATGAAATTATGGGTTACTATCGTTATTGTTGGGTAGTTGATAGATCACCTAGAAAATGGACATCAAATCCATGTGGTGCTTGCTATGAAAAGGCAATTGATAAACCACCTAGATAGAGGATTCCAACTCTTGAGACTAAGCAGCACCCCATCTAAACCTTGCGTGAAATCCTTGTGAGTTTTAGGTGAATCGCATGTGAACTATGTTTGAGGTCAGTGCATTGTGTTGTCTAATATTGTGTGGATTAGTGGGAGGTTCAGTGGAAAACTGAATCACTATGGTGTTTTTTGTATACTTGATAAAACACTCAGACAAGAAATTTTGGGTCACGACCACCTGCAAGCCAAGGTGCTACTTATGCACCAAATCCTCTATAAATGACATATCCCGTTGTTTTTTGGTGTTGTTAGTTTTTTGGATTGTATGGACTTTTTGCCTATGGAGTTTATATGAAACATGGCAATATCTTCTTTATTTTTGTACTACTCCCTTGGCTAAAAAATCCGGTTAGAGTGAAGCCAAGAGAGTAAAGATATGAACTGCAAAATGTATTTTCATGATAATTTAATAAAAGTTTTTTGACCGACAAAAAAAAGATAATTAATGTGTATATTTTTTATTATTGTTGTACTTTATAAAATGAAGTTATGAGATATGTTTATGGAAATAAATAAAATAAAATAAAATAACTAGATATGTACATGAGATAATATTTAAAAAATAAATCAAGTTAAATTTATCTTAAATTGGGATCTATCAAATAATGAGGGATCAAATTTCTGTATGGATTTTTAACTATTTAATTCCATATCATGTGCTTTAACAAATTTTGTCCCTTTAATTACTTGATAGAACAAATTCTATGATGAATATTTTTTTCACGTTTTATTCTTTTACAAACGTAGTTATTTATTTATTTCTTGTACTTTAATGTATATATGTGATGTGACAATATATTGATTAAATCAATTAGAAATAAAGTTCAACGTTTTTTTGTTCATTATGTATTAACTAACCTAGATCCATCTTAATTGTGGATCTACCAAGCCTAGAGGCATCAAACTTCTTGAAGTGGATCTACCAAATCCTTAGAGGGATCACATGTCTTGAAGTGCAAATTTCTTTTAAAATGAAAAAAGATTTAATCCCTCTTGATACTTAATAAATCTGAAATTAAAATAAATCTAACCAAATTCTACGTAACTTTTACTTTATTTACATAAAAATAAATAATAAATACAACAAATATTTATCAATTTTTGATTTAACTAATATTATATTCCTTGGAAAGAACAGATTTTAGCGTTCTGATGAAAGCAATCCACCAAACATTCGGAATTTTTAATGACGTCATGACAAAAAATTACCATTAATAAATTTGTAAAATAATTTAAATATATAATAATTTTATTTTATGATGATGAGCGTTTATTACACTTATAATGGTTTATTAAATTTTAAAAAATTAATATTATTTAAATGTTAAGATAGTAAGATAAGTGTTTTAAGATTATTATAATTTTGATGATTCAAGAAGTTAAAAGATTATTATAATTTTAATTATTTCAGAAGTTAAGAAGGCTAATATTTTTTTTGTTGGTGTAAAATAAAAATTTATTATTTTTAAACGTGAGTTACAACTAAAAGTTATATAGTTCATTCTCATTTTTTAGTAGGGATACTAGACCATAATTAAAATTAGACATTGTGTAGGGTTATAAGAGACATATAAAACATGACATAACAATATTGAAACAAGCATTTACGATGCTATTGGCATATCCAACCACAAACATAAACAGTGGCACAAAAATGATCAAAAACATGAGTCATCATCTAGTCAAGAAAGGGGATTAGAGTCTGAGCCTGCTACTAGGATTAGACTTGCTTGGTCAGCTAGAGGTCAAGGCGTCGCCAAAGAAATCCCAAGTTGTTGCTTGATTTTGGCCAATTGACTATCTAGACGACGGTCATAATACCTGAGACGGCCATGCATATGGTTTAGGGACTATTGCTTCCTGGTTGTCCATTAGTTCCCAAAATGAATTTCATTTGCCAATATAGGGCAATGGTATGCATGTATTGGCTTCCTCTGCTCCAATTTTGACCTCTGTATGGGATCTAGGCTTCCCATTATTCCTTCACTATTGTGTCAGAGAGAGCAGGTCGTTGAGTGGATGCATCCCTTTCTGACTGAGTCATCTCTTCTTGCACTTGCAGAGGCAACTACTCGTAGTATCGCACTTTAGATCATGTTGCCTTGTCCTACAAGTGAGAGTTCCCTCTGTATGCTCGTTCTTCATAATACACAGGTCTCCTTCTCAGTTTTCCCCTCTCCCTTGGCATAATGGTAGGAAAATCAATAAACTTGACAAGACAAAAAGGAATCTTTGGAGTTATTTGAGCTTTGTTGACTCTCAAAACAATTTGGACTGGGTGCCCCATGTTAAATGGTGTTGTTGTCCTAAGGCAATTTGTATCATATCCACCACCATGTTGTGTATTCGAATAACTTAACCCTTTATGCCCATCCCCCAAGAGGCAACTTGGGCCATGACAAAGGAGGGAGTCCCCCACCCCTCCCACATGGTAGAGAGATGGCACAAGACGATGCCTAGCACAACCCTCGATGTTGTATCATGCTTGCCTTTCTACTCAAAACCTTTTGATTTCCCTTCTACTCGATTGCATAGCACAAGTTTTCAGGAGTCATGATATTACTATGTTCTTCCTTCTGCATGGGGGCGTGTTGTCATGTCTCCTTGCATATTGGTTAGGTGTAGCAATGGCAGTGCCACCCCCCGCCCCCACCCAGCCACCCAGCCACTCTTTCTCTTCTCTTATTACCCCATACGAGGAAAGAAGGTCAATATTGTTACAAATATTTTATAATTTAGTTTTAATTAGAGTGTAGGGAGGGTATTTTAATATCTTAGTGTCACAAAAATGACAAGTTCTTGCACTCCATGATATTGAGAAATTCTCTTTTGACATAGATAATTTTCTTTTTTGAGTAATGTTGATTTTATTTTTTGTGTTAGTCAGTAGAGAAAGATACTTTTAATATTTTAAATTTGGGTTCACCACCTTCTTGTAATATCCAAGTTTCCTTCTTATTTTGTAACTCTTTATTATATCTAAAATTCTTTTTAAATTTGCATATAATAATATTTTGAATATTATCTTTTATTATGTAATTCTTTGTTATCACCCCAACAATGTAAGTATCTTTCAGTGACAAAAAAATCTGGCTTTGACTAGTTGCTGAAAGAGCAACGAAACCCTAGCCAGAGAACGACGCAAGAAGCTTGCAGCTGCTCCTTAGCGGCCCCTGCTACTGGGGTTTGAGCACCATGGACACACCAGAGGATGGAGAGCCTCTATAAGATCAACAACAAGAAAATGAAGGAACAACAAAAGTTTTTGCCTCTGTCATCTCCACAATGGGCCTGACAAAGAATAGACCATCAGTCACAAAGTTTGTTAAAAGATTGGAAGACATTCTTGGAATCTCACTTCCTCTTGCCCTTCCCCGTAGAGCAGCACTTTCTCTGGCGGAGCAAGGATTAGTGGGGCAGTTTACGGGGTTATGGCCATCGCTCAAAACCGTACAAAAATGGGTAGAAAGGAATTGGACCATGTCAATAGATGGAAAAATCTCAATCAGGTTTTGTGGAAGAGGATATTACACCTTTCACTTTGAAACCAAGGAGGACCGAGATCTGATTTTCAGGAATGGACCTTATTTTATGGATACAAGGGGTTTGTATCTAAACAGATGGACGCCGAATTTCGACCCAGAAATGGATGTTCCCAATGTCGTCCCCGTCTGGGTTAGATTGCCACACCTTCCCCTTCACTATTGGGGGGATGATTCAGTCAAAGCCATAGGAAACGCAGTTGGGAAATATATAGACAGATGCGAGCCAAAGGAAAATATGCATGCATGCGCCAGAATCTATGTAGAAGTGGATCTTGGGAAAGGGCTACCAGAAGCTATCAAAATCAAAGTGGACCAGTGGACGCACATAAAATAGATGGATTATGAACAAATTCCCTTCAAATGTAAGGTATGTCACGAATATGGTCATTTTGAAAATAGATATACAAAAATAAAATAAAATGAAAATGAAAAGAGTGAAGATCCGGAAAACAAATGGGAACAGGTCAAAAGAAAGAAGACAATCAACAAACAAACAAATCTATCTTCCTCGCAGCCCCCCACATCCTCTGATCTCCATCCCACATCACCCAAAGAAGATAATAATCCTCTTGCCAGCCTTAATCCTTTTGATCCTCTAGATCCTTCATCTCCCTCATCCCCTGGACAACGATCCAGATCTTGATCCTGATCTAGATCCCCACAACATACCCCCAACCCCCCTTCATCCCCTCTGGCATCAAACTCTCACACCCCTCCCCCTCCCTCAGTAGACAGGATTCTAACCAGAAAACAATCAAAGGAAGCACCCCCAAACTTCAAATATAAAAAAAAGAAGGAAGAAAGACAAACAAAGAACTCAGGGATGAAGTAGCAACAAAGGAAATGGCATTAGGAATGCAAAAACCTATGGAAAGCTTCTTAGGAAGGAGTACAAGAAACAACGAAAAGAGTTAGCCAAGAGGGAAAGGAGCCATGCACCACCCAACAAGTAAATAATGATAGTGGCCTCCTGGAATTGCAGAGGAATGGGATCATCAGTCAAAGAAAACGCCATAAGAGACATTCTGGCAAAAGAAACCCATATATCCTTATGATTCAGGAGACAAAAACAAACAAACAAGAAATTGAAAATATAAAAAAAAAAAATCATAAATTATGAAGAGGAAGCAATACAGGCAACATGAGCGTCTGGAGGTATTTACACAATATGGAAAAAAGGAACATGGGAGTTAATAAAATACAAAAAAGACCAGCATTGGATCCAAACGGATCTAATGCAAATCAACACAAAAGAGAGGTACAATGTTATAAATATATGCCCTAAATCACTACAAGGAAAAAGAGCAATGTTGGGCCATCATAAAAGAAGCACTAAAAGAAATACAAGCTGGGAAAATAATTCTAGGAGGAGATTTAAATTTGGTAAGAAGTATAGAAGAAAAATTTGGAGGAACATACCATACTGACCCATCCAGGGATATTCTAGAAGAAATAATGGAACAACACAATTTAATAGACATCCCACCTAGCAATGGGATATACACTTGAAGCAATAAAAGAATGGGCAAAATCAACATAAAAGAGAGGCTGGATAGAATTCTGATTCAAGAAAACATAGTAGCAGTGCACAACTCCATAAAATAAAAAATTATACACACCACAACATCTGACCATAAACCGGTGACAATAGCCATGGGTAAAATGGAAAACCAGGGACCGCTCCCGTTTAGATACAGCCCAATTTGGGATAGTAACATAGAAATCAACGAACTAGTCAAGGAAGCATGGGAGCCAAGAGTAACAGGATCACCACAGTATATCTGGGAAACAAAATTAAAAATTGCAAGAACCAAATTAAAGGAATGGGCAAGAGCAAATGAAATTAAAAAAAAAAAAAAAAAAAAAAAAAAAAAAAAAAAAAAAAAAGAGTTACAGCAGAAAATGGAAAGCATGCAAACTGAAAAAAGAAAACAGAAAAGAAGGCAAGCAAGATTACCTAAGAGAGAAGGAAATCTTTTGGGAAATATATAGGGAAAATAGGAAAGAAGAAGAAGAGGCAAGATTGAAATCCAGAAGTCTGTGGCTCAAGGCAGGGGACAAAAACACATCCTTTTTCCACAACACAATGAAAATAAGAAGGGCAAGAAACCAAATAGAAAAAATTTAAGTCGAAAGCCAAGAGGTTAAAGGTGCGGAGGAACTAAAAAATCAGCCTATTAGCACTTTAAAAACTTACTATCAACCAGTGGAGAAATGGCTGAGAGTGAAGATTTCTTTAGGCACACAAAAAAAAAATTAGAAAAGAACAAAATGTTGCAATGTGCAAGGATCCCATAGAAGAAGAGGTAGTGGCGGCCATATGGAGCCTGCATCCAGACAAAGCCCCTGGGCCAGATGGTTTCACAATAGCATTCTACAGATCTCACTGGTATACCATCAGAAAGGATTTCTTAAGAATGGTGAAGAATGTCTTCAAAAAAAAAAAATAGGAGGCAACACAAAATCTTCCTATCTTGCTCTAATCCCAAAGGAAGCAAACCCCTCAACTTTCAACAGGTTTCACCCTATCTCTCTTTGCAATTCTTCTTACAAGATAATAACAAAAATAATTGCAAATAGAATCAAGGAAGTACTCCCAATAATCATATCTGAAAACCAAGGAGGTTTCGTGCCCAACAGGAAAATCATAGATAATGTCATTATTGTACAGGAAGTTGTACACTCTAGTATGCTAAGGCAAGAGAAAGGCCTCATAATCAAGCTAGATATGGCTAATTCCTTTGATAGGGTCATCCATCCATATCTAATGGTTGTCCTCTAGAAACTTGGTTTCTCAAGAGAAATAAGGGAAGTCATATAGGCATGCATTTCTACTCCTTGGATTGCCCCCCTTATAAATGGAAGGCCCAGTGACTTCTTCCAAAGCACAAGAGGCCTTAAGAAAGTTTGTCCTCTCTCTCCCTTCCTATATATTATAATGGCGGAAACTTTAAGTAGGGCCTTGGAAAACCAAAGAAAGGAAAGAAGCATCACAGGGATTAGAATAGCAAAAGGAGTTAAAACAATAAACCACTCACTTTTTGCTGATGATACATTGCTGTTGGGAGGGGCTTCAACAATAATAGCAAGGAGGTTCAAAATAGTTCTATATGATTTCTTACAGGTATCAGGTGGGCTATTAAACAATGCAAAATGCAGGATATATGGATGGAATACCCCCCTAAGAACTATGCAAAGGATCTCACAAATCTTAGACATCCCTGTACAGGAAAAATAGACACACTTCTTCTATCTGGGACTTCCAATCTCAAAAGAGAACATGAAGACAGAAATATGGACTAAACAAATTGAAAAAATGAAAAACAAAATACAAAGCTGGGGTATGATGTGGCTGAATATGGCAGGAAGGGTAATACTAATCAAAGCACTCCTTGCAGCACTACCTATTTACCAGTATGCAATAATCATGGCCCCAGCAAGTGTACACAAACAAATGGAGTTAATCTTAAGAAGTTTCTTATGGCGGGGGGAAGCAAGAAAACAAAAAATTTAGCTTGGTTAGGTGGGAGGAAGTAGTCCTTCCTTATGAACAAGGAGGACTATCAATACGGATACCTGGGCTCATGAACACAGCACTGGGAATGAAAATAGTATGGAGACTAATTATAGGAAAAGAGAGCTGGTGGAAAAAGACTCTTTTATCAAAGTATATGGAGGGAAACAGGGAAAGATTGCTTAAGGGAAATATCCCAATAAGACAATGTACTCAAGTTTGGAAGCTGGTTAAAAAAAATTCCATTAATGAGTAGATACATTTCTAAAATCCTAGGCAATGGAAAAACAATTTCAATCTGGGAGGACAGAATCATGGGAAAAGAACCACTTCAGACCCATCCAGAAATTGAAGACATACAAGAGTGGATGAAAGGTAAAGGTTTTAACACTTTACACTCAATCTCTTTATGGAACCAAAAGGAGTGGCAAGACTAGAAAATTTCAACAATTCTGGCAGACTTGGAAGGGCAATGGAGCAAAATCAGGCAGCTCTTAAAAGGGCAGCGTCAATCCACCATGATGAGGAAGATGAATACCTCTGGGACCCAAGCGGCGGACATTATACAATTAGGACTAGATACAAAATCCTTCAAGATCAACCAAATCAACAAGAGTGGTTTTTTTGGAAAATAGTATGGAAATCAGAAAGCTTGCCTAAGATAAAAATGTTCATCTGGACTCTTTTAAAAGGGAGAATATTGACTAGTGAAAACTTAAGAAAAAAGGCTTTTAAGGTCCAACACGTTGCCCATTATGCATGCAGGCTGAAGAAAATATTCAACATCTTTTCCAAGAATGTATCTTCGCCAAAGAATGTTGGCAGCAGCTGATAAGTCCTTTGGAAATAAGAATAAATTTCGAAAATTCCTTGCCAGATTTTCTCTAGACCTTTGAGAAAGCCTGCCCATACACAACAAAGAAAAAAGCCACAATTCAGAGGATATGGAAATTTATTCCAGTGGTTCTATGTTGGAAAATTTAGTTGACAAGAAACAAGTGCATTTTCAAAAATCAAATTCCAAGGATAGGGAATACCCTTTCAAAAACTTGGGGGCTAACTTCTGAAATACTCAATGTCAAAGGAACAACTCCAACAAACTATCAAATCCTTCAACAGGAAGAGCGGGATTGGCTAAGCAAAGCCATAATAAATAATAATTGGCAAAGAGGACAGAGGAAGACAAGCACATGAGGTATATGGAAAATAAGAATGAGTGAAGAGGAACTGACAAACTGGAGCAAAAATTAGAATAGATAATATTTATACTTTGATGGGGCTTCAAGGCATAATCTGGGAAAGGCAGGGGTAGGAGGAATAATCCTCGATCCTAATGGGAAAGAAAAAGTCACTTATGAATGGGGTTTGGGACAAATTTCAAATAACAAGGTAGAATCTTACAGTTTGTTTATGGGAACAAGAATAATCAAAAAAAGAAAAATCCAAAATCCCATCATAATAGGAGACTCAGCCATAATAGTAGAGGCAATGGCAAGAAACAAAAAATCAAGCAATGAGCACATGAACAGAATCTTTAGAAGAATCAGGAAGAACTTGGAAGGATCTGGCAATGTAATCTACAGACATGTCTTGAGAATTCACAATCAACTGGAAGATTAATTTGCAAACCAAGCAGTGAAAAAAATGAAGGGCTTGTTCGTGAAAACCAGGAGGAATACCATAGCTCAGTTCCTTAATAACCAACAAAATTCTTATGTTTAAAGCTAACCAAATCCAAAGGAAAATCACAATGAGAAAAGCAATAAATAAAAAAAAAACAGTTACAAATCAACAAAGGACATAACACCACAGAAACAGCCAGGAAAACATGGGAAAGCAAAGGAAAAAGCATGAAACTCCAGGCTCTCGTACGAGCAACAGCAAGAATGAAGGCACTGATCCAAGTCACAAGAACTACATTGCAATCTATCTCATCGAAGGCAGGTTTCGGGACGAGATAAAGCACAATAAGAACAGAGGGTACATTTAGAAAAATTGCAGCAACAATCCTAGCAAGGAAAGCCTCAATTTTCATGTTATTATAGTGATTCTTTGCTCTCCAAGATCCTCCCTATCCTATCTAATAGCCAGCAGTGTTTCCACTACATAGCGTGCAGACTTCATCTTAAGCCCCCCACCCTTCTATTTACCCACGCCTCATCTGGACTTCAAAAAATCTTTCATTTGCATCTATTAATATTGTCAGGCCCACACTCCAAAACCTTTTCCGTAGTGTTGCTCCCCCCTTTCTCCGATTTCTGATCAAATCAGGACCATTGATCGGGAGCCCGATCCGACAGTTGTCGTTTAGCCCGACCATCCAAATCTACATGAACCACCCACACCATCGATCTATATACATAGGATCGGACGGCTCTCACCGATTTCGGGCGGTCAACAAGCATGGAGATTACCTGCCCGAAAAGCGGTTTTCTCTCTCTCCTCTGATGCTACGTGTCGCCCGATCAATGGAATTGGGCGACCCTTCCCTTTTACCACTTATGGTTTTTAACTTGCCCGATATACCACCTCCGCATTTAATCCCACCCTTTTGCTCGGTTAACTTACGGACTTGTTCGCGCCTGATGACCGTCAATCTCAGCCATCGACGGTTGCGACGGATCCTCCAGCCTCCCCTTCCATCAGCACCTCTGGTTAATCCCCACCGCACAGCCTCTAATCCCAACCTTTGTGATTTAACCTTGGTTGCTAATCTTCTGACAAACTCGTTCGTTGACACATCCAACAGTTCCCGTTTATGCCAAAAAGAAAGTGGACATCAGCAGCAAAAGAAGAAGCATCTCAGGCAACACAAATTAAAGATATAAAGCAAAATTCAGAGCAGAAAGAAGAGACAAGGGAAGAACAAGCATACAAATCACATGGTATCCAACCCAAAAAAGGAGACTCTTCAAACAACGAAGGAGAGAACTCAGACAATTTTGACAAGAAGAACCAGTCAAATCAGGAGCATTCAGTATTTAAGCTTTGAAAATCTGTCAGAGAGCTCATGATTGTAAATTTCTTTTTCTAGTAGGTCAGTTCGTTAGGCAGTACACTAGAATACACATAAAAACTCATGAAGTCTTGAACACAAGCCTAGGAGAAGAGACTGCATTCCTATCTCATGGCTTAGAGGCTTTTAATGATACAGTCTTTGTAATAGGAGCTTGCTCCATCAAAGCTTTTGGTAATATATAAACTACCCGACCTTGTTAAAAAAAAAAAAAAAAAACAAAACAAAAAAACAAAAAAAAAACAAAACAAAACAAAACAAAAACAAAAAAACTTTGTTATCACATATTTCCTTCAATTTAAATGTAATAATATTTTATCTTCTCCAAGGATGTAGTCTTGATATTTCATTTGGGGAGTCTCCATCATCTATATTGTTTATGTTACTTTATGATGATAGGATAGGGAATATTGACTTTAATATTAAGATTATAATTTATGGGTTGGTGCAAGCTAATGTTGGTTTCTCATGATGCTTTAATACCAATGCAAACCTATAAAAACAAAAATATGTTAACTTGGAGGGATAACTAGAGATACTTATGCTGTGAATTTAAAGATTGTGTAAAACCATGAAATGTAGGAAAATGACTTGGATTTTCCAATATATAATTTTTATTTATAGAATTTGTGTCTAACTATGTGAATTTTGAGTTTTCTTGACATTAGTGTGTTATTTTTCATGCAAAATATAATGCATATGTTTATGTGAGTACAACCTTTGAGTATCTAAATAGTGAAACCTTGCTATAAAAACTTGTAGAGATGTAGAAAGCATATTGTTCATGTGCATAACTATTTTTCCAAAATGTATACTCTTAATTTTATAATCTTTTTTAGATTATGAAAGTCATTATATCCATGAAATTACAAGACCTTTCGGTAGTTCAACCTAAAATGGCCTTATCATTATCAAATTATCCTTTAATTTTTTTATATAATAGGCCTTTTTTTTTTTCTTTTTTCTTTTTTTTTTGCTTGTTAAGACTAACCTACGCACCCACAGGGATTTGAACCGATGACCTATCGCAAGGAGTGCTTTAACAGCGCACCCATTCACCGTCAATCCAAAGCCCCGTGGGCTATATAATAGGCCTTAATGTCCTCTATTGCACCATATATTTTTTTCCCAGGCCCCAAAAATTTATAGTTGAAATAAATGAGGGATGTATTTTAGTATTTTGATATATATCAAGAAACAAATGTATTAAAATTAGTAAAAGCTATTTATTTATTTTAAATTTATATATTTAGAATATGCATAATCAACTCTATATGCGTATGTAGTTTAATGGACAATGGATTTGTCTAGCTTATAGAAAAATAACATCAAAGATCGAGATATATATGTGTTTTCTCAAAATTTGATGTTTTCATGTATTTGCAGCCCAAACCACCAGGTTTGTGATCTTGAACCTATATCTAAACAAATCAAGTCACCATGCAAGTAGGATTCATACTTGGAATAAAAAATAAAAAATAAAAATGTGTGCACATGTGCATTTTTAGTACCAAAGACATGTGTGCATTCCTAATGAAAAAAATGTGTGTGCTTCTAGTGTTGGGAACACATAATCATCCTACAAATAGTGACTGTAACACATGGGAAATGGTTGAGGTAGGCTTAGAGGGGTGGGGAGAGTTAGAGAGGGTCCAAGGGAGATAAATAGAGAGAGGTGGGGGGGGTGGTGAATAATGAGTTAGTGGGAAATGGTTGAGGTGGGTTTTAGCAGGGTGGGAAGGGTAAGAGAGAGGGAGGGATAGAAGGGATAAGCATGGAGGCATGGGGGGAGAGAGAGAGAGAGAGAGAGAGAGAGAGAGAGAGAGTCAAAAAGTGAGAGGGATAAGGAAAGAGGGTGGGGAAGGGAGAAAGAGGGGGATATTTGTGGTTGACATAGGGAGGAAGAGAGAGACAAAGTTGGAGGGGGATGTGAAGGAGGAATTGAGAGAGAGAGAGAGAGAGAGTGGGGGGGGGAGAGAGAAAGAGAGAGAGAGAGAGAGAGTGGGGGGGGGAGAGAGAAAGAGAGAGAGAGAGAGAGTGGGAGGGGAAGAGAGACGAAGAGTGAGAGATAAAGATATGACACAAGGGCGATGAGAGTGAGAGAGGGGGAGGGAATGCAACAGAGAGGGAGATGGAGGGAGAGATAAAGAAGGATAAAGGGAGGGAGATAGATATGGAGCTAGATGATAAAAGGAGTCTAAGACAACTAGAGGGGGGATCATTGTGAAGCACAAACTTAGTGAGGGAATGCATGATAGAAAAATAGAGGAAGGGGTTGGAGAGAGAGAGTAATAGGACTTGAGGGGAGGGAGTGAGGAAGAGAGAGAGAGAGAGGGATAGATAGAGAAGGATAAAGGGGGAGAGATAGAGAATCATAAAGGGAGGTATATAGAGATAGCACTAGAGGGTAGAGAGAGAGAGAGATAGATTATTGTGAAGCATGGAATGAGTGAGGGAAGGAGAGATAGAGAAATAGAGGAAGGGGAGGGAGGAGGGAAGGGGGATGTAGGAGGGAAGGGGGAGAGAGAGGGAGGAAGAGGGAGGAAAAGGGAGTGAGATAGAGGAATATGGAGGAAAAGGGAGTGAGAGAGAGATAGAGAGATATGGAGAGAGGGGGGTATAGGTAAGGAAATAAGGAGATAGAAATAGAGCTAGAGAGAGAGAGAGAGAGAGAGATGGCACTAGAGAGAGAGGGGAGAGAGAAAGGGAGGGAGATAAGGGGGGCTAAAGGAGGGAGGGAGAGTGAGCGAGGGAGAAAAGGGGTGAGGGGAAAAGAGGGGTGAGAGAGAGAGAGATAAAGAGTCATAGAGTGAGTAGAAGAGGGAGGGAGAGAGATATGGGTGGATATGGAGAGAGAGGGGGGTGAGACACAAAGATAGATAAGAACTTAGGGAGGGAAAAATATAGGGCTATAGGGAGAGATAGAGCTAGGAGAAGAGAGATAAAGGGAGAGGGGGGAGGAGAGAGATAGATAGAGAGAGAGAGAGAGAGAGCGCATGGGAGGGGGGGAGAGGAGATAGAAACAAAGTTGGAGGAGAGGGAGTGAGACGGAGGGAGGGAGAGACAGAGAAGGATAAAGGGGGGTAGAGAGAGAGAGTTGGTGGGTGGTTGTTGTGAACCACAAACAAAGCGAGGGAGGGAGGGATAGAGAAATAGAGGAAGTGGGAGGGAGGAGGGAGAAAGTGAAGGGAGGAATGGAGAGTGAGAGGAAGAGGGAGTGAGAGAGAGGTAATAATATAGAAAGATAGAGAGGGGGCGAGAGAGAGTGATGAGGGAGAGTAAGGGAACCAGGAAAAGATAGGAGAGGGAGGGAGGAGAGAATGAGAGGGGGGGGATGTATGTGAGAGAAGTGGGGCTAAGGGATAGAGGAATGGAGAGAGAGAGAGAGAGAGAGAGAGAGAGAGAGAGAGAGAGAGAGAGAGGGTGTTGAGGGAGAAAGAAGGGGTGGGAGATTCATGTAGTGAGCACAAGAGGGAGGGAGAGAGAGATTGGTAGATTTGGAGAGAGAGAGGGGGGTGGTGAGACAAAGAGATAGATGAGAAGACATGGAGGAATATATATATAGAGGGAGTGATGGGGAGGGGGAGAGAGAGAGGGAGATAGATACAAAGATTAAGGGGAGGGAGAGAGGGAGAGAAGTGATGTGAGGGGTAAATGGGGGGACAAAGGGAGATATATAGTTAGGGAGTGAGGGGGAGAGAGAAAGAGAATGAGAGAGGGAGGAATACATAGATAGAGAGACACAAACAAATATGTAAATGGAAATAGAGAGAGAGAGATGGCAGGTGAGAAAGAGAGAGAGGGAAGGAGACACGAAGGGAAAAGAGAGAGGAGGAGGGGAGGGAGAGCAAGAGAGGAGAGAGAGAGGTATAGATAGAGAATGAGAGAAATGGAGAGATTGATGGATGGAGAGGGTGGATGGGGAAGAGAGAGGAATACTAAGAGATAGGAGGGGAAGAGAGAGAGAGAGAGAGAGGGGGAGAGAGGGAGGGAGAAGGAGGAGTGAGGTAGATATGAGAGAGAGAAGTGAGGAGTAAGGGAGAGATGAGAGAGAGAAGGGGAGAGAGAAAGAGAATGGGGTGGTGAGATGGAGAGACAATAAAGAAGATAGGGAGGGACAAAGAGATAGAGCTAGAGGAGGGAGAGAGAGGTAAAGGTGAAGATATAAAGAGAGAGTGTGTCATTAGGGAGAGGGGGATAGAGATATTATGATAATTAGGGAGAGGGAGTGAGATAAAGATGGAGATGGAGGGGGGACATAGAGAGGGAGATAGAATTAACATGAGGGAGAAAGGGGAGGAGGAGAGGGAAGAAGAGAGATGGAGTGAGAGGAAGAGAGAGAAAGAGTGACGACGGAGAGAGGGAGAGATATTGTGTGTGTGTGTAATAGAGAGAGAGAGATAGATTTTGTGTGTGTGTGCAAGAGAGAGAGAGAGAGAGACAAAAATATGGAAATGGAAATAGAGAGATAAAGGGTGTGGGGAGAGATAGAGATAGGATCAAATGAAAGAGGGAGGGAGGTAGAGATAGGGAGGGAATAAGAGATAAACAGACAAATAAATATGTAAATGAAAATAGAGAGATAGAGAGTGGGGGGAGGAGAAAGAGAGAAAGAGAACAAGATAGGGAGGTAGGAGAGAGAGGAGGGAAGGGATATTGAGAGAGAAGAGAGAGGGTGAGATATAGTGGAAGAAGAGAGAGATAACGAGGGAAGAATAGAGAGAGATGTGGAGATAGTGAGGTGGCACTTCTTGGAAAATTGTCTTGTTCTGAGCTAACCACACACTCCAAAAAATGAATAATTGTAGTGGCCTAAACTTATGAGCCTCATTATTACTCCACCAACCATGCCATGCTTCCATATTTGTTCCACCTCTCCATTCACCCATAAATTCAGTTGGGTCTTACAAACAACCCAGGAAAACTATGTAAATGGGTATTGAATGAAAAGACGACTGGTGGTATCTTCTTCTAATTTGCATAAGTTGCACCATCTTAGACCTCAATCTGGAACTTTTGGATTATGTCTCAGGTTGGAGCTTTGTTTTCTATCATGCACCACATAAATAGTTGAACCTTTTTCGGGCATTTTATCTTCCACAAAGGCTTCCACCATGGGGCTTGAATGTCATTTAGCCGATCAACAATGAGGTGTTAGTATCCTAGCTTTGGTGTGTAGTCACCAAAAGGGGAAAGGCCCGCAATAGTTCATCTTCCCTTATCATCAACCTAATATGATAATTTTGAAGAGTTGTCATATACCTTTCCCATTGGCCAAAAAAAATGTTTGGCGTGTTCACTTTCCTAGAAAATAACCATCCTTATGCCCAGATGGTTGTTTTTGTATGGTTCGCTACCTGGGATAACCTAAAGTAGCCAATGCAGTTTAATATTTCCATGTGCTCTGGGGAAAGGTAAAAGTATGCATTGTACCCAAACCAGGGGTGAATTCCAATTCACATCCTTTGACAATTTCTAACTCTCTAAGCGATCCCATCTTTGATAAGTTGAAAAGATGTTGTAACCACCTTTTAAATGACTGAGATATTTGTCCTTGGCCTTGATGGAAGCCTGAATCATTCTTCTATGGATAAAGGATGGCTATAATTTTGATGGACCATCGATGTCCAAAGGTTTTGAGCAGATAAGAGTCTCCAATGCACCTTTGTTGCAAGAGCTTAAGAAAAAACGGGGATGTTTTTTAGCCCCTAGTCACCCCACAATTTTGGAACTACAATCCTTTCCCATTTTACCCATGGCATAAAAAATTGATCATGGGACCCTTCTGATATAAATATGAGACATACCTTCCTAATATTTTCTAGTATGCCCTTGGGGATCTAGGATAGGGACATCTAGTAAATTGAAATTGTTTTGAGAACAAATTTGATCATCATTAGCCTCCATGCTCTAGATAGCCATCTAAAACTCCATTATTTTAACTTTTTTTTTTCTAATTTCACTACCAACCAAGACTAATAAACTTTCCTACGGTTGTTTAGCTTCAAGCGGAATCTCACGTATTTTAAGCCCTCATCCAACAAAACAAGAGAGTAAGGGATAAGAGTAAGCAAATGAAATAATTCATAGTCATCAAGACAATTTGTGGAAAGAGTATATTTGGAAGCATCATTTTTCATACTTTTTGGTCTCCTGAACATATTGATACCATATAATCTAGCAGGGCCCTAAGGAAGGGAAAACCTAAGGGACAACTACTAGACTAAGTGATAATAATGGAATAATGACCCACTGTCACCTCAGTCAAAGTCCCCTACTCTTTACAAAATTTCACCAATGGGAGGAGTCCCGGTAGGAAGGGAATCACTTGGAATGAATAGATCAATGATTTAGGTATAATGTGATTCGACAAAGCCCATTCAAGGAGAAACAAAAGAATGGATCAATGCTTCAAGGAAGCTAAACACTCTCCAAGAAAGGCCTAGGAGAATATCAAGACTTAGGGTTTTGGATATGATGATGATAATAGGTATTCCTAAGGTCAAGACTCTAGGTGATGAGGTAGGATCCCTCAGTGAACCTCTTTGTCATGTTTTAACACTTCTAAGAGGCTCTTCACTCCCTTTAAGAGACCTAGGAAATTCTTGCACTAGACATGGGGTTTTATGAACAAACATGGAAATAAATACTTCCAAGGTACTCACCAGGTCAAGGCAAGGGAAGAGAAGGGGTTTCTTACGATTATTCCAATGAATACTATGCTCATGCAAACCTCAAAGAAGTCCCCAAGGTGAGAGAGAAATACTTAGGTTTTCCCTCTTAGGGTAGCACCGAGGGCAAGAAATTTTATGCATGAAACTTGGGCAGATGCCAACTGGCAAACTTGGAGCATAGGTAGCCTAGACCTTGAGCTTGATGTTTGGACCCTTAGATTCCCGAAAGATCACCTCCCTAAAATTTCACTGCAAGCCCTAGATTTATGCCCTACCTTTAGGGTATTTAAATTAAGGAGGAGAAAATATGGAGAAAGAGGAGTTTGAACACCAAAATCGTTGGACTAGTGTCCATTACTTTGGGCAATGAAGTCTTGAGATGCTTAAGATAAGATAAAATTTCTTTTGAGGACGTTTGAAATCAATACCCTAGTTACCAGCTTCAAACATTTACCCTCTTCAAAGAATAATAAAATATCATGAAGAATCCAAAGATATCATTCACTAGGAACATTCATTCCATGCCCTCTATTGGATAACATATGCAATACTCTACTAGAAAAGTTTCCAAAATTAATATTCAATAATTAGGGCACAAATTTGCATATTCTAGAGTAGAAATTACATACATTAAACAATTTTCAAAGAAAGATTCTATCAACAAGAAGCACTTACAAAGAAACATGCAATATATGCATCCATCATTCAAGAAGAATCTCCAAAGAAGAAAAGTGAATCATCTTCCATACATCAAAATGCATCAAAAAAATCTCCAATAGATCCAAAAGAAAAGTGTGAGTTTTTTACAAGAGAAATAATCCAAGTGTGATGATGATCTCTCACAAATGTATGTGATTTATATTTATATGAGTCTCACTAAGTCAAATTATTAGCCTAGGGCCCCTAACATTATAAAAATGTGTAAAATGCAAACCTTGGTCACAAGTTGACCAAGTAGCTTTTTCAAATTATAACTCAGCCATCCAAATTCTAGTTGCGTTAATGACATCATGGTCATGTAGGGCCATGTTGAGTCCTCTAAGCACCAATATGAGGGAGAGGACTCCATAAATCACCAATTATGGGATGACCCCTAATTCTCCATGCAATTCATCATGTGGGGCCCCCAAGTGGGTTTGGGGTACAAATGTTGGTCTCATGGGTCTCTAGATGATATATAAAAGCCTGTAATGCTCCAACGTTGAGGGCTTTGATGATGGTGCTTGCCCTCCCATGTCTCAAAGGGTGAGATAAACTTGCTTTGGGCCTTGGAACAACTGCTATATTTCGCTAAGTTGAGCTGAGCACACTGGTCCAAATGCATCATCTCGTGAATATTATGGGGCAATGAGAATACTGCTAAGGGTGTTGAAGGTGCCCATGGAATGAAACTACGCTCTAACACATGATGGGGTACCATGGCTCTCAATGCTTCCCCTGAGAGTGTCAATATGATCCTTTGGTGGACATGAGCGCTAATTAAGTTTCCCAACCCATGATGAAACCACCTGCCAATTACATATAAGATCGAATGTGCTTCCTCACCATCAGGTAAAATAATTTGTTAGTGCATCTAAGTAAACCAAGCTTGTTTATCAAGGGCACATTGAGACTTCATAGTCAGCTCCCCTTCAAAATTTGAGGCTTTATTGTAATATTTTTACCTCCGTAGGTAGGAGTGGCTAATAAAAAATCTTATTAGGAGTTCCCATCCCCTAATTGGAAAGACAGGCCCAAGGTACTTTCTTCAATTAATAAGGGTCATATGAATTATAATGAGATGGATGGGCACACAAGGGTCTCAAAGCCAAATTCTATGTGTTCAAAGATGGTAATGATGAGAGATCTCCACATGTTTGGGTGAATAGATGTAAGAGGGAGAAATTGTGGATACATGAGTTACCTCGACCTTTTATTTTCAACCCTCCATCAGATTTTTGAATTTTCTTGAATTTTCTTTGTATTATTGCTTGGGACTATAGGAGATGACAGCATGTTGTGTTTGATGTAATAGTTATTACTCCCTTATGGTGGGGAAATTTATCGCTCTCTAGGGTTTGGGACATGCATGGGTTCCTTAATGATGTGGGGGCACTCATGGGCCCTAGGAAATGTCGTGATGACCATAGTGATAAGGGGTAGAGCTCATGTTTGGATTTTTCCCACATGTTATTTTAATGTCTCGACCATCTGTTGTATTTTATAATATTCTTTTGTTTTGTTTCTTGCTTGTGGCCATGATATGTTTTTAACGTTCTTTTAGTTGCATCAACCTACGGGGCAACATTTACAAGCCCAACCCAGACATGTGGACAAGTGGAGGGAGTGTACCAATGCCTTATGTACCTAGCGATCATGTGGACCTAGAGAAGGAAAATGATGAAATAGGGCTTGTAATGTGTGGAGGGGAGTGAAAAATGTGGAATGGGAAAATGGGACCGCACTACCAAAATCAAGGTTTCCCAATTAGTGCCCTTCCTAAAGCCATAGGTCAGTAGGGGAGATACCATGAGACTAGGGTTGAGGATTAACCCCCCATTTAAGGTGAGGGAACAAAACTAAGGTCAAAACACTTCCTTATTCCATGTTACCTAATAATCCATGTCGAAGATGCCCAAGTAAAATCAAGCATAAGCACCCGATTGCACAATGGAAAACATACCTTTTTGTTTGGAATGTCCACCTTCAAACATACACTCTTGGTAGATGGGCGAGGGGAAATATGGCTAATACAGGGAGCGAAGATCAAATGGCACAATGTATCAGTTACACTAGTGGTTGTTAGGGGTTGCTAGCTTCCATCTGAAGAGATATTTATGATATTTTTTCTCCTATGGGGTCACCCAATTTTGGTGGGTAACATTTGGCTCCAATTGGGACATGAGATCTCTTTGGAGTGCATGGTCAATGTACTCAAACGGGGATGTCATGAGAACATCAACAATCCTCTGGGACCACACACTTGTATCCTACACATCACAAACAATGTTGGAAGCATGTGTGCTAGGAGTACTTTTATCTCCCATGTTTTAATCAAAATAATAAATCTGATATAAAATAAAATCTAATCTAAGATGCAAAAATAAAATAAATGCACCTATTCTAGTATGACAATATGATACGATGATACTAGCTATGAAAAATCAATATGCAATGCATCCTACTCTACCATGCATGCTAACATATTATACAAGAGCTAAGTATAATCATACAACCTATGTAACCAACATATTATAAGATCAATATCATCCCTCTTATCCTTATGATCGATCATGAGATAAATCCAAGAGAAATCATGACAATAAGCTTATGCAAGATGAGGATGGGAGGTGAGAAAATAAGAAATCCATACATCATGGAAGAACGTCGTAGATGAAGGGAATGAATTTAATTTGCATCATTGAATTCTTTCTTGTAAACAAAGGATGGAGGACCCAATGATCAAGCTCATGAATTCCCTTTCAAGAGCCTCCT
The DNA here is from genome assembly GCA_031772625.1 of Pinus tabuliformis. Lineage (NCBI taxonomy): Eukaryota > Viridiplantae > Streptophyta > Pinopsida > Pinales > Pinaceae > Pinus > Pinus tabuliformis. The sequence continues at coordinate 518,866,363 of CM062810.1, forward strand.
TAGTGGTGTCATGTCTCGTGGTGGATTTCGTGGCACAAGGGGGAAAATGAGGGGGTGGCTAACACATAGGGCCCCAACAAGCATATTTTTCACTACAAGGATCACATTCAAAAGGAGGTAAAAAATTAGGTTTATCATATTCATTTCTCACGCAAAGGGGAACAATAGGAGGATCTAATAATGACTCAAATACATCCCAATGATCATAAGGAGGCACGACAAGGTGAGGTCTCTATTAGTATCATCATCAGTATCATAGATAGGGTCCTTATCAAAATGATGGCCACTGATCTCCCACTTTCCTTCTTCAATTTTGAAATAATCATCAATGTCAATGTTCAAGGGGTCAATGGTGGAACCTTTTTCAAGGTATTCAATAGGTACATCATTAATAATAACGTCCTTGATAAAGGTAGAGCCAACCTCAACTTCACTTCCCACAGATCCATTTTCATCGCCGTTTTCATAAATTGGATCATCCTTAAAATGATGGCTACTTCCATCCCACTTCCCCACGTTTATATGCAAGAAGTCAAAAATGTCAACCTCTGGGGAATCAATGGGGTCCCCACTTTCAAGATCTTCAGAAAGTACGTCATCCCATATCACTTCTTGTGCTAAAGAACAACTTTATCATGTTCTTCAACATGGATTAGGGGCTTCATAGGGACTTCATCTTCTTTGCTAACGTAGTCAATTCCCCACTCTTTAGTCCAAAATTCTTCCATATATCCTTCAATTTCTTGATGATCTTCTATATTTGTGGCTTCCTCAAAGTCATCCCAATCTTCCCCTGGTGTATACATCTCTACATCCTTAGATGAATTCTTCACATTTTCGGAAAGGTGAAGAGATAATTGATTAACGGCCAAGATGTTGTGTGCATCTTCATTAGTCGTGAATTATGACCTCCAGTACCGGGGAAAAACAAAAACAAACAAACAAACAAAAATAAACAAAAAAATGAATAAGTAAATAAATAAAATAAAATAAAATAAAATCAATCAAAACTTCAAATGAAGTGGTGTTGGTAGGGTCATAAAGATCATTGATTTTACATGTTCCAAGAGACTCAATGAGTTGTTTTACCAAAGTACCTTTGTGAGTAATGCCTCTCTTGAAACATATGAGATCAATTCAACTATATGATCAAGTACAAATAATAGATCACTGTTGAATTTTGGGATATCAGGAAATATCTCACACAACTTCCAAGGAGCCATTCTTTTGAATTTTGCATAACAATCAAGAAAAGAGTCGCCAAGGTGAATTTAAGGTGCCTTAAAGAATGCTTGTTTCACCCTACAAGCATTGGAACATTGAGGTTCAATGAAGAAATAGGGCTTCATTCATCCAGTGGAGCTGCAAAATAAGGATTTATATTGTCATATGGGAACAAGACACACTTTGTGTCCCTGGAAACGATGCCAAAAAATGTTACCACATAATCTGGAAGGGCCCTAAGGAAGGGAAAACCTAAGGGACGACTAATAGACTAAGTGACAACAATGGGACAATGACCCACTGTCACCTTAGTCAAAGTCCCCTGCTCTTTATGGATTTTCACTGATGGGAGGAGTCTTGGTATGAAGGGAATCACTTAGAATGAATAGATCAATTATCTAGGTATAACATGATTCCAAAAATCCCATTCAAGGAGAAAAACAACAATGGTTCAATGCTTCAAGGAAGCTAAACACTCTCCAAGAAAGGTCTAGGAGGAGATCAATACTTATGGTTTTAGATATGATGATGATAATAGGCATTCCTAAGGTCAAGACTCTAGGTGATGAGGTAGGATCCCTCAATGAAGCTCTTTGTAATGTTTTAACACTTCTAAGAGGCTTTTCGCTCCCTTTGAGAGACCTAGGAAATACTTGCACTAGACCTAGGGTTTTATGAATAAACGTGGAAATAAATACTTCCAAGGTACTCACTAGGTCAAGGAATGGAGGGGAAGGGTTCATTATTATTTGTTCCAATGAATACTATGTTCATAAAACCCTCAAAGAAGTCCCCAAGGCGAGAGAGAAAGACCTAGCTTTTCCCTCTTGGAGTAGCACGTATGGAAAGGGATTTTATGGATGAAAATCGAGCAGATTCCCACCAAACTTGGAGCATAGGTAGCCTAGACCCTAATCTTGATGTTTAGACCCTCGAATTCATGAAAAATCACCTCCCTAAAATTTCACTGCAAGCCCTATATTTCCACCATACCTTTAGGGGACTGAAATTAAGGAATAAAAAATATGGAGAAATAGGAGTTGATCACCAAAATCGTTGGACTAGTGCATAGTCCTTTGGGAAATGGAGTCTTGAGATGCTTAAAACGTCTTCTAAGGAGGTTCAAAATCAATACCCTAGTTACCAAATTCAAACATTTACCCTCTTCAAAGCATAATGGAGTTTCATGAAGAATCCAAAGATATCATTCACTAGGATCATTCATTACATTTCCTTTATTGGATAACATATGCAAATACTCTACTAGAAAAAAGTATTCTTCGACAAATTAGGGCGTAAATTCGCATATTCTAGAGTAGAAATTCCATATATTAAACAATTTTCAAATAAAATTTCTATCATAAGAAGCACTTACAAAGATACATGCAATATATCCATCCATCATTCAAGAAGAAGCTCCAAAGAAGAAAAGTGAATCATCTTCCATACATCAAAAAGCATCAAAAGAGTCTCCAATAACTCCAAAATAAAACTGTGATTTCTTTACAACAGAACTAATCCAAGTGTGATGATGATCTCTCACAAATAAATGTGGGTTCTATCTATATAAGTCTCACTAAGTCAGATTATTAGCCTAGGGCCCCCTAACATTATAAAAATGTGCAAAATACAAGCCTTGTTCACAAGTTGACCAAGTAGTTTTTTCAAATTATAAAATAGACATCCAAAATCTAGTTGATTTGATGATGTCATGTTGATGTAGGGCCATTGGAGAGCCACATTGAGTCCTCTAAGTTCCAAGTTGAGACAGAGCTCCACAAATCATCAATTAGGGGATGACCCCTAATTCTCCATGCAATTCATCATGTGGGCCCCCCTAGTGGGTTTTGGGCACAAATGTTGGTCTCATGGGTCTCCAGATGATATAAAATCTTGTAATGCTCCAATGTTGAGGGATTTGACGATGGTGATTTCCCTCCCATGTCTCAAGGGGTGAGATAAAACTCCTTTGGGCCTTAGATCAACTTCCATATTATGCTAAGCCTACTGATTCACACTGGTCCAAGTGCATAATCTCATGAATAATATGGGGCAATGAGTAGACTACTAAGGGTGTTGAAGGTGCCCATGGCATGAAATGATGCTCTAACACATCACGAAGACCCATGGTTCTCAACGCTTCCCCTAGGAGTGTCAATATGATCCTCTGGTGGGCTTGGTCCCCAATTAATTTTCCCAACCCATGATGAAACCACCTACCAATTACATATAAGATCCAATGTGCTTCCTCACCATTAGGTACAATAATTCGTTAGTGCATATAAGTGAACCACCTTTTTAATTAAGGACACATTGAGATTTCGGAGTGGGCTTCCCTTCCAAATTTGGGGCTTTAAGCTCATAATAGTGTTACCTCCCTAGGTAGGAGTGGTTAATAAACAACCCTATTAGGTGTTCCAATCCCCTAAGGGGAAATACAAGTCCAAGGTACTTCCTTCAATTGATAGGGGTCATGTTAATAATGATGAGATGGATGTGGACACAGGGGTTTCAAAGCCAAATGTCATGGTTTCAAGGATGGTAATGATGAAGGATGTCCACATATTTGGTTGAATAAATGTAGGAGGGAGAAATTGTGGATACATGAGTTACCCTAGCCTTTGTGTTTCCAACCTCCTTCATTAGCTTTTTTTCCTTTTCTTGATTTTTCTTTGTACTACTGCTTGGGGCTCTAAGAGATGAGAGCATGTTATGTATGATGTAAGTAGTTGTTACCCCTTTAAGGTGGGGAATTTTATCACCCACCAGGGGTTGGGACATGCATTGGTTCCTCAATGATGTGGGGGCATTCATGGGCCCTAGTAACCAGGGTGATGGCCATAGTGATAAGGGGTAGAGCTCATGTTTGACTTTTTCCCACATGATATTTTAATGTCCCAACCATCTTTTGCATTTTATAATATGCCTTTATTTTGTTTCTTGCTTGTGGCCATGATATGATTTTATCATTCTCTTAGCTGCATCAACCTCTGGGGCAACATTTCCAGTCCCAACCCAGTCATTTGGACAAGGGGAGAGGGTGTGCCTTGTGGACCTGCTGATCATGAGGACCCAAAGAAGGAAAATGTTGAAATAGGGCTTGTAATGTGCGGAGGGGAGTGAAAACTACGGAACGAGAGAACAATATTGCTTTACCAAAATAGGGGTTTCCCAAGTAGTGTGAAAATTCCTTGGTTGCGATTAATTGATATTATTCTCCTAACTATTAATAGTTTAATTATTTATGACAATTAACGAATAATTCACTATTTCAATCTTCACCATAAAAACACTGCAAAAAATAAAATTAGTAACCAAGAAATAGATGCAGACACATAAAAATGACACCAATATTTTTGGACTTAAAAGTCCCCGAAAAAACCCCGAAGGGAAAATTGGTGCAACATATGAGGGTTTATTTTATTATTATGTAGAAAACTGGAGAGTTCAATAATTTGGATGCCTCATTGGCAATCATAAAAATTTGCTCTGCCTTCTGGATGAATTTCCCGACCTCTAGTAACTGAAACGACCTCTCTATGGAAACTCGCACTAGGGTTTCTAGCTGCTCACACTAGCTGCTTGGCCTCTTTGCAGAATAATTTCAGACTCCCTTTTCCTGCCTCTTCGAAAATATCCTTTGCTGCTCCCTCAATCACTGATGCTCTCTTTTTCAGGATCAAACTCTCTTCCTTGTTGAATCATGGTAACTAGATAGCTCGATCTACCAAGGGAACTCGCTCCCCTCTTGTATCTCTCTCGAATCCATTGACTTGCTCTTATAATCTCTCTCCAGAGCACCAATAATCATGATTAGATCCTCATCAACAGCGAAGATCATCTTAGACTTGATCCGTGTGATTTTCTGGAAGTCTCTAGAGCATAAGTCGATCTCCTTAATTAATTCACTTTAATTAACCAGTTTTCCTCTGTTAAAATTATGAAATAAATAAATGATGGCTAATTAATTTAATTAGGGAATTTCACAAGATTATGTCACGAAACCTTTTCTGGGTTTTGGAAATATCGTTTTCCTTAGCCTCTTAAACACAAATCAAGACTAGAACACATGTTTGATGCTACCAAACAACACAAACTTAAAACTCATTCTTAGCAAGGAAGGTGTTCTCTCCACTCCATCATCTCTCCTCTATAGTCAAACCACACTACTAGCGCTTGAAATCTGTAACATGTTGTCAATTTTTTCCATGCTACTATGCATACTCTGATTCACTTGCTAACCTTGTAGTTGAACCACTCTTCATATGTACTACTTGTTAATATTGTATTGCTGCCAACATTGCTTGCGTTGCATCTGATCTCATGTTCTTATTGCTGCTACAACTGAGAACTGATCTACTTTCCTTGCAACTAGCTCCTGCGGTTATTCCTTGATTCTATGTCTGCAACTAGCTCTTCTCTGTCTAATGAGTATCCAACTGCACCCAATTGTCTATGCACCTCTCTAGTATCCAACTGCAACTAGTTCTGCGTTGTCTCTCAAGATTTGACTACACCTTGCTAATATTTCAATCCTCCTACTACTAAATATTGTGGACCCCCGTAGCTAAGGTAATTATCCATGAGAAAACACATGTCCAATGTTATGCCTCCTCATACCCTGCCTGATACTGCAACTCTAAAGCCTTATGATCCTCCTCCATATGGAGCTATAGCCGTTACCAATGAAAACTCCTTCAACCTGAAGATCCACTCATTTATTTCTACCAAAGTTGTTATCTGTTGCTCCCCCTTCTTTCCCTTCTTTCTTTAGGGACACTGGGTGATGTAGTGACCAACTCAACACATCCGAAGCATTTTACCTTTTACGAGTCCTTTTTCTTCTTTTTCCTCCCTTTCATTTTTTTCGCTTACTAGGACCCTTCTTCACCTTTCTATTAGGTCCCTATAATACTAGTGATTCCCCCATTACTATTGTCATTGTATCCCTTATTATTATTATTATTATTCCCTTATTGTCCCCATATTATTATTATTGTGCCCCATAGATATCCAGTATTGTTATTGTTGTGCCCTTATATTATTATTGTTATGCCGACTTTGATTATATTGTGACCCCTTAGACTCCTATATATAGAAAGGAGTTTTTGTCATTTGTATCATCCAAGAATTGTTCATTTCTGTAATGTAAAGGAGGTTTCTCCCTCAAAGAGGCTGATTTTGAAGTCGTTGATCTATCTTTTCTATATTTTTGTGAGCTGGTTCATAACATTTGATATCAAAGCTTTGGATTCTAGGGTTTTATTGCTCCAAAACATGTCATCGTGGAATTTCCCTATAACATTTTTTCTATGATGTTTTAGAAGCTAAAAAAAACCCATTTGAGTCGAAATTGTGATGATCCTCGAGTCCAAATTTTAGATCTTGTCTCGCTACAATTTCGAAGATATGATCCAAGGAAGTTAGGGTTTGTGTAGGCTCCTGAATTACATCCCAAACATGTGACCTTGGGAAAAGTGTCATAATTTTCTCTCTGAATATTAGATTGAAATTTTGTAAGAAGTTACAGAAAGAGGACAGACTGTAGGTTTCTTTGCATCGTTTCCAGGTTTGAAGGTTTAAACATTGACATGTGGCACTTCGTACAATTTCACTCTAATAAAAAAGTGTATAATCAGGTAATCTTGGGAGATTGGGCATAATGCTTTCTTGGAGAATCAAATTTTGATCAGACTGGTGGCGTTAGAAATAGGACTCAGAGGTCTACCACAGTTCGCAATTTCAGACCTTGGAGATCTGAAATTTCAGAGATACATCAGATTCAATATCAAGCTCCTACAAAGTGAAAAAAGGTGTGTAGTTTTTTTTATTTTAAATTTTACATCAGTTTGGTTTGAAAAAATAGTTTGAAGGAATTCAAAGGGCTTAGTGAAGAATAATTATCATTAATTGATGCCCCAAAGAAAGAAAATGGAAACACCTAGTAAGCAACCTGGAATCTCTAGCATGACTCATGAATAAGAGGAAGAAATGCAACATGATATATCAAAATTAAGAGACCAAGTGCAACAAATTTCACACTCACAAAAAGTAAAAGAAGCTAAGATGGATGGTTTAAAGAAAGGCGTGGAAGCTAATATAGATGGTATGAAAGACAGCATTGAAGATTGGAAGAAGGACATGGAAGGTTGGAAGGAAGGTTTGACAAAGTTGCTACAAGAAAGGCTTCCTAATGGCGAAAAGGTAGTAGATAAAACTCAGAATGAGAAAAAAATAAATGTTAATCATGATTCAAATAATGACAACATTGAAGATTTGAAGAAAGACGTGGAAGGTTTGAAGGAAGATTTGACAAAGTTGCTACAAGAAAGGCTTCCTAATGACGAAAAGGTAATAGAGAAAACTCATGATGAGAAAAAAATAAATGTTAATCATGATTTCATAGAATCTAACGGTGGATTGAAGACCCACCATGTTCCAAAGATCAATATGAGGAAGTTTGATGGAAAGGATCCCGTAACATGGATACTACAGATGGAGAAATATTTCGATCTCCATAATGTGCAAAACACACAAAATGTACGTATCGCAACTTTGTATTTGGAACCAAATTAGTTTGTATGGTCTTGATGGCTTTGCTCTCATAAACAAATTGTCACTTGGGAAATTTTTACAGAAGAAATGATAGCACATTATGAGGATACAAAAAGAAACACCTTTTTTAGCCAATTGAAAAATCTCAAACAAAAGGGTTCAATGATGGAGTACATTGAGGACTTCCAAAAATTGAGTATAAGAGTAAAAGATATTGCAGAGGAGCATAGGATTGATGTGTTCATAGGGACTTTCAAGGATAACATCCAACACGAGGTTTGTCTTTGGGAACATGATTCATTGGAGAAGGCATTCAGGTTGGCAAGAAAAATGGAAAGAAAAACTACGGCAACAAGGAAGTCTACCACTCACAACTATAAAGATGGAAGTGTTGTTTCCCCTAGCCTTCCACAACCTAGAAGGTTGACACCACAACAATTGGAAGAAGAAAGAGAAAAAGGGCTTTGTTACAGTTGTGATAGCAAATACACTAAAGATCAAAAGTGTGCTGAGAAAAAATTATTTTACATAGATTGTGAAGAGGAGGAAGAAAAGGAACAAGACACGTCAACAGAAGAGGATATACACCAAGAACAAACCCTAGAGAAAGAAGAAATGAATCCGACCATATATTGTAATGCATTGGACGGAATTACCACTCCTCAAACTATCAAGATAGAAGGACATATCAAGAAGAAAAGGGTAATAGTGTTGATTTATTCGGGAAGTACCCATAATTTTATTCATTGTAGGATAGCAAACGAATTGAATTTCTTCCTATATCCAACACCAGAGTGTCAAGTGATGGTTGCAAGTGGAGGAACCATAAATTTCTCTAGAAAGTGCCATAATATCAAGCTATCCAAGGGAGAATATGTATTGAATATCCCAATGCTTTCCATTCCAATGGGTGGTGCCAATGGTGTACTAGGAGTCCAATGGATACAATCTTTGGGTACAATAGCTTTTAATTTTCAAGAAATTTTCACGAGATTTTCTTTGAAGGAAAGGAAGCTGAATTAAGGGGTATCACAGGGAAACTGGGAAAGATAATCAGCTCTAACAGAATGAAAAAGCTTCTAAAGAAAGAACAATTAGGCGTCATTGCACAATTATGTTCGCTAGAGGTTCCCACATCGAAATCATCTATTTATCCAGATCTCCAAAAAGTCTTGGACAATCATTCCGAGTTATTTGAGTCTCCCAAAGGCCTCCCACCTATTCATGATAATGATCATGCTATTCATTTGATTCTAGGAAGCATTCCTCCAAACATAAGGCCTTACAGATATCCCTATACCCAAAAGAGTGAAATTGAACATATGGTTGCAGAAATGCTAGAGGTTGGTATAATTCAACCTAGTCAAAGTTCTTTCTCTGCTCCAGTAGTATTGGTGCACAAGAAGGATGGGTCATGGCGCATGTGTCGAGATTATAGGGAGCTCAACAAGCTCACTATTAAAGATAAATTTCTCATCCCTGTCATTGATGAATTATTGGATGAATTGCATGGATAAAATTACTTCACCAAGTTGGATCTTCGTTCAGGATATCATGAAATTAGAATGAAGACTTAAGACATTCTGAACCTTTAGAACTCATGAGGGTCATTATGAATTTTTGGTCATGCCTTTTGGCCTTACCAATGCACCTTCTACATTTCAAGGTTTGATGAATTCCATTTTCAAACCCTTCCTTAGAAAATTTGTGTTAGTAATTTTTGATGATATACTAATCTACAACAAGTCTTGGAAGGATCATGTTCAACATGTCAACGGGGTGCTCAAACTATTGGAGGAGAAACAATTGTATGCAAAGAGATCCAAATGTTTCTTTGGAGTACAAGAGGTGGAATATCTAGGTCATATTGTATCTCATGAAGGTGTTAAGGTAGACCCTAACAAAATTAAAGCCATTAAGGAATGGAAAATCCCGACATCCATAAAGCATTTGCAAGGATTTATCGGGTTGACAGGGTATTATCTTAAGTTTGTGAAGAATTATGGGAGAATAGTAGCACATCTAACAACATTATTGAAGAAAGATGCATTTTCATGGACTCCAGAAACAATGAAATCCTTTGAACATCTTAAAGAGGCAATGTGCCAAGCACCGGTCTTAGCTATGCCAAACTTCACAAAAACCTTTATTGTGGAATGTGATGCCTCAAGAAATGGAATTGGTGTTGTTTTAATGCAAGAAGAAAGACCCATTGCTTTCGAAATTGGTCCAATCAAAGGAAAGTATTTACACAAAGCTATTTATGAGAAGCAAATGTTAGAAATACTACGTGCACTTAAGAAATGGCGAACCTACCTAATGGGAAGACACTTTAAGGTAAAAACGGATCATGATAGTCTTAAATACTTTTTAGAACAAAGATTATCTTCAGAAGAGCAGAAAAAATGGGTCACAATGATGTTGTGTTATGACTTTGAAATCATATACAAAAAAGGGAAAAAAAATGTTGTGGCAGATGTACTCTCAAGGAAGGATGAGCATGTGGAAGAACTGCTTTGCCCCATTTCTATTATCCAACCAGATTGGATAAACGAAGCAAGGGATGAATGGAAGAATGACGAAGAAGTGTGGGCACTCATTCAAAAGTTACAACAAGATCCCAATACATCTTATACATTTAGTTGGATTTTTTTTTCGTTATGGTACAAAGATCGCTTATACCTGGGTAAGAATTCCCAACTCAAACAAAAGATTCTTATGGAATTGCACACTTCTCCCTTAGGAGGGCACTCAAGATTTTTAAAAGCTTACCACAAGGTTAAGAAGGGATTTTTTTGGGATGGCCTTAACTATGATATTCAAAAGTTTGTGGTGGAATGTTTGGTTTGCCAACAAAATAAAGTTGAAATAGTTAAGACCCCAATTCTATTACAGCCTTTATCCATTCCAAGCCAATGTTGGGAGGAGGTTTCACTGGATTTTATCACAGGTTTACCCAAGTTTGAAGGAAAGAGTGCCATCATGGTGGTAGTTGACAGACTTACCAAGTATGCACAATTTTGTGCATTATCTCATCCATTTAAAGCCATTATAGTTTTTACTGCATTTATGGAAACAATTCAAAAGCTACATGGAAACCCAAAGATTATTGTAAGCGAGAGAGATCCCATTTTCACTGGAAATTTTTGGACATAATTATTTTCTTGTCTTGGTACTCAGTTAGCTCATAGCTCATCTTATCATCCTCAATCTGATGGGAAAACTGAGATAGTAAACAAATGTTTGGAAGGATATCTTCATTGCTTTGTCTCTGATAAATAGATACAATGGGTGAAATGGTTGCCTCTCGTTGAATGGTGGTATAACACTTCCTTCCATACTGTAGAAAAAATGACCCCATTTATGGCACTTTATGGATATCATCCACAATCCATCACATCATATTTAAGAGAAAATTCTAAGGTTCAAGCAGTGGAAGATCACATCGAGCATCAACAACAAGTTCTCCAACTCTTAAAGGATAACCTCACTTTGGCGCATAATAGAATGAAACAACATGCAGATCAACATCGCAGCGAAAGAAGTTTTGATGTAGGTGATTGGGTGTTCCTACGGATACAACCATATAAAAAAATGTCCCTCAAGCAAGCTAAGAAGGATAATAAATTATCACCAAAGTATTATGGTCCATACAAGGTGTGGCAAAAGAATTGTACTATGGCATACAAATTGGTGCTTCCTGCAGCAACCCGAGTGCACCTACTTTTCCATGTTTCATGCTTAAAGAAGGTTATAGGTGAGAAGCTCCCAGTTCAAACAATATTGCCAGAAAATTAATATTGCCAAAAAATGATATTATTATTTTAAAATTAATAACATTAATTTTAAAATAATAATAAGTTATTAATATTTTATAACTATTTAATTTTTGATATATGCTTTTAAGTTAATCATTAAACAATAAACATTTATATATAATATTATTAATAAACTAGAAATTAAATTCAAACATACTGAAATTAATCATTAAAATGATAATCAATTAAGCATATAAAAAGATGACAATCAATTTTTATCATTAAACTATTAACTATTAATTGCTCCAAGCATTCACACTCTCTCTTCTCAAAATGTAGATTACAGCCCTGAAGATGGACTCACTTAGTTAGTCTGAAACATTGGTTATAAAATGATAGCATGTTTTTTCCACAAATATTTTTGAAATATTGCCAGAACTTGACGAGGAATGAAAAATCATGTTGGAACCTAAAGCAGTCACAGAAGCAAGAACTCGACAGCTACAAAATCGGTCAATTTCGGAGTATCTCATCAAGTGGAAGAACTTACCCGCTGAAGATTCCACATGGGAGGATCAAAATTTTATACATAATCATCTAGAACTACTCAAGTGTTGAGGACAACACTTTTTTGAAGGAGAGGAGCATGTTAGGTCCCTATAATACTAATGATTCCCCCATTACTATTGTCGTTGTAGCCCTTATTGTTATTATTGTGCCCCTATTGTCTGCATATTATTATTATTATGCCCCATAGAAGCCCACTATTGTTATTGTTGTGCCCTTATATTATTATTGTTATGTCGGCTTTGATTATATTGTGACCCCTTAGACTCCTATATACAGAAAGGAGGTTTTTTCATTTGTATCATCCAAGAATTGTTCATTTGTGTAATGTAAAGGAGGTTTCCCCCTCAAGGAGGTTGATTTTGAATTCGTTGATCTATCTTTTCTATCTTTTTGTGAGCTGGTTTCATAACACTTTCCCTTACTAACAAGGGAAACATTCTCCTCCTCTATCTCAACCTTTGACCCTTTGCTGCTACTGTTGTAGTACCCTAAACAAGACTAAGTCTTAGCTCCTCCTATGTCAATTCACTCCAAATACGTTTCGATCTAGCATTTTGTCTCATCAAATGATTCCCTGAACAAATGTTGCCCACGCTTTAGTAAACCCATTTAGAGCTATTTACACAAGTTCACTGTCTTCGGGTTTCTCACTTGCAATTGCTAGCTCATATCGGACATTTTGGATTCTGGTTATATAGGGAGTCACTCCTTCACCCCTTTTCATCTTTGTGGTCCTCAACTTCTCCTTGAGAATCATTTCTCAATTCTCAAATGGATCCTGGTAAAGATTTACAAAGACATCACACATTTCCTTTGTTGTACTCTTTTCTACAATATGCGGGACAATATGGTCTTGAACTTCATCGTGGACCATCCTTTTCACCTTGGCCATATCCTTCCTATACTTGTGGAACTGGATAGAGTCTACTGGTACAACTATGACTTTTTTCATGAACTCCTTCAAGCCATGCTCATCCAAAAGGAATTGTATCCTAGCCTTCCAAACACCAAATTTTGAGGCTATGTTAAGTTTATTATGATCTCTAAGACCTACTACAACCATCTTAGCAAAACTCAAATAACTAGAGACTGAAACTGGAAATATCATTCTCTTCCCTACTTGGACTCTCTTTTGCTACTCGCACTCCCTGAGGAATGCGCAAATCTTCCTTTGGATGTCCTTCTCTGACCAACATACTACCTTAAGTTGCTTACCAAGACAACTTGCGCTACCTTCTAGATGTCCTTCTCTAGGAACTGACACACGAAGTGTTACCTCTACAACTTGAATTGGCAAGTCAAGCAAACTTGCACTAGAAAATTAATTTTCCTACCTCGTCCTACTACTACTAGAAATCTCGGATCTCCTCCCTGAAGCTGGAAACTGGAAACCCTTTGAGAAATTCTGGAAATTCCTCTTAATGTGTTTTTATCTTCCTTCCTCGTGCATTTATGCAACAACAAACCTTGCTGCAAATATTATGTGCCCGAGTTTGCTCAATGAATCATCTGATCTGCTCACCAAACTTCTTCCCAGAAAATTCACGTCTTGATAGAATTTTTCTTTGGCCAAATCAAACTTTTCTTGCACTTTGCCTTTGGAAATTGAATACTGCCCAACAATTCACATTGTCTGCTTGGCCTGCACATATCTGGAGAAATTGTGCTCAGATCTCCCTTTGAAACTAGATAATCCTTCTCCTCTCGCTTCGAATCCTTTGATATGATCTTCAATGCTATGATACCATGTGAAAATTCCTTGATTGCAATTACTGGATATTATTCTCCTAATTGTTAACAATTTAATTGTTTATGACAATTAAAGAATAATTTACAAATGCAATCTTCACCATAAAAACACTGTAGAAAATAAAATCAGGAACTAAGAAATAAATGCACACATAAAAATGTAGCCAATATTTTTGGATTTAAAAGTCCACAGAAAAACCCCGAAGGGAAAATCGGTGCAACAAATGAGATTTTATTTTATTAATTTGTAGGAAAATGGAGAGTACAATAATCTGGATGCCTCACTAGAAATCAAAAAAAAATTCTCTACCTTCTGGATGACTTTCCCAACCTCCAGCGACTAAAATGACTTCTCTCTGGAAACTTGCACTGGGGTTTCTGGCTATTCAAACTGGTTTCTCGACCTCTCTGCAAAATAATTTTGGCCTCCCTTTTCTCGTCTCTCTGGCACTAGAAAACTATAAGGAAATTCTATGGAAATCTCCTCTCTTTCTCCCTCAATCATTGATGCTCTCCTTTTCTGGCTTGAAATCTCTTCCTTGCTAAATCATGGCAACTAGAAAGCTCGATCTGCTAAGGAAACTTGCTCCCCTCTTATATCTCTGTCCAACCCATCGACTTGCTCTTAAAATCTCTCGTTGGATCACTGTCATGCGGAAAGAGTCGTTAGTGCGGACACAACCGACCTCCCTAGAAGCCTAAGACTTTCTAGTGACAAACAAGACAAAGAAGAGCAATCCTTCTCTAAATATGCATTTACAATATGAGAAATCAAGTGTTTAGATCCTACCTGTAACCCAACGCTGTTGTAGTAGTCCAGCTTCATTGATCTGGATGAGCTCCTCCTTCTCTTCGAAACCTGCATTCACTAACAATCAAACGATTAAATAGCACCTGAATGTCACATAAAATAAAACATATTTAACATATAGACCAAGGAGTATATGAAACAACTCATAAATAACAAATTGTTGAGAAGAATGGACTTATTTGTATTAAAAGGTAACAAAAGGAACCATTACAACCTAAGCCTTGGTGTCGTGCAGGTCCCTCCCAGGGTCCAGAAGAGTTCTCCTTTACTCTGATCAGCTCACCCACTTCCAAATGAAACAAGCAAAGATGGTAATCTCTCCTCACAAGCTTCTACAAGGAAGTCCTAATTCCAGCAGCATCTACCCTTAGGAATGTTCAGCTTTCAACCTCCCCTCCCTTTGGCCCAATGCCTGTATTTATAGTGCTCTAGAGGAAGTTATTCAGGTCCACCATCAATGGGATAAGCCCCTCTTTGGATGGGATAGCTCCCCTCTTGATGGGATAAGTTCCTCTTTGGTAGGGATACATGAACCATCTGGAGGCGCTTCATACACGTCAAACAAACTTCTAGAATGCTCTAGAAATGACCACAAGTAACTTTTTTGGAGTGAAACTTGCGCCTTTTGACCTTTACAGGAGTACGCACCCATTGCTTTACAGACAGAGCGTACAAGTACGCAGGTATTGTGAACTTGGGGTGCGTACACGCAGGTAAGGCTAAGAGAAACTGCGTACCCAGAGATATATAGATTTTTAATGACTTTCTCTCTTCTTTGGAGTTTGACATGGAGAGCAGAGGCATGAGACTTGCCAAGGAGGATAGTATGACAGTGGATGGAGCCATACTAACTGCAAATAGTCATGGTGACATTTTTTAGTGTAACAATCACCATCGACCATGATTGGAGCCTAATCAATGGCTAATATCATCTCAGACTTGATCTGTTTGATTTTCTAGAAGTATTTAGAGCATAAGTTGATATCCTTAATTAATTCACTTTAATTAACCAGTTTTCCTAAATTAGACTTGGGAAATAATTAAATGATGGCTAATTAATTTAATTAAGGCATTTCACAAGATTATCTCATGAAACCTTTCTATATTTTGGATATCTCGTGTTCCTTAGCCTCTTAAACATAAATCGAGACTAGAACATGTTAGTTTTTGTAGCATTGGATGTGTTCTAGCCACAAAATTTTCTGGAGAGGCTAGAATACATGAGATCTCCAAAATCCAAAAATTGTTTCTAGAAATTCTGCCTAGAAATGACTTAGTTAGATTATTAGCTAGTTTTTAGATATTTCCTAAGTCTAAACTTATGGAATACAATTAATTAATCATAATTAATTAAGTCAGGGTGTGAATGTTCTAGAATCTCACACGGATCGACTTCTAGTTAATCCTAGCCACCGATTAAGATTTAATCTTTCTCGTTGGAGTCCCAACAGAGGATTATAAGAAGAAGTTGATGGACACTTGGAGAGCACACTTGAGTAGCAGTTCCTTGTGCAGATCGAGCTAGTGACAGTAGAGTTCGATCCAGAGAGGGACATAGTGTCAGTGAGGGGCGGGGACAGTGATCCAGAGGAAGATTTCCAGATCCAAAGAGGTATTATAAAGATGTTGAGTTATTCCTAGTGTAGGAATGCGAGTGCAAGAACACAAGTGCAAGAATATGTGAGTGAAGGAACACGAGTGCAGGAACGCGCAAGTACATGAACGCAAGTGAAGGAACGCATGAGTGCAGGAATGCGTGAGCACAGGAACGTGCAAGTGCAAGAATGGGGGTGCACGCAACACAAGTGAAAACAACGTGAGTGCCAAGGTTGCTTAGGGTATATCTTTGCCAGATTTTCTTGTTGTGGATTGCCAATTTTCGACATCTAGATTGTACTCAGGTTTGCTGCTGAATATTAGTAATAAAAACCCTCACTGTTGCACTGGTTTTCCCACACTGGGTTTCTCTGGGGACATTTGTCCAAAAATAACTGTGGCAAAATTATTGTGTGTGTGCTAGAATTTCTAAGTTTCCAGTATTTTATTTTTTCGCAGCATTTTTATGGTCAAAATTGCAGCTGTGATTTTGTTCGTTATTTGTCATAGCAAATAAACTGCATAATTGTTTCTGAGTTAAAAGAATAGTTTCGAGTAGCTGCAATAGATAAAATTTCACATGGTATCAAAGCTTCATTGATCAACCAGAGAGCTCAGAAGAAACAAGAAGGAATTTCACTGCTCAGTGTGGGCAGCAGGTTGAAATTCTCAAGGAGCAACATAGTCTTTTTGTCAGAAGGCCAAATTACTTGAGGAAGACCGATTTTTCTGAGAGAGGAGCAGAAAAATACGATTTTTCCTGAACAAGTGATTCCAGAGGTGGAGGGAGTAGCCCATATTTTCTTGTTGAATAGATCTCTAGCTGGACGCAGAGAATTTTTACAACAGTTCGCTAGAGTAGAGTTAACATCAGGATGGAAAAGAGGAATAACACACTATAGCCATGGACAGAAGTAACATTCAAGAGACTTCAAATTTGTCTTCCAGATTGGAGGATGAATTTGCTTGCTTAGTAGGATCAACTTCACAGAGAGTCTGGTTTATAGACAATGGAGCATCATCTCACATGCCACGGGTTAGAGAATATTTTCTAGCTACAAATAGGAAAAGATGGACTTCCAGATTGCTATGGGAAAAAAAACGAAATGTACTCCAATGGGAAGAGGTACCATATATTTTCAGGGGGGGTCAGGAGCAAGAACCAACGCTACAGATGTATTGAATGTGCCAGGGTTGGGTATGAACCTAATCTCAATATCCCAGTGACAGGATGAGGGGTATGATATTCACTTCGCAGGGAGGAAAACGTATGTCAAACATCTGAGCTGGAAAAAGGCAAGATATATTGGAGTTTGAAGTAACGGATTGTATCGGTTACAAATAGATTCTCCAATGGCACTAATAGGCAGTGACAATAGCAGTGTGAAGGAGCTGAATGATTTATGGCACAGGAAAATGGGACATATACACCATGGAGCACTTAGGATGTTTAAAGAAATGGTAACATGGGTTTCAAAACTTGGCACAGAGCATGATGATGTGTGCAGAGGATGCGTACTTGGGAAGTATTCTAAGGTAGGATTCCCAAGAAGTGACAACAAAGATGATGGCATGTTATGACTTATACAATCAGATATTTGTGGCCTAATGTGCACTCAAGCTCTCAGCGGTGTCGAATATTTCATCACCTTTATTGATGATTATTCCAGGAAAACCTGGATCTACTTCTTGAAGACCAAGGATGAGGTCTTCGATCGTTTCATATAGTTTAAATCTCTCGTGGAGAATGTGACAGGGAAGAAGATCAAGGTGCTTCACTTAGATAATGGTGGATAATATATTGATAAAGACTTCACAAATTTCTTTGCGAAGGAAGGAATCAAGAGAGAATGAACAAAACCATTGTTAGAGCTGGAAAGGCTATGTTATATGATTAGGATCCACCCAAATTTCTACAGGAAGAAACATGTAAAACGATAGTGTATATTCAAAACATGACTCCTCATAGAGCATTGGGGAAGAAAACGCCAAAAGGAGTCTTTAGAGGGAAGAATCCAAAAGTTAGGCACTTCATAATTTTTGGTAGCATTGCTTATTGCCATGTGCTAGATGATAAAAGGATCAAATTGGAGTAGACTGCAGGAAAGGATTATTCATTAGGTATAGAGAAACCTCAAAGGCATACAAAATCTACATTCCCAAAAATAGGAATATTGTAGTAAGGCGAGACATAAAGCTCATGGAGGATTGAGCTTTCAAGAGATATCGTGAGATGCCTACAGGTGATCAAAATCAATCAACATAAGATCCTTTAGTCCAACAGCAAATGCATCCATTAGACAGACAGGAGGACAGTCACAAGGATCAAGTACAGTGACCAGTACTAGTATTTCCTCAGGTGCAGGAAATCTGGGGAGTTCTCAGCAAATGGAGCAGTAGAGACAGGATGAGGAGGAGCTGGCAAAACCTCCCATGACTAGTGGTCAAGCTAGCAGAGAGGTTCGTTAGACATTGAGAGATGCAGAGGAGTTCATTGGAACTCCTAGGACGAGAAAAATACAATGTAGACTACCTGATAGGTACCAAGCATTGGTGGCTCAGGTTACATAAACTTCCAGCTTTCAGGAGGCCACACAACATCAAGTATGGATAGATGTCATGGTAAAAGAGTATAGCTCTATCATGACAAATGATGTTTGGGAGGTAGTTTCGAGACCCAAGGACAAGTCAGTTGTTGGTTCTCAATGGATCTACAAGATCAAGTATGGTGCAGATGGCGGCATGGATAAATACAAGGCTAGGTTCATGGCAAAGGGGTATGCACAAAAAAAGGATAGATTATGAGGAGACCTTCGCCCCATTTGCGAGATACACTTCTATCGGTCAGTTATATATCTAGCAGCTCAAGTGGGATGACATGTTTACTAGATGGAAGTCAAGGCATCATTCATGAATGAGGTGATAGAGGAAGAAGTGTACGTAGAATAGCCAGAGGGCTTTGAGACTCATGAAAGGCACAATCATGTGTGCATATTGAAGAAAGCTATATACAGACTCAAGCAGGATCCCAACGCATGGTATGGTAGGATTGCCAACTACTTCCAGAAGATGGGATTCATCAAGAGTGACGTAGATCCCAACCTTTACTATTTTATGGTAGAGGGTGAGCCACTCATTCTAGTTTTGTATGTGGATGATCTATTTTTGACAGGATCATCAAGGCTCATAGAGGATTGCAAGAGGAACCTGACAACATAATTTGACATGAAGGATTTGGGGTTGATGCATTATTTCCTAGGATTGGAAGTGTGGCAAAAGGATGGGGAGATATTGCTTGGACAAGGAAGATACGCTACAGATATTTTGAAGAGGTTTAGGATGCAAGACTACATACCCATGTCTACACCCATGATCACCAACTAGAAGAATATAGATGCATCAAATGACAAGGATGTCGACCCCACCTTGTATAGATAGCTTATTGGGTCTCTCATGTATTTTGTCAACACTAGGCTAGATATTTGCTTCGCAGTAAATACCCTCATTCAGTTCATGGTAGAACCGAAGAGGGCACATTGGGCAGCAACAAGGCATATTCTACAATATATTCCCGACACAGTCCAGTATGGATTGAGATATACTCGAGGGGATGACATCAGACTTTGAGGGTACACAGATGCAGATTGGGCAGGTCATTTAGTGGACAGGGAAAGTATCTCTGAGTACTACTTCAGTGTTAGAGCAGGGATGGTTTCTTGGTGTAGCAAGAAGTAGAAGTCAATAGCACTAAGCTCTGCAAAAGTAGATTACATGGCAACCAACATAGCTACGTACGAAGCTATATGGCTTCAGAAACTACTAGTGAGCTTGTTCAGACAGAGGATGGATGCAACCAATGTCTATTGCAATAAGCAGAGTTGCATAAAGCTGTCTAAGAATATAATGTTTTATGACAGGTCAAAGCACATTGATATTCGGTGTCACTTCATCAAAGATTGTGTACAATGAGGAGCAATCCAACTACAGTATGTTCCCACTAAAAAGCAGATTGTAGATTGTTGGGCATGGAATGCCCCCAAGACAATTTTTGGGGCTTAAAGCCCAAGTTTTGACTAAGACTGATGTAAAAACTCAACGATTTGTGGGCATGGAGCGCGAAGATGGTAAATGAGTCAAAGGGTTGGTCGCCCTCATTTTTGTAATGTAATTTCAGTTTGAGAGATCTACCCATGGTCCGCAGACCATGGGATTGTATAAATAGAGCGAGGCTCTAAGTGTAAAAGAGAGGAATGAATCAATGGAAGATCTAATAAGGAAGAATTGAGTCTAAGTCGTGTCTTTGGGTCATAGAGCAGGAGAAGGCTCTGCAACTGAGTGCGCAGAGGCCTAGTAGTCTGCAGCTGAGTGCGCTGACCCCTGCAACTGAGTGCGCGGAGCAGGTTGCGTCTGTAATCGATTGAAGCATTAATAAAGAGAATTTTTACAATATTTCTATGTATCTTTTCTTGTTTTATGCATTGAGGTATATTGGGTATGAATTGCAAGTTTACTATTTATTGAAGATGACTAACTGTTATAAGAAGATAAGTAAGATTTGTGATGTGACTTGGGGAAATAGTGCAAAGCGCTGCTCTAGCAGCACTAAAGCTCCACAACCCCTGGTTAGGGTTGTGTGAAGTCAAGTATAACAAGGCGCGAAGGCCTCGCAGGTTAGAAAAGTGCGTGAAGTGACCTACACAAAGGTATTCATAGTTGGACTAAATCAACTCCTCAGACATCTCAAGGGTGCGGAAACCTGGTTCCAGCATCCCCCCATACTGCTTTAGGTCTCACTCTGCAAACTATTTTTGAAAGGGCCAGTAATACAGGGATTTGTTTGGCTAAATAACTCCGAGCCTGGGTTAGGTCCCATCAAGCCAACAAATGGTTCCGTTGTCGGGACCAGAATCTGCATAGAGATGTTTGATGTCATATCATTGGAATCCAACTAAGAAAGGAATTGAAGGTTGGTTGGATAGGAGAATGCATGAGTTCATGGCGTAGGAAAACAGGAATCTGTGACTATCAAAAGAAGAATGGTTAGACTGCTACCTGTACACAGAGATCCACGAAATTTTCTTCGCATCTTTCCCTACTGAGCTATACGAGTGGATCGCGAAGCTAGTAGATATCCAAGGAAGGTGCAAGCTCGACAGTCCTATTGTGTGGACCCCAGAGTTGGTGCGCAGGTTGTAAGTATCAGAGGATAAGATCGTGTGCGCTGTTGATCATTGGCTCGATCGAGTTATAAGAGGATTCATTACTGATTTATCGGTAGATACTTCAGTCAACTATAGCGAGGTTGAGCGATGCTTTCTCAAAGGACCGTGAGGTAAGTACGTTATGTCTCTGAACACTTGGATTAAAATGCTATTGTGTGAAAAGTGGATTATGCGAATACATTGATGTTCGGGGCTACACGAAGTGGGAGAATTTATAGAAACAAAGGTAGTGCAGAACTAGAAACTAGCCCCTTGATTTCACCTCCGCGAGGGGACGAGGAAGAGCTCGCGAAGGTCTCACCAAGAAGTGCGATCAATTTGATAAGGTAGAGGATTCCGCGCATACCACCCCCACCCACACCACCACCAGCGTCACCGCCTTCACCCCCATCTTCGCTCATACCACCTCCGCCACCACCACGAGTCAATATGGAAAGCGCAATAAAGTTACCGGTGTTCAAGGGAGTAGGAAATGAAGATCTAGACTAGTTTTGGTTCGTGATAAGGGCTGTATGGGAAGCACAAGGAGTTACATATGATAACATAAAGAAAGCAACGTTGGTCAGTGCTTTGCAGGATCGCACGCTGACATGATATATTAAGAATTCTAATGACAATTTGAATGCAGGGATCACGAATATCCAAATTACACTGAACAAAGAATTTAGCAGGCTGAAGTCAGAGGCGCAGTCGATCATTGGATTCAAAGAGATCACAATGCTACCAGGCGAGACACCTTGGGAATTGGATCAAAGAATGAAGTGCACAATTCGTGAAGCTAATATAACTTTGACGGATGGACAACACCATGAATGGTTTGTGGCATCGCTAACGCCGCATTTGAAGAACGCGCTGTCACAACAGAGGTTAACGACTCAGGCATAGGCCTTGGAGATCACAATGAGGCTGCATGAGACCCTGATACAGGATCCTAACCTGGGAGTTCAGCGTATCCACGCGCAGTTGAAAAACTTATGCCTTGAGATGTAGAGTCTGAAACAGGACAGGACAGCTCGCCCGGAAGTGTGTGAAGAAGTATGGTGCGTAAAATGCAAGGGTCAGGGACATGAAAAGGACCATTGTCTAGTGTTCATGAATTACCTTGCGCGAGGAGGACCAATGCTGTTAAGACTGGAGGCTCAAGCAGGACCTAGTGCGGAGTCTGCTTTGTGGTGAACGATTTTTCAAATAGGAGGGAAGCATGCTACAGACAACTGCCATTTGTTACAGAAGTACACACAAAATTCACAACAGTTGTTCTGTAATTTTTGTAGATCAGTTGGACATGATGAGAGCACATGTAGAAGCTATGAGCTGATGATGGATAGGACTCCCTCCTACAGAGTTCAGGCCGAAATGCAGCCCCTTAACCAAAACACAGGAGTGGCGCGAACTGGATTTCAGGGGCGCGGACGAGGCCGAGGTGGAGGAGGACCTGGAAGAGGTTGCAAACAACTGATATGTTACAATTGTGGGGGGCCAGGACATTATGCCCATGATTGTATGAATCCAATGCACCCATCATGTCTGTATTGTACCTTGTTTGATCATGAGACGAAGGATTGTCCCACATTGATAGCTAGGCTGCACGACAAGGGAGCACTCCAACCTCCCCCAACTCAGAACCTGTAGATGATGAGGTCTGAGCCACGCGAGGAAGACCCCAATGTGAACATTGTGCTCCGAAGTGGAATTACGACAGGAGATGATAAAGGCAAACAACCTAAAGATAGTACTTGGGTTCGCAAGGCTCCGACGAAAGAACCAGAGTTTGATTTGGAGCGCGCTAAGGAAACCTTCATGGAAGCTAGGAAGAGCTTCGCTGATGCCTCCACTTCAGGAAGCAAAGATAGAACAGAGCCAGAAATGGACCCATCGATGCTCACGACGTTCCTATAAACATGCAAAAGATACTGCGCGACAGTAATGCTATAAATGGATTGCAAGAACTCATTAATAGATGCACTGGGACCACGCCAGGAGAACCACGCGTAGTCCGGAAGATTGGAAATCATGCGACGAGGACGGGAAGAGAAATGAGTTTGACTACGTAGATTGGAGAATATGAGATGGACCAAGCAATTCTAGACCTAGGTTTAGACGTGAACGTTCTACCAAAGCAGACATGGAAGCGCATGGGGAGGCCTATGTTGCAATGGTCTCCTATCTAGCTGCAAATGGCGAACCAGAAAAATATAATACCCATGGGGATATTACAGGGAATCGCCGTGGATATTGAAGGAGAAAGCGCGCTAGCAGACTTTGAAGTGATAGAGATTGTTGATGACAACAATCCCTATCCTGCGCTCTTAGGAATCGATTGGGCCACTGACATGAACGAGGTGATAAATTCGAAGAAGCACAAGATGATTTTTGAGAAAAAGTCTTTGCGCGTAGTCGTACCTTTAAACCCTACAGAAGGATCGTGCTACACAGAGTCGGTGCGCGACTATGAAAGCGATGATGATTTGGATTGCATCTTCAAGATAACCGTGCGAGAGAAAGACTGGGTAAATCCCACCGCGGATGGACAAATCTCATGGGAGCGTGAAAGCTCTTGTACATCAGATTCTAGTGAGGAAATAGAGCGACGGCAGAATCGGTTGCACGAGGTGATGACATTGAACTGTAATATGATGACAAGATCGTTGCGTTGTGTATCAACAGAAGTGAGGGATCTGCCTACTTATGATGGGTTAAGTGAGGTAGATGCTTTCTTGAATAGATTTGAAAGGGAGGTGCCGGAACAGCAACGTTTCAAGGCTTTGAAATGGGTACTATGCGCTACGCCCACGAGGTGGTGGGGTACACACCAAGGAAGCTTTGAGGACTGGCGCGAATGTAGGAGAATGATGCACATGCGTTTTGGGAAGCCTTAGATGTGACTAACAGACAAAAATGACGGACGGGATGATCCGCGCACACATATGTCCAGGTGGGTACTGACATATGGTAAACAACCTGTGCGGATGCACATGGACTTCGCGTTCGAAAACACGGTCAATAAGCATATGTTGGCGAGGAAATTACGCGAACGGTCCCTCCATTTAGGACGACAGAATGTGGAAAGAACAAGTGTGCAGAAGGTTACCCACGCAGAAGCCTCTAGTGAAGTGTGCGAAGCACTAAACAGGGTATACAATGCGCTACGAAGTGATTGGGACCTGCACGTACCAGTAGTTTTGTGGGCTTATAGGAAAATGTGCAAGAAACTGACTGGACAGACGCCTTCTAGGTTGGCCTATAAAGCAAATGCTGTAGTCCCAATAGAGTATAATATGCCTAGTCCACGCATAGTAGCACCCGTAAATATGACAGTTTGCGGAGCCTTGGCAGAAGGGATTGTGCAACTGAAGGATGAAGAACGCTTGGGACCTAAGGAAGAAATCCGACAGGGTGATCTTAGGCTCCAAGAACTCATGGAAAAAAGTGTGTGGTTAAGGGAAAAATGCACTCTAGTGGAAGCGGAAGTCAAGAAGCTTGAGGAAGAAATAAAGAAGGATTTTCTCAATAAGAAAACCAGGATGATAAAACAGGGTGCACACGATTACGTTGACAAATTTGGGGACTACCACCGAGAGTTGATTAGTTTGATGCCTTCGATTGGACCGTATATTATTAAAGGGATCACCCATGGTGGCACGATGCAGATGGTAAAGTGCGCAACACAGACAGTAAAAATAAAAGGTGGATTTTTTCCAAGAAAAGTGATGGATGGCCAGTTGAAACCCTATACAGGTGGCATGGCCACCTGACTAGCCGACAAAAGCACATTCATCGTGCTCCAGGGAGCTGAAAGAAGGTGTGGGACTATAAATAGATGCAGGGGATGCAGGAACAGATACACAAGAGAAGTTCCGACACCAGGGTCTCAGAACAATGCGTACCAGAGATACAACAGGCAGTCACTCAGTGCACTGCTGACCTTGCAGCAGTCCGAGCAGAGTTGGGAGGTCTCCGTGCGAAGATCTCTTCCCCGACAGGATGAATCGAGGGTGAGTCACGATGTTTGTGTTGGGGGTCCGTTAGGCATGGGATCCCCCCCAAGACAAGTTTTGGGGCTTAAAGCCCAAGTTTTGACTAAGTCTGATGTAAAGACTCCGCGATTTGTGGGCACGTAGCGCGAAGATGGTAAATGAATCAGAGGGTTGCCTGCCCTCATTTTTGGAATGTATTGTCGGTTTGAGAGATCTACCCATGGTCCGCGGACAATGGGATTGTATAAATAGAGCGAGGCTCTAAGTGTCAAAGAGAGGAATGAATCAATGGAAGATCTAATAAGGAAGCATTGAGTCTAAGTCGTGTCTTTGGGTCGTAGAGTAGGAGAAGGCTTTGTAGCTGAGTGCGCAGAGGTCTAGTAGTCTGCAGCTGAGTGGGCGGACCCCTGCAGCTGAGTGTGCAGGGCAAGCTGAGTCTGTAACCGATTGAAGCATTAATAAAGAGAAGTTTTACAATATTTCTGTGTATCTTTTCCTATTTTATGCATTGAATTATATTGGGTATGAATTGCAAGTTTAATGTTTATTTGTTGCGCGAACTTATATGAATGTGCTGAATAAGTGAATATAGTATAAGGTATCTGTTTACGCGAATATAACTAACTGTTATAAGGAGATAAGTAAGATCCGTGGTGTGACTTGGGGAAATAGCGCAGATCGTTGCTCTAGTAGCGCGAAAGCTCCACAGCCCCTGGTTAGGGTTGCACGAAGTCAAGTATAACAGGGCATGAAGGCCTCATAGGTCAAGAAAGTGTGCGAAGTGGCCGGTGCAAAGGTATTCATAGTTGGAATGAATCAACTCCTCAGACATCTCAAGGCTGTGGAAACCTGGTTCCAGCATCCCCCCATACTGCTTCAGGTGAGACCTCAGTCCGCAATCCGCGGACTGTTGTCGAAAGGGCCAATAGTACAGGGATTTGTTTGACTAAATAAATTTGAACCTAGGTTAGGCCCCATCAATCCAACATAGATATACTCACGAAAGCTCCAGGGAGAGCTAAGTTTGTTTATTTTAGAGAACATATGGGTATGGTGGAGAACCTGTTTCAGTCACAGGGATAGGCTATTTTGGATGCTTCTCAGTTGTAGTTGTTGCAATTGTAGTAGCAATAGATGAGAGGGGGTTGCAGTGTAGATGCAGTGTTGGAAGGAGTTCAACAGAGTCAGCAACAACACATATGCAACGTATATCAAAGTTACAAAGTGGTTGGTGGGTAGTATGGCCATACATTAACAACGTGACAGGAAATGATGCAGAGACGGGGTGTTGTCATAGGATGTACATTAGAACACTATAACACATTCCCTGCTAAGAGGGAATGTTAGTTTTTGTAGCATCAGATGTGTTCTAACCACGAAATTTTGTGGAGAGGCTAGAATAAATGAGATCTCAAAACCCAGAAATTATTTCTGGAAATTCCGCTTAGAAATGACTTAATTAGATTATTAGCCAGTTTTTAAATATTTCCTAAGTCTAATTTAGGGAATATGGTTAATTGATCAGAATTAATTAAGTGAGGGTGTGAATATTCTAGAAACTCACACGGATCGACTTCTAGTTAATCCTAGCCATCGATTAAGATTTAATCTTGGTCGTTGGAGTCCAACCAGAGGATTATAAGAAGAAGTTGATGGGCACTTGGAGAGTACACTTGAGCAATAGTTCCTTGTGCAAATCGAACTAGCAACAGTAGAGTTTGAGCCAGAGAGGGACATAGTGTCAATGATGGGCAGGGAGAGTGATTTAGAGGAAGATTTCCATATTTGAAGAGGCAGTAGCAAGAGGCTGAGTTATTCCCAGTGCAGGAACGTGAGTGCAGGAACGCGTGAGTGCAGGAATGCGCGAGTACAGGGACACAAGTGCAGGAACACGTGAGTGCAGTAACGCGAGTGCAGGCAACACAATTGTAGGCAATGCGAGTGCTGAGGTTGCTTAAGGTATATATTTGCCAGAGTTTCTTGCTATTCAATGCAATATTTCAGCATCTAGATTGTACTCAGATTTGCTATTGAATATTAATAATAAAAACCCTCACTACAGCACCGATTTTCCCACACTGGGCTTTTCTGGGGACATTTATCCAAAAATAATTGTGTCAAAATTATTGTGTGTGTGCTATAATTTCTCAATTTCCAATATTTTATTTTTCCACAACATTTTTATGGTGAAAATTGAAACTATGATTTTATTCATTATTTTCCGTAGCAAATAAACTGCAGAGTTAATTTTTGAGTTAGAAGAATAACTTCCAGTAGTTGCAATGGATAAAATTTCACAAAACACCTATCTGATGCTACCAAACAACACAAACTAACAAGTGTTTCCCTTCCTAAGGCCATATTCCAATAGGGGAGATCCCAAAGACTAGGATTGTTGATTAAACCCCCAATTAAGGCAGGGGAACAAATCTATAGTCAAAACCATTCATTATTCCAAGTCACCCAATAATCAGTGCCCAAGATTCCCAAGAAAAACCAAGCATAAGCACCCGATTACATAATGAAAAACATACCATTTGGGTTGGAATTCCCACCTTCAAACATATGCTTTCGACTGATGGGCGTGGGAACATATGACTAATGCAAGGAATAAAAATCAAATGGCACAATGTATTGACTACACTGGTGGCTGTCAAGGGATGCTAGATGCCATCTGAAGAGATATTTAGGAAAAAATTTCTACTATGGGGTCACCCACTTTTGGTTGGTAACATAGACTTAAAGAGTTTTGAAGAAAGGTTGCACCTTGCCTTGAACTGTCCCCGAAAATTAGAATTTCATCTACAAACAATAGGTGTGTGATATAAATATTGTCGACTGCAACTATATCTCTGAATCCCCTCTGTACTTTACCTCCCCTAATATCTTGCTTAAGCATTCTAATACTAGGAGGAATACTAAAGGGAATAGGGGGAATCCGTGCCTCATAACCCTTTTCCCTAAACAAGGGCAATGATGAACAATTGATGAGCACAACAAAAGAGATTGTAGATAGAAAACTCACTACCCAGGGGATCAAAGTAACTTCAAAACCCAAATGAGTCATTAGAAGCCGAATTTAATACTAGTTTACTCTATCGTAGTCCTTAGAGAGGTTGATCTTTAGGGACACACCTTTCAAATTCCGAGTTTTGAGACTATGTAAATCTTCCTGTGCCACCCCTATAGCTTGACCTTCCAAGAAACCAAACTGCTATGGGGAGATTTCTCTCAAGAGGACGAGCTTGATTATTTTGGAAATTAGCTTCACGATTATTATGTAGTTGCATAGTGATATTGGCCTAAAGTCATCAAAAGTATGGGGATGCTCCACTTTGGGGATCAAGGCTATGAACGTGGATTTGAAAGCAACCTTAACTATTCCTCCCATTCTTGATTCCTCTACCACCTTGAGGAGGTATTCTTCAAGAACTTGAAATAATCCTAAATAGAATTCAACTATCCAACCATCCATCCCCAAGCTCTTATCCTTTTGGAAACTGTGTACAACCACTTTGAGCTCTTCTTCAAAGATTTCATCCATAAGCTATTGGTTATCCTCCATGTTCACAAAACTTGGGAATATTTCTGCCAATTGAACAATCTATGCTATTGAAGTTCCCTCCTCTACTTGGAAGATATTACCGAAATTACTTTTCCCCATGAGAACCAAATCCTCAAAAGAGGAGGCTTGGTTCCCTTCTTGTTCCTCCAACTTCCATATTGCGTTGGAAATTTTCCTACCCTTGGAATAGTTTTGGAAAAACTTTGGTGTTCTTATCCCCATACTCCAACCAAAAAACCCTACTCTTAAGCCTCCAAGTGGCCTCCTTTTCCTCTAGAAGTCTTCTCCTAGTGGCTTCCAGTCGAGCCAACCTACCCTTAGATTCTTCAGTGGAACCCTCCCTCCATCTAAGACACTTATGATAGCTAGTTCCTCTTCCATATTCCTGAGATCTTGTTCATCCATCACTCTTTTCTGAGCTGCCCAATGGAGGGTAGCTTGTTTTATTTTTGACAAGTGTAAACAGAGTCGCTGTTGAAATCCCTAGTTGATGATTGTAAGGAGTCGATGCATCACACACCATTTCTAGGAAATATTCACCATTCAACCAAGATGACTTAAATTTGAAAAGACTTGTTGGTTTCTTACTTATTCCTCTAGTATCCAGGAATATTGGGTGGTGATCCTATTCCTCCCCACTTCCTACCCATTAATGAACTAGCGACAATGCCTCCACCAAACTCTCCACCAGAAGAAAGTGGTCTAGTCTCTTGGCCACTCTTGCCTCCCCAACCCGATTATTTCTCTAGGTCGACACTGCATTAACCAACTCCACATCTACTAGGAAATGGTCCATCAATGAGTTTGCAAAGAAATCAAATAGTATGTTTGGCATGACATATGTCCCCCACACTTCATCTGCACCAAGAGAGAAATTTAGGTCCCCTCCCGGGATTAAAATATATGAGCTTATAATTTCCTTATGGAGTAGAGCTTCCTAGAATTGCGCTCTTTCCACATAGGGCCCATACACATATACAATAAAAACCTTATCATGCAACCTTCTATCTGTAGGTTTTAACCCCGTACAGAAATTACTTGCATACGAACTCTAAAACATAGAAAATAAACAATGCGAGAGCATAACACATAAAACACATATACACAAAGATTTTCCCCTGGATTCCAAAACCAGGACTACCAGCTTGATTTTTCATTATGTTCCTTTCAATGTTACAATACATATTTATACATGCTGAAGCATCCAATACCATGGACCGAAAACCATCGTGCCCAAAACCATGGACTGAAAACCATCGCGTCCAAAACCATGTGCGAAAAATCATGCACAAAACCATAGGTAGGTCCGCCCAACCTAACATAGGGTCCAAAACCAAAATTTTCTAGGGCGTTGCCTTGGACTCCATAGAGTGGGGTTACCTGCACCCCTCAAACCCCTTATGACTCCCCCTGCTACGCAATCGGCGCAACGAAGGGGGGGCTCCACCCCCCTTCTAACCCCCCGGTTAACTACGTGGGCTAGTCGTGGAAAGAATATAACACAACCCAACATTCTCCCACTTGTTGTTTTCTTTCCACAGGGGGCCACAAGAGAGCTTAGTCATTTATCTAGCCCTGCAATGCCCATTGTTTCTCTACACCAAGAGAACTTCTCAGAGCTCACAGATTTTGTCAATGCATCTGTAGTATTCTTCAAAATGTCCACCTTTACCAGCAACACCTTTTTGTCTTCTATCATATCCCTCACAAAGTGATACTGAACATCAATGTGCTTTGTCTTTGAATGATATGCAGGGTTATTTGCCAAGAAAATTACACTTTGGCTGTCACAGTCTATCCTTATAGCTCCCTATACTAACCCCATACTTGAACACAATCTCTGCAACCAAACTGCTTCCTTGCTTGCATGAGTGGCTACCATGTATTCTGCCTCTGTAGTTGATAGTGCCACTACAGATTGTTTCTTATTCATCCAACTGACTACACCTCCAAATAGGTTAAACACATACCCACTTGTATATCTTCTCTGATCCAGATCTCCAGCCCAGTCTGCATCAACAAAGCCATGAATATCCAACACTCTGTCCAATCCTGGTCTTCCTTGGTAGCACAAACCATAATCACTAGTGCCACGCAAATACCAGAAAACTCGCTTCACTGCTGTCTAGTGCTCCTTCCCTGGTTTTGACATAAACTTGCTCAATACTCCCACTGCATGTTCAATGTCTGGTCTAGTACAGACCATCGCATACATCAGGCTACCGACTGCACTTGCATATGGAACACGGGACATGTCCTCTTCCTCTTCTTGTGTCTTGGGACACTGTTCAACAGATAACTTTACACCTACAGGAATAGGAACCTTCACCAGTTTACTATCTTGCATATTAAACGTCTGCAATATTGTCTCGACATACTTCCTATGGTTTAACCAGAGCTTCCTCTTTGTCCGATCTCTTTTAATTTCCATGCCCAAAATATAAT
Organism: Pinus tabuliformis; assembly: GCA_031772625.1. Classification (NCBI taxonomy): domain Eukaryota; kingdom Viridiplantae; phylum Streptophyta; class Pinopsida; order Pinales; family Pinaceae; genus Pinus; species Pinus tabuliformis. Next base: position 518,897,835 of record CM062810.1, read on the forward strand.
TTGCAGCACCAAGATCTTTCATGTCGAATTTGGAGGACAAATGGGTCTTCAAATCTTGGATAATTTCTTTGTCATTTCCAACCAGCGACATATCATCCACATACAAGACCAGATAAATAACATGGTCTACAATTAATTTAAAATACACACAGTGATCTTCTTTGCTTCTGGTGAAGCCAAGTCCCCATATAAATGTATCAAATTTCTAATACCGCATCCTTGGTGATTGTTTTAACCCATACAGAGACATATTTAACTTGCATACTAGTTCTTTCTTACCATTCACCACAAAGCCTTCAGGTTGCTTCATGTAGATCTCCTCTTCCAGATCCCTGTGAAGAAAAGTTGTCTTCACATCCATCTATTCTACCTCAAAATCAAAAGCAGCAACAACAGATAAAAGTAATCTAATAGAGGTTACCTTGGCAACAGGAGAAAAAATATCACCAAAATTAATTCCCGGCACCTGGGAATAACCTTTTGCTACCAACCGAGCTTTGTATTTCTCCACCTTTCCTTCTCCGTTTGTCTTCTTCTTGAACACCCATTTGCTGCCAATGGGTTTCCTTGCAGCCGACAACTCCACCAGATCCCAAGCCTCATTTTTGTGAAAAGATGCCATTTCATCAACCATGGCCTCTTTCCAGAGTTTTCCATCCTCTGAATCTATTACTTCCTTCATAGTTCTAGGATCATCATCAATAATAGATAAAGAAAAATTTGAACAGAAAGCAGATGGACTATACCTTTCTAGTTGCCTTCTTTCTCGAACTAATCTTCTCACACCCAGAGTTTGTGGCTCTTCATCTTCTGATTCCTCCTCTGTTGTAGAGTCTGATTCTTCCTCCTTTAGATCAAAATCTATATTCTCAGGTTCCTTTGGTTGGACTTCATGTTTAATAACATCTTTCACCTCTCTGAGCACCACATCTCGACTGTACACAACCTTCCTTGTTACTAGGTTCCAAATCTTATAACCCTTTAAACCATCCTTATACCCAATAAAGATGCACTTTTCAGATTTACTATCCAACTTGGTTCATTTCTCCTTTGGAACATGTACATATGCATCACATCCAAATACCCTCAGATGTGAAAGAGAAGGTTTCTTACTAGTCCATACCTCTTATGGAGTCTTATCCTCCAATGCTGATGAAGGTGATCTATTGACCAGGTAACATGTTGTCTCCACCGCCTCTGCCCAGAATTCCTGTCCTAACCCGACACCACTGAGCATGCTTTTTTCCCTTTCCATCAACGTCTTGTTCATTCTTTTTGCAACTTCATTTTTCTGAGGTGTATATGGAGTAGTCTTCTGCCGTACTATACCACACTTCTTACAGAATTCTTCAAATTATTTACAGCAAAACTCTCCACCGTTATCTGTCATCATCACCTTTATCTTCTTCTCTCTCTGGTTTTCCACCAGAGCCTTAAATTCTTTAAATCTGTCGAAGACTTTAGATTTCTTCTTAAGGAAATATATCCATGTATTCCTTGAGAAGTCATCTATAAATGTTAAATAGTACACAGACTTACCCAGTGATGGAACCTTCACAGGTCCAAACACATCACTGTGCACAAGCTCTAATATATGTTTCGCCCTCTTACCACCAGAGGGTAAACTCACCCGATTCTGCTTCCCATATACACAATTTTCACAGAAATCAAAATCCAGAGAGCTATTACTTATACCTTCTACCATACCTTTACCATGAAGTATTCAAAGGCCCTTCTCTCCAATATGTCCAAGCCTTTGATGCCAAAACATGGTCTTCTCTCCAAAGACCACTACATTTTCTGCTCCACTTTCAGGAACCACAGAACTGTTGCACCCATCAACAACAGTGCTACCTTGCAGCTTGTACAAAGTTCCAATCTAAACTCCCCGCATCAATACCTGTGCTCCCCGAACCATCTTGTAGGTATCCTTCTCGAACACTGTTTTTAAACCTCCAACATCCAGCTTGCTTACAGAAATTAGATTTCTGGCCAATGCAGGAATATGTAGAACACCCAGAAGTGTTCTAACCCTTCCACCTTGCAACTTCAACTTTACTTTTCCGCAACCAACGATTCTAGCCTTCCTATCATACCCTAAGAATACATCACCACCATCGTATTTCTCATACTCGCAAAACCACTCTCTATGGGGAGTGAAGTGAAAGGATGCACCCGAGTCAATCAACCATGCCTCATGATCCACATGTGTACTTGAAGAAGCCAACTACACATCCCCACCTTCATCTAAGGTGTTTGTCACCTCTACAGAAGGAGCATCATCAAATCCCTTTCCTTTGTCAGGAGCTTTACATTTACAGTCCCTTTTGTAGTGCCCTTCCTTTCTGCATTTCCAGTGCACCACCTTTACAAGTTTTCCTGGAGATTTAGATCTCCCTCTAGATTTAGATCTCCCACTCGATGACTTATTTTTGTTTCTGTTTTGGGACCGTACTCGTACAGACAGGGCATCACCATTCTGGCTCTCCATATTTTTTTGTCTCATCTCCTCCGTCAGCAAGGATGAGACTATTTCATCAAACTGCAAGGCAGTTGCATTGCTACCTATTGCAATAACCAGACTATCCCACGAATCTGGTAGAGAACACAACAAACTAATGCACTTATCTTCATCTGAAATTTTGATATCAACAGACGATAACTGACTTACCACAATATTAAACGCATTCAGATGCTCTGTCACCGAGTCTCCATCTTTCATCCTCAGGATATACAACTTTTTCCGCATGAACAGTTTATTCACCAGAGATTTAGATTGGTACAAAGTCCCTAAATTGTCCCACAAAGCCTTAGTCACAGCTTCCCCTGATACATTCAACAATACTAAATCTGAGACACACAATCGTATTGTGCTCTTTGCCTTCTGATCTAACTTCTTCCATCCTTCATCGGACACTCCCGTTGGTTTAGTACCCAGATCTACCACGATCCACTGATCTTTATCCACCAATAAATCCTCCATCTTGAGTTTCCACAACTCAAAACTCTGACCATTAAATTTTTCGATCTCTATCTTTCCAATGTTTGCCATCTTCTTTCACCACCATAATCGATCTCACAAATCTCCCATTGAATAGGGTCTACCAGCCCAAGCGAAACTCCTCAGCAACAAAGGTGTCCACTTGAAGCCAAAAACAACTCTGATACCAAATGTAGGTTTTAACCCTGTATAGAACTTACCTGCATACAAATTCTAAAACACAAAAAATAAACAATGCGAGAGCATAACACATAAAACACATATACACAGAGATTTTTCTTTGGATCCCAAAACTGGGACTACCAGCTTGATTTTTCATTATGTTCCTTTCAATGTTACAATACATATTTATACATGCCGAAGCATCCAATACCATGGACCAAAAACCATCACGTCCAAAACCATGGACCAAAAAGCATCGCGTCCAAAACCATGTGCGAAAAATCATGCACAAAACCATAGGTAGGTTCGCCCAACCTAACATAGGGTCCAAAACCAAAATTTTATGGGGCGCTTCCCTGGACCCCATAGAGTGGGGTTACCTGCACCACTCAAACCCTTTGTAATTCCCCTCGCTATGCAATCGGCGCAACGAAGGGGGGGCTCCCCCCCCTTCTAACCTCCCATTAACTAAGTGGGCTAGTCATGGAAAGAATATATATGAGCTTATAATTTCATTATGGAGTAGAGGTTCCTATAATTACGCTCTTTCCATATAGGGCCCATACACATTTACAATAAAAACCTTATCCTGCAACCTTCTATCTGTATATCAGATAACTCATTCAGGTGAAGGAAAAATCGTTGAATTTTCACCTCACGATGTTGTAATTAAGGACCTAAGAGATCCTAGATAGATTTTAGCTACTGGCATTGCTAATGATTCTACAAGGTTGTATAAGTTTAACAACTTTGGGTCTTAAAATCTTCCCTCGGTATTTGTTGCTGATAATGATGAAGTGAGCAAACTTTGGCATGAGTGATTTGGTCACTTAAACTATCGCTCCCTTTAGAATCTATGTAAAGAAAGTATGGTGACAGGTCTTCCAATGGTATCTTGCAAAGATGGTGTTTGTTCTGGATGTGTACTCGGAAAACATTATCAGGATAGTTTTGTAAAACGTTCCCCTTGGCATGCCTCAGCCCCTTTACAACTTGTGCATAGTGATTTATGTGGTCCACTTCCAGTTGTTTCATTCTCTAGCTACAAGTATTTCTTAACTTTCATTGATGATTTCTCCAGACACACTTGGGTATACTTCTTAAAACTCAAGAGTGAAGTATTTAACATGTTCTTCGCCTTTAAGGCCTTTGTTGAAAAACAATCTGGACATCAAAATCTTAAGCTAAGATATGATAATGGCAGAGAATATGTTAACAAAAAATTCATCAAATTTTGAACTGAGAATGGAATTCAAATGCAACATACTGTTCCATATACTCCACAATAAAATGGTGTAGTTGAAAGGAAGAATCGCACTTTAAAGGAAATGGCTAATTGTATGTTTCAATCTAAAGGACTTAGTCTTAATTTTTGGGCTGAAGCAATTAACTGTGCAAATTACATAGTAAATCGCACTCCTACTAAGGTTTTAAAGAATATCGCTCTAGAAGAAGCATGGAGCTCAATTAAACCAGATGTAAGTCACTTTCTTGTTTTTGGAAGTGAAGCATGGGCCCATATTCCAGATGAGAAACATAAAGCTTTAAAACCTAAGAGTGAAAAATGTATTTTTGTTGGATATTCTGAAGATATCAAAGGATATAGACTTATTCCACTTAAGTCCAAAAATGTTATCATTAGAAGAGATGTAAAGTTTGCTGAAAATATATCGGCCTACGAGCCTAGTTCGGTGGATGTGCCACCTCTCTCTATCCCTTCTACTTCTAAAAATATTTCTTCTTCAGATGATGACAACGAGGATGACAATCCTCCCCCACCTTCTCAGGATCCTCCTTCAGCTCCTCAGCTTCCAAAATGGGTCCATGCTACTCGGGATGCAGCAGGTGCTCTTGTCGGTGATCCTACAAATCAATGACATACATGTTCTCAGTTCGATAGAGCCTCTTCTTTACTGGCTCAAGCTTCAGCGAATTATGATCTTGACACCTTTGCAGAAGCTTCAGGCCATCCAGATTGGGACACAGCTATGAATGAAGAATATTGTTCATTATTGGCAAGTGATACATGGGATCTTGTTCCTCTACCAAAGGGATGAAAACTTGTTAGATGCAAATGGCTTTACAGAACCAAGTATGGACCAGATGGAAAAGTTGATAAACATAAAGCTCATCTTGTTGCTAAGGGTTTTTCATAAGTAGAAGGCATTGACTATACTGAAACCTTCTCCCCTGTTGCCAAAATGAAATCTATCTGCCTTGTTCTTTCCCTTGTTGCCTCTTTCAAATGGGAAGTCCATCAGATGGATGTTAAATCTGCCTTCTTGCATGGGGACTTGCATGAAGAAATCTATATGGAACAACCTAATGGCTTTATACAAATAGACTCCAGCCTTGTATGTCGGCTTAAGAAATCCTTTTATGGTCTCAAGCAAGCCCCTCGGGCTTGGTATGCCAAAATGGGTAGCTTTATTTTAGAAACTAGCTTTTCTAGGTGTCATTCTGACAATACTGTCTACACCAAGAAAGTGGGCAAGTCTCTTATCATTCTTGTTCTTTATGTTGATGATCTTATCCTTACTGATAGTGATCCCAACCTTATCAACCATGTGAAGTCCAGCCTTAAAAAGAAGTTTGAAATGACAGACTTAGGACATTTGCATTATTTTCTTGGTCTTCAAGTCTTGCAACCCAAAGAAGGTATATCCCTTTCCCAGTCCAAGTATGCCTGTGATCTTCTACGCCATTTTCAAATGGAAGACTGTAAGCCAGCCCCTTCTCCCTTTCATTTTGGAGCCAAACTTTTTGTCACTGTACTTCCCCTGAAGTTGATGCTACCTTATACCGTCAACTTGTAAGAAAACTTTTGTATCTAATCCATACTCGTCCTGACCTTTCCTTTGTTGTTGGCCTTATTGCTCAGTTTATGAAAAACCCACATGAAAATCATTGGAAAGCAGCTAAAAGAATACTTCATTATGTTCGAGGTACAGTTCAGTTTCGAATTCATTATAGTGCAGAAGCATCTCCTCTATTGGTTGGTTTCACTGATTCCGATTGGGCTGGTGACCCTGATGATCAGAAGTCTACTGCAGGTTATGTGTTCACTCTTGGTTCAGGACCTATTACATGGGCTTGCAAGAAACAAAGTGCCATTTCTCTTTCTTCAGCAGAAGTAGAGTATCGTGGTGCCGTAGAAGCTAGTAAGGAAGCCCTGTGGCTTCATCAGATCGTATCAGAGTTTGGCTTTCAGCAGTAGCATCTGACTACACTTTGGTGTGATAATCAAAGTGCCATTCAACTATGCAAAGATCTAGTCCAACATCAGTGTAGCAAACACATTGAACTGCACATGCACTTCATTAGAAAGCTCATTCATGACCATGTTCTTGAAGTGCAATATTGTTCAACAGATGATCAAGTTGCAGACATCTTTACAAAGGCTCTTACAGAGGCGAAGTTTACTAAACTTTGATTTATGGTTGAAGTTCAAGAAGTTTTCACTAAGGGGGGATAGGCTCTAATGCCTCCTTCCTTCTCCTATTGAGTCATATTCGTACATCCTTCAATCCTATCCCAAGTTGTTCTTAAGGGGGGATGTTAGGATATTCCGACACATAGGAAATAGTTAAGTATAACTTGGTCTAGTGTAGAGTGAGGTAAAGTGTGTTTCTTTACTATGTACTTTTGTAACTTACAATCTGACGGTCATGATATGTAGTGATCCGACAGTTCATTCTCTCCTCGGTATTACCAACACTTGATCCGTGGCTTACCACCCGATTGGTCCATGATCTCTATTTAAAGAGCATGGAGGGTCATTTGTAGGTTAACCGTTCATGAGAGAAGCTTATGTAATTTTCATTCTTTTATTAATAAATTGCCTGAATTGGCTGCGTTGGCTCAGGCCGTGAACTATTTCCCTCTTTGAGGGTTTTAACCACGTCAAGAATACTGGTGTATTGATATGTGATCTGTTTGTGAGCGGTTTCCTTTGGTGTTCTGTCTGAGGAACTTACCTTGTAAATTCCTACAGAACTAACCATACTTGAAAGAGGGAGAGGAGGAGAGAACTTACCCTATGGAAGGCCCTCTTGTTACGCTGACGCCTTTGGATTCGACTCCTCTAGTCCCTTCTCTGCTACTATGGATGTTTCTTTCTCTATACCAACAGACTGCCCCCCTTGAGGCAACTCTAAGGAAGAGGGTAGCCCCTCTGGAGATGAGACATCCACCTCTTGCAAAATCTTTTTGACTCATGAGTCATTAACCTGGTATGCCCCTCTTTTCCTTGTTTCTTCTAGAGGTTAGTCTCCCTTCTGCCTATGAAAGGGGAGTGAACAATCTCTAAGGATGCGACAATACTGATGACACCTCCTACATAAAAAAAATACTCCTTTATAACCCAAAATATGTGTGAAGGAATGGCCCAGAGTGCCAATCTCTAATTTAGTCTCCAAACTATCTTTAGGGTCCAACCTTACCAAAATGTGCACCCCCGTTAACCTTATAGTTTCTTTGAAAGACATGTTTTCCTTCTAGAAAGTCCCTAATTGATTCCCTATTGCTTTGAAAACATCCACAGACCAATATTGATCTGGTAGTTCCAACAACCTAACCCAGATTGGAGCCAGATCCACCCTCTCCTTACTGGCATAAAAAAGGGGCATCCATCTCTTGAGCAATATTGAAGATGAATTAATTTTCTATTTCCTCTCCAAAACCCACTCAACATCACCCCCTTGGCTAAACTAGAGTAAGAACCATCCTTTTTGCAAGGGTTTAGACCACAGGGCACATACTTATCTTGTGGCTCTAGACCTAGGCCATCCATTCTTCAATTGACCTCGAGCTCAAAGGATGTCCTTAGACTCAACCCACTACTACCAACTCCACCATTTGGATAACTTTATCTATCTAGACATCATCACTAAGGACTATCTGAATTTCCTCTGGTTTCCTCTTCGCACACATAAAATTCCTCTTCTTGGAGCCTAAGATGCCCTTAATACCTATTGGGGAAACCAAATTTAGGCTCTTCCAAGACTCTCCACACTCTCCCTGACTTCCTCGACCCTCCTTATGGGAACTCACTTCCTGCTAGGCTTCTTTCTGTAGGGATTCTGCCACCAGACCTTTGTTACTATGGAGAAATCCCTCTTCACTTCCTAACAGTGCCCCGTTATGGCATAAGGAAAACCCTCCTCAGGAAAGAGCCCTATGCTGCCAAATAAGTTGTAGACCTTATAATGGTCGGTGCTCAAATCTCGTCCTTCACATAACCTTCCTTTCCACCACTTGCTTCTGCATTGATAAGGATTTGACGCTGCCCATGACTAGGGGTATTTTCCACTTTACTAGAGTTCCTTTGTGAAATCCTAAAGCACCTCTTCCAAGCAAAAAGTGTTGGGGGGTTTAGAAAAACCTTAGGTGACCTTGATGCCTTCCCCCACTAGAGCACGAATCAACCTGTTTGCTCTGACTTCTGCTTCGTGTCCCCCCAAATGGCCCCTTTCAATCCTAAAGGATCATCTTTCAATGGAGGAAACGAAGCTACCATAGTAGCAATGGACCCTCATTCATGGGCCAAACATCCATCCCTAGGACCCTCTATGCCTATTGAAGGAAACTTTCCATCTGTCTCCCATATATTCCAACCTAACCTCATTAGGGAGTTTTTAATGGAAAAATGAGAAATTTAATGCAACCATTATATCAACTTGGTCATAATCAAATGGGCAACAATAGTATCCGAAGTGTAAAGCAACATGAGGCACACATTGATCTCAATGACATGGCTTTATTCCATATCCACTTCAATGACGATAATAACTTGGATGTTGTTAAATCAATAAATGATGGGTATTTTCTAATTTTTCCAAAAGTTGCTTTAAGAAACATGTTTTGATGTTGGGTATTGCATTCTATAACATGGAATTCCTTTGACTTATGTGCTAAGTTAGAGGGGGTTCCATTATGATAAATTGATTATACCTTAGTGTGTGATACACAAAACAAGCAAGGTGCTAGCATTGTTGCATAATGGTGGAAACTGATAGTGATACATCTATAGGTGTCAAAAGGTCCGCTATCTAAGTGTAGCAACTACTCGTATCATATAATTAGATATATAAGAAAAAATCACATAATAACTAATACATACATACACACATAAATATAGTGAATGAAAAACATAGAAATGATCAACATATCAACCTCCAACTTAAAACCTTCAAATCCAGTGGCCTCCATTCGCCTATAACAACTCTACCCACAATTCAAACATTTATGAGGGTCACATAAACTAGGATGAGAGCATAATCTATTCATGTGGTCTCTTCTAACTCACCTTTGTTCTAGGGTCTAAAGGCCTAACCCCTCCCCCAACACCACATTAAGGTCTCTCTCGATATGGTAAAGCTATGAATGTGCTATGTTGCACTAGGCGACGAGTCAAGGTGGAAATGGATGACTAAGTTTGGCTAATATTTTAAGCTAGGGGAGGGTGCTAGGCAAGGGGGTTAAGCCTTCACTCAAGAGAATGAGGCCCTAATAATGGGCCATGCCTCTTTTGATGAACCCACATCCCACCCTGTAGAATTCAATGATGTCAAAGTGATTGATCTGCTAACCTAAAACAAACTCAACACACCATTTTCTAAATACACCCCCTCATTATTATAGGGAGGTTTGCCAAATACTATAAACTATCTATCCATCCAATTTTCTAGAAATAGTTAATAAATGCACTAGTCCACACAAATGTGTTTCTTTGTGACTAGAGGTTGTGTTCTAGTTCTTGAGTTAATAAACAATGTCATCAATTCTTGTTTTATAATGTTGAGGTCTTAAACATGGTTTTTATATAGACCAATCTTGTAATAGTAAAACATTCCAACCCTATAATCATAAATGTGTGTTAACTAATTTTAGACATTTACAATAAAAATAATGATAACAACTAGAAATATAACTCATAAAAAGAGTAAGAACTTTTTAGTATTTTTGAGTGCCCAACCTTACATCAATTTCAATGTTTATATTTTCTAATTCTAAATTGAGATTTCATCTAACTTCATATAATAATATTGAACTTTCTAACAATATAAATTACATATTTAATTAAATACGTTGCATTTAATCCACACATATTATTATTATTATTATTATTATCTAATTTTAAGGTCACGGCCAAGCCAGACACCAAATTGGTGTATGAAACACCCTTATTTGTGGAACAAGGGACCCACCTCCACGCAGATCAATCTACAAAAACATACATAATTTACGAAGGCATACATACTCTACCCCTCCATTCTTAAACCTGTATAATTATAATTTATTATTTTTTAAAATACATAACACAATCCAATTCAATCAAATACTTTCTGAACCAATTGATCACTTCAGCGAAATCCTAAAGTACTTCTTGATTTGCTCAACAACTCAGGGCTGATATATATCAATGGGCAAGTCAAAGCCACTTTGTCCAATCACCACATCTCATGTGTGCTCTGTAGATAAAAGTGGCCCGGTAAAAACCATTTTATCAAATTAATACGGCTACAAACGCTCTGCAACATCATCACGCTAAGTAAATATAGTCAGAGTTAGAATTTCAAAACAAAACCAGCCATCAAATTGACCATTTTCACATTTCCCTGGTCAATTTTTACAATTTCAACCAAAAATACCTTGCCATTCTCGTAAAATTTTAAGCAAATTCCATCCCCGGATACGGTCAACTGAAGATACTTATGAAAATAAAGTGCAACATCATCGCTGATGCACTTGCCACGTTGCCACGTCATCCATGACTGGTGCAGATCGGCATTCTAGATACATCTCTACCTACCACACCACCTGGCGTTAGGTATGTGCATGAACCTGCTGTAGGTAATGTCGGTCTTCTAGTTCTTATAAATTAATTATAATCAATTTCACTAAACCTTCTAGTTCTTATAAATTAATTATAATCAATTTCACTCAACATTGTTCTTCATCGACGTGTGTGAGAATTGTTATTTCACCAAGGTTTTGACATTTGTTTTGCAGACATATTTATATAAAAGTAATTCTCCAGGTTAAGATGGCAGCACTGTAAGTATAAATCACTGCATTGTTTGATTATATATTTAATTTATTATATCCAAAGTTGTACCCCATTTACTAAAATATTTTCGGTGACATCGTTTTGCTCCACTGCAGCTATGCAATTCCACCCATTCTTACGTCCAAATCTGAGCCTCCTCCATTGTTTGATGGAACGACCAGGTGGGTAGCTAAATTTTTATTGTTACTCTATCTAAATTATTACTTTCTGTTGGATTTTGTATAGTATCATACTCTGTTTAGCGATTAAATACTGAAATTGATCTGGGGTTTGCAGATTGTATATCAGTGTGACATGCCCATATGCCCAGCGAGTTTGGAGTGCCAGGAACATCAAGGTTTTTATCTTGCTGATCCCCTGTTTTGTGTGGGTAGGTCTTCTATTGATATAAGATACCATTATGCAACGACTGAAACGATTGAAAATAAAATGCAGGGTCTTAGTCAGATTCAGTTAGTTCCGATTGATTTGCAAGACAGACCAGCATGGTACAAGGAGAAAGTTTATCCTCCAAACAAGGTTGGCTCTTGTTTCTATATTTATCTAATTTTATTTTGCTTTTAGTTACTCAAGGGCAGTTGGATCCGCTATTTGGGTCATGGTTTAATTGCTATGTAATTAGGGCCTGTAGTGTAAAAACTTTGTTATGTTGATCCTAGTAGATGCAGAAGAGAAATTAGATGGGTTGGTCCTGGTAAACCTTAGCTCAGGTAACAGGGAACACGCTTGCACATGAACAAGAGGTCTAGCAACATTTTGGTAATTGATAAAGGAGTATTCTGTTTGGCTCAGCGGATTTATTGGGGTGGGGATCATAGGGTTATTGCATGAGCTGGATAAGGCTATTACCTTGCCAAATTTGGGGTCTATCTTGCCACTAACCCAAATATTTTAATATATGTGCATTTTGCTGGCTACAAATTAGTATGTTGTCAGATGCAACTTGAACCTAACAAGTGATTTATGAGATAACATACTGTTGCTTAGGGTTGCATCTTAGGGTTCAGATGCAACCCAAGCTTAAGATCCGCACACTTCTCACTGTGGCGTGATAGATTCGAAGCTTAGGGTTCACATGCTACTCCAAGTTTATGAGCCATCCTCTCACTGTTGCTCGAGAGGCTATAATGAGTTTTTGATCACCACAGTTTTAGCCTTTTACGATTTGGCCATGGAATAAGAAAGACCAACACAGATTTGAGTTTGTTTTTAACATTCCTAGTCAACTAGGATGACGTATTTCTTGTGTGTTTGAAGTGTGATCATCACCAATCTTTCAAGCAAGGAATCTGCAGAAATAGAAGTGCCAAATGTCAAATGTTACAAAAGGGCCAAATGTCTACAAGATATAGAGCTGAACTTGCAAATAACTCACTATTTTCATTTTTTCAGGTTCCTGCCATTGAGCACAATGGCAAGGTCACAGGAGAGAGTCTGGATTTACTCGAGTATCTCGAGAACAATTTTGAAGGACCTAAACTTTTTCCCACGGTATGTGTTACCCTACCTGAATATTGTTAATTTAGGTCATCAGCTAAATCAAAATGTCTCAATGGTCAGGCACTTCGTATTTGTCAATTTTAGTTTATAACCTTGAAGCCGTCAGAGACTTTTCAGGGAAGCAGGGTAGGGTTGGAACCATTTAGCTGTAATACCTTTAGGAGTTATTGTCTAGGTTTAATGCCAGAGTCTATGCTTTAAAACTTTCTTGCCATTAAACAGGATCCTGCGAAAAAAGAGGCTGCAAATGAGTTACTGAAGTATACAGATACTTTTACAAAAAATGCATTCATCGCTTTGACCAAGCCGGATTCTGAGACTGCACAAGAAGTTGGTAAGAACAATTTTTCACCAGGCATCTCATACATTTGAATAAGATGTCTTATATACAATGGATTATGAAGAGTGTGGGTTAATATAAATGCACTTCCCATGATGACAGGGCCTGCTCTTGATTATTTGGAAAATGCTCTAGGAAAGTTTTCTGACGGGCCTTTTCTTTTGGGTCAATTCAGTGTGGTACGACATCTTTATATGTTGTTTGCCATTTGACCTTATATTATATTATGATCCCAATTGACAATTTAGAGATGTATACTGCAGGTTGACATTGCATATGGTCCTTTCGTTGAAAGATTTCATGTTGTGTTTCCTGCATTGAAGAATTATGATATCACAGCTGGTAGGCCGAAACTATCGATATGGATTCAGGCAAGTTAAACTTCTCTTTTATTTGCATTACTCCCTATTTCCAGCGGGGTGCTAAAATGATTGGTTTTCGATTTTCATAATAAATTTTGTGATTATGTGATAAAAATGCTTAATAGTATCCTGCCTTGAATACAGGAATTACATAAGATTGAAGGATATGCGAAAACAGTATCCGATCCCGAGTCAATTGTTGAAACATACAAAAGGATACTGGTAGGTCGATTCTAATGATACATACTTTGAATAAAGTTGATTCACAATTCATCTCTTACACATCTTCTCTTAGATTGCATTGCCTAGGTGTCAAGTGATATAAAATATCTTAAACTCATTTTCCTTTATTGTTATGCAGGCTAATCATGCAAAATAGCTGTGATGGCGGGATGTAGAAATGATCGAAGGCTGCATACATATAGTACAATAAAATCTCTTGAATAGGAGAACTTATTATTTTTATATTTGTAAAAGAACTTGTAATAATTTTATTTTTATATTTGTAAAATAACTTCGTAATCATTTTTGTAGTTGCAAAAATTTTAATGATACATACCACTGTCATTAAGCTGGCATGTATGGAGTTAATAGTTATTAATAAAATTAATATCTTAAATATATCAATGTGTTTATTATATATATATATATATATATATTTTCAATAGAATGTGTTTATTCTATTTCTCAATGGAGAGAGGCGATTAGGATTTTGGTAAGGTCTGAGTTTGGTAAGTTCTGAGTTTTGGTAAGTTCTGAGTTTTTTTATTCAGATGGATTACAATTAATTTTTCACATTTTCACATGATATATAATTTTATTTTTATTATAATAAAATAAAATAAAATAAAATAGATACATTTTAAATAATAAAAACCATTCTTTTCAAAATTTCTTTTCTTTCAAATTTTGAAAACAGTTTCAAAATGGAAAAGAGTTAAAACATGTCTTATTTATATCTTTTTCAAGTTATTTTTCTTTCAAATTTTAAAAACACAGTCAAAATGGAGAAGAGATAAAATATATTTTTCTTTCAAACCTAAAAAACAGTCAAATGTTAAAAAGAGTCAAAATGGAGAAGAATTAAAATATATGTCATTTATAAATGGAGAAGAGTTAAAATATATCTCATTTATATCTTTTTCAAGCTATCTTTCTTTCAAATTTTAAAAACATTCAAAATGGAGAAGAGTTAAAATATATCTCATTTATATCTTTTTCAAGTTAGTGCATGGAAAAGAGTTAAAATATATCTCATTTAATTTTAAAAACAGTCAAAATAGCCGAGAGTTCAAATATATTTCCTTTATATATCTTTCAAAAGAGTTAAAATATATCTCATTTAATTTTAAAAACAGTCAAAATAGCCGAGAGTTAAAATATATTTCCTTTATATATCTTTCAAATTTTAAAAACAGTCAAAATAGTGGAGAGTTAAAATATATTTCATTTATATCTTTTTTCAAGTTAGTGCATGGAGAAGAGTTAAAATATATCTCATTTATATATTTTTTAAGCTAGTGCAGAAGAGAGACTGTATCTCATTTATATCCTTCTTCAAACTAGCGTAGAAGAGTTAAAATATGTCTCATTTATATCATATTTTAAGCGAGTTAAAATATGT
Organism: Pinus tabuliformis; assembly: GCA_031772625.1. Classification (NCBI taxonomy): domain Eukaryota; kingdom Viridiplantae; phylum Streptophyta; class Pinopsida; order Pinales; family Pinaceae; genus Pinus; species Pinus tabuliformis. The sequence goes on from CM062810.1 coordinate 518,912,895, forward strand.
CTCATTTATATCATATTTTAAGCGAGTTAAAATATGTCTCATTTATATCTTTTTTAAGCTAGTGCAGAAGAGTGAGGCTGTATCTCATTTATATCCTTCTTCAAACTAGTGGAGTTAGACTATACTTTTATGTATTTTTCAAAAATTAGAAGAATTAGACTTCACTTCATTTTTACTGTAGATTTATTCAATTATAAAAATAAATAATACTAGCATTGCTACCATATAATTTAAATGGTTGGCAAAGGCAATATGCATCAATTCATAATAACTAGCAATTGGCCCAAAATGTGCAAAGGGAGGCTCATAGGTTTCTTTTTGTAGATATGTATGCCATATGTTTTGGCATATTTTAATTTATATGGATCTTTATTATATATAATAAACTTAAACTAAAACCACTAATTTGATATACCTCTAACAAAATACTAAAAATAGAAATAGAGAATAACAACTATTAGAAACCACCATTTAAATTCAATTAAAATAATTGGATTATAAAGTTATTATGTTCACAAGAGAATTATTATTTTTATATTATAGTGTGAGCAAACCTCTTTCTTGCAAAATTTAGGGTATAAACATCCATGTAAAACAAACAACTTGTGTAGCTTGAGTTTGTAGGCTTAATGTGCATGTTGTTTAGAATTGAAAAATGGTTGAGAGAGGGTTGATATGAAAGATTATGCATGGATGGCGTGCTTAATAAGTCAATGGTATCACCCGGATGCGGGTGCCACAAACGAGAAAGAGGGTACGCCACATGGTGACCATGGGCGGCCTCAAGCATGGAAGAGGTATTAACTGCCCTCCGCCGCCCTGGATGGCAAGCGTGAGAGCAAAGGCGCGAGGGGACGGCAATTCATTGCCAGGACGGAGCCCCATTAACTGTTGCAGAGGGGAGTTATGGCATCCCAGGACCGAGGCAAACCAGCGCAGGATAAATATGTTAAGAGTATGGAATGTAACGCATGGAATCAAGGTCGCATTGTGGAACCGGGTCTCTGGACTTCTGCTCTCCAAGCTCAGGCTCAAGAACTTCCGTTGGCAATTGGAGGTAGATACAGAGTGGCAAGGGTGGGTGAAGGTGGTCTCACACCCTCCATATCCTTCGCCCCTGCTCTGTTACGCTCAACGAAAAGCATGGTGCGCCCAAGACAGAGACTCATCAGCCGTCGAGGCTCCGGAAGAGGGGGAACTTCACGGCCTCCGATTGCCAATCCATCCTCAAGCTGTTGCCATTGTTTGTGCCACCAAGTGGCTGAAGCACACCCCATTCAGTCGACCCAGTTCATGGACGCCAGGACTCCAGATTCGAGCTCTGCCCCGCTCCTTGCTTTCGGAACAGCGGTATTCTCTTTTAGCAGTGCTCAGGGAAATTCAAATATTAATGCTCATGTCTCGGTCCTTTTCCTGGAGGTACCGAAAGAGGAAGCTGGGGAGCAACCCCGTGCCCAAGCTCATCATGCTGAAAGTTCCAGAGCTGCTGAGGGAAGAACAGAGGAACAACCTGAACCGGTGGTCGCTCCACCACCGACTCAACCGGCGTCTGCTTCAGGCAAGGCCAAGGTTGATTGGGGACCTCCCCCGGAAGGCGAATACTGGATTTATGAAGAAGAATCAGACGAATAGGCGTCCGCACAATCAAGCTCCTGCCCTCAGACAATGCTCAGGTTTTTTTGTGAATTATTACTCTTATCCTAGGTGCTCAATGTATGTTGGGAATGTCTTTGTTCGGCTTGACAGTTACGTAGTTCTGTGTTTGTCTACGCCCTCGCGAGGGACAACGATGAAGAATTTCCACTTCTCTCTTTCGCCCCTGCGTGGGATAGCTAATTTTGCTTTTTCTGTTCCCCAAAGGCCCAAGGCCCCTGCGTGGGTAACCCGTCTCAGTCATGATGCCCTTGCATGGGTATTTAGTCTCAATGGTATTGCTCCTGCGTGGGCGTTCAGTGTCGAAGAGGTTGCCCCTGCGAGGGTAGTTTTTGTGAGCACTATCAATCCAGAGTGCCATCCTTGGCCTCTGGCGACATGATCTCTTGGTTGTAACTGTTATATCAGGTTTATGTAAATAATAGAAATAGCATAGTTTTAACGATAAAAAAAAAATAAGTCAATGGTATCAAAATTATTAATAAAATATATTTTTATGGGGTTGATAATAGATTATTTTGGTGGTTGGATAGTTATAAAAATATTTTTGTAAATTATAATAATGAATAATGAATAGTATTTGCATATTTATGAAAGTTTAAAGACAAAATGATGTACAATATAGCTATGAAAATAAAGGTAATAGGATCTATGGGAGTAGTCCAATTGGCTATGATAATGTTATAAAGTAATATGTAAAGTATGAAATTTCAAGTTTAAATCCTCATAGGTTAGGCAAAAAAAAAAACCAATGTGAAATTAAAATAATATATTTAAATTGCGTTTTGGGGGCTCTCCATTAATTAAACTCTGATTTCATCAACCTCTCGAAATTTTGTTAATTTAAGTATGAAACAATGTGAATCATTGATTATTTTGGGACTTGCCAAAATATATAAATTTTGGTACTGTATTCCTTGTTTTGTCACCAAGTATTTACGGAAACCAGCGATTCTACCAACGCGTTTATCAAACATAACCAAATTGTTCTATCATCAAGAACTTTGACGCTTAAAATTTCACTTTTCAATTTAAGATCATTTAATGTAAACACCAAAAGTGCTACTGGAAATACATGCCATATGCATGGTTTTTTTTTTTTTTCTCAGTAAAAACTAAATCTATTAAGAGGAAGTATGGTACAATAAGAAGATACATCCAAGAGAGGCAAGAACACAAGCTGCCGAAAAGGATAGGCTATCCACCTCGGCCCCTAAAAAGGAAAAGAGAAGAGAGCTTATGTTGAGCACGAAGAAACAAGGAGAACATTTGAGCCAGAGCCAAACAGAGGAATCTACCCAACATGTGTAGAATCAGTTATACGGCATTTTTTCCCTTTCTTTTTACCAACTTTGACCCAATCAAGAGGACTTTGCTGAACCAGAATGATTTGCACATTGAGCTGAGCTGACGGGGAGGGTTCCTTGTCTGAGTCCGAAGTGGAGGATTCATGATTTCTTTTCTGTGAGAATGGAGGGACAGACGAAACCTCAGGATCGGTCAAGGGCGGATCCTGTGCCGGTGTTGCTTCCATTCCTTCCTCAACCTCTTCCTCTTCATCCGAGCTGAAATCGAAGTCATCCATGGGGGGAGGATCATGAGGCTTCCAACTTTTGGATTTCTGCTTGGGACTGACTTTCTTCTTTTGGGCAGGCATCGTGGGACAAGAGCCCTTAAGGTGCCCTGTGTGATGGCAGTTACGGCAACGAAATGCTGTGTTCTCATAGTCCAGGGTCTGAGTCCAATGGAAGTCTCCAATTTTGAGATTGATCTGGTCAGGAAGACCTTTGCTCATGTCTATCTCTGCACAGATTCTGGCAAAGGTATATATTCCTTTTTCCCCTCTTGATACGTCTGTGTCGAGAAAGCGGCCTAGAGAATTTCCGATCCCTTGGAATACTGCAAAATGCCATAGGTGTGCTGGGAGATTTGGAAGTCTGACCCAGATGGGGAGCTTGGTGATGACCACTGTAGAGGGATCGAAATCTGGGAACCAAGGGGTGAGGAATAAACCTGTTGAGCCCCAGAACCACGGGCCTGCTGTTAAAGCTTTCTGGTAGTCCTCATCTAGAACAAACACTACAATGAAGAAGCCCTTTGAGCATAGCAGCACCTTGCAATTGTTGGTCCAGTTAGAGTGAATCCATTGGTAGAGGTCTGTTGTGCGCGGCCATAGCCCATTGAACCTGCAAATGATGGCTTGTTCTTCAAACGTTTGGGTTTGCTCATCCAGCGATGGATGCATGATTTCAATGGAGGGGGTTTCCTCCAATTTGTCCACCAGAAAAGGCTTGGGAGCCTGAACTGGTGGAACAATTTTCTTAGGCATCTGCACATGGACAGCGTCTTTGTATGAAAACGTCTTCGCTGAGGATCACTGTCCAACAGCTCCCCCTCTCAAGCGAAGGGAAAGAGTAATGGATGCATTTCTTTTAATGCTGTAAAAAAATAGGGGGAGAGGATCTTCAAGTTGTTTACCTTCATGGAGAAGTCTTTGAGCTGCAGAGGGTATCCCCAGGTTGAGATCTAGAGCATGCTTGAGGTCCTGCACAAGATTCGACGGGCTCACCCAATGTAGCAGAGTTTTGCTGGAGATAAGCCTGATCTGGATCTGGAACTCAGCAAAAAGATCAGGGTTCTACTTTCCTTTGCATGTTCCAGGCGAGAGAAGGCTGAAGCTTTGAAGGGTCTTCTCCTCCTGAACTTGCCGCAAGGGGATATGAGGAGGAGAGGAAAGGGTCCAGAGATTATTGAATATGTCATGCGTTCCGCCCAGAAGGGCTTCCAGAAGATCCATTCAGGCCGAACCAGGAAACTTGAAAAATTTTGAAGATCTAGAACAGAATGTTTGTTATTCTAGGGTGACAGAGAAGGCACTGAAATGTGCGAGCAGCCTTCTAGAACAGAGTGATTTCTCCCGGGAGCCGCCGTCTGAGGAGAGACGAGAGAAGAATCTGCGCGTTCTTCCTCAGCCGCTGCATTTGCATTCTGATGGAGGCGGCTGGCACGAGATGCTGCAGTAGAGGTCCCAGATCTAGCAGCTTCAGGGCCGAAGGCGAAGCAAAAGAGGGGGAGGGGTGCTTTCAGAATGTATTGGAAACCCGACGTATCAGAAATGCAGTAGAGCGGAAGTCCCTGATTGAAATGCGCTTCGCCTGCATCAACAGGGCCGTCCAGAGGCTAGACGACGTCCGAAGGCGAGGAGGTGGTGATAGCTGAAGGTGAGGAGGCGGCGACTCTGCAAGTAGGGTTCATCTTCGACTCACAGTGCGTCAAGTGTGACAAATGTTGATGGCTTGTACTAAAATCATGCCATATGCATGGTTCATTTTAATTGTATTTTTCTTTTATGATGATCAACTTCTATACCAATCCAATGGGGGTTGAAAGTTTATTGAATATGAGCGACAATGTCATATAAATTGCAATTTTTCTTCCCATAACACTAGCAACTTTATTGGACCTTATTTTTCATGCTATATAAACCCCAGTAACAATGTTATAAAAAAAACCTTTATCCTAAGATGAAATATGTGTCCCTCAAAGACTATAGTGGGGGATGTAATACTTAATTATGTTCTTTCCAAAGTGTTCATGCCTATTGCAATTTGTTTGTCTTTATCATGTTCGAACGTTCAGTGATTTTCCTCCTTGTAGCATCGACCCACCTCGGGGTTTGAGTGCGCTCTGATGACATAAGTTGGTTGTTCAACAAGAGGCTCGGTAGGCAACATGAAAACCTTCTCATCTATTGTGAGAGCCCTTTGAAAGAAGATAATATCTCCATCTTCAAACTCGCTATTTTCCCACAAGCCATTTGAAGCAAATATTAGGATTTGGTCTTGTGGTTTGAGAAGCTACACATGTATTGATGGTTTTGCTGTCGATACTAGCCTCTAGATTGGGACTAGACACAAAAATTGAGCAAACAAAGGGTCCTTGTTGAACTCTAAATTTGTTCAGACACACACACACACACACACACACATACATATATATATATATATGACACGCCATACACCTTGTCTTAAAACAACGATATGTGCATCATTTGGGTGAAGCACTTTTAATTCCTTCTGGACCTCCTACATAGATATGTTATGTTCAACAGAGAATCTCTTTGCTTTAACTGATTTCTTTGTTGGGCATAAACTGCCCAAAACAACTCTTGAATCACCAAGATTTGCAATATATAACATATTATTGGATATTTCTCCTACAAGACAACAAAATTGTTGAAAATAGCACCAAGAAATGCTAAATATAGAAGTGCTAAAAATAGCATTGCTATAAATAGCATTTTGGGATACATTCCAATTTTAGTTAGTCCCTGAACTAAAACTGAAAATTAAAATTTGAATTTGATCTTAGCAGCTGTTTGAAAAAATAATTAATTAATTCATCTTGAGTTAATTAGTTGGAGAAAATCAAACATGAAGCCTATGTGAAGACATGCAACAACTGTCCCTTTGATTGAGGAAGTTATCCATCAATTAAGGAGATAAGGTTGAGTTGTAATTTTGAGTTGTAATTAGTTAGCTCAGTTAACTGAGTTAAGTCCAGTTAGATTAGTTCCAACAGTTGGAGGAACTAATTGTGAGTTCAGTTAGTTAATGCATGCATGCATGTAACTAGTATACTTCAGATAACTGAATATTCTCTCATAAATAACTCATGCATGTCAATTTAGTCATAGACCTAGTTGAGATCAGATGATGGGACAATGTACTATTAGTTGTAGGAATATTCCCATGAGGATATCTCTTGCATGCAAAAGGAATTCTTTCCTTGAGGATTGTGCAGTTAGATCAAAGGTCAAAGAGTAGTGTGAGAGGTAATTCACATAGGTGGCAGCTTTTGGACCCCAAGAGAAACTGCACAAGGAAATAGGAGGCTTGGAGGATTGAAGGAAGGCATATGTTGTGTCTATTCAGTCTATGAGCTGGGTTGAGAGATTGTATTGAGCGCTGGATAGCTTGTGAGCTAAAGCTTTGTGTAATCTCTGATATATTTCCACTTGTTTGATAATACAGATAGCAGGGCTTTCAGTGGTGGCTTTCCCTAGATTATTCTTCTGTGTTAATGTGATTGATTTCTCATTCTCTGTTATATGTGTTCTAAATTGATCATGCTCAAATTCATTAAACTTCCGCAAGTTTGTTTGTAGAAGTAGATCTAGTATTTTGCTTTAGTTTATTGCATTATCAAGTGATTTATAGTGGGAATTTCTACAAAAATCCTACAAAAGCAATCTATGGTTGTGTTGGCCAAGTCCTTTTAACAACATGCAAAAATTATTCTTCTATGGTATTGACTGCTTTCAGAGGAATTTTTGCAGACATTCCTCTTGCTCTGAGGCAAATCCATGGAAAAGTTGCATAAAAAGCACATATACAGATCCCTTCATCCAATAGATGCTACAACCCCAGTGGTGCACATGCAACCACTAATCATGTTGTTTACCAAGCATCAAGCTGATCCCATTAACATTTCACTACTCAGGGCTAAAAAATTGGAAGTCGTTGTTTCAATTAGGAACCAATTGTTGAATAATGTTGTATTACGCTTCAAGAGCTAAAATTGCTCATAAAGAGCCAAATATGCCTCAAGATTATATATATATATATATATATATATATATATATATATATATATATATATATATATAACAATTATAAAAACCTGACATGTGAAATGATTACCCCCAATGAAACTGCTTTCATTCCGAAAAAAATTTAGCCACGACTTCTCATCATCGTCCTCAACTTCTTCTAAACCAAGGTTCACCGTAAGCTAGGATTAAGAACTCTGGTTACTTTTCAACCACGATATCACGTTCACCTGCTTGGACCGGTGATACATCTGGGCAGTTTCGGAATACTCTTAACAAAGAGCCCAACTAGAATCATCCTTGTCATGGCCACGCTGGCAGGGTTTCTGTGAAGGCTCGACCGACCCAACGAGCACCTATCATCAGCCAGTACAACAGACGGATAACCTCGAGACCCCGTTGCCACCCTGTCGTTTCCCATTGATGATCAAAGAAGTCTCGTCGTATGTAACTTGGGCTTTGGCATTACATGATCTCAACGCAACTAGTTTTGGGTGAGACATCTTGGATTCCAGAGCCTAGCGGTGGACACATAAATTTTTGTGACAACACATCTTCCTCGCATAATTCGCCGGAATATACTCTCATTGCTCTGCTCCTACTGAACATAAAAGGAGGTGGAGGAGGCAACAATAGGGTGATTGAGCTTGAGAGGATTTATATGATAATTCTTTGTTGGCCATGGTATCACCCCAAGGCATGTTTTGAGGCTTAAAGCGCAAGTTTTAACCAAATCCTTGTAAAAGCTCCACGAATTATGGGCGCGGAGCGCGAAACCATAATAGAGTCACAGGGTTGTCTGCCCTAGTTTTTGTAACGTATTGTCGGCTTGATAGACCTACCCATGGTCTGCGGACCATGCGATTGTATAAATAGAGCGAGGCTCTAAGAAGAAGAGAGGATAACTAAGAATAAAAGAATAATGAGTCGAAGTAATTGAGTCGAAGTGGAAAAGGTGTCTTGGGGTCGTAAAGTAGGAGAAGGATTTGCATCTGAGTACGTAGAGGCCTAGTAGGCTTCCGTTGAGTGTGCGGATCCCTGCAGCTGAGTGCACAGGGCAGGTTGAGTCTGTAACTATTGGAAGAATCAATAAAGAGAATTTTACCATATTTCTATGTATCTTGTCCTGTTTTAATGTATGATTGGGTATAGATTGCAAGTGTGCTGTTTATTTGCTGCACGAACTCATATGAATGTTTTGTATAAATAAATATAACATAAGGCATCCATGTACGCGAAGGTAATTAACTTATATAAGAAGATAAGTAAGATCTCGGGTGCATCTTAAGGGAATAGCGCAGAGCGCTTCTCTAGCAGTGCAGAAGCTCCACAACCCCCATTAGGGCTACGCGAAGGCAGTGTATCAGGGGGTGAGGAACAAGGAAGTGCATGAAGTAACCTTCGCACAGGGACGAACAGTTGGATCGAACCAGACCCTCAGACATCTCAAGGGTGTGGAAACCTGGTCCCAGCACTCCCCCATACTACTTTGGGTGAGACCTCAGTCCGCGTTTCATGGACTGTTGCCGAAAGGGCCAGTAGTACAGGGATTTTCTTGGCTAATTAACTCTAAACCTAGGTCAGGCTCCAACAAGCCAACAAATGGTTCCATTTCCGGGACAGGATCTGCATAGAGATGTCTGATGTCGTATCACTAGAATCTGACAAAGAAAGGAATTGAAGATTGGTTGGACAAAAAGATTCACGAGTTCGCAACGCAGGAAAACAGGAATCCGCGACTATCAAAGGAAGAGTGGTTAGACTGCTACTTATATACAGAGATCCACAAAATTTTCTTCACATCTTTCCCTACTGAGCTATATGAGTGGATTGCGAAGCTAGCAGATAACCAAGGAAGGTGTAAGCTCAACAGACCTATTGTGTGGACTCTAGAATTGGTGCGCAGCTTGGAACCATCGGAGGATAAGATCGCACGCGCTATTGGTCATTGGCTCGATCGAATTATAGGAGGATTCATCACCGAGTTCGCGGTAGATACTTCAGTCAGTTATAGTGAGGTAGAACAACACTTCCTCAAAGGACCGCGAGGTAAGTACGTTAAATCTTGGAACACTTGGATTAAAATGTTACTGTGAGAGAAACAGGTTATGCAAATAAATTGATGTTAGGGGCTACGCGAAGTGGGAGATTCTACAGAAATGAAGGTAGTACCGAACTAGAAACTAGCCCCTTGATTTAACTTCCGCGAGGGGGCAAGGAAGAGATCGCGAAGGTCTCCCCAAGAAGTGCAATTAGTTTGATAAGGCATAGGATTTCGCACATACCACCCCCACCCACACCACCACCAGTTTCACCGTCTTCACCCCCATCTTCGCCCATACCACCTCTGCCACCACTGCGAATTGATATGGCAAGCGCGATAAAGTTGCCAGTGTTCAAGGGAATAGGGAATGGAGATCCAAACCAGTTTTGGTTCGTGATAACAGTTGTATGGGGGGCCAGGGAATCACGGACGACAATATAAAGAAAGCGACGTTGGTCAGTGCTTTGTAGGATCGTTAAGAATTCCCATGAAAATCCGAATGCGGGGATCACGGATATCCAAGCTGCGCTGAACAAAGAATTTAGCAGGCTGAAGTCAGAGACACGGTCGATTATTGGGTTCAAAGAAATCACACTGCTTCAAGGTGAGACCCAGTGGGAATTGGATCAGAGACTGCAGTGTACAATTTGTGAAGCTAATATAACCTTGAGAGATGGACAACACCACGCATGGTTTGTAGTGTCGCTAACGCCGCATCTAAGGAACGCGTTGTCGCAATAGAGGCTAACCAGTCAGGTCGAGGCCTTAGAGATCGCAATGAGGCTGCAAGAGACCCCGATACATAATCCTAACCTGGGAGTTCAGCGGATCCACGCGCAGTTGAAAAACTTGTGCCTTGATATGCAGAGTTTGAAACAAGACAGGATAGCTCACCCAGAAGTGCGCGAGGAGGTATGGTGCGTAAAGTGCAAAGGTCAAGGACATGACAAGGACCACTGCTCAGTGTTCGCAAATTACCTTGTGGGAGGAGGACCAATGCCATTAAGACCGGAGGCACAAGCAGGACTGAGCATGACCCCTGCATTATGGTGCATGATTTGTCAGATAGGAGGAAAACATGCTATAGATAACTGCCATTTATTGCAAAAGTACACACAAAATTCGCAACAGTTGTTCTATAATTTCTGTAGGTCAGTGGGACATGATGAGCGCACCTGTAGAAGTTATGAGCTGATGATGGATCAGACCCCTACCTACAGAGTTCAGGCCGAAATGCGGCCCCTTGAGCAGAACTCAGGGATGGCACGAACCAGATTTCAAGGGCGCGGACGAGGCCGAGGTGGATAAGGACTAGAAAGAGGTTGCAGACAGCGAATATGTTACAATTGCGGAGGACCAAAACATTATGCCCGCGATTGTACGAATCCAACGTGACCATCATGTTTGTATTGTACACTGTTCAATCATGAGACGGAGGATTATCCCACACTGATAGCAAGGTTGCATGATAAAGAAGCACTCCAACCTCCCCTGACTCAGAACTTGCAAATGATGAGGTCTGAGCCGCACGAGGTAGACCCTAATATAAATATTGTGCTCCGAAGTGGAATTACGACAGGGGATGACAAAGGCAAGCAGCCTGAAGAAATTACTTGGGTTTGCAAGGCTCAAACGAAGGAACTAGAGTTCGATTTGGAGCGTTCTAAGGAAACCTTCATGGAAGCCAAGAAGAGCTTTGCTAAGGCCTCCACTTAGGAAGTAAAGATAGACTGGAGCTGAAAATGGACCCATCAATGCTCACAACGTTCCTGGAAACATGCATGAAGCTGCTGCGCGACAACAAGGCTGTAAAGGGGCTACAGGAACTCATAGATAGATGCGCTGGGACCACGCAAGGAGAACCGTGCGTAGTCCAGAAGCTCGGAAAGCACTCAACGCGAATGGGAAGGGAGATGAGATGGACCGCAAAGATTGGGGAATATGAGATGGACCAAGTGATTTTGGATCTAGGATCGGACGCGAACATCCTAACGAAGCAGACACGGGAGCGCATGGGAAAGCCTACACTACAATGGTCTCCTATCCAACTGCGAATGGAAAACCAACGAAATATCCTCCCAATGGGGAGATTGTAGGGAATCACAGTGGATATCGAAGGAGCAAGAGCGCTAGCAAATTTCGAAGTGATAGAGATTATTGATGACAGCAATCCCTACCCTGCGCTATTGGGAATAGATTGGGCCACTGATATGAATGGGGTGATAAATCTGAAGAAGCGAAAGATTATTTTTGAGCAAAAGCCTCTACGCGTGGTTGTACCTTTGGACCCTGCAGAAGGATCGCGCTACATGGAGCCGATGCACGACTACGATAGCGACGATGACTTGCACTGCATCTACAAGATTACCACGCGAGAGCAAGACTAGGTGAATCTGACCGTAGATGGACGAATCTCATGGGAGCGGGAAAACTCCTGCACATTAGAGTCAGACGAGGAAATAGAATGATGGCAGAACCGGTTACACGAGGTAACCACACTAAATTGCAACATGATGACGAGATCATCGTACTACGTAGCAATAGAGGTAAGATATTTGCCTACGTATGATGGGTTAAGCGAGGTGGATGACTTCCTGAACATATTTGAAAAAGAAGTGTCGGAACAACAACATTTCGACGCTTTGAAATGGGTACTGCGCGCTACGCCTGCAAGGTGGTGGGGTACGCACCAAAGAAGTTTTGAGGACTAGTGCGACTGTAGAATAATGATGCGCATGCGGTTTGGGAAGCCTCAGATGCGATTAACAGACAAGATTGCCAGACGAAACAGTCCACGTGCCCACCTATCCAGATGGATACATGCATCTGGTGCGAAACCTGCACGGATGCACACAGTCTTCACGTTAGGAGACACGGTCAGTAAGTAGGTGCAGGCAAAGAAATGGCGCAAATGACCCCTCCGGTTGGAACCACGTAGTATGGAAAGACCAAGTGCACAGAAGGTTATATCAATGCAGAAGCCTTTAGCAAAGTACACGAAGCGCTGAACAAGGTCCATAATGCGAAGCGGACTCACTGGGACCTGCATGTACCAACGGTTCTATGGGTGTATAGGACCGTGTGCAAGAACTTGACGGCACAGGAACCTTCGAGGCTAGAGTATGAAGCAAACACTGTAATCCCCATGGAGAATGAAAGGCCTAGTCCGCGCATAGCAGCACCGGTAGATATGACGGTTTGCGAAGCCTGGAAAGAAGGGATCGCATAGTCGAAAGAAGAAAAACGCTTGGACTTGAGGAAGAAATCCAACCGGGAAATTTTAGGCTCCAAGAACTTGAGAGAGAAAGGGTGCGATTAAGGAAAAAAAGCGCTTTGGTAGAAGCGGAAGTCAAGAAGCTGGAGGACGGGATATAGGACAATTTTCTCGATAAGAAGACCAGGGTGACAAAACAAGGTGCGCATGATCACACTGACAATTTTGAGCACTATTTTCTCGAATTGATCAGTCATATGCCTTGGCTTGGACCTCATATTACTAAGCGAAGTAACCAGGGTGGCGCTCTGCAGATGATGAGGTGTGCAACACTACCATTAACGGTAAAAGGTGGGTATTTCCTACATACACAAGGGAATCATACACAAGTAGAGCGGCCACCTAACTAGCCGAGAGAAGTATAGTCTTATCACTCCAGGCAATTAGAAGGAGGCGCAGGACTATAAACTATTTTGCCCGGGAGTTGTGCGATGTTGGAACTGCGCGCAAAAGCAAAGAGTCACAAGGTCCACGACCGCGCATGGGGGGCTGCGCTGCCACGCAGGTTCGCCGAAAAGTGACCGTTGGAGTCATTATTCACGATGTGATACTCAACCTGAGACCAAATGGAGCGGGCGTCAGGCATTTAAGACACGGTTTATGGGCAGGATTTGAGAAAATTTGCCGCCAAGGGAGCATTAATGAACCGGATTTAGGGGGAACGGTCGAATTCAAATTCAAAAGGCGCTATAAATTACAAAGGACTGTCTAGCAAACAACACTTTGTCATTTGCGAATTGAGCAAAGCCCTGTTTTTTTTGTGTCGAGCGTTGATTGAGCCCTTGAGTTCACGAGGGATAGATTTCTGGACGGACATGATGGCAGCAGCTGAGGAAGTTATGGAAATAATAGAGATGACCGTTGAAGAGGCCACGAAGGCCCTAACTGTGGGGGGTGCCTCGGAAGGCACCTAGATTGTGGCAGAAATCCTGAAATCACCGCGCACGCCAAGACCAAAGAAGGACAAACAAGCAATAGTTCCCGTACGTGTGTCCCTGTGGAACCCGCTGCGCACCAAGCTGTTGATGGAAGAAAAGGGGAAAGTTGTTACCATCAAAACCAATGGGGAAGAAGAATACCTAGAGGACCTTATCATCGAAGAAGATGAGGACGAAGGCATGTAGGAGGAAATTGAGCCTGCGTAGCCTCCAACAAAGCTGCTCGCTTATATCCCCCTGCAGAAGGGGAAGACTAAAGTACCCAAGGACCTTGACGAGACCAAGAGCTCGCTCTAGACCCTGCTCCTCCCAGACAACATAATTTTTTAGGGCACGCACTTGGGACAGGTGCCGAGCTTAAAATTTGAAGATTGGGACCTCGCTGACCACGAGAAGCTCCCTCACCTTGAGACCGCGCACCTCATGAAGCCTAAGCAGAACACCGCGGTGGGGGTTACATAATTAGAGCCACAAAAGTGGCTGCGCGAAGTGGAAAAGGCAAGGCTACTTAACCTACTCTGGGTACCGCATTTCCACTGTGCCCCAGTCATAATTTTTGTTATCAGGCAGCTACTTTTCCTGGTGCATGGTGGGTGTTTATGGCTGGAGGAGTCCATCCCCATTACGGAAGATCTGATTCACCGCATTACCTGGCTACTGCACAAAGGAGAGGACCCTGCAGACATCTCAGAGGGGAAGAGCAGTGACTTGGCCATCGCGGGGGCCATTAAGAAGAAGTACAAGCTGTCAAAGAAGAAAATGGGCTATGCCATATCCAACATCAATGACAAAGCAATGAAAGTGGCGACCCAAATACTGGCCGGTAAGGTTATGCACAAGTGCCACGTAGACGAGGTACCCACACCGGTGGTAGCACTGGCTGAGCAGTGCGTGGAGGGGGTCCATTTTAACTGGTCTGAGTTCCTCTGCAAGGAGTTCTTGGAAAATTTCCACGAGGCCCAAGAACAAGGCAAAACATTCCACTATGCATGGCTTCTGCTATCCATAGTACTCGTGGCCGGGGAATTGCCAGAGGATAGTCAATTCCCCATAATTGACAGGGATCTGTCGGAGGCCGCAAAGTATGCTTCGCTCTGGGCCACAAAGGATGCAAATAGGATCCGCGACAGTAAGATATTCTGGGTGTTCATGGAGATGAACCTCAGAATGGGGATCAACCGCAAGCTGCAGTTGTCACCCACTGTCTACAACAGCCTGAAAGGTTTAAAGCGAACATCCACAGTTTATACATCAGAGCGCGCAAGGACTCGACCAAGTAATGGAGAGAGCTACCCTTTGTAGCCATGGATAATGTAATCTTCAATGTACTAGAGACATGGACACTGGAGTGGCGCGCTCCAGACATCATAGAAATAGAGAAGTTGACGACACAGAGAAGGAAAGAGGAGTAGAAGTGCAGGAGGCGCGGGACGCTACACAAACAACAACTGAACAAGAGAAGGCTGCAGCAGTAGCAGTAGTGCAGGAGGCAACCGTGAAGGCATCCAAATGTCACCTTTGCATGAGCAGGAAGCAGAGGAAGAAGAGGGAGGCGCAGACCCACAAACCGCGTCAACCCAACTAAAGCGCCAGCACCCGACCAAGCGAACGAGGCCGTGCAAGAAGGTCAAGGCATCGAAATTGTCTATTGACCCGATCACCCTAACCGAGGGTGATCTGCACGACATCGGCGAGACAATGCGCGATGTCACCTCTGAGGCCCTCCAAAATTTTATGCATGAGAACCAGATTGTGTTGGGGGCCCTCCGAGCGCAACTGCAGGAGTTGCAGGTGCGCACTCCTCGGGTTGGTACCCTTTCGACCAGCCTCACAGTCGGAACAATGGCAACAGAACAGATGTTGCACGCTTGGGTGATGAATTCCATAGTGTTGCAGGAAGGGGCACTAGTGACAACAAATGAGGCTGAAAGGCATACAATTAGCGCATTGAAGGGTATCGGCATCAACATGGTTACACTCCCACGGGAAACATGATATGTTCTGTAGGATGGGATAATTGCAGAACTGCGGGCTAGGGAGAGCCGCGCACTACAAGTCCTCAGCGAGCAGAGAATCAACATGGAACAATTGAGCTTGCAGCGCGATGAAGTGGTGTCGCAGAATCGACAACTGGTACAGGTACTAGATGAAGCTTGTCAAAGCGTCCCTGAGCTGGCCATCCCAGCAAACACACCAGCAGAGGTGCGCATCCACAAGCTAGCAGCAGGGGTGTGTGAGGCGCGGGAGGAAATGAAAAAGGTTCAGCTGGAGCTGAACCTTCAGATCGCATAGCTGCAGTTGAAGGCGTAGTCGTCCACCCCTCCGGAAGTAAGAGAATAGCACGCCAGCGCTATTACAGCGGGACTGGACGAGATTGACGGTGCAATGAGAGATTGCACCGGCATGTTGGAGGAGTCATTTGAGGTTTTTACAAATCTTGAGGAGGACCCCAACATTCAGTGCTTAGAGACAGAGGCGCGAGAACTCCAAGAACAATATGAAAGCATCAAAGGAACTGTGTAGACGGTGGCCCTCACTCAGAGGCTCGCGCATATGCAACATGCCAAAGCGTTGAAAGAATAGGTGGACACAGCATGACATAAGGAAGCAGTCCTGAAGGCACACGTTCATCCTTGGATTGACGAGGCCTTCACCATCACAACAGAAATTGAAGGCAAGCTCACCCAAATGCAGGGGACACAAGTACAGATGCACAGAAGCACTTCCGACACCACTGTATCGGAACAACGCGTACAATAGATCTAGCAGGCAGCAACTCAGTGCGCTGTTGACCTTGCAGCAGTTCGAGTAGAGTTGGAGGGACTCTGCGCAAATATCTCTGCGCCGATAGAGTGACTCGAGGGTGAGTCATGTTGTTTGTATTGGGGGCTTGTTGGGCATGGAATCCCCCCAAGGCATGTTTTGGGGCTTAAAGCCCAAGTTTTGACCAAATCCTTGTAAAATCTCCGCGAATTATGGGTGCAGAGTGTGAAATCATAATAGAGTCACAATGTTGTCCCCCCTAGTTTTGGTAATGCAATGTCGGCTTCATAGACCTACCCATGGTCTGCGGACCATGGGATTGTATAAATAGAGCGAGGCTCTAAGAAGAAGAGAGGATAAATAAGAATAGAAGAATAATGAGTCAAAGTAATTGAGTTGAAGTGTAAAAGGTGTCTTGAGGTCATAGAGTAGGAGAAGGCTCTGTAGCTAAGTGTGTAGAGGCCTAGTAGTCCGCAGCTGAGTGCACGAACCCCTACAGCTGAGTGCGCAGGGTAGGTTGAGTCTGTAACTGTTGGAAGAATCAATAAAGAGAAGTTTACCATATTTCTGTGTATCTTTTCCTGTTTTAATGTATGATTGGGTATAAATTGCAAGTGTACTGTTTATTTGTTGCGCGAACTCATATGAATGTTTTGTATAAATAAATATAACATAAGACATCCATGTACGCGAAGGTAATTAACTGATATAAGAAGATAAGTAAGATCTCGGGTGTGTCTTAAGGGAATAGTGCAGAGCGCTGCTCTAGCAGAACGGAAGCTCCATAGCCCCCGGTTAGGGCTGCGAAGGCAGTATATCAAGGCGCAAGGAACACGGAAGTGTGCAAAGTAACCTGTGCGCAAGGACGAACAGTTGGATCGAACCAGACCCTCAGACATCTCAAAGGTGCGGAAACTTAGTTCCAACACCCCCCCATGCTACTTAGGGTGAGACCTCAATCCGCGCTCTGTGGACTATTGCTAAAAGGGCCAGTAGTACAGGGATTTGCTTGGCTAATTAACTCTGAACCTGGGTCAAGCCCCAACAAGCCAACATTCTTCGATATTCAACATAGGGTTAACAAGAAGCATAAATGCCTAACAATGTCGTCTTCTATGTACGATCTGATCCGTCGGGCCCTCCTGGAACTCCGGCGTAAAAATGGTGTGCACAGATGTCAAGTGGAAAGTAAAAGGGTGGGCCTAAAAAGTTGTGCCCAAATGTGAGACTGAAACAAGAAGTATATATGAAAACAAGAGGTGGACTAATTCAAAAGAAAGGCCTATCAGCCTAAATATCAAAACACTCACTTATCAGTTCATAATAAATATCAAAATACTTAATTCATTATATTTAAAAAATTACAAAAACTAATTAAATTATAGCTTTATTTTAAATTATTATTAATTATAAAAATAATTAATATATATTAAAAATATATACATTTAAAAAAAGCATGGAACAAGATTCTTAATTATGGAGATTTACCCCTACTTTCAAAGATAAAATTTTGATAGGGAACTAGCAACCTCCCGAGATATATGCAACAACCCACAAGTCATGTATATCACATATATCAAAAACTTATAGTTCAGCCTTGGACCGAGACATCTGGAAACCACTAGAACTAGAGTTAGGATCCTAGACTCTAGTGGGATTCCTATCCATCCAACCTTACTATGACAGGCCATGTCGTCAGGGACTTCAACCTCGATGGACAGGATGGAAAATCATCATATCTACAACTCGAGCTACTTTACCATGGAGATTCTTAATCTGTATAATAATAGGATTTCTTACAATACCATGGGCCAATATTATGGCTTATTGATACCACATGTCTAAAAAGTCGTAACTCACTTCATATGACATTTTGGTCATATGAAAATATCTTAGGTGTAGTGTAACTTATAGATGAAATAGTCTTTTTCACTGAAATTCGATTATACAATTTCAAGTAAGAACGTGATTCTTTGTTGTTTAAAACACATTTTTGAATGCATAAATGGATGCAATAGCTTGAAAAACCCCAAGGCCATTCAAACTCTACAGATTAAAACAACTTAAACTCAAGTTTAAAATTTTGGTTAAAATTCCGTCGAAAATATGTCACGAAAAAAGGTCATTTCATCGAAAAATGTCATGAAAAAGGCCATTTTGTCTATAAGTTAGACTACGCCTTTTTTTTGTGCCCAAAAAGCAAGTCATTTCGTCGAAAAAATGTCATGAAAAATGCCACTTCGCCTATAAGTAGCCTACACCCTTTTTTTTACTGTGCTCAAGAAGCTCTCTAGCCCAGTATGGTAGAAATGTTGTAATGTTTAACATTTTGACTAGGTCAAAATAAAATTAAACTTAAAATTATCAACAAAAAATTTTGGCTCGTCAAATACATAAAAATAAAATAAACATAAACATAAACTTAAAATTAATAATTATATTTATAATTACAATTAATTATAATCCATCTTAACTTTGCATCTATCAAACTCAAGTGGGATCAAATCTCTTGAGATGCAAACCTCTTTTAGAGTGAAATTAAATTTGATCCCTCTCGGCCCTTGGTAGATCTAGAGTTAAGATGAATCTTTTAATAACTTTAATTAAAAGAGTTAAAAAAAACATAACTACTTTGGAAATAAATCTAAACCCTAGTTGGCAAGGTGTGGACTCTTGTTGGTTAGCGTCCTAGTTCGCAAGCTCTCGTTTGTTGATTAAGATCATTTGAGTCCTCTCCTAGACAGAGTTTTTCTCCCTTTTGATTGTGGCCAGCTAATTGTTGGAGCATGTAGGAGTTGTTGGGCATCGGGAGTAGAAGACAAAGTCGTCTTCGAGCTAGTATACAGAGCCATGTGCATGAGTTAAAGCCTTAAGTGTGATTTTGAGTGAATCCCTTATGAACTATGTGTGAGTTCAATAGAACATGTTTCCTAAACCTGTGTGGATCAGTGGGAGGCTTAGTGCAAGAATGAACCACTTTGGTGTTTTTTATATAGCTAATAAAAACCCACTGGACATGAAATTATGGGTTACTATCGTTATTGTTGGGTATTTGATAGATCACCTAGAAACTGGACATCAAATCCATGTGGTGCTTGCTATGAAAGACAACTGATAAACAACATGGATAGAGGATTTCAACTCTTGAGACTAAGTGTTACCCCATCTAAACCTTGCATGAAATCCTTTAGAGTTTTAGGTGAATCACATGTGAACTATGTTTCATGTCAGTGCACTGTGTTGTCTAATCTTGTGTGGATTAGTGGGAGGCTCAGTGGAAGACTGAATCACTGTGTTGTTTGTTGTATACTTGATAAAACACCCAAACACGAAATTATGGGTCACTATGGTGCTTGCTAAGTAGTTGATAAACCACCTGGATAGTGGACATCAGACCCTTGTGGTACTTACAATGAAAAGATAGTTGATAAATCACCTAGATAGTGGATTCCAACTCCTAATACTGAACAATACCCCATTTGAACCTTCGGTGAACCCCTATGAATGAACTCAGAGGAAAGAGTGGGCCACTATGTTGCTTACTACTAGGAACAACTAATAATCACCATGGTGCTTGTTGTAAGAACTATTGATAAACCAAATTGGTTCTCATTGTTACATGGTAGTTGACAAACAACCTGGACAATGAACTCCATATTCTGTGTGTTTAACCCAATACCCTATTTGAACCTTGGGTGAAACCTTATGAACGAACTCAAAATAAAGAGTGGGTCATTGTGGTGCTTATTGTTAGGAACAACTGATAAACCACCCTAATTCTTGTTATAGGTACAACTAATCAACCATATTGGTGTTTGTTGTTAAATAACAATTGATAAACCACCTAGATAGTGGGATCCATATTCCAAGTGTTTAACCAAGCCTTTATTATGAATTTCCTCGTCAAGAATTTCCTCAAACACTGGATTCGGCTCAGGGGTGATCAATTGCAAGAAAGTTGTTGTGTAGCTGGCCTATGTTTGGGTGTGTTGAGAAATCTAGGGGAAACTTAATTAGATGATTTCTCTTACTTTGATAACTTCTTATGGTGTTCTTTTAACTTAACTTGAGGTGCTTGTTATTAACTTATTATTTCACTTGATTATTGTTGTGTTCTCTATCATCAAACAACTACCAAACAATGAAGATAAAAGAGACAAGTGGACGCAATGTAGGCTTCTAGCCAAGACAAAAACCTCTTCTCTTGAGAGGAAAACCCACAAGAATCCTCCTCTTGATATAGAATCTTCAAATGACAAATTCCAAGACCTAAGACCCTTGACAAAGACCCCTCCAAGACCAAGTCAACGTTCCTTCTTGATGATATTTCCTTACATAGCCTACGGCAACAAAATTTGACCTTCCAACAATAACTTCGACCCCAACAACTTTGACCTACCATATTTTCCAGCAACTTTTCCAACAACTTCAACCCCAACAACTTTTCTAGCAGCTTCGAACCCCAAAAAATTTCCAACAACTTCGACTTTCAACAAATTTCTACAAATTTTGTCCTCCAACAAATTTCCAACAACTTTTACTTCCAACAACTTCATCCTCTAGTAACTTTACAACAACTTCATAATTTTGTTGCACTTTAAGAGAGAGAGAGAGAGAGACAGACCCAAAAATTTTAATTCTAGTTTCCTTCTTGAACTTCGCTTGCCTTAGGAATTCTTCCTTTTAAAATCAAACTCTTTTTATTGCTTCTTCGCATTTCTTGGATGTATGTTTCAAATGAGGTCAAATGCCTCTTATATATGGGCTTTCTAGGGGTATGAATTGTCTCCATGAGGCCGACTTGTTGCAGGTCATTGACAAGGTCTTGGAGGGTCTTTTATGACTCAAATAAATTTATTTTACATAATACAAGATGCCCAAAGGGGTCTTCCATGTATGATAATGACTCTTTTGACTTTATAATTCTATGACAAACCTAGAAGCACTCAATGGGTTCTTGACCTACAAATAAATTTACCTTCAGCATGAAACCCATGCATCAAGAATGAAAATAATAAATTTCTTTTTCTCTTTCCATTAAATTACTTAAAATCATGAATACAATAGACATTATGAAGACTGAACCTAGTTACACATTTCAACACTCCCTCTTAACTAGGGAGTTATTCATAATCCATACATGGTACTTGAACATTCTCATACTAAAGAATTCTCATAAGAAGAGCTGGGTTAGTAAGACATCTTATAAGATATTATTTCAGCTTATCTCATTACATCTCATCATACCAACTAGAATTGTATCATAGCAAGGCCTTGACTAATAACTTTGTCTCTCCACAAGATCAGAGCGTAATGCTGGTGAGATAATGACTGATATACACCATCATTATTGTCTCTTAAGGCACATACCCCATCCAGATGTTCACAAGGTATGTCTTTTTAGGACCATTCATGTCTTGGAATATCACATCCTTAAGGAATTTCCTCTTCGACTACTCTTGCCTATTGGATGCCCTACCACATCCTCAAAGAGTATCAGAATCAATCTGATATGCTTACCCAATCCTCCATTCTTTCTTCATAACACAAAGACAAGAATGACATGTCTATCTCTCCCTCTCAACTAGGGAGGATCGACTCATTTCTATAAAAGGAATACACTCAATCTCCCTTTCTAACAAAGGACTTTCTCAAACTTCCTCTCAACTAGGGACTTGTTTCCAACAACAGATATCTGCTCTTTGGTGGAGATCATGGTACTATCAGCTTCTTGTAGCGCTGCTCCTTTCGGCATCATGTCATGAACTTCAACTTCTTCATCATGAAGCCTTATTCTTTTAGGGCATCAGTCATCTTCATCATCACTTCCCTTCAACAAAACATCTTATTGAACCAATGACCTTCTTTCCATTGGAAAGTGATCTTCTAGTCCACATCTGCCTATCCTTCATACAAATACCTCTTCCAAATCATGTTTCTTTCAAGATCTTTTATCCAATCTCATGAGTACTTGTTGTAGGTGACTTCTACAACCTTCTTTCAGTAGCCCTGTTTCAACCCAACCATATGTTTTTCGAAAATAAAAATGAACATTAAATCAAAGTTACCTCTATGCCATCGATGGCCTTTCGTCATAACATATGCTTCCTGCATCAACATCCTTTTGCATTTTGTATGAATCCCTCTCCAAGACATATATCACCAAAGTTTTCATTTTTTCATGATCTGAATTGGGACAGATTAGCAATGTTGTTCTAATTCCCCTCATCAGAATAAAAAAATGTGTTTTAGGTTTGACTCCAAAATTGCAAGTAAAAGCATGAATTTTATGTGTTTTTACTTAAGTTAGTTTCATGAAGAAAACTTAAAACATGAAACCAAAACATTGAATGGAAGCATGCATCAAACATTAATACACCAGCCATTGATAAAGGAGTTCACCCCTCCTAGGCTACATCTCCTTGGATCATCTCTAATGGCATGACCCATTCTCATTATGCTCAATATCAAGAAAAGAAGAGTACATAAGTTGTTGAAACAGAATGGATAATTTCTCCTTTAAAGAAACAACTTCCTACAAAAGTTCTCACTCCATACACATGTTAACCTACAATTAAACATGTAAATCTTCAACAAACACATGCATATTATACCAAGACCCCATACTCCAACTTCCAAGAACATAAACAGTACTACAATCCACTTGAAGTACTTAAAGAATTCTCTTTCTCCATACACATATAGAGAAAAGAAGAAATAAAGCTACAACACTGTTGTAATGGCTGTTGCAGAAAACATATGGAGGCTGGAAGATCCCTACAAGGTCATCTCCATCTTGGAACTCCTCCATAAACTGAATCAACACTTTGGTTGACCAAGGCACCCATAGACTTCAATTTGCAAAAATCCTATCCAGAAGTGCTCCTTTGATCCTAAAACCTATTCCAATTAGTTCAAAATGTCCAAAAATGGCAATATAGCCTCTTTTTGCATCCCATTTGGTCGAAAATTTCCTTAGTTATGACTTCTGTCATTCTTTCCACAATTTTGTCCTCCAAATCTGGCCTATTACCAGTTAAATTCATTATCCACAGTTAAAACTGGCAGCTCCTCTGAAATCAGCGGTTCCACCATTATTCTCGCCTATCTCGCGGTTAAGGGCTGAATGGTCACATGCGGAGTGGTGGTCTGGTGGAAAAGGCTACAGTTCCGCAGTCCTGTCAGATATCGCAATCGACGAAGTCCATCAACGTACAGACCCTTACATAAGGCGCTCTGTGGACTCGTCAGGATTATTAAATACAACATATAACATATTGCATCCGGGAACCCCATCGCAATCACAATCAGCATTAAACCTCTGGCGTATCAACCCAAATTGCAATCTGTGATAACACGGACCTGCTGGGATTATAAATCTCAATGCATAAAACATTGCATCCAACATTCCTATCGCAATCGACACTTTCCCTCAGCAGATATCAAAGTCCATACACTGCAATAGCAGTGGACTCGCTAGGGTTATAAAATACATCGTATAACAATATCGAGTTCGAAAGTTCCCCATATGATATCACAATCGGCGTTATCGGCAGTGACATATATATATATATCGGCAAGTACCGGGTGCGATATGCGATTGTGATATATCACATCGCAACCCTGACTATGTCGGGGGCCAATTCTTAACATTACGCGATATGTGATTGCAATTGCATTGCATCACAACCTTCTCTGCACTAGGGGACGATTCTTTAACACCGACTTGCCTTTTTCTTTGATATGCGATATGCGGGGGCCAGTGGCGGCCTAACACTTGGTGCCTACTCATTCGTTGAAGGGATTTGCCATGTCATCCAATCCTACCATGTCATTAAGTCAGCCCTAAACTTTGACTTTCTCTAACTTCTACATACGAGCTCGAATTTGAGTTTTGTTCGCACAGTTGGATTTAGAATGATGAGCTCTTTGATTTGAAGTGAAGCTTATCAAGATTCTGACAGTTTGAATTTTCAACAATATCGAGCTCCTGATCATTTCAACACATAAGGGTCTACATATATTTCTCCATGGAGATGTCATTGCCAATCCTTCTAGTTATTAGATGTTGATCACTTGAAACTGTAGATGTTTATTCTTACAAACTCTTCTCTCACTTTTCTTTGAATATTGCTTTATGAGGGTCTTTCATAGTTCCTTTATCATAGGAACCATAGTTTCCAACCACCTCATATTCTCCATGAGGTCATATTATGTTGATTTCATCTTGTCAATGTGTAGAAGAGTTGAAGGCACATTGTCTATATGCCTTTATGCATCATTCTAATGGAATAATATCCCCTTATTTCAACATGCTCATGAGATAAAGCATTTTAACTCATATTATCTGTAACCATATGATGACATAACTTTATTTATTTATTACCAAATACGTACATACCTTTTCTTGGTCATCTAGACTTCCTTCCACCAGCTTCCTGTCCTTACTTGAAGATGAAATTACTTCAACCAACTTGGCATGTTGCATGTATTGGTCATCATACCATCATCCTTCTTAACTAGTGGTTCCCATAAAAGGTGGAATATAGATTATCAACGAGGCACTTGCTTCTTCCAAGTAGAGGTGAACCTTCTAATGAAGATTCTAATGAAGGATCTTGATGATCCTCATTTTGCAAATGTTCCTTTCGAATGATGATGATGTATGATGATTTCTCTTTATCTTTTATCTTACTAGATTACTTTCTTCCAACCATATATATTGCTACTTTGGTTGTCCTTATATGCTTTCAATGGATAAGTCATGATCTACTTCCTTTCTATCATGATGATTGTTATAACCATATAGACTTCTATTTCGACTGTCCTTCCATGCTTCTATGATGATGTCATCTCTATCTTGCTACAATGCATCCTATCGTATTTGAGATGATTTCCCTCTTTAATTGCTAACTTGTATGCACTTGAACAGTAGGAAAATTCACTAAGAGACCTTCTAATAGTGGAGGTCTATCACTTCTTCCTTCTTTGACTTCTTCTTTTTGGGTTTTTCTTCTACTTCTTTGGTGACATGGGATTCATTTCTTTCCTTCTTGTTTTCCTTCTTGAGTCTAGGGAAATTTATTTTGAAATTCCCATATTCATTACACTAATAGCATTGGATCTTTGACATATCAATTCTCTTGTGAAGCTTCTTTCAAGGCTCAAACTTCCCAAATTTTCCTTTCTTCTTTATCGATGATGCATATGCTTGAGATGGTTCTGTTGATCCAATATCATTCTTTGCTTTTAATCTAGATTCTTCAATTTTGCATAATGACAACAGATTGTTGATTAGAGTGGTTTCCTTCTTCCCATAGATGCTTGACACAAAGTTGCCCCATTCATCAAGTAGTGCATTGAGCACAATTGTGGTCATCTCATGATCATACTTTACTTCTCCAACTTCTTGTAGTTGAGCTCTAATTTCATATACCTTCATAAAATATGATGTTATTCCTTCTTCCCTAGATATTTTCATCTTGTATAGTTCGGTTAACAAAGATATGATTTCTCTTGCAGTGCTCACGGAAAACAACTCCACCAATTTTTCATAGATTTCTTTCGCTATCTGTAACGTTCCAACATAAGGGACGAGAGAATCCTTGATTAACTCTATGAGTATCCATTGTGACCTTATTTCTCCTTTCATATACTTTGATAGTGCTTGATATTTTACCTGATATGGTTTGGTGATGGATCCATTTACATATTCAATAACTTCATTCTCCATGAGAATTAGATCAATTCTCTTCTTCCATGCAAGGTAATTCGAGGTCCCAATCAATTTATTGTTCTCCTTGTAGAATGAAGTCATTTGGTTTGAGGTTTGAGACATAAAAATATAGAATACTTACTTGTAAAGTGAATATGCTCCTTTGATGATGATATCTTCAACTTGATGCCTTCTTGATGATGATTTATTCCTTGATGATGTCTTCCTTCTTTATTTCTTTGATGATGGTGGTAACGCTTCTTCTTGCTGCCTTTGGATGAATAGATGTAGAATGTGGAGACTTCAAGATGATTCAAATGTGTAGTCCTTCTTTCTTTGAGAGGAGGTAGGATCCTTGAGGTCTTCTTATCCTTGTGATGATGTGATCTTGAGATAATTACTCCTCTTCGGTGCTTCTTAGTGTGCTCGGCGCTTAAGTATCCTTCTTTCAAGTGGATGATTTTCAAGCTGCCTCTTATTCTCTTGTCACCTTAGCTCTAATACCATGTCGAGGAATCTAGGGGAAACTTAATTAGATGATTTCTCTTACTTTGATAACTCCTTGTGATGTTATTTTAACTTAACTTGAGGTGCTTGTTATTAAATTCTTCTTTCACTTAATTATTGTTGTGTTCTCTATCATAAAACAACTACCAAACAATGAAGATCAAAGAGACAAGAGGACACAAAATGTAGGTTGCTAGCTAGGGCCAAAACCTCTCCTCTTTAGAGGAAAACCTACAAGAATTATTCTCTTCTTATAGATTCTTCAAATGATGAATTCCAAGACCTAAGACCCTTGACAAAGACCCCTCTGAGACCAAGTCAAACTTCCTTCTTGATGAGCTTTCCTTACACAACTTACAATAACAAACTTTGACCTTCCAACAACAACTTCAACCCCAACAAATTCTCCAACAACTTCGACCTAGCAACTTTTCCAACAACTTCAACCCTAGAAACTTTTCCAACAACTTTGAACCCCAACAAATTCGACTTTCAACAACTTTCCAACAATTTTGTCCTCCATCAACTTTCTAGAAACTTCAACTTCTAACAACTTCAGAATTTCATTTCACTTTAAGAGAGAGAGAGAGAGAAACCCAAAAACTTCGATTCTAACTTCCTTCTTGAACTTCACTTGCCTTATGAATTCTTCCTTTTAAGATCGAACTATTTTTCTTGCTTCTTCATATGTCTTGGATGTGTGTTTCAAATGAGGTCGAATGCTTCTTATATATAGGCTTTCTAGAGGTATGAATTGCCTCCATGAGGCTGACTTGATCTTTCATGTAGGACAACTTGTTGCAGCTTGTTGACAAGGTCTTGGAGGGTCTTTTATGACTCAAATAAATTTCTTTTACATAAGACAAGATGACCAACGGGTTCTTACATGTATGAAAATGACTCTTTTGACTTCATAATTCTATGACAAACCTAGAAGCCCTAAATGGGTGCTTGACCTACAAATAAATTTACCTTGAACATGAAACCCATGCACAAAGAATGAAAATAGTAAATTTCTTGTTATCTTTTCATCAAATACATAAAATCTTGAATACAATAGACATTATGAAGACCGAACCTAGTTACACATTTCAACAGGGTGGAGAGTGGAATTCCCTCCTTTAGTATGCGAGCTTGTGTGTGTATACATTTTAATGAATGACCACATTGTGTTGTTCAACATTAGGGCCATGATTCATATGGGAAACTATGTTTATGCTTTCTTATTTAACAATAATGACTAGATCAACTTGTTCATAGGATTAGCAATGTCTAATAGAGGGACAATAACTCTTCTTGTATAGTTATGAGAACCTATGTGATTGATCCAGGTGGATATTGGTGGCCACTCGCCTATTCCAGTTGGACCCCCACCATTGTTTCTTTTAGTTTCCTTAATCATAACACAATTTTCGTTTCCTTAATTATAGCACATTTTATTGTTTATGGCAGTTTTTTCGGGTCCTCAACTTCCGGAGCCATTTTGAGGCCTTAAACGACATTTTTTTGGAAAATGGGGTAATGTGAGATTTATACTCACATTTGTAGTTGAAAGTTGTAGTCCTCGGATAGATCTTTCTAACAAGGTATCATGCAATTGAAACCAATATCATATGCCAAATTTACGACCCAGGGAAGTTGGTGTACCAATTTACCCCAACGGGGCCCATAGTTTTGGTGCTTAATCTCCTAGGGTTAGGTTTTTGGATGTTTATGGTTTTATTGTTTCTTAATGATAAATAGGTCTTTGAGCCTCATTGTAACACAATTCAAAAGCATGTAGCCACCACATCCCTTCTCATAGATAAGCTACCATCACCTGAACTAGTTTATTTCCATTATGTATGTAAGCATATTTCAGTTCTTTGATATTAATGAAATGAAGTTTTATTTCTACTGCATCTATGTGTTTATGTTTATATCTGTATTTTGTTGTGTTCCTGCATAAGTTTGGATAAGTGGTATCAAAGTGATCTTCTCTTTCTCTATTTTTCTTTGCATGTCCCCAAAGAGGTCATGGTATAAGGCGTTAGGGCTCTAACTGGTTGAACCTTTGCAAGACTAGCTTCGCAAACCCTTACGACCTCCCATGGCAAAAGAAAAGAAAGATGAGGGAGCAAGAGATCCTTTCAAAATATTGCTCGAGGAGTCCCTCGAGCGATAGAGGAACACGATGATGGATAAATTTCCCAGATTCTTCAGCAACTACCAATAGGCGACACATATTCCTCTAGTAGCCACTCTGGAGGCGTCTCCTTTAAGGTACAAGATAATTTTGACATCCCCATATTTGAAGGCTAGATAGATGCAAACGCCGTAGATAGATGGTTAAACCTATTGGAAGGATATTTTTCAGTTCATGACTTTTCCAATCAGGAAAAGATTACTTTTTCTCTCCTCAAAGCCGCCCGCCATGTTAAGGAATGGTGGAAAACCTACTATGAGCAAAAGGACGAGAGGGAATCCTCATTGTTTTCAGCTGCACCCACTTGTAATTCTTTTTGAGATTCCATCAAGGAACAATATTACCATGTTGGGAGCTATGAAAATAAAGACATAAAGTGGACCATGATGCGGTAGGGAAGGGACCAAGATGTGCGGGAGTTCACAAATGCTTTTCATGCCCTTCACATGAAGGTGGGTATCAAGGATTCTGAGTGGCATTTTGTACTCAAGTTGTCGACATAAGTACGGCGATGAAAAAATGGAGTTCTTTGACATCTCCTCACTTGGTGCCACATATCGATATGTTTTCAATATCAAGCAACAGTTTAAATAGAAGAAGCGAGACTTTGGATTTGTGAATTTGAGGCTAAGGAAAGGTACCCCCAAACCGTAGGACAAAGGACAAAGCCAAGGTGGGGAACCTAGGACAACCCGTTGAAGCCACAATCAAAGAACAACACCACGAGGACAAAGTAGGTTATATGAAAGTGGTGTGAGTTCCATAAGAGCCCCACTCACAACATGAGTGAATGTCGAGCCAAGAAGTCACTAGTGGCCGAGATGAAGGCTTCCGAACCAGATGCATGTTCTGACTCTGAGTCAAAATTCGATAAGGGAAATGACAAAGGGAAGAAAATTATTGATGTGGATCCCAATGCCGCCATTGCCACCACTAAGATCCAAAAGATTCAGCCCAAAGATCTAGAGGAGGGGGAGTGCCTCTTCAACCCACAGATCTGGGTGAAGGGTTCCCTGCTACAGTTCATTGTCGATAGCGGGAGCCAAAAGAACCTCATTTCAGCAAAGGTCATGAAGCGGCTGGGCCTACCGACCACACCACACTTGCAATTGTACACCATTGTGTGGCTTCACCAAGGATGAGATCTTCGTGTCAGCCAGCAGTGTTGCCTCCCTTACAACATCAAACCCTTCACGGATGAGGTATTGTGTGATGTTGCTCCTCTTGAAGTTTGTGATGTATTATTAGACCAACCATACTTGTGGAAGTGCCATGATGTGTATGAGTCTAGGCCTCGCATTGTTATTATTACTTTGGGCGATAAGTTGTACTGGATACCAGAGATAACACCGCCTACCACCATCTCTTTGATCTTTACAAAGTAATGCAGTAAGACCATCTATCAGACAAGGAAATTTGTCTTCCTCATGATTCGCCCTCAGGAAAAGAAGAATATTGTGTCCACCTCCACAGCCCCTAGACATGGCTCCTTCGCACAACATCAATAGATGGAAAAGGTCATGGAGGAGTATAGGGACATCTTCACCTCACCCATAAGGGTACCCCTACAATTTCAAGTTAAGCACTCCATCGACATGACCCTAGGCACGCCGCTACGTAATGGACCAATCTGTCGACGCTCTGTTATGAAGAACGACATGATTAGAAGGAAAATTCAGGAGTTTTTGTAAAAAGGGCACATCATGCCAAGTTCATCACCCTGTGGGAGCCTGATCATGTTGGTATAGAAGAAGGATGGAACCTGGAGGCTTTGTATTGACTATCAGGCATTGAATAAGATCACTGTCTAGATAGGTATTCAATCCCACAGATTGATGACCTTTTGGACCAGCTTAAGGATGCCAAATACATCAACAAGATTGAATTGAAGTCTAGTTATCACCAGGAACCTATTCAACCCTTCGATGTATGGAAGACCACCTTCAAATCCAAGGAGGGCCTTTTCGAATGGTTTGTCATGCCTTTCGAGTTAATGAATGCCCCCACAACATTCATGCGGATAATGGACGACATCTTGTGGCCCTTCACCAACTCATTCGTGGTAGTGTACTTGGACGAAATCATGATCTTTAGCTAGATCTGGGAAGAGAACATACACCATATATGATAGGTCCTCTAAACCCTATGACAACACAAATTGTGTACCAATTTGGATAAATGCACTTTTAGTATGACCCAAGTTCAATATCTGGGGTACATCATTGATGAGTGA
Source organism: Pinus tabuliformis (assembly GCA_031772625.1). Classification (NCBI taxonomy): domain Eukaryota; kingdom Viridiplantae; phylum Streptophyta; class Pinopsida; order Pinales; family Pinaceae; genus Pinus; species Pinus tabuliformis. Next base: position 518,943,818 of record CM062810.1, read on the forward strand.
GGTGTGAATGTGGACCTAGCCAAGATACAAGTTATTTGGTATTGGCCAACCCCAACCACTCTAACAAAGCTCTGCACCTTTCAAGGTCTTGCCAATTTATATCACGGGTTCATGTTGGGATTCTCTCATATCACTTGGCCTTTGAGTCAAGTCACCAAGGGCAGAGCGAAAGAAAAGTTCTTTTGGTCTGATGCCAATAGAAGACATTTGTTGAGCTGAAGCATCGCCTCGACTTTGCAACAGTTCTCACATTACCAGACCTGCAACAACCATTTGAAATTGAGACAGACGCCTCCGACTATGCTATTGGTGCAATTTTTATACATCAAAATGACCTCCTCATCAGCTCAGAGGAGAAAGACATGATGGCTAAAGCAATAGCCAAAATCACAGGCCTTGTTTCCACACTAACGTTATATATACACTGACAACATGCTTTATAAAGCTTCTCTGTAAGCCTAAGGGAGCATTCGTGACCCTACTAACTCTACTTGTTCGTTCGGGTACAGTGTTAGTGGATCCTAATGAGAATCTAGAGGTTAAAGGAGCGAATCGACTCATAAATATCTCTATATTCCCTCCTAAATCTACTCAGAAAAGAAAGGAAACATCTAAAGTTCGATCTATTTGTGGGATTTCTAATCCTAATGAAGGAGGCAAATGGGAAAGAGCTCAAAAGCATGGCAACATCATTTCTTTTACCTTAAGAAATTTATGGAGGAACTTGGCAACCCTAACTCGATTGCTACATAAGCAGAGCTAAGGCTATTTTGATGGAGGTTAGATCATTTGAAAGGATAGCTTACTTGATTATCAAGTATAGTCTCAAATCTAAGCAGAAGAAGTTGGTAAGAAGGGAGAGAGAGAGAGGAGCTGGAGGAGTAAGGAAAGGCTAATGCAACAGATGGTTGTAATCACTCTTCCAACATTAATGTAGAACTGCAGTTGTACTGTCTACTCTATGGTGTTGGTAATATCATTCATTTAGTTGTTTGTCCAATACCTTTTAGCATTAGTAGCTTAGTTATGTGTAACTAGATGTCTTTTATATATTCATGTATTAGTTATCAAGGTTGTATGTTGTGATTATGCTTGTCTCTTCTATGTGCAGGACTTGATTTGGAGTCGTCTCAGGGGACTTCCACCTAGCTACATTGTGCTCTCCAGAAAATCTACACATAGGCTTGAGGTAATGAATCTGTCTTGCTTTGATAGTTTAGTTATTGTTTATGGACATGCATGTAGCTTTGTGACAACTACAAATAATCTTACAGTCTGCCAAGGGTCCCAGGAAGACCCTTGAGGGTATCTCCATTCTCCATACACCGTGCATTTTATCCTATAGTAGAATTGGCGACTCCACTGGGGACTATACATTAGTTCCCTGTCCACCCGTACAGTTCCTAATTTCCTCCTCCTTCTAGACCTTCCTATACTTAGTCATTCTTTTTCCGGCCCATCAAGACCTTGCAACATTCTTCCCTCATATATTCAGCCTTGGATCTGATCCCCAAAGCCCTGTTTTGAACTCTTTTCCCACACTAACGTAGGTTAGAAGAGTAAACAAAGCTTTATAAAGCTCTATGTCTGCACAAATAGTGCGTTAGTAGAACCAATAACTCTATGTGGCCTCTGCTACAGAGTGTTAGGCACCCAAATTTTGACATGCAACTGTCTCTGTAAGCTCAAAGGGATGGGAAACCTGCTCATGGACTGAAAAAGGATCTGCAGCTGTATTTTGTTAGCAAGATCCGTGTCCTAAAAGAATTTTTGTTTTAGGAAATAGTTTTTTTTTCTTTCCTAAAAAGTTTTAATAAAAGAAAATTCAAATTTTTTTATTCATTCTTCTGCTTAGCTGGTTAAAATCTACTTTATTTTGGTTTCAAATAGTTGTTAGAAAGCATTGGAAAGATTTTTGTTGGTTATGCTAGTGTTATAATGACTAGGATGCATGGAACAAATATGAATGTATGAAAGTCTCTCCCTTGTAGAATGAAACTTATTTCATCGAATTGAATATTTTCAAGCATTGTCTTTTGCATGATTTTGAGTCAAAGTCCCACCACATATCATATGTCAACACCCCTACCGAAGACACTAAAAAAGTACATGTAAAATATACCTAAAATCAATCAGTAACTCTTTATAGAGCAAACAAACATTACTTCAGGCTAGGATCTTGGGATAGGCAGTGTAAGTACACTGCCCAAGATCAGAAACCAAAACTAGTGTCATTAAAAGAGAGAAAATTCCTTCTGCACTCATACTATCGGGACCACTCCAGTAAAAGAAGAGCTAAATATGAGACAACATTGGACTGTAAGTGAAGGTAGCCTGCCTTTTCTTACAACTCCTTTGGGTATTCTGTGTATTGGGGATCCCTTTGGGGATTTCGGAGCTGAGTCGGGGACTCAGGTATCCTGCCCACACAGTGTACTATCTGCAACTACATCCCCCGTGGTAGTGTCTGTGAGCTAAGGTATCCTTAGTGTCCATACTTTTAGGGACTTACACAAGGTGACTGGGGCGGGCTGCCCTGGTACCTAACACAGATGGACCTACTCTGTCTTCAGTTTTTGGGAGGGTGCTCGTCTTCACGAGAGTACTTGGCCCTTGAATCTAAGGTTCGGGTGAAGCTCTAGAGTAACCGTAACTGTACATTTGGCCAACCCTCTATGTTTTTCATTGTGATACTGGGTTTCATCTCTAGTGATCGTTTTGAGATTGCAACAAGATGATGGAGCTTAGTGAAAAGAGTCGCCTTCACTAAGTGGGCCCGCAGGCAAATTATGGCGCAAGTTCTATTTTTGATCACAGTGTCAATGATCACAATGTGGGTGACCAAAGTGTGGGTGACCACAGTGTGGGTGATCAAAGTCTATTTTTAGACTGGCTGTCAAAAATAGAAAAGTCAAATATTATTGTCTCATAATAATATTTGGACTATAAACTTGATCTTATTCTCTTGGAGCACTTCAATTTGAGCTACAGATGTGGCCCATGCAACTGTCAGAAGGAAGTACGCTTTTCTTATGAGTCAGTTGAGTTGTTGCATGCATGACTTCAGTTAGAACTCAATCAGTTGAGTTTGGTGGAGTTGATTGTGGAGTTGATGGAGTCGTGTCCAGTTTGACTTGGTTAAACTAGTTGTAGTTAGTCTAACTGCAAATAGACTAATGATGAGTTGTTAAACTAATTATTAACTCATAATACAACTATAGAACACATCAGTTAACTCAGTTGCATGTCAGTGCATGTTCAGTTCAGCAGGGACAAGTGTTAGAGAATCAGATTGCTATCAGTTGTGACTATAGTTGTGCATCAGATCTTGCACAATCAAAGGATTGAGTATGCCAATGATTTTTCTCATGTATTTGCCCAGTTTGTAGCTTTTGCTCATGTCTTACACATTGTGAGTGATTCTTTGGAGGTGAAATACGAGTTTGGTAGACCATTCTCATTCATTCTTGAGCAGGTATTGAGCAGTGGAGGAAGACAAGCAGTGGAATAGATTTGGAGATCAGATCTTAGCTGTATTGTGTGTAACAGGTGGAACTGGTACTGGATTGCTTGTGATAAGCATTGTACTTTGTAATGTTACATGGTCTCAATCATTAATATACAGATAGTGTGGGGTTTTTAGCGAGATGCTTTCCCCGAGTTACATACTGTGTTAATGTGTGAATGCTCTTGATGTTTTATTGTTATTGATGCTGCTATATTGATGATCAACGTAGAGGAGCTTATGTATTGTGTATGTATTCCGCAATAGTACATGATCAGGATAATCTCTGTTGAATATGTGTTAAATTATTCAAAATTTCTACATGGTATCAGAGCTAGATAATTGTAGAAAAAGTTTCTACATGGTATCGTAGCTGCTTGATTTGTAGAAGAGATTTTTACAGGATATCAAGCGAGGATTGATCATTAGATCTACTATTCAGGAAGTGTTTACATTCTATTTCTTCAGGCAGAGTCTGTAATCAGGCCAGGTAGCCTCTGGATTCATCCTTCCTTTGGAAGGCGAGATATCCGGTGAATGCCCATACAGTGAATCTCTGTACGAGAAATATTGTGTTCTCACGAATCTTAGATCGGAAGCAGTTGAGTTTGAGCTGGTGGAAATCGAATTTGCAGCAGTGTTTTTGAAATGTCTTTCAACAGATTGCAAATGTTATTCCAAAGCAAGAGCGACCTAGCGCTCAAGGATAAACTCAGAAACAATAAAGGTGAGAATGGATCTTCATCAAAGGTATCTGATGAAGAGAATTGTGCTTTGGCTGCCAAAGCAAAGAAAGGGAAGAGCAAGAAATCTTCTCAGTCTGGTGCGAAAGGCAAGAAGCGGGATATGTCCAAGGTGAAGTGTTTTCACTGTCACCAGCACGGACACTATGCCACTAATTGTCCACAGAAGAAGAAGAACAAGCAGGCTGCTGGATCTTCAGCAGGAGAGGCTCTAGCCTCACAGTTTGATCTTGATTTTTCATTGATCACATGCTTGGTTTCAAGTGTGATGGGATCAGTGTGGTTCTTGGACAGTGGTGCGTATTTTCACATGACGGGAGATAGAGATTTGTTCTCTGATCTGGAGGGCAAAGATCTTGGAGTGCACATCGAGATGGGCGACGATGGTAGATACAGTGCGACCGGTATCGGTACCATTTCCTTTGAGAGGGAGTCTGGTAAACCCTTCGTATTGAAGGAAGTCATGCATGTTCCAGGATTGACGAAGAATCTCATCTCAGTGGAGATGTTAGAAGACAAGGGGTATGATGTTGTTTTCAGCGAGGGAAAGGATTTCCTGCGCAGCAAGACAACTGGTGAGACCCGGAAGATAGGGGTTCAAGTGAGGAACCTTTATCAGTTGCATGTAGATGGATGCGCAGTAATGGCGGGCAAGGCAGAAGGATTGGTGAGCCGGGATGATGGCAAGTTGTGGCACAGGAGATTGGTTCACCTTCACCATGGAGCCTTGAAGATATTGCAACAGATCACTACAGGGCTTCCTAAAGGCACACTTGCGTAGTTAGATCAGTGCAAGGGGTGTACTTTGGGGAAGTTTGTGAAATCCACCTTTCACGAGAAGGATAGTCGCACCATGACGATCCTTGAGAGAATTCACACAGACGTGTGTGGACCTTTCTCAGTTGCTTCGACAGCAAAACACAAGTATTATGTGATTTTTGTTGATGATTTCTCTCGTAAGTGCTGGATATTCTTCATGTAGAAGAAGAGCGAGACATATTCAAAGTTCTGTGAATTCAAAGCACTGGTCGAGAAGGAGTCGGGGAAGAAGGTGAAGGCTCTTAGGAGCGATAATGGTGGTGAATACATCTCGGACGAGTTCAAGGATTTCTTCAAGGCAGAAGGGATTCGTAGAGAGCTCATAGCTCCCCATAACCCACAGCAGAACGGGGTAGCTGAGCGGAAGAACAGAATGATTGTGGGTGCTGCACGGGCAATGTTGCATGATCAGGGCCTACCCCTTCACTTGTGGGCGGAAGCATGCAATACAGCAGTTTATGTGCAGAACCGTTGTCCTCATAGGATACTTGGCATGAGTACGCCTGAGGAGACTTATTCTAGTAAGAAGCCTGATCTTTCTCATTTGAGGATTTTGGTGCTAACGTTTACATGCATGTGACGAAGGATGCCAGGAAGAAGTTGGAGCCGACCGCAGAGGTTGGGATATTTGTGGGGTACACTGATACGCCCCACAACTATCGTGTGTATTTGCCAGACAGTGGTAAAACTGTTGTGCGACGGGATATAAAATTTCAGGAGGAGAAAGCCATGAAGTGTTCACTTGAGAGGGAGCTACACTTGCATGCAGATGAGGAGCTTTTAGTTCCTAAGGATGAGCTTCAGGACGTGGATCAGCCACAGGACGAGGTTCATGGAGTGGAAGAGACCACTCATGCAGCGCCAACCATCAGAGGGCGTAAGCGCTTGACAGAAGCTGAGCGACTGGCTCAAGATGCAGAGAAAGTTGTAGGACCACCTACAGCCCAACGCAGGCAGAGACAGTCACCTGATCGGTACACTGGATACATGGCTCTGATGAGCAAGTGTGTTGTGACTGAGCCATCCTCTTTCGAGGAAGCTGTGGAGGATCCCGCATGGGTAGACGCCATGGTGGAAGAGTATGATTCTATTGTCAGAAATAGTGCATGGGAGATTGTTCCTAGACCGGAAGGGAAATCAGTGGTGGGTTCGAGATGGATCTACAAGGTCAAGCAGGCAGCTGGCGGGAGTGTGGAGAAGTACAAGGCAATATTTGTTGCCCGAGGCTTTTTTCAGATAGAGGGGATCGATTATGAGGAGACCTTTGCACCTGTCGCAAGGTATTCTTCCATACGGACGATTCTTGCTCTCTCAGCGCAGATGGGATGGCACATTCATCAGATGGATGTGAAGACTGCGTTCCTCAATGGAGTCATTGAGGAGGAGGTGTACATTGAGCAGCCTGAAGGCTTTGAGGTCTTCAACAGCGAGTCGCATGTGTGCAGGCTCAAGAGAGCGCTGTATGGGTTGAAGCAAGCACCACGTGCTTGGTACACACGGATAGACAGCTATTTCACAAGGCTTGGATTCTCCAAGAGCGAGGCGGATCCTAACCTATACCAGATTGTAGTGGAGGGTAAGTTGCTTATCATTGTACTGTATGTTGATGATTTGATTCTAACGGGTGATGAGCTGTTGATACTGTCATGCAAGAAGGATCTTGCTACAGAGTTTGAGATGAAGGACTTGGGCCTCCTTCACTATTTCCTAGGATTGGAAATATGGCAGCGCAGTGGTGGACTATTTGTTTCTCAGGGCAAGTATGCTCGGGAGATACTGGAGAAGTTCAACATGCATGGCTGCAACCCTGTTGATACTCCTCTTCCTGGAGGTTGGAGGAAGGAGGATGCCACTTCGGGAGAAGAAGTGGATGCCACTATTTATCGACAGTTGGTGGGGTCACTGACGTATTTGGTCAATACACGACCTGATATATGCTATGCAGTTAACCAGCTTTCACAAGCTATGGTTAAGCCTACCAAGCTCTTCTGGAAGGCGGGCAAGCATGTATTGCGCTACTTGAGAGGCACATCGGGATATGGTTTGTGGTACAGACAGGAGGATGAGGTGAAGCTATGTGGCTTCACAGATGCAGATTGGGCAGGGAGCCCAACGGACAGAAAGAGCACATCAGGAGGGGTCTTTAGTATTGGATCGACAGCAGTTTCTTGGTACAGCAGGAAGCAGAGATCCGTGGCACTCAGTTCAGCGGAGGCCGAGTATATGGCAGCAAGTTTGGCTGCATGCGAGGCTATATGGATGAGGAAGATCCTGGTTGGTTTGTTCGGTTCTCATTTGGATCCTACTGTGATTTACTGTGATAACCAGAGTTGCATTAAACTCTCGGCTAATCCTGTATTTCATGATAGATCTAAGCATATTGACATCAGGTACCATCATATCAGAGATTGTGTGCAGCGGAGGATCATGTTGCTTTCATACATTCCAACGAAGGATCAGGATGCTGATATTTTGACGAAGGCTCTCACCAGGAGCAAATTCGAGTACCACCGAGGCAGGATAGGGGTTGCTGATAATCCATATCTTGTCGAGAGGGAGTGTTGAGATTGCAACAAGATGATGGAGCTTAGTGAAAAGAGTCGCCTTCACTAAGTGGGCCTGCAGGCAAATTATGGCGCAAGTTCTATTTTTGATCACAATGTGAGTGATCACAATGTGGGTGACCAAAGTGTGGGTGACCACAGTGTGGGTGATCAAAGTCTATTTTTAGATTGGCTGTCAAAAATATAAAAGTCAAATATTATTGTCTCATAATAATATTTGGACTATAAACTTGATCTTATTCTCTTGGAGCACTTCAGTTTGAGCTACAGATGTGGCCCATGCAGCTGTCAGAAGGAAGTACGCTTTTCTTATGAGTCAGTTGAGTTGTTGCATGCATGACTTCAGTTAGAACTCAATCAATTGGGTTTGGTGGAGTTGATTGTGGAGTTGATGGAGTTGTGTTCAGTTTGACTTGGTTAAACTAGTTGTAGTTAGTCTAACTGCAAATAGACTAATTATGAGTTGTTAAACTAATTATTAACTCATAATACAACTATAGAATACATCAGTTAACTCAGTTGCATGTCAGTGCATGTTCAGTTCAGCAGGGACATGTGTTAGAGAATCAGATTGCTATCAGTTGTGACTATAGTTGTGCATCAGATCTTGCACAATCAAAGGATTGAGTATGCCAATGAGTTTGCTCATGTATTTGCCCAGTTTGTAGCTTCTGCTCACGTCTTACACATTGTGAGTGATTCTTTGGAGGTGAAATACGAGTTTGGTAGACCATTCTCATTCATTCTTGAGCAGATATTGAGTAATGGAGGCAGGCAAGCAGTGGAATAGATTTGGAGATCAGATCTTAGCTGTATTGTGTGTAACAGGTGGAGCTGGTACTGGATTGCTTGTGATAAACATTGTACCTTGTAATGTTACATGGTCTCAATCATTAATATACAGATAGTGTGGGGTTTTTAGCGAGATGCTTTCCCCGGGTTACATACTGTGTTAATGTGTGAATGCTCTTGATGTTTTATTGTTATTGATGCTGCTATATTGATGATCAACATAGAGGAGCTTATGTATTGTGTATGTATTCTGCAATAGTACATGATCAGGATAATCTCTGTTGAATATGTGTTAAATTATTCAAAATTTCTACAGATCGGTGCTTATTAGATAGGGTCATTTCCCTCTTTTTTCTGATTGATTCACTTAGTGTTTTTTTATTTTTTAGGTGCCCAGTTGTTATCATTGAGACTTTAATAAATATCACAATAAAATTTATTGATAAAAATTATCGGTCACCGTGTTTACATCCGACCCTCAGTGTCAATCTAGACGATTATTAGGACTTCCTCCACTCATTGTGGAAGATCCGTCGAGCTCTAGTGAATCGGATTCCCCATCTTCGAGAAATCAGTCTTTGAGATCTCACACAGAATCAGTTTGGACAACCGACGATTCAAGCTTACTGGAGGATTTCTTTACTATAGGATTTATTCCTCCCTATAACCCTCTGATCACGAATCCGTTGGACCCACTCTTGGTTTGCATTGCACCTGTACCTCCTTTGTCTTCAGTTGGAACACTTCCACCCATCTCGTCGACGACTAATGGGTCGTGGAACTTTTTGGACACTTTTGGTCCCCCACCACTTCCCCAGTCGACAGTCACTACCACACTTTTGATGGCGAACCCTGCTATCCCATTTTTCCCAGGTACAAACCCTCACATGACACCCTCCTGAGAGGAACCCAACCTATGTCGGGTTCCACCCCTTTAGTGTCAAACTCTATACCTTCTACAAGTGCTACATACAACGCTCCTTATAACACTCAACATAACATAGTTAGCAGGGGTCCCTTCAACCAACAATATGGTTGGCATCCATTGTATATTTCTAACCCCCAAATTCAAATATCTGGGGGCACTCCCAATATGCATATACCGACTGTGAATGTACTGGTTCCCCCTCCGTTTTCAGGCATGCATGGTCAGTCACTGATTGACATGAACACCCCTTATGCAAGTCAAGGACATATGGTTAGTTTTGTGGCGGGCGGGAATCCTTAAGGAGGCCCTAAGCAACCCATGGGGGCGCCCTACTCATAACCTCAAATGAGTAATGGGGGCACTTCCTATCTTGGGGGCGATTCTATACCCCAAAATCACAATCCCCATGGAAATCCACATTACAATTCCATACCCCAAGGCAAATACTATACCACGCAACCTATGTATAATATTGGGAATCAAACGATGGGAGGATCGGAAGGATCCTCAAGTCATATGTCATCGCCTTGGTCCGATTCGAGGGCTTCACACACTCTACCTTTCTTGGCAATGTTGGATATCCCTGACTTGTACAAACTTACAAATGACCCCATCTATCATAACTTACTCTGGCCACCAATCTTGCATAAAATATCGATAGACATCCCTAAGTTCGAAGGGAAACAAGGGGAGGATTCGGGTACCCATATGACCACCTATTATCTTTGGTGTGTTTCTAACTCCATGGTGGATGATAGTATCTGGTTACATCTTTTTCCCTGCACCCATATTGGCAATGCAACCAAGTGGTACATCGAGATACGACGCGTGTCAGTCAATACCTTTGACGCTCTAGCGATGCAATTCTTAAAGCACTTCCAGCTACCCATCCACTATGAGACTGGGATAGAACTCCTCACTTCATTACGTCAGGATACCACCACACACATCTCTGATCATATACATGAATGGAGATGTAGGCAGAGGTTAGTCAAAGCTCCCCTCCCAGACTACCTCTTAGCGGACTGGTTCTGCAAGTCTCTACTCCCCCAAATCGCTAAGGATGTCACCTTAGGTGGTGCGTTCACAGAAGACCAATCCATACATCGTTCCCAACACTTAGATCTGATATATTTGCAGTCTGGCACTCTTTACGACGTAATCCACAATGCCCCTCGGAACTCCAATGCTCCTGCTACTCAGCACTGTAGAGCACATGTCGATGGGATTATTGGCTCAACCTCCAGGGCTGCTGTAAAACAACTCAACGGTCACATTGCTCAGATGTCAGTGGACCCCTCTACCAAATCGACTGCTCTTCCCACCACCGCGATAAAATCTGTGCAGTCTACGCAAAAACCCAGTGGTAAGAACAAGAAGAATAAGAAAAAGACTGCTCCTTCTGAGGAGTAGTCAACAAAGTAGAAAAACCCAAAGCAGAAGGCTGTTGTGCCTCCTGACGATGGAAAGGATAAACCCGCCCGATTCCCTTACAAAATCTGTGCGCAAGACCACATGACATATCTGTGTCCGTGTGTTCAAGAATGCACATATTTCATTACTAAAAAGGACACCGGAAGGACCCATTCCGTCCTGAATAATCCTTTCCCTGCTCAACAACAGCAACACCTTATTGCAAACTAACCCCAACCCCCGCAAGGGGGCAATGGTGGTTCGCAACATCCTTCAACTGGTGAAGGACCCTCTACTGTTTACACCTTTGAAACGGTAGATCTACCAACTAGAGCCAAACCTTATGGAGATCCTGTCACTCATGCAGAGGAACCTTCCTCAAGTCAAAACCCACCGCCGCCTAACGATTTTCATATTGAAAGGCCAGTTGTTGAACTTGTGATTCACCCCCCAAAAAGGGGAACTTTGATGCACAACACACAATACATCTGCATGCGCTGCCCAAAAATACAACATTGTAGAAGACTTGGCGCAAGCGCAGTCAGCTATGTCGGCACTCGAAGTATTATAAACATGTCCAACACAAAGGAAAGCTTTGCTTTCGGCCATTGGTGGTATCGACCCACGGGATTCCATGCTTGCAATTTTCAACATGGAAAAGCGTAAACCTCTCGTTTCTCACCATCTTACATTTCAGGTGCAAATCATTTCGAAAGGTAAAGGTATACATAGAACTGTAATTGACGAAGGTGCTTCTAGCTGTGTCATGTCAGCTTCATGTTGGCTCTCTTTGGGTTCTCCAACCCTATCCCCGCTGTCGAATTCCCTTAAAGCTTTTGACAACCACACTTTCATCCCAAAAGGTTACCTTGCTAGCTACCCCATCACTTTGAGTGGGAAAACGGTAATGGTGGATATTGAAGTCATGGATGATAAACTCGACTATAATTTGCTTTTGGGCTGCAATTGGACTTATGCCATGAATGGCATGGTGTCTTCGGTCTTCCACATCATCCTTTTTCCCTTGGAAGGAAAGATAGTCATAGTGGACTAGCTGTCCTTTTGCACCCCAGATTACTCCCCGTTACCTAGCAACTCTGTACCCTTAGTGGTTGGTGTACCTGAATCTTACGTCAGTATCGATACTGGTCTATTCAAGGACTCTTCCCTGATGGGTTGTTTCCCTCTAATGCCACCCACGGTTCCACAGATGATCAATATGGTTTCATCCATTCCTCACAAACTGACTGATCCTTGGATCCTATCGGCCCCTTTAGACATTGACACTTACGGAGAACAAATGTCGTTGTCACTAGCTAAGTCGGCCTACCAGGACATTCAATCTACATCTGAGTCTCCGGTCACTTTGGTCACGGCCAACGGTACCACTGCCCCTCCCATAACTACTCCTTCTTTCGATCTCCTCAATCAAGTCCTACCTACGGACGAAGCTATTAGAGAGATCATGAGTTTAAAAGAGTGACCTTGGGAGGAATCGCACCATCGTGTTTCAATATCTAATTCGGATGCGATGCCTCTTCAAACCTATCATTCGATGCACCTGAAATCGTTTCCTCACCTTATATGACAATCCAAACTTTGGACTCGAAGGGAAACGTGGGAAATCTTTCAAAGACATGCTCATCGATATTTCAGTCAAGACAGGCATTGTGGAAAACATTGAGATTGGAGCCAATCTCAATCCTTAGGAAATTGCGAGCTTCACCTACCTTTTTTAAGGACTTCGGGATGTTTTTCTTTGGTCTTATGAGGAAATGCATGGCATAGACCCTTCTATTTTCAAGCATGAGATCAAGAAAGATCGATCATTCCTTTTCTGGTATTTTTCTTGCTCATTAATATGAAAAAAACTCGAGTCTCCTTCAGTGGGATCGTTAAACTACCACGAAGAAGACTGTGCATTCTTTTTATAGTATTTTTCTTGCTTGTTAATCCAAAAAATCCTCGAGTCTCCTTCTTTGGGCTCGTTAAACTACCACGAAGAAGAGCGAGCGTTATTTTTATGGTATTTTTCTTGCTCGTTAATCCGAAAAACCTCGAGTCTCCTTCTTTGGGCTCGTTAAACTACTACAAAGAAGATATGAGCGCGTTCTTTTATGGGATATTTTATCGCTCTAAAAACTGAAAATCCTCGAGTTTGTCATCATTGGACTTGTTAAACACATACAACGATGGTCCGAGCAACTCTTTTTCGCTCTTTTTCTAGCTCATTAAGTTGAAAAGATCATTAGAGAATTCTTTTTAGGCTCTTTTTTCTCGCTCATAAATATGAAAAAATCTCGAGTTTTTTCTTTAGGCTCGTTAAAAATTTATATAGATGACCCAAGCATGATTTTAGGTACTTGTCTCACACATTAAACTAAAAAATCCCGAGTTTTTGTCACCGGGCTCGTTAAAAATCTACGGCAGCAACCAGAGCACTTGCTTTTTTGGGACCATTTCTCGCTCTTAAAATTGAAAAATCTCCGAGTTTTTTCCCTTCTTTGGGCTCGTTAAATCTACGAAGAAGGAATGAGCAGTTCTTTTACCTCTTTTTCCTCACTCAATAAATTGAAAAATATACCATGAGTTTTCTTCATTTGACTCGTTAAAATTTGATGAAGATATTGAGTTTGTCGTGGCGTGACTCATTAAAAATTCACGACGAAAAACGAGTTTAGTCCATCTCCTCGTACTCGTAACAAAATGAGGTCAACATCTATTGAACATAGGTTTCTCTTTATCCAGATTCAATATATTAACTCACGGAAAAGTAACCGATCTGGGTATACTATTAACCTTTTGTCGCACTTAGTTAACAACTATGACAAAGGGACCACCCTGGAGTCATTCTTTATGATCTTTTCAGACTCTCTAAATATGAAAATGCCACTAAGTTGTCTCATCTGGACTCATTAAATTAAACAGACAAGGTATAGATTCGCTCTTTTTACGATCCTTTTCAGACTCTCAAAACATGAAAAGATCAACGAGTTTGTCTCGTCTGGACTCATTAAATTAAACAGACAAGGTATAGAGTCACTCTTTTTACGATCCTTTTCAAACTCTCAAAACATGAAAAGATCGACGAGTTTGCCTATCTGGACTCATTAAACTAATCAGATAGGGCATAGAGTCACTATTTTTGCGGTCCTTTTCAGACTCTGAAAATATGAAAAGATCGACGAGTTTACCCATCTAGACTCACTAAACTAATCAGACGAGGAGAGTAGACAATACAACTGCATTCGGTATTAGAAAGCGTGGTTTGGCAGAAATCGTTCCCTTGAACATGGCACTCCCTTAGATAAACCTTCCTTGTGACAGCCTCTCAAATATGGATCCTACCATCCTATGAATTTAGCCTAAATACCCCGATGTTCTTGCATCTCTGTATCCTAACACTCGTTGGTGTTCATCAGTCTAGTGCTGCATGGTTAAAACCGTTGTCGTGCCTTCTATTGTTCAAGGGTTAACCTTTTGTTTCCTCCATCAACCCATCAAGCATATATTTTCATCATTCCCTTTGGCGTTTAGACTCAATGCTCAAAGATTCCTCAAAAAACAAATCATTCTTGTCTCGTTTCATGTCGATTGATGTAGGACACATTATTGCCTACCTTTCGACAAGTATCTTCCTCTCAACTTCAACACTCTATCTAGGAAGACAACCCAGAAACACATTCAGTGCCTTGGTACTTGCAGAAATTAGTGGCAGGTCGCCTTTTGTTTAATCAAGGGTTCTCATCTCCTGGTTAAGCGATTCTACGAGTGTTCGATGACAAGAACATTTTTCACACTCGCTAAATTGTACTCTGCATCTTGGAGACCATCACCATTGGTGTCCTTCCTCGCGTCTGTTAATGGTCTCCATTATTGACTGGTAATCAGACAATTTCGTGCATGTTTGACATCAATGCATATATTCACGTGTATCGATCTATACTGTTTGGTGAAGCGGAAATCAAGACATTGGGTAGAGGCTTGCATCACTCAACCTTGTTTCCTCTCATCCGAATGATCCTATTATAACACCGGATCCGCATTGTGCTTATTGGCGGCCAGCATCGTCATATCTCTTTTATGAGAAAATCACTCTGACATAGCTACTGATCGTGGGAATGCCCGACTCAGGACATGACTTTAGTTTTATGAGAAGATTCTTCGGTGTAAATCACATTGGGATGATTTTGTCGACGTGTTTCAAACCAACGAGTGTGGTTCATCGTTAGGAAAAGTTGAAGAACCAGATCCTGGCTATAAGTTAAATAGAAGAGCAAATCATCCACCAACAGGTATATTGGACTATGCAACTAGACTTTTTAATGGCTATATTTGACTAGGAAACGTCTAACTAGACAGGACTACGGGATAGGGGTGGGAGAAATAAGATTATATATTAATATGAATTAATTAATTACCGAAAGGATTTTAATTAAATAATTAATATAAGTTAGTTTCATAACTATTACCATATGTAAATGAAGTAATGTATTTAATTAATATGAAAAAGGTTTTATATCACAAACTATATAATTAAATATTTAATATTATAATAAAGTTAACAAGTTGTGCAATTAAACAATTAATTATCAAATATGAAATAAAAGGGGCTAATATTATCTAATTAAATAGTTAATTGCGAGTTAGTTATGTTATAGTTAATATCATAACCTATTAATAAAAACTAAATATCATATTGAAGTTTTTTAATAAATATTTAGTTAAATAATTGTATATCTAAGTATGTATTTAATTAATATGAATCCAAAGGGCTAATATAATTAAATAATATAATAGATTAATAGTTTGTATAACCTATTAATAGAAACCATTAAATTAAGTGTAAACTTAAACCATTAAGTCATAAACTAAAACTATCTTAAAAAAAAAAAAATAGTCAATAATAATATATAATAAGGGTATTTCATTAAAAGGATAACTAATTAGGCTAGATAAATCAAGGACCTTCTAATAAATAATAGGAAGAGGATAAGGGGCGAATACCTTAAGAGTGATCGAAACAATGAGGAGCTAAAGAGAAACAAAATAGATTGTTTTAAATTGGTAGTTAATTAGGAACAATTTTCATCTTTTCAACAAAATTTAGGAAAAGAAAATTTAACAAGAGGGATTTTTATTCAGGAAGGACTTTACAAAGAAGAACACCCCAGGGATCAGAGTTGACTAGGAAGAGAGGGCAGGGATCCAGCAACTGCTAATTTTCCAGCCATCATCTCTATTGAGATTGTTCGGCCTTTTTTCAATCTCAATGGCTTCCCTAAATTTTCGGTGATGAAATTGCACAACCTTAGCAATAACACGGGCCTCCTCAATACATACATGATGTTTTGTCTTCTCAACATGTTCTGCTAGGGTGGAAGACCGGGTCCTCCCATGTTTTAAGTCAGCTGAGTGCTCATTAATCCTTTGATTAATAGAACGACCAGTCTCACCAACATAGGGGGTCCCACAGGAACAAGGAATAACATAGACACCTTTCATCTCCTTGGGGTCGATCGGGTCCTTTACTGATCGGAGGGAGCTACGGATGGTGTTAAGGGGTCTAAAGGTAGAGGGAACATTATGCTTCCTCAAAATCCTTGCAATCTTATTAGTGGTCCCTTGGATGAAAGGGAGATGAACCCCAGAGACTCAATCTTTAGGGTCTTTCTTGACCAATGACCTCTTGTTGGCTTTAAGGAAGGCTTTCTGACCAAGGTGCCTACTATAACCATTATTAATAAATACATTAAGGAGATGGTCCTTCTCTTTACTGAGGCTCTTTTCATCAGAGATTCTCAGTGCACGAGTAGCAAGCGTGTTGAGAACGCCTAGTTTCTGAGCAGGGAAATGATGGGAGTTGGCATGAAGATACTGCTCAGTATGTGTTTTCTTCTGAAACACTTGGTGGGATAAGGATCCATCATTATTCTTTGAAATAAGAACATCGAGGAAAGGAAGGCATCCATTGACTTCTTGCTCCATAGTGAACTTAATGGTGGATATTAAATATTTAATTATATAGTTTGTGATATAAAACCTTTTTCATATTAATTAAATACATTACTTCATTTACATATGGTAATAGTTATGAAACTAACTTATATTAATTATTTAATTAAAATCCTTTTGGTAATTAATTAATTCCTATTAATATATAATCTTATTTCTCCCACCCCTATCCCGTAGTCCTGTCTAGTTAGCCGTTTCCCAGTCAAATATAGCCATTAGAAAGTCTAGTTGCCCAGTCCAATATAGTTGTTGGTGGATGATCTGCTCTTCTATTTAACTTGTAGCCAGGATCTAGTTCTTCAACTTGTCCTGACGATGAACCACACTCGTTGGTTCGAAACGCGTCGACAAAAGCATCCCAATGTGATTTACGTCGAAGAATCTTCTCATAAAACTTGATATGGATCACAGAAGCCTAAATTCAACAAATGATTTTAGCTGTTTTATATATATTTGTTATATCAGGTTTCCCGTACCGCCCGAAGCTCTAATCCTCTCTCTATATTCCCTCCTAAATCTACTCAGAAAAGCAAGGAAACATCTAAAGTTCGACCTATTTATGGGATTTCTAATCCTAATGAAGGAGGCAAATGGGAAAGATCTCAAAAGCATGGAAACATCATTGCTTTTACCTTAAGATACCTATGGAGGAACTTCGAAACCCTAACTCGATTTCTACATAAGCAGAGCTAGGGCTATTCTGATGGAGGTCAGATCATTTGAAAGGATAGCTTACTTGATTGTCGAGGATAGTCTTAAATCTAAGCATAAGAAGTTGGTAAGAAGGGAGAGAGAGAGAGGAGCTGGAGGGGTAAGGGAAGGATGATGCAATAGATGGCTGTAATCACTCTTCCGACATTAATATAAAACTGGAGTTGTACTGTCTACTCCGTGGTGTTGGTACTATCATTCGTTTAGTTGTTTGTCAAATACCTTTTAGCATGAGTAGCTTAGTTATGTGTAACTAGATGTCTTTTATATATTCATGGATTAGTTATCAAGGTTGTATGCTGCGATTATGCTTGTCTCTTCTATGTTTAGGACTTGATCTGGAGCCGGCTCAGGGGACTTCCACCTAGCTGCATTGTGCTCTCCAGCAAATCTACATGGAGGCTTGAGGTAATGAATATATCTTGCTTTGATAGTTAGTTATTGTTTATGTATATGCATGTAGCTTTTTGACAACTGCAGATAATCTTACAGTTTTCCAAGTGCCCCCGAAAGACCCTTGAGGGTATCTCCATTCTCCAAACACCATGTATTTTATCCTATAGCAGAATTGGCGACTCCGCTAGGGACTATATATTAGTTCCCAGTCCACCCAGAAAATTCCTAATTTCCTCCTCCTTCTAGACCTTCCTATACTTTTGCATTCCTTTTTTGGCCCATCAAGACCTTGCAACATTCTTCCCTCATATATTCAGCCCTGGATCTGATCCCCAAAGCCCTATTTTGAACTCTTTTCCCACACTAACGCAAGTTAGCAGAGTAAACAGAGCTTTATAAAGCTCTGTGTCTGCACAAACAGTGCATTAGTAGAACTAGTAACTTTATGTGGCCTCTACTACAAAGCATTAGTCACCCAAATTTTGACATGCAGTTGTGTCTATAAACTCAAAGGGATGGGAAACCTACTCATGGACTGAAAAAGGATCTGCAACTGTATTTTGTTAGCAAGATCTGTGTCCTAAAAGAATTTTTGTTTTAGGAAATAGTTTCTTTTTATTTCTTAAAAAGTTTTATAAAAGAAAAATCAATTTTTTTTATTCATTCTTCTCCTTATCTGGTTAATCTGCTTTATTTTGGTTTCAAATAGTTGTCAGAAAGCATTGGAAATATTTTTGTCTTTTATGCTAGTGTTATAATGACTAGGATGCATGGAAAAAATATGAATTTATCAAAGAATCTCCCTTGTAGAATACAACTTATTTCATCGAATTGAATATTTTCAAGCATTGTCTTTTGCATGATTTTGAGTCAGAGTCCCACCACATATCATACGTCAACACCCCTATAGAAGACACTAAAAAAGTACACATAAAATCTACCAAAAATCAATCAGTAGCTCTTTATAGAGCACACAAACATTAGTTCAGGCTAGGACCTTGGGATAGGCAGTGTGAGTAAACTACCCAAGATCAGAAACCAAAACTAGTGTCATTAAAAGAGAGAAAATTCCTTCTGCACTCATACTACTGGGACCACTCTAGTAAAAGCGGAGCTAAATACGAGACAACATCAGAATGTAAGTGAAGGTATCCCACCTTCGCTTACAACTCCTTTGGGTATTCTGTGTATTGGGGATCCCTTCGGGGATTTTGGAGCTGAGTCGGGGACTCAGGTATCCTGCCCACATAGCGTACTGTCTACGACTATGTCCCCCCCAGTAGTGTCTATGATCTGAGGTATCCTTAGTGGCCATACTTTTAGGGACTTACACAAGGTGACTGGGGCGGGCTGCCCTGGTACCTAACACAGACGGACCTACTCTGTCTTCATTTTTTGGGAGGGTGCTCGTCTTCACGAGAGTACTTGGCCCCTCAATCTGAGGTTCGGGCGAAGCTCTAGAGTAACCGTAACTGTACATTTTGCCAACCCTCTCTGTTATTCATTGTGATACTGGGTTTCATCTCCAACGATTGGTGCTTATTAGACAGGGTCATTTCCCTCTGTTTTCTAATTGATTCACTCAGTGTATTTTTTATTTTTTAGTTGCCCAAGTGTTATCATTGAGACTTTAATAAATATCACAATAAAATTTATTGATAAAAATTATCGGTCACTGTGGCTACATCCGGCCCTCGTCATCAATCTAGACGATAATTAGGGCTTCCTCCACTCATTGTGGAAGATTTGCCGAGCTCCAGTGAACTGGATTACCCATCTTCGAGAAATTACTGTTCGAGATCTCACACAGAATCAGTTTGGACAACCGACGATTCAAGCTTACCGGAGGATTTCTTTACTGCAGGATTTCTTCCTCCCTATAACCCTCCGATCATGAATTTGTTGGACCCACTCTTGGTTTGCATTGCACCTGTACCTCCTTTATCTTCATTTTGAACACTTCCACCCATCCCTTCGACGACTAACGAGTCGTGGAACATTTTGGACACTTTTGGTCCCCCACCACTTCCCCAGTCGATAGTCACTACCACACCTTTGATGGCAAACCCTGCTATCCCATTTGTCCCAGGTACAAACCCTCACATGACACCCTCCACGAGTGGAACCCAGCCTATGCCAGGTTCCACCCCTTTAGTGTCAAACTCTATACCTTCGAGAAGTGCTACATACAACGCTCCTTATAACGCTCAATATGGTACAGTTAGTAGGGGTCCCTTCAACCAACAATATGGTTGGAATCCATTGTATAGTTCAAACCCCCAAATTCAAATATCTGGGGGCCCTTTCAATATGTATATACTGGCGGGGAATGTACTAGTTCCCCCTCTGTTTTCAGGCATGCATGGCCAATCACTAATTGACATGAACACCCCTTATTCTATTCAAGGACATATGGTTAGTTCTGTGGCGGGGGGGAATCCTCAAGGAGGTCCCAACCAACCCATGGGGGCACCCTACTCACAACCTCAAATGAGCCAAGGGGGCACTGCTTATCTTGGGGGAAATTCTATACCCCAGCATCACAATCCTCATGGAAATCCACATTACAATGCCATACCCCAAGGCAACTACTATACCACACAACCTATGTATAATATTGGCAATCAAACGATGGGAGGACCGGAAGGATCCTCAAGTCATATGTCATCGCCTTGGTCCGATTCGAGGGCATCACACACTCTACCTTTCTTGGCAACTTTGGATATCCCTGACTTGTACAAAAGTACAAATGACCCCATATATCATAATTTACTCTGGCCGCCAATCTTGCAAAAAATACCGACAGACATCCCTAAGTTCGAAGGGAAACAAGGGGAGGATCTGGGTACCCATATCACCACCTATCATCTTTGGTGTGTTTCTAACTCCATGGTGGATGATAGTATCCGGTTATGTCTTTTTCCCCGCACCCTTACTGGAAACGTAGCCAAGTGGTACATCAAGTTACCACGCGTGTCAGTCAATACCTTTGATGCTCTAGCGATGGAATTCTTAAAGCACTTCCAGCTACCCATCCGCTATGAGACTGGGACGGAACTCCTCACTTCATTACGTCAGGATACGCCACCCACATCTCTGATCATATACATGAATGGAGACGTAGGCGAAGGTTAGTCAAAGCTCCCCTCCCAGACTATCTCTTAGTGGACTGGTTCTACAAGTCTCTACTCCCCCAAATCGCTAAGGATGTCGCCTTAGGTGGTGCAGTCACAGAAGACCAATCCATACGTCATGCCCAACACTTAGATCTGATATATTTGCAGTCTGGCACTCTTTATGACATAATCCCCAATGCCCTTCTCAACTCCAATGCTCCCGCTACTCAGCACTGCGGAGCGCACGCCGATGGGATTATCGATGCAAACTCCAGGGCTACTGTAAAACAAATCATCGGTCACATTTCCCAGATGTCAGTGGACCCATCTACAAAATCGACTACTCTTCCTACCACCGTGATAAACTCTGCGCAGTCTACGCAAAAACCAGGTAGTAAGAACAAGAAGAATAAGAAAAATACCGCTCCTTCTGAGGAGGAGTCAAGAAAGCAGCAAACCCCAAAGCAGAAGGCTATTGCGCCTCCTGGTGATGAAAAGGATAAACACGCCCACATCCCTTGAAAAATCTGTGTGCACGACCACATGACATATCTGTGTCCGCGTCTTCAGGAATGCACAGATTTCATTGCTAAAACGGTCACCGAAAGGACCCCTGCTGTCCTGAATAGTACTTTCTCCGCTCAGCAGCAACAACACCTTATTGCAAACCAACCCCAACCCTCGTAAGGGGGAAATGGTGGTTCGCAACGTCCTTCAGCTGGTGAAGGACCCTCTAACGTTTACTTCTTTGAAACGGTAGATCTACAAACCAGAGCCAAATCTTATGGAGCTCGTGTTGCTCATGCAGAGGAACCTTCCTCAAGTCAAAACCCACCATCGCCTAATGATTTTCATATTGAAGGGCCAATTGCTGACCTTGTGATTTGCCCCCCTAAAGGGGCACTTCGATGCACAACGCACAATACATCTGCATGTTTTGCCCAAAACTACAGCATTGTAGAAGACTTGGCGCAAGTGCCGTCAGCTATGTCGGCGCTCAAAGTATTACAAAATGTCGAGCACAAAGGAAAGCTTTCCTTTTGGCCATTGGTGGTATTGACCGACAGGATTCCATGCTTGCAATTTTCGACATGGAAAAGTGTAAAGCTCCCCTTTCTCACCAGCTTGCATTTCAGGTGCAAATCTTTTCAAAAGGTAAATGTATACATAGAATTGTCATCGACGAAGGTGCTTCTACTTGCGTCATGTCAGCTTCATGTTGGCTCGCTTTGGGTTCTCCAACCCTATCCCCCCTTGTCGAATTCCCTTAAATCTTTCAATAGCCACACTTTCATCCCAAAAGGTTACCTTGCTAGCTACCCGATCACTTTGAGTGGGAAAACGGTAACGGTGGATATTGAAGTCATGGATCATAAACTCGACTATAATCTGCTTTTGGGTTGCAATTGGACTTATGCGATGAATGCCATTATGTCTTCGGTCTTCCGCATCATCCGATTTCTGTTGGATGTAAAGATAGTCACAATGGACCAGCTGTCCTTTTGCACCGTAGATTACTCCCCGTTACCTAGCAGCTATGTACCCTTAGTGGGTGGTGTACCTGACTCTTACATCAATATTGGTACTAGTCTATTGAAGGACTCTTCCTTGATGGGTTGTTTCCCTCTTCTACCACCCATAGTTCCATAGACGATCAATATGGTTTCATCCATTCCTCACGAACCAACTGATCCTTATATCCTATCGGCCCCTTCAGAGATTGACACTTATAGAGAACAAATGTCGCTGTCACCGGCTGAATTGGCCTACCAGGCCATTCAATCTGCATCTGAGTCTCTAGTCACTTTGGTCGCGGCCAACGGTACCACCGCCCCTTCCATAATTGCTCCTTCTTTCGAACTCCTCAATCAAGTCCTACCTACGGACGAAGCTATTAGAGAGATCATGAGTTTAGAAGAGCGACCTTGGGAGGACTCGCACCATCGTGTTTCAATATCTGATTTGGACACGATGCCTCTTCAAATCCTGTCATATGACACACCTAAAATCATTTCCTCACCTTATAAGACAATCCAAACTTTGGACTCAGAGGGAAACGTGGGCAATCTTTCAAAGACATTGCTCATCGATATTTCAGTCAAGACAGGCATTGTGGAAAACATACAGATTGGAGCCAATCACAATCCTCAGGAAATTGCGAGGTTCACCTACCCTTTTAAGGACTTCTCAATGTTTTTCCTTGGTCTTATGAGGAAATTCATTGCATAGACCCTGTTAGCGCTTGAAATTTCACCTCAGGTTGAGAAAGGTAAACTTTAAGGCAACATCAAACCACTTAGCCTCGTAGCTAGCCCTACGGGGCAGGAGAGGGCTCTCTCTGGTCTATCTCGGCAAAGATCTTCAACAGGCAGAGATAACCAATAAAGAACACTGATTTTAGGCTAGTAAACTGATAAAAAGGTTTGATTTGGGATTTTTAGGGTTTTGGTGGAAAGTTGGGGAAAGGCAATTCTGGGTGCGGGGATCGGACACAGTTTTTGCAGGGGGTTCTTTGGGGCAAGGTAGGAGACTGTACTGATGCCTTTGAATTAAGTGAATGGATAGAAATGACCGGTGAGGAGCTAAAGAGAGCAAGAAACCTTCAAGAGTTCTCTTTAGACAGATGAAAACATAAATATTAAGCAAACTTAAAAGCAGAGCATGGCAATCATGAATTCTACTTTAACACTTCATTTGCCTAATTTGCAGAAGGAAAAGTAAGAAGATGAATCACATAACAAACTTACAAGTACAAAGAGAAACACACCATCAATACATGTAATCACAGAAATCCCAAAAAGGACTGCAAAACCCTGGTCTTTCTTCCTTTGCCAAAAATGCAGAGATACAATGAGTAATACAATAGAAAGCTTCTCCCTCAAGAGTCCAACCATGAAAATGACCAAGAAAGTACATAATATAGGCAATCTAACATATTTCCTTGCCTCTAGGGGTCGAGCTCACTATCCTAGGAGTTATTTCAACCAATTCTAAACTGAGCACTGAAAACTAGGCAGTCAAAACAACTTGCCTCTATAAACTAGGAAACCAATTCATTCATTAAATTTTTGCCTATCACATGAATGAATCTTCTAGAAGAGATAAATAAGTGTCAAAATATCATAAAATTACATCATTTACAACAAGGAGGATCAAAATATACTCCAAAAAGTTAAATCCAGTCAAAACTGCATTTTGCTGAGCTGTAGGTGAATTTCTGTGAAAACTGCCCAACAGGTCGCGCCCTGATCCTGAACAGGTCACGCCCCTTTGGAGCTGTTTTTGAGGCACTTACAGGTGTCCAAATGAGGCAAAAGTGGGCTTGTTGGAAAGGTCGGGATGTATACTTTCCAACCCAAGTGGAATTTCTGAATTTGGTGGCCATTTGCCCCTCCAAAATTGCAATCTCCCAAGACTGCTTCCTGTGTGTCAAAAAGGTGGCAGAAAGTCATTTTTTGCATGTTTTTTGACTTTCTGGAGGCTCAAAACTTGATGAAATCTCTTGGTAATTGCTGAGCAGGTGTATCTTTGCATGAAAAATCCAAAAATGCTGATTTTTCCCGAAATGGAGTGCCCATCGAACAGGTCGTGCGCGGCGCGCGACGTGTTGGTGGCAAAAACCTGTGTTTGGCACAAAAAATTCACAATTGACAAAAGTTTCTCCAAATTTCTTGAAATTTGGGCTGGGAGTCCCCAATCAAGTACCATGCTCAGTAAAATAGGTTTTGACCAAAATTTGGAGTGGATCGGGCCTTTTCCGTCGTTTTAGTGCCTTGGCCAACCTCCTTGGATCTGGCGATTGTAATTTTGACATTTCTCTAAAACCATGACACCTGTGCAAAAAGTGAAGGAGGGTTTTCTTCTTTGGCATGTTTTGGACAAAAACCTCTCTCAGTTTTCCCAAATTCATCTTTGATTGCTCTAAAACATCTTTTGAGTGAAACTTATCCCGATGTGTGGAACAAGGGATTTTGTCGAAATGAAGCGAAATGAAGGGGATAAGGGGCTTCTAAATTCTTGGGGAAATTTTTGGAAGTAGGGAGGGATGTTAGGAAGCAGGGGAAAGTGGAATCTCAGAGATTGAGTGAGGGGAAGGGGTCCAAAAGGGCAAAACACAGGCCCAACCTAGAAAATTGCCAGGTTGTAGCTAGAAACTAGGGTTTGTGCAAAAATGAGGAATTTGGGGGATCTCAGTGATGGGAAGTGTTTGATAAGGTACTTTAAGGATAGGGGAAGGTGTATGAACATCAGGATACAAGTTTTGCCGATGATTTGACCATCCAAGAGATATTGCCTTCAAAACGCTAGGAGAGGGAAATGACCTTGCCTGGGCGCAACTGAAGCATGAACGAGGTGTAAAATGACTCATTAGAACTTGACATGATTATGACAACCCTATGAATGATGATAGACTCAGCTGAATAGTGACATAGACTGACATTTGGGCAACTTTGAAAAGAGTGAAAACAAACCCTAGACCTAATGCCTAGTGACCAAATTTTGCTTGAAGACTCACTGAAATGACAAAATTTGACCTTGACACTTCAAAATCACTTTGTAAGAGCACATTTGATCACTGGAGGAAGGCTGGAAAGACTGACACTAACAGACCCTTCTATTGTCAAGCATGAGATCAAGAAATATTGAGCATTCCTTTTATGGTATTTTTCTTGCTCGTTAATCCGAAGAAAACTCGAGTCTCCTTCTTCGGGCTCATTAAACTACCACGAAGAAGACCGAGCATTATTTTTATGGTATTTTTCTTGCTCGTTAATCCGAAAAATCCTCGAGTCTCCTTCTTCAGGCTCATTAAACTACCACAAAGAAGAGCGAGCATTATTTTTATGGTATTTTTCTTGCTCGTTAATCCGAAAAATCTCGAGTCTCCTTCTTTGGGCTCATTAAACTACTACAAAGAAGATATGAGGGCGTTCTTTTATGGGATATTTTCTTGCTCTAAAAACTGAAAATCCTCGATTTTTTCATCGTTGGACTCATTAAACACATACAACAACGGTCCGAGCAACTCTTTTTCACTCTTTTTCTAGCTCATTAAACTGAAAAAGATCATTAGAAAATTCTTTTTAGGCGTTTTTTTCTCGCTCATAAAACTGAAAAATATCTCGAGTTTTTTCTTTAGGCTCGTTAAAAATTTATAAAGATGACTTGAGCATTCTTTTAGGTACTTTTCGCTTCCTGAACTGAAAAATCCCAAGTTTTTGTCACTAGGCTTGTTAAAAATATATGGAAGCAATCAGAGCACTTGCTTTTTTGGGACTATTTCTCGCTCTTAAAATAAAAAAA
This sequence comes from Pinus tabuliformis, assembly GCA_031772625.1. NCBI lineage: Eukaryota > Viridiplantae > Streptophyta > Pinopsida > Pinales > Pinaceae > Pinus > Pinus tabuliformis. The sequence continues at coordinate 518,970,124 of CM062810.1, forward strand.
TCCCCGAGTTTTTTCCCTTCTTCAGGCTCATTAAATCTATGAAGAAGGAATGAGCAGTTCTTTTACCTCTTTTTCCTCGCTCAATAAACTGAAAAAGATACTTTGAGTTTTCTTCATTTGACTCGTTAAAATTTGATGAAGGTATTGAGTTTGTCGTCACGTGACTCATTAAAAATTCACAACAAAAAACGAGTTTAGTTCGTCTCCTCGTACTCGTAACAAAATGAGGTCAACATCTATTGAACATAGGTTTCTCTTTATTTGGATTCAATAGATTAACTCACGGAAAAGTAACCGATCCGGGTATACTATTAACCTTTTGTCGCACCCGGTTAACAACTATGATAAAGGGACCACCCTGGAGTCGTTCTTTACGATCTTTTCAGACTCTCTAAATATGAAAAGACCACTGAGTTGTCTTGTCTGGACTCATTAAATTAAATAGACAAGGTATAGAGTCGCTCTTTTTATGATCCTTTTAAGACTCTCAAAACATGAAAATATTGACGAGTTTGTCTCGTCTCGACTCATTAAATTAAACAGACAAGGTATAGAGTCGCTCTTTTTACGATCCTTTTTAGACTCTCAAAACATGAAAATATCAACGAGTTTGCCTGTCTGGACTCATTAAACTAATCAGATAGGGCATATAGTCGCTCTTTTTGCGGTCCTTTTCAGACTCTTAAAATATGAAAAGATCGACGAGTTTACCCATCTGGACTCACTAAACTAATCAGACGGGGAAAGTAGACAATACAACTGCATTCAGTATTAGAAAGCATGGTTTGGCAGCAGTCGTTCCCTTGAACATGGCACTCCCTCAGATAAACCTTCCTTGTGACGACCTCTCAATATGAATCCTACCATCCTATGAGTTTAGCCTAAATATCCCGATGTTTTTGCATCTCTGTATCCTAACATTCTTTGGTGTTCATGAGTCTAGTGCTGCATGGTTAAAACCATTGTCATGCCTTCTATTGTTCAAGGGTTAACCTTTTGTTTCCTCCATCAACCCATCAAGCATATCCTTTCATCATGCCCTCTGTCGTTTAGATCCAATGCTCAAAGATTCCTCAAAAAACAAATCATTCTTGTCCTGTTTCGTGTCGATTGATGTAGGACACATTATTGCCTACCTTTCGACAGGTATCTTCCTCTCGACTTTAACACTCTATCTAGGAAGACAACCAAGAAACACATTTAGTGCCTTGGTACTTGTAGACATTAGTGGCAGGTCGCCTTGTGTTGAATCAGGGGTTCTCATTATTGGCTCCTGGTTAAGCGATTCTATGAGTGTTCGATTATAATAACATTTTTCATACTCGCTAGATTGTACTCTGCATCTTGGAGACCATCACCATTATTGGTGGCCTTCCTCGCATCTGTTAACAGTCTCCATTATTGACTGGTAATCAGATGATTACGTGCATGTTTGACATCAACGCATATATTCACATGTATTGATCTGTGTTGTTCGGTGAAACGGAAATCAAGACCTTATGCCTTGTTTCCTCTCCCAAGTTGTGTATATTGTTTTTTTAAGACAGCTCATCAGAATGATCCTATTATGACACCGGATCTGCATTGTGCTTATCGATGGCCAACATTGTCATATCTCTTTTATGAGGAAATCACTCTGACATAGCTATTGAGCGTGGGAATGCCCGACTCAGGACATGATTTTAGTTGTTTTATATATATGTGTTGTATAAGGTTTCCCATACCGCCCGAAGCTCCGATCCTCTCTCTCTTTATGTCGAAGAAGGAAAATTACAGTTAAGTAAAGTATTTCGGCCATCGTCGTAGCCTCTGATCTCACACTTTAGGGGGCATCTGTTATTCAACAAAATGACCTCCTCATCAACTTAGAGGAGAAAGACATGATGGCTAAAGCAATAGCCAAAATCGCAGGCCTTCTTTCCACACTAACGCTGTCTATACATTGACAACATGATTTATAAAGCTTCCCTGTAAGCCTAAGGGAGCGTTAGTGACCATACTAACTCTACTTGTTGATTCGGAGACAACGTTAGTGGATCCTAATGAGAATCTAGAGGTCAAAGGAGCGAATTGACTCATAAATATCTCTATATTCTCTCCTAAATCTACTCAAAAAAGCAAGGAAACATCTAAAGTTCGACCTATTTGTGGGATTTCTAATGCTAATGAAGGAGACAAATGGGAAAGAGCTCAAAAGCATGGAAATATCATTGCTTTTACCTCAAGAGACTCATGGAGGAACTTGGCAACCCTAACTCAATTGCTACATAAGCAGAGCTAGGGCTATTGTGATGGAGGTCAGATCATTTGAAAGGATAGCTTACTTGATTATCGAGCATAGTCTCAAATCTAAGCATAAGAAGTTGGTAAGAAGGGAGAGAGAGAGGAGCTGGAGGGGTAAGGGAAGGCTGATGCAACAGATGGTTGTAATCACTCTTCTGACATTAATATAGAACTGTAGTTGTATTGTCTACTCCATGGTGTTGGTACTATCATTCATTTAGTTGTTTGTCCAATACCTTTTAGCATGAGTAGCTTAGTTATGTGTAACTAGATGTCTTTTATATATTCATGTATTAGTTATCAAGGTTGTATGATGTGATTATGCTTGTCTCTTCTATGTACAGGACTTGATCTAGAGCCGGCTCATGGGAATTCCACCTAACTACGTTGTGCTCTCCAACAAATCTACACAGAGGCTTGAGGTAATGAATCTGTCTTGCTCTGGTAGTTAGTTATTGTTTATAGACAAGCATGTAGCTTTGTGACAACTGTAGATAATCTTACAGTCTACTAAGGGTCCCGGGAAGACCCTTGAGGGTATCTCCATTCTCCATACATCATGAATTTTATCCTATAGCAGAATTGGCGACTCTGCTGAGGACTATACATTAGTTCCCGGTCCACCCGAATAGTTCCTAACTTCCTCGTCCCTCTAGACCTTCCTATACTTCTGCATTCCTTTTCTCACCCATCCAGACCTTGCAACATTCTTCCCTCATATATTTAGCCTTGGATTTGATCCCCAAAGCCCTATTTTGAAATCTTTTCCCACACTAACGCAGGTTAGCAGAGTAAACAGAGCTTTATAAAGCTCTGTGTCTGCACAAATAGTGCATTAGTAGAACTAGTAACTCTCTGTGGCCTCTGCTACAGAGTGTTAGTCACCCAAATTTTGACATGCAGTTGTGTCTGTAAACTCAAAGGGATGGGAAACCTGCTCATGGACTGAAAAAGGATCTGCAGTTGTATTTTGTTAGCAAGATCTGTGTCCTAAAAGAATTTTTTTTTTAGGAAATATTTTTTTTTCTTTCTTAAAAAGTTTTTATAAAATAAAAATCAAATTTTTTATTCATTCTTTTGCTTAGTTGGTTAAAATCTACTTCATTTTGGTTTCAAATAGTTGTTAGAAAGCGTTGGAAAGATTTATGTCAGTTATGCTAGTGTTATAATGACTAGGATGCATGGAACAAATATGAATGTATAGAAGACTCTCCCTTGTAGAATACAACTTATTTCATCGAATTGAATATTTTCAAGCATTGTCTTTTGCATGATTTTGAGTCAAAGTCCCGCCAAATATCATACGTCAACAACCCTACCAAAGACACTAAAAAAGTACAAGTAAAATCTACCTAAAATCAATCAGTAAATCTTTATAGAGCAAACAAGCATTAGTTCAAGCGAGGATCTTGGGGTAGGAAGTGTGAGTAAACTGCCCAAGATCAGAAACCAAAACGAAAATTCCTTTTGCACTCATACTACTGGGACCACTCGAGTAAAAGCGGAGCTAAATACGAGACAACATCGGACTGTAAGTGAAGGTATCCCGCCTTCGCTTACAACTCCTTTGGGTATTCTATGTATTGTGGATCCCTTTGGGGATTTCGAAGCTGAGTCGAGGACTCAGGTATCCTGCCCACATAGCATACTGTCTGCGACTATGTCCCCCCCAGTAGTGTCTATGATCTGAGGTATCCTTAGTGGCCATACTTTTAGGGACTTACACAAGGTGACTGGGGTGGGCTGCCCTGGTACCTAACATAGACGGACCTACTCTGTCTTCAGTTTTTGGGAGGGTGCTCGTCTTCACGAGAGTACTTGGCCCCTCAATCTAAGGTTCGGGCGAAGCTCTAGAGTAACTGTAACTGTACATTTGGCCAACCCTCTCTGTTATTCATTGTGATACTGGGTTTCATCTCCAGTGATCGGTGCTTATCAGACAGGGTCATTTCCCTTATTTTGCTAATTGATTCACTTAATGTATTTTTTTATTTTTTAGGTGTCCGAGTGTTATCATTGAGACTTTAATAAATATCACAATAAAATTCATTGATAAATATTCTCAGTCACCGTGGCTACATCCGACCCTCATCGTCAATCTATACGATTGTTAGGACTTCCTCCACCCATTGTGGAAGATTCGCGGAGCTCCAGTGAATCGGATTCCCCATCTTCAGGAAATCAGTCTTCGAGATCTCACACAGAATCAGTTTGGACAACCAACAATTCAAGCTTACCGAGGATTTATTTACTGCAGGATTTCTTCCTCCCTATAACCCTTCGATCACGAATCCGTTGGACCCACTCTTGGTTCATATTACACTTGTACCTATTTTGTCTTCAGTTGGAACACTTCCACCCATCCTGTCGATGACTAATGGGTTGTGGAACTTTTTGGACACTTTTGGTCCCCCACCACTTCCCCAGTCAACAGTCACTACCACACCTTTGATGGTGAACCCTGCTATCCCATTTGTCCCAGGTACAAACCCTCACATGACACCCTCCACGAGTGGAACCCAACCTATGCCGGGTTCCACCCCTTTAGTGTCAAACTCTATACCTTTGACAAGTGGTACATACAATGCTCCTTATAACGCTCAATATAGCACAGTTAGTAGGGGTCCCTTCAACCAACAATATGGTTGGCATCCATTGTATAGTTCTAACCCCAAATTCAAATATCTGGGGGCACTCCCAATATGCATATACTGACCGAGAACGTACCAGTTCTCCCTCCATTTTTAGGCATGCATGGTTAGTCAGTAATTGACATGAATTTCCACCCCCAAATTGATGGCCAAACAAAGGTCATCAACAAGATGATCATGCACATTTTGCGCATGTACAACTCGAAGAATCCTCACACATGGGATGAAAGACTCCCCTATGTCCATCATAGCTACAACATAGCTCTCTATAGTTCAACTAGCCACAATCCCTTTCAAGTTGGGTTTGGATTCTGTTAGCACTCATAATTAACCTCAAGGCTGAGAAAAGGCAACTCTGAGGTAACCACGGACCAAGCTTTAGGTCTGGCATCTAGCCCTGCCAGACCTGAGAGGGCTCTCTCTTTTCCAACAAGATGTGGCTGCAATAAATGAAAATTTAGGCTAGCTATGGAGTGCGGGGATTTTTTTTGAAAATTTTGGGTCAAAACAACAAGAGAAAGGACGATTGGGCTATGGAGTCGATGCAAATTTCTGCCAGCAAAATTGGGGCAAAGTAAGTGCCATGTTCAGCCAGATTGAAGATTGCAAATGTGAGAAGAATAGGGGAGAAATCCCACTGCCCTGCAGGCATCAAACAAGGGATGGATCTGCAGCAGCAACTTTAGACGAAAGAGAAACACAAGGTTGCTCAACAGAGCATCTAGCACAAGATGAATTCTGCAAAGACAACCATTACATCTAACAGCAAAATCATCATGAAAGGAGCATCATTACAGATTAATTCCTAACACATCTCTTAGATAATGCTGTAACAAGGTAGAAAAGCAAAATGTGTAAATGAATTTATGAGAAAAACATACTGGACATTTAAGCACCGTGATGAATCCCAAGTCCAAAGGGCATAAAACTGCTTTATTAAAATGGTATTCAGGAAATTTTACACGTACCAATCAGCCTCTCTGCTTCCAAAATCGAACCCTTACACTCTGAAATTCATAAAATATATACAATTTTCTCATCCCTGTACTAAGGGAATTGAGCTCAACCATCTTCTTCAAAATCAAATCAGTTACATTAAATTTGGACCGAATATCTAAAATTAGGTGTCAAAGATGAACTCGTATCTCCAGAACCATATCACCTGTTACAAAACTGAAAGAGGTTTTTGTATATAAGATCATTCTGGAGAAAAAACCTCTCTCAAATTTTGGAAATTCGTTTCCAGTTGCTCGGAATCTGTGCCACAAAAGCATCTTTAAAACAGAAAATCATTAAAAAATTAAATCTGTAAAAATGAGCTGCAAATATCTAGTCAAATATTCCAATTCACGACACCTGTGAATAAACTAAAATAGGTTTTTATTATATGGCTCGTGGTTAAAAAAAAAATCCTTGGGTTTCTCAAAATTACTTTCCATATGTTGTAAAATGGCACCGCATTAAAATGACTAAAACAATAAAATAAAAGAAAAATTTGTTTTTTTTTTTAATGTAGGCTCCAAATATCACTACATATCTCCCACATAGTAGCACCTGTGCAAAAACTGAAGGAGGTTTTTGTTATTTGGTATGTGATGGAAAAAAAAGTATTTCACTTTTGTAAAATTCCTGTCCAAACTGATTTTGTAGTAAACTTGTCCCTGTGTGCAACAACTGACCTCAAAACATGCATAACCAAGAATCAATCATTCATTTCGATCATATCTTTTGATCCAGAAACCGGTTATGGGAGTGTGATATACCATTGGAAAGCTCTTTCCGAGCTACTTCTGATGGACACACTTGTGACATATTTTGTGCTGAATATCATGTGCAAAAAATCTAACCAAACCAAACCTAGTAAGAGCTCATGTTGTTCCCTGGTGACAGGCTGCGAAGACTGGAACTAACAGATTCCAGCCATTGTGTCCCATTGATGTATCCATACTATTTGCAGCTACTCAAGCATAGTCGACTCATGTCCAATTCGAAGATGACAGGGCTAACAACTTCATTAAGAGCATTCAACACATCTGCCAATAGGTCCGTGACATATTGGATAGAGCCAATGCTAAGTATAAGCAACATCATGATCAACATCAGGTGCCACACAACTTCTAGGTGGGCAAAAAATAAGGTTACATTTGGAGAAGGAGCACCTTGTTGGGCCCAACCGCAAGCTTCACCCACTTCGATATGGGCCATAAACCATCACCAAGGCTATAGGATATAATGATTTCGAGCTCAACATTCCACCATCAGTTGGCCTTCACCCAGTGTTCAATATGGACCACCTTCGACCATACTTTCCACCATTACTGGACACCTCAGACATTGCAGAACAACTCACACCAACAAAGTAAAACCCAGACTGCATGGAACATGCCACAACTGAGTGGATCATGGACACGCAGATCAAGAACACTCACCGACAGAAGGTCCAATTGTATCGGGTTTTCAAAGTTGGCCAACTCCTACACCAAGGAAAGTGGCTCACCAGGGACCAAGTTTAGCAAAAGTTTCCCCATCTCATGGAGGCTCTCAACACAATTGGGACCTTTATTTCCTAAGGGGTAAGGCCTGATCCAAGTGGATATTGGTGGCCACCTACCTATTCCACTTGGATTCCCACCATTGTTTCTTTCAGTGTCCTTAATCATATCACAATTTCAGTTTCCTTAATTGTAGCACAATTTACTATTTTTGGTAGTTTTTCTGGTCCTAGGCCCTAAATGAAGTTTTTTTGGAAAATAGGAAAAAGAGTTTATACCTCACATTTTCATTCAAAATTTGTAGTCCTCAGATAGATATTTCTAACGAGGTATCATGCACGTCAAACGAATATCGTATTCCAAAGTTACGGCCTCGGGAAGTTGGTGTACCAATTTACCCCAATGGAGCCCATATTTTTGGCGCTTCATCTCCTAGGGCTAGGTTTTTGGATGTTTAGGGTTTTCCATTGTTTCTCAATGATAAGTAGGCCTTAGAGCCTCATTGTAACACAGTTCAGAGGCATGTAGTCACCACATCTCTTTTCAGAGATAAGCTACCATTGCCTCAGCTAGGTTATTTCTATTTTGTATGTAAGCATATTTCAGTTCTTTGATATTATTGAAATGAAGTTTTATTTTTGCTTCATCTATATGTTTATATTTATATCTATATTTTTTTGCATTCCTACATAAGTTTGGATCGGTGATGATGCTAGTCAATTGATGATCATAACTCTCTAAACAAGTTTAATTAGACTCTAAGTTGTACAAGGGAAGCAATGGCAATTTATTAAATGTTTCATTGAATTGATGAAATGACCATAGTTTTGAAATAATGTGTTTTCTATGTAAAATTCAGTTAACGGTATGCATGGGATTAGTTAATAATCCTTTTAATTAAGAAATTTAATCAATATTTAATTAAGAAAGTAGATGAATTTAATCAATGTTTTAAGAATACTAATATAGGGAAAGTAGTACTAGGGGAAGTAAAGAATATCAGCCTAGGGAACGTAGTATTGGGTGAAGTAAAGAACACCAAACCAGGTGATGTAGTACCATGGGAAGTAAATAATATCATAATGGGAAATATAGTACTGGGGGAAATGATACTAGGGAAATGAGTACCTCAAGAAGTGATATCGGGGAACAAGGTACCCAGGGAAATGATATCGAGGAATGTGGTACCCAAGGGAAGTGAGACTAGAGATTTGAAATGATACCGAGGAATGTGGTATCTAAGGGAAATGTTAGAATACCAACCCAGGGAATGGTAGTACCTAGAACCAAAATACAAGGGAAACTAAAAGTTAAAAATATGTTCTAGTATTGATATGACCTATGTGCCATGTGGATCACCACGTGGTGGTGGCGTGGAACCACATGGGTCAGGAATGGCCATGTGGGCACCATGTGAATTCCTCTTTGAGTACATGGCCTCTTTAATGGAATAAAGTTCTAAGGGGCATAAATTTCTATCCGGGACTCAAATTAAAGTAAATTTATATTATTCAAATTCAAGCTTTTGTGATCCATAACTTGTTAATGATTTTTTTTTTCGGAAAAAGTCACATTGAGAATATTTGGTTGACACGTTTTGAACCAGCCAGTGTGGTTCATCTTCTCAATGTGATTTTTTCCGAAAAATTTTCATTAATAAATTTATATTGTTAGAAATTTCTCAACAAGTCGTATAAAATGACAACATTAGTTTTAGGATTCTAAAACTTTGAGGAAAAGAGGCTTTTGTAACCCCATTTTCATAAAAAGCCTTGGATATTGGGTCAAAAGATGTAACACTCCAACAACTTGAGATGGAATAAGGGGGTGGGAGGTGCTATATAGTGGTATCAAAGCATAGGTTCAACACTAAACTTTAAGAGGCTCACACACATAGTAGAATTTAGGTTTATTATGGATGAATAAATTAATTTTTATATGAATGTTAATTTAAACCAATAGTTGATGTGATTTCTAACCTTGATGGAATTATTATTTGTCCATTTGTTTTCTTGAATATGTAAATAACATGAATTTTGGCTATGTGAATAGCTTCAAGTCAACATGTTTGAAGTTGGCATATCAAGGCTATGATTGATATGTTTATGCTAGGTTTAGTTGACATTTGTGTGTATGTGTGTGATAGTATATAAGAAGACAAAATCTATTGCAAAAAATAGAGGAATGAGTAGCAGAATGGTACAATACAACATGGAATAAACCCTTACTAACCAAGAAGAAGATTTAGTTGGAAAGAGGTCATAAGAAAATTTCCCTGATTGGCTGGATACCCTTAGAAGCCTGAGAGTTTCACTGAGGAGCTACAAGGGTGAAAAAGAATTATTTTTTTGAGCTAATGAAAGAAAAACAGAGGTGAATGCAAATTTTATCAGTCTACAAAGACAAAGGCAACATGAAATTGGTGCTAATTATCTAGATATGAATAAATCCAAACAAAGGCCATATGAAATTTGGAAGCATGAATTGGAAACCAATAAGGCAGAAGGTATCAAATCAAAGAAGAGGCACAAACATACAAGTGAAGACACAGTGAGAGGGGGAACTCCATTCAACACTTCGAAAAGATAATCAAATAGCCATGAAAAATATCTACTACTACAACCAGGTTAGGAAGACACCACCAACAAAGGAAGAGTGAGAAAAACACAACGTCAAAAGCATTCAAGAAAGCAAAGCCCCCACCTTTGATGGAGAGATTAAGAAGATTGTAGAAGTAAAACCTTGGATTTTGGGTTTAAAGAAGTACTTCATATTCCATGACTATTTTGAGAATATGAAGGTCACTGTAGCTATTTTTAACCTGAAAGGAAAAACTGACATGTGGTGGGAATATCTTAGAAATGTCAAAGGAATCAGAGAAAAGGATTTGACTTAGAATTTTTTTGAGATTTTTTTATAGGAAAAATACATGTTTGATAGATAATGTGATAGAAAAATCAAAGAGTTTTATGAGCATAAGCTGGGACAACTCGCCTTGGATGCCTACACCAACATATTTTTGAAACTACTGAGGTATGTGCCCTACATAAGGGAAGAGAAGGTGATGATTCAAAGATGTCTTAGTGGTTTACTGCATTCCTACCAAGAAATAATTGAATTTGAAACCAAAGAGACTAAAGGACATTATTAGGAAGGCCAAGTATTGTTGAGATCAATTCAAGCATAGGGATGAATTCCAAAGAGATTGGAAGAAGAAAGAAAAAACCAAATTTAAAGGGAAAAGGACACAATGCTCAAGGTACAAGCAAATGGGGAAAAATGTCAAGTTCAATACACCTGCTAAAAGTGGGTTTCAATAGAAATTTCCTGCTGCAAATGGAGATCTTCCTATCAAATCATCAAGGGAAGAGGTAAAGGAACCTAGGAAGAAGTCATTGCAATGTTGTGAACGTGGAAAGGATCACATGTGAAAAAAAATCCCTCACAAATAACAAAGCAACAAGAAGTTGTACAATGTCCTCATCTAGTATTTGGACAACTAGAGAAGAACATGGAGAGCACTTGAAGGTGGTGTTGCAATTATTGTGGGAACACAAATTGTATGCCAAACCTAGTAAATGTGATTTCTTTCGATCACAAGTACAATATTTGGGCCATGCCATCTCAAAGGAAGGGGTAGTTGTGGATCATAAAAGGTAAAGGCCATAATGGTGTGGCCCACTCCCTAAAATGTTATGAAGGTTAGATTCTTCATGGAATTGGTTGAATATTATCGACGATTCATTAAAAAAAAAAAATCAAAGATTGGACATCCAATCACAAATTTACAGAATAAAGGAGTAAAATTTCAATGGACATCAGAGTGCGTAGCCAACTTTGAGAAACTTAAGTACTTTCTCACATATGCACCTATTTTGAGGACAGTAAACCCAAATAAATATTTCCTAGTTTGCTTAGATGCGTACAAGGAAGGACTTGATGGAGACCTATTGTAAGAAGGACATGTAATCTCCTATGAATCAAGAAAACTAAAGGAGAATGAGATGATCTATGCTACTCACATCTTGGAGCTAACAACAATTGTGCATGCACTAAAGATGTGGAGGAACTAATTTCTTGGGGGAAGGTTTTTGTTGATGTTAGATCATGGAGGACTGAGATACTTGTTTGATAAGCTTAAATTAAATGCTAGACAGGCCAAATTGTTGGCTTTGATTAGTGAATATGATTATGAAATTAAGTATATTAAGGGCAGGGAAAACCGGGTAGCAGATGCAAGGTAGAATTCTACAAGTAGCTCACTTGGTAGCCATGAGCACTTGTGAAATTGACACCAAAGGAAATATTAAAAGAGGCATTGCTACATGATGAACATTTCTAGTATGTGAAGGAATGCTTACAATAGGAACCAGAGGGAACAATAAGAAATAATTGCAAGCTAACTGATGCTGGTATGTTGTTCAAAGACATACAGTATATACCCTATGTGGTCTACTTGAAGAAACTCATAATGGATGAGTTTCAAAAAATACCTTATTTATGTCATCTTGGTTACCAAAAATTGATAGAAGCCATAAAGAAATTATGTTTTTTTCCAGTAATAAAAAAGGAAATAGTTGAATATATTTATAGATGCTTGAAATGCCAGTGTGGAATGTTGACATCCAATAGGATTACTACAACCAATTCCAATCCCTGAGAGGAAATGGGAAGTCATATCCATGGACTTCATTATGGGATTGCCGAAGACATCCAAAGAGCATGATGCCATTATGGTGGTAGTGGAAAAATGTGGGGAAAAATGAGCAAGGAAACTAACTTTATTATTGTTAAGTCCACGCACAAAGCTATTGACATGGCTCATATTTTTATAAAAGAAATATTTATATTGCATGGTATATCCAAGAATCTCATTTCAGATTTGGACGCCAAGTTCACTTCAAATTTTTGGAAAGCATTGTTTGCAGGCTTTGGGACTCACCTAATTTTTAGGATAACCTATCATCCTTAGAAATATGGTCAAATTAAAAGGGTAAACAAAATCCTAGAAGACATGTTGAGGATGTATGTCACGCATTAGTTGAAGAGGTTGGGAATTCCTACCATTAGTTGAATTTGCATTAAAAAATGGGTACCGAGAGTCATTAAAGATGAGTCCTTTTGAGGCACTGTATCATAGAAAATGCAATAGTCCCATTAGTTGGGATGACCTAGTGAATAGGGTGGTACTTGGACTTGATATGCTAAGATAAATGGAGCAAGAAGTGATTAATATTAGGCATAAGTTGAAAGTAGCACAGGATAGGCAAAATACTTATGCAAACCAACTTTTGAGGCACTGTATCATAGAAAATGTAATAGTCCCATTAGTTGGGATGACCTAGTGAATAGGGTAGTACTTGGACTTGATATATTGAGATAAATGGAGCAATAAGTGATTAATATTAGGCATAAGTTGAAAGTAGCCGAAGATAGGGAAAATAGTTATGAAAACCAATAAAAAATGCACTAAAAATTTCAAGTGGGAGAGCATGTATATCTCCACATCAAACGAATAAAGAGCTCACTAAATGTGGTGTCATCCACTAAATTAACACCTAGATTGTGTGGACCATTTCAGATTTTGGAAAGAGTGGGACCAATAGTTTATAAACTGGCCTTGACACCCACAATGAAAGCACACAATGTATTTGATATTTCTTTGCTTAAAAAGTATGTATGTGACACTAATCATGTGATTGATTGGTTTGTGAAATAGGTGGAATTCGAGGGAGAATTCCAACCCGAAACACTGTGCATCCTATACCAGAGACAAACTACACTTTGGAATTGAGTAATAGGCCAGGGTGCAATGGAAGCACTTTGAACCCGATGAAGATAACTCAGAAATTGAACACCAAATGAGAGAGCTCTACCCATTTTTGTTTAATGTATAGAATGATGTAAGCGTTGTTTATTATAAAGCTTAGTTTTTGTTTTCGATTTATAAAATACCAAGGATGATGTTCCTAAAAGGGAGTGGGTTTTGTGATATCATTTATCCTAATTTTTGTAATTCAAAAATGTGACTCTAATGCCAACATGGGAACAAGATCCATGACTAGTTGATATAATGTATTTTAAACATTTAAATTTGATCCTTATGATTGTCGACTAAAGGAAATGACAACCTTTTAGAACCCCAATGTCTGATGGAGTTTTCTTTCTTGGGAAGCCACTAAACTAGCCTCGACAAGCTAAATGAAATGACATCATTACTTTTAGGATTAAATTTTTTTGAGGAAAAGAGGTTGTTGTAACCCCATCTTTATAACATATCTTGGAGATTGTATCAAAAGGGGTAACACTCCCACAACTTGAGATTGCATAAAAGGATGGAAGGTGTTACAACAATCCCAAAATTCCCTAGGACTTTAGCTAACTCAAATAACCACCTTGAAATGAGAATGCATTACCGAAAAATACAAACAAGGTAGTGGAAGTGTCAATTATGAAACTATAATACCCTAGTTAGCCAAATGGGAGGCCATCCTTGTAATCAACTAGAACAATAAATATGCATGAAAGAGAGAAACAATTAATGCCTAAATAAGAATAGGTTGTGTACCTATCTTCAACATCCTTAGTGCATATTACACTCTATTTACATGAGTTATTTTATGTGTACATGCTTAAATCATTTCATATGCTATATATTTATGAAAATGATGCTTCAATATAATAAGAGCCTAATGACTTAGGGACATATTCTTAAGTTAGGGTTTTTGCATTGTTATTGTTATAAATAAAGATTTATCGTCACTCATATTAATCTCTTTCATTCTTTTAGCAGTACAACCAATTAGTTTATGGTTTCTATGGGAGGCATCTTCTTGCATAGAACTTGTACATGCAAGGCACCCTTAAGTATTCAAATGCCATCATTTTTATTTAGCTCTAGTGTTTTAATATTTATTTATATTTTAGTTATTTACATAGTTGTAATAATTATTCTATTTTGTATTCTCTAACACTACAAGTTGGTATCATAGCTCCAATCAATTTTGGATCTTCTTGTGTTCTTTTAAAAAAATAAACAAAATAAAAAAAATGTTAAGGAGTAGACAAGATATTATGTGACTCATGAACAATCTTATCAGAACCAAACCGGTGATCAGACCGAAAAACCTTGTGGACTGGGAACTGGTCAAAATTGGACCGAAACTGGTAAAAAACCGGAAAAAAAACTGGTTTACCAAAAACACAAAATATCCATATTTTAAAGAAAAACTTGTACATTCATGTGCATCCATATGAATCCAAACTATTTATACACAAATATGCAAAAGTTCTCATTTACATAGCATGCAAGGGTGCACATAACCAAAATAACATCGAGTGCAATCCATCTATGAACATAAAATACGTCAACAAATAGGCTCTAGATGGTCCTAACATCCAAAAAAATCATGCTACAATAAATTCCTACATATCATCAAAATCATTGCGTATATTGGGGTCTTCACCATCAATATAATCATTTAGGAATTAAAATAAGATGGAAAAAATGTAGCATGTCATGTCAAGATTTTGTTTGAGTGATGGGTACATTTTTAGTAGAGTCATGATAGAAGGAGTTCGACAACCAATGCCACTAACATCAAAGTACACAGAGGGTTTGGAGATTTTTATTAAATACTAGCTCCATACCTTCGTACATGCCGAAATCCAGAAGAAACGTTGCAATCCCCCCAATCCTGAAATCTTGAAAAATTGTTAAGTCTGCTAGATTTTGTGTGAAATCTAAAATTCTACTTTCTCCATATGAAATCCAATGAGGTTGGAACCACTCTTATTCATCTTGAGTCATTTCATGAAAATGTCACTTTTACTTTAAGAAATTAACATTACCATGAAATGCATGACAATACTAGGGCCATAGGCTTGAATATTAGGCTAGCCTAGGGGAGAGTAAGAAGAGGGCCAACCAACTTAAAAATTATAAAAAAAGACAATTTTCCTGCACGAAACCAGTCTTGAACCGACCGGTTCGGTACCAAACAGAATCGACCGGTTCCATTACAAAGCTCGCTGGTTCTGTATTGAACCAGTTCCATTACAAAAACCGTTGGTTTGGTACCCAACCAACCTATTCGGGTTTGGAGGCTCAGTTTAGACTGGTTTTGGGCAAAATACGGCCAGACCAGCTGACTCCACCGATTCCGATCCAAATAAAATTGCTCAAAAAGAGTTAGATAATTTTTTTATGAAGCATTTAGAAAAAATAAAATAAAATAAAATTCTTGATACTAGTAAAATGACCCATATACAACTTTTTAAATTCTACACCCAAATCTTTTATGAAAAAAATAAAATTAAATAAAAGCTATAATTATACTTTTATGAAAAGAAAAACACCTAAATATTAAATGAAAGCATAATCATATTCCATATTATAACTATGGCAGCAAAGTTGAAAAACATACATTACCATAAACACACACACAATTAAACTAAAAACATTCGGAACATGTATTCAAAAATTTGACAACACAAACAAACTTAAACTAAAAACAACACACATTTAAACTAAAAACATTTAGAACATGTATTCAAAAATCTGACAACACATACAAATTTAAACTAAAAACAATTAGAACATGTATTCGAAAATTTGACACGGACCATTTTAATTCATGATCACTCGTACTACATCCATTTGATTTCGATAAGGACAGGATGTAGGGTTCATATTCTTTCAAAGATAATGGGACATTAAGCTTTCGACATTTGTTGTGCAGGCATATTTATATAACAGTGATTCTCCAGGTTTAGATGGCGGCACTGTAAGTACAAATTATTGCATTGTGAGATGATATATTTAATTCATTAGATCCAAACTTGTATCCGATTTACCAAAATATTTTTCATGGCATCGTGTTGCTCGATTGCAGCTATTTAATTCCACCCGCTCTCACCTCCAAATCAGAGCCTCCTCCATTGTTTGATGGAACGACCAGGTGGGTGATCTTAAATTTTATTGTTACCGCGTTTTGTTATTGATTATTTATCTTAACTATCATTTTCTGTAGGCATGTTTACTGTATCATTCTTTATATAGCGATTACATACTGAATTTGATCTGGGGTTTGCAGATTGTATATATGTGTGAAATGCCCATATGCCCAGCGAGCTTGGAGTGCCAGGAACATCAAGGTTTTTATGTTGCTGATCCCCTGTTTTGTGTTGATAGGTCCTCTATTGATATGAAATATCCTTATCCAATGACTAAGACGATTGAAAATACAATGCAGGGTCTTAGTCAGATTCAGATAGTTCCGATTGATTTGCAAGACAGACCGGCGTGGTACAAGGAGAAAGTTTATCCTCCGAATAAGGTAGGCTTGTGTTTCTATATTTATCTAATTTTATTTTTCTTTTAGTTACTCACTCAAGGGCAGTTGGAACCGCTATTTGGGTCAGGGTTTAATTGCTATGTAATTAGGGCCTCTAGTTTAAAAACTCTGTTATTAGTTTCTTATGTTGATCCAAGTATATGCAAAATAGAAATTAGATTGGTTGGCTTAGCTCAGGGAGTTCCCTATGGAATTTGATGGGCAAATTGCTCATCATGGGGTGATTTGCTTGTCAAATATAGGTAAGAAAATTGTAAAACTGTTAAGTTTGTCAATTTTTTTTGTTTATTAAACTTGTGAATATTAGTGTGGAAATGTCAAAACCGTCAAATTTAACAATTGTATCTGTTTTGAAATTCCAACGCTTGCAACATCGATAAAGGAGTATTCAGTTTGGCTCAGTAGATTCGATGAAGGAGTATTCAGTTTGGCTCGATAAATTTGATATATGACCAAGTAAATTGGGGTGGGGATCATAGGGTTATTGTGTGAGCTGGATAAGGTTATTACGTTGCCAAATTTGGAGTCTATCTTTCGACAAACCCAAATCTTTTAATTACATGTGCTTTGTGCTGGCTACAAATTGGAAAGTATGTTGTCAGATGTAACTTGAATCTAATAAGTGATATATGAGATAACGTACTGTTGCTTAGGGTTCAGATGCAACTCCAAGCTTAAGATGCACACACTTCTCACTGTGGCCTGATAAGTTTGAAGCTTAGGGTTCAAATCAGGGTTGCAGGGGAGCGGCTCTCCCTTTCTAATTATTTCTTGAGCGTACTCTTAAAATTTGTTCTTTTTGCGCTCTGGCAATAAGAAATTCGCTCCTCGGTGTTTGTCACAAAGATGTTCTAAACGTTGTCATAAAGATGTTCTAAACTCAATTTTTTTATTTAACGAAACATGATTTTTTGAGTAGGGCAGCTTAATATTTAAGCTCATGGTCCTAATATTGATATGCAATTTATGGAAATGTTAAATGCTTAAAGTAAAAGGGCATCTTTTTATTTAAATATTTAACATTACCATGAAATGACTCAGAATGTTTGAGAGTGGTTCCAACCTCATTAGATTTTATATAGAGAGTAGAATTTTAGATCTTACTCAAAATCCAATTAGACTGATCAGTTTTTTAGGATTTCAAGATTGGGGGGATTGCAATGTTTCCAATGAATTTTGTTATGTATTAGGGAATGAGACTCATATTTAATCAAGAGCACCAAGCGCTCTATGTACCTTCATGTTAGTGACATTGGTTGTCGAACTCCTCTATCATGACCCTACTAAAAATGTACCCATCACTCAAACAAAATCTTGACTTGACATACTACATTTTTTCTATCTTATGTTAATTGCTTAGAGGGTAATATTAATTACAAAGATCCCACGATAGGCAATGATTTTGATGATATGTAGTTATTTTTACAAAGATCCCAGGATAGGCAATGATTTTGATGATATGTAGCTATTTGTTGTAACATAATTTTTTTGGATGCTAGAGGCCATCTAGAGCCTATTTGTTGATGTATTTTCAGTTCAGAGATGGATTACATTTGATGCTATTTTGGTTATGTGCAGCCTTATATGCTATATAAATGAGAACTTGTAACTTATGGACGTGGTTGATGAAGATTATAACTTATAACTTCTAGATGATTGATGTTATATGGTATAATGCATGCTTTTAATTTATCATTCTACATGCTTTTGTTGACATATATGCATCAAAATATATAAAAATATATGTTCTACAAAAATTCGCTCCCAAACCGGGAGCTTTTGAAAATGTCGCTCCCTGCTCCCCCTCCTGCTTCCAAGTAACCTTGGTTCAAACCAATGCTACTCCAAGTTTATGAAGCATCCTCTCGCTGTGGCTTGAGAGTTGCAATAAGTTTTTGATCATCACAATTTTAGCCTTTTACAGTTGGGGCATAAACTAAGAAAAACCAACATAGATTTGAGATTGATTTTAACATTCCTAGTCAACTATGATAACTTACTTGTGTGTTTGAAGTGGGATCATGTTTAGATTAGTGTTAAACTTTCAAGCCAGGGATGTGCAGAAATAGAAGTGCCAAATGTCAAATGTTTCAAAAAGGTCAAATGCTAAAGATATAGAGGGGAACTTGCAAATAACTCATTATTTTCATTTTTTCAGGTTCCTTCTCTTGAGCACAATGGCAAGGTCACAGGAGAGAGTATGGATTTACTCCAGTATCTCGACAACAATTTTGAAGGACCTAAACTTTTTCCCACGGTATGTTCTAGCCTATCTGAATATTGTTAATTTAGGTCATTAGCTAAATGAAAGTGTATCAACGGTCAGGCACTTGGTATTTATCAATTTTAATTTATAACGTTGAAGCCGGGGAAGCAGGGTAGGGTTGGAACCTTAGCTGTGATAACATTAGGAGTTATTGCTAAGCTTTACCTGCAGAGTCTATGCTCTAAAAAATTCTTGCCATTAAACAGGATCCTGCGGAAAAAGAGGCCGCAAATGAGTTACTGAAGCATACAGATACTTTTACAAAAAATGTATTCGTCGCTTTGACGAAGCCGGATTCTGAGGCTGCACAAGAAGCTGGTGAGAACAATTTTTCCAGAAGCCATCTCTTACATTTATAAGATGTCTTATATTTAATGGATTATGCAGAGTCTGCGTTAGTATAAATGCACTTCCAATCATGACAGGGCCTGCTCTTGATTATTTGGAAAATGCTCTGGGAAAGTTTTCTGATGGGCCTTTCCTTTTGGGTCAACTCAGTGTGGTACGCCATCTTTATAATTTGTTTGCCATTTGACCTTATTATATTATGATCTCAATTGACAATTTAGAGATATATATCATCACTGCAGGCTGACATTGCATATGGTCCTTTCGTTGAAAGATTTCAAGTTGCGTTTCCTGCATTGAAGAATTATGATATCACAGCTGGTAGGCCGAAACTATTGAAATGGATTCAGGCAAGTTAAACTTCTCTTTTATTTGCATTACTTCCTATTTTGAGCTATGCAAAAATGAATGGCTTCGAATTTTATAATAGATTTTGTGCATATGTGATAAAAATGCTCAATAGCATTCTGGCTTGAATATAGGAATTGCATAAGATTGAAGGATATGCGAAAACAACAGTAGCTGATCCCGAGATAATTCTTGAAACATACAAAAGGATACTGGTAGCTCGATTCCAATGATACATACTTGTGAATAAAGTTGATTCACAACGCATCTTTTATACATCTTTTCTTATATTGTATTGTCAAAGTGTAAAGTGATATAAAATATTTTAAACTCATTTTCCCTTATTGTTGTACAGGCTATTTTTGCAAAACGACTGTGATGGCTGGATGTAGAAATGATCGAAGGCTACCTACATTAGAGTACAATAAAATCTCTTGGATGGGATAACTTGTTATAATTTTTATAGTTTTAAAGGAGAACTTGTAATAATTTTTTTAGTTGCAAAAGTTTTAATGATACATACCACTGTCAATAGATAAACCTGTTATGATAATAGAAATCTTTTGTTGAAGCTTACCCAAAAAAAGATACACACCACTGTCAATAAGCTGGAATGCATGGAGTTATAGTAAATTAATAGAATTAGTATCTTAAATATACCAATGTTTTTATTATATTTCTCCATGGAGAGATGCTATTAGGATTTTGGTAAGTTCTGGGTTCTTTTATTCGGATGGATTACAATTCAATAATATAATATAATATATATATATATATTATAAAAGAATAAATAAATAATTAGATATTAGTTGATAAATTTTGATTTTAAAAATACATTTTAAATAATAAAAACCATTTTCTTCCCAAATTCTGGAGTTAGACTTTATCTTTATTATATATTTTTTAAAATTAAAAAAAAAGTCAAAATGGAGAAGAGTTAAACTTTATCTCATTTATATTTTAAAAAAGTTAGAAGGCCTATTTATTATATTTTTTTTAAACGTAGAAGGCATGTTTATTATATTTTTTTCCTTATAAACATACTCACACATGTTCGTTCGACTATGAAAACAAATAATATTCACATTAGCACATTCATATAAGTTTAATAGTTGATAAACGACAATAAACATCAATTCCTAATAAGCATCCAAATAGTGATTTTGTCAATTTATAATAAGTACCAAAGCACACACTTCATCATATTAAAAAAATCATAAAAACTAATTAGATTATAACTTTAGTTTAACCATAAAGATTTATTCTTATTTTACTATGGTGCTTCTTAATTTGTAAATAGGCTTTGTTGCAATAGCATGGGCCAATATTATGGCTTATTGATACGACATATCTAAAAAACTATAACTCATTTCATATGATGCTTGTTTGTATGACATTTTTTTTAATTAATAGATTTAATTGAAAGAAAGAAAAAGACAAATATTTTGAAGATAAATCTCAACCATTGATTTGTGTATACTACTATAATATTCTAGAATAATCCATGGGGTGAAATCCCCTCATCCACTTACTAATTATAGATAATTAAATTAAAATTTTGGAAGCCTATTCTAAAATAGACATGTTGAGTAAAAGTAGTATTAGTATGGAAGATTGGGTTTTATTGTACAATACATATATGTGTGTTTTTCAATTTACATATATATGTGTGTATTTTTAATCACACGCGTCAAAATTTAATTGTGCATCACCTACGAAGGAAGTTGGTGGAGTGCAAACCAAAAGATTTACTCCTTGTCTATACCTCAGTGTCCAGAGCCTTTGTGACTATGATCTTCCTCCTTAACAACCTCTTGACTTTGTTGCCACTTCGCCATATCCTTATGTTGCTCCTTGTGCTTGCCATGACCTTTGGAGAAGGCTACGTGTTTGAGGCATTGCTAACTGGTATTTCTCTGTTGGATTTCTTTGCCTCTACTGGCCTTTATCAAAGGAGAGGGGTTTGCTCAGGCCACCTCGAATTCATTGCCCTCCTAGAAGGATAATCTCTTCATCTTCTTTTGTCAATGCCTCCTCCATTTTCTAGCCCTGAACCAACTTAGTTTGACCTATGTTTTCCCGCCTCCAATAACCATGACACAACAACGAGCCCATTGTTGCAGGGGAGGAGGAGGCCAAGGCATGATGGGTGGTTCCAAGTTGTGCTTCCAGGCCAAATCCTCGACATGAAGCAACTGGGAACACATTCTACAAGAGATACGATAGGAAATTTGGGACATGGAAGAGGAAATTCATTAGGAGAGATAGGAAATTCTAGACAAAGTTTATGGCAGGTGGCGCATCATGGGTTCAAGATAGTAGTAACTTGCATGGACGCCAAAACCACTACCCACAGACGGTGGTCTTTATTGACATGTTAAGTTGCTTCTTTGTAAGGTTCTGGTGGATAACACATTTTGTTAGAGATACAAAAGGAAATTGGGATGTGGAAGAGGAAATTCGTCAAGAGAATCAAGAAATTCTAGACTCAGAGGTTATAACATGCATTGTTTCATAGGTTCTGAACACCAGTAACTTGTGTGGACGTCAAAACCACTACCTACACACAATGGATCTCTACCATCATGTTAAGGTTTCAGTGGACATGTGCAAAACTTAGGATTATTTAATGCATAAGTTAGACAAGTTGAAGAATCTATTGTTGGATGTAGAAGGATGATTGGCCAGGTTAGAGATGGGTTTACCTCCCGTTGCTCCCATTCCACTGCCATGCAAGGTTGAGGAGGAATATATAACCTTGGACACCTCTTTCACATGTTTTTCTTATAGTTGTAATGTTTAATGTCTAAGAATTTATGCTAGTTCTACTAGGGAATCTCCCCCATATCTGAAGCAATTTTATTTTACTCTAGTATTAGGCAATCCTCCTTGAACTCATAGACTTTTGAAGCCACTTTTTTTTACTATTCAACCATTGGTTTCCTCACTATAAGGAAGCAATATAATTCTTAGTATTATGGACAAATCATGGTATTTTCTTTTCAATTTTGATTATTGCAATCTATACTTTTTACTCTCATCTAGTTTCCAAGCAACAAGCAGAGAGAGTGGCTATCTAGATATAATGTATTTTTTGAATAATAAATAAATCATTTAACATATTAAAAAAACATGAAAACAAATAACCAATTATTAATCAAATTTTAATTTACCTAATATTATATTCCTCTTGATTGCACATACATGTTCATTCAAATAATGAAAGTTGTCATTACTTGGTAAATGTTTATTAAGAAACTTGTTTGTCATTTGGAGGTTGGTTTTAAATGTTTAATAGTTTTATTTTATAATAATTTATTGAAATTTTAAAAGATAAATATTATTTAAATTTAAGATATTATGAGAAGTGTTTAAAGATTATTGTAGTGTTGATGATTTAGAAGGTTATCAAAATTATCATAATTTTGATGATTCAAGAAGTTAAGAAAGTCAATATTGTTGTAAATATTTTATAATTGAGTTTTAATATGAGTATGTAGAGGAAATACTAGTATGCTATGTAAATCATTTGCTTCAATATATTTTTTTAATAATATTTAATTAAAAGCGAAGAATACTTTTGATCTTGTAAATTAAGGTTGACCATTTCCTTATAATATCTTACTTTCTTTTTGTCAAAGGATCTTAACTCTAGCTTTTTGGTGAACAATTCGCTTCACCAATTATGTGTTATTCTCTTCTATTTGATTAAATTATGTTACCTATTCTTTGTTGTTGGTTCTTAGACATGAGACATACTAGAATATTTTTAAATAAATATGAAATCAAATTAAATATTAAAAATAATAACAAATAAATATTTCCCCAAATGGTGTGTTTAACAAAAGAGAGGATGTAGAGCCAATTGCCACCATCCCACCTGTACATTATTGATTTTTCACAACACTCGAGAATTTGGTTTGGATCTTAAAGTATCTAACACAAACACGCTTAAATGCCACAACAATCACACAACAAAATCTACACAAATCAGTGAATCAACTAGTGCACATGACAATTTTTAACTTTTCAAACTCACTACATGTTATACTACAAACTAGAATACAACAGTCCTAGGGCTCTCGTACTAGGGATCTTGGCCCTTACATACAACCATGATACATAGAGACAACAAGGGCTTCATGTTAGTCACTTTGAAAACCAATATACTCTGAACAAGACACGCTTGACCTACTTGCTGATGTGGCACCCCACAACCCTTTCAGTCCACGTGCCCTGAACGCATCTTAGTTGCCCAACCTGCCACTGTTGGTGACCATGAATCCTTTTGTGTCACTAGATTTTGGCTCATCAAACTACCCACTAGAAGTCCTCCTACTCCATTAGGATGACTGCTCATTGGGTCTTCTGGCGCTGCCCTCTTTTTGTGATTCTAGCCATTTGCAACTCCTAAACTAGGGATCCAAATCTAACTCATAACAACTCATGGCTCCTTTCATGAACCTTTACTTGAGGTATGCATCTTGCACTCGAAAAGCCACTGTTCACAATTCCATTTGTGAACAATGCTCCCATCTTCCAGATCTACCCACTTGTCAGCCTTCATGTCACTTTAGAGTGTTGAGCCTAGGGCCTACACATCTACCCTACAGTCGTGACTCATTAGATGCTATTGTCACGCTCCTTAGGGTTTATAGATATTCCCAACTACTATCACTGCTTGACTGATATAGGGCTGCAAAATATGTTGTCTTTTGTTCTACAATTTGTTCCTAAAATTGCACAGATCTAGGCACCAAATCACTTTTGCTCATGATCTATGAATAGTCCACCAGAACTTCATTACTCCCTTGATTTTTCCCATTAACCATTACCTTAAGAAAAGCCATCACATAATCCTTATACTCATTGTTCTTTTCATCAATCCGAAGAATTCCTCAACCCTCTTTTCTCTCTAAAAATTTTTTACACTTCCCTTAAGGCTTGCGACCCTCATACTGGATCTATACCACACATGTGTGTCTCTTTTATGGGTTTCAACCATCCTAGAGATGCACAGAACTAGGCTATTGTTGCATTGATCTTGGATGAAGGGTAGGTATGTAACTAGGGCTCAATCAACCAACCTAATAACAAAGACAAGACACCTTCAATATTTTTGTTCTTAGGGATTTTCAAGCTGCCCTCTTTTTAGTCCCTTCTCTATCCTATGGTGACTGAACTAGGGCACCATAAATATATATCATAAGAAATTTAGGACAGATATAAGACATCCTCCAAACCAACATCATTCTACCTTAAAGACACAACTACTTGACCCTTGGTTTAGAGGTAAAATATAGTATCGAACTTTCCATGTTCCCTGTGCAACGTACCAGACACTAGGTATTACCAAAACCGAGTAAAAAATCGACACAAATATGTCTGAAATCCTTCGCTACCCATCCAGAGTGACTCGACCTCCTAGTCCACACTTGAATAGGCCTGTCGGCCCCTCCTGCTCCAACAAAACCAAGCTTCAAATCTCCTCTTCTAACTGAAGAATCTCAACCCTACTTTTCAGACTTGGGCACAGAGTTTTGGTCCTCCTCTCTAGTGGAAAACTCAGATCATATGCACAAAGAATCCGCCTCATAACTCCTCCATAATCTCGACCATTTATCCTCCTTGAACTTGTACTAGATCATGAACAAAAATACAAACATATTCCCTTCTTCTTGCTCCTTATCTAGCTCAATTGCATGAGATACGCTAAGACTCCTTTAGTTTTGTCTTCACTTGAGAAATATTCCATTGTTGGATCAGATCATGACCTCCACTAGCATCCCTACTTGACCGACTAGCTCGACCTCTACTTAGACTACATCTCTCCTAGCTTCACAATCAAATGAGCTCCTCCCACTTGGCGCCTTAGCCTTTCCCTAAGCCTCTTTAAATATTTTCTCCTCTAGCCTTTTAGGAACCCTCTAGAATTATGGCTTTGGCCCTCTAGACTTAGAAAATAATTATTCTCTTTTCAATTTCTTTTTAGATTTTAAACCCCTTCTTGGGTCTAAAACCCCTCTTCTTGGGTTCTTTGCCCACAAATCCTTTAGTGACCAAACTTCACAAACCCAACTCCTAGGCTTGTGGAGTACCTCCCAAGCTACACACTTCAACATCCATGAGATTAGGGGATGTGGGAGCACACCCCCTAGCTATTCAATGAAACATCGTACAACACAAAGTGATTTATTGTCCAAGTGCCATGTTTATTCTCCACCACCTCTATCGGCCATACCTACATCGAATTGACATCACTTGGCTTGGTAGCTATCGGCCTAAAGATTTGAACCTCTACCGTGTGATTTTACAAGTGTTACAGGTATCAATAATGGCAATAAATAACTTTTTCATGAAAATTAAAAGCTTTCACCTAGCCGAACAACTTGGAATATAGGTTGTTGAGTGCATTAGAGAGACTACAAAAGAAATTTCACTGACCTTGATAATTCAACTCCATTTCAAAGGTAATCATTCATTTGCATCATATCAATTCACTTTGGTGCATCCCTACATGCCATACCCATGGGATTAATTTTCCTTTAGCCACTCAGTTTGATTTGTAAAATGGTGTGGATATTCCATTGGACAATTCGTCACATCAAATATGATAAATTATACCTAAAAATTTGAAATCTACACTATGAGGGTTTATTTCCCTTCAGATTTCTAAATTTCTAAATTACTATTTATTGCATATGCATGAAAATTATGATTATGCAAAAAACAGAGAACAATGAAATAAAAAATCACATACCACGATTGACACAACTGGAAGATGAGGCTATTCTGCTCTCTTTCTCTGGATATAAAATGGTTGAGTACAAAGAAGTAAGTTATGTGGTCCATGGGATACTACAATGCACAAATTCTCTCTATGTGCTCTCTCCCTATCCCTCTTGGGTACTCTGCTCATCTATGGAATTAATGCACTAAAAAATAATTGAAACCCCTTTCCTCCTAGTGTCTCGATTATAATACAGGTCGATAACCTACTAGTGGCTAGGTTTGACTACCTCAACTCTTAATAGAAGTTACAATATGGACTCTTCTAGAGACTTTTTCATCATGATCACGTGGATAGCTCCTTTTCCATGAATAATGGGGACAAATGTGGCATCCTCTCGAATTATTTTGCCAAAAATAGGCAGGTCAACTTTCAAGTGGCATAATGTTTGCATACAAAATCTGATTAAGGAAAATGTTGCGTTGCTGGAAAGGTCTCTATCTGTAGAATAGGAATAAATGGTGTTCTGATGAAGTGGAAAATTTTTATCCACTAAAAAACATTGTTTTGTTCCTTAAAATGCTCTCTGAAGGTTTCAAATCCCAATTTGCCAAACCAGGTCTCACCAATAAAAATGGTCCGGTGAGATGATTCCTCCACTTCTTCCACTTTGAAAGCATCAATATGGATGAGAAAAAATTATAATGATCCAATATGGATCATAGTTTGAATTGGAAAAGAGGAAACCTAGCCTCTTAGCAAGCTTCACTCCACAACAATGGTTTCTTCCCCTCTTAATCAAAGTCGAAATTCAGTTGCATTCAAAAGCAAAGCTCTTAGTGTGCATGTCCAGGTCAAACCAGGAAGTTGGTCGATTTCATGTTTGAAGTAGCTCTTTATTCAATGAGCATATTTCCCTTCAGACAGATCCACCCTTCTCTCTCCCAGGTTATGCTCTACATCTTATTATAGTCTTTAGGCTTTCTTCGATTCACTTAGTAGCCTAACATCCTTTCATTTCCTATTAATTTATACCCCTCTATCTCTTCAAGATGTTCTCCCCCTCTCATGGCTCTTTGTCCCTCTCAGCGCTCCCTTCTACTATAAATAGTCCTCATTTTCCACTCCCCAATGACTTGGATTCTTGGTTTACTTCCTTGCTTTATTTAGGACACATGCATGTCCCTCCTCTGCTTTCATTGGCATTTTGCTTGTCCTTCTTGGTCTCTGTCCTAACACCCTTCCACTTTTTCCTTGGTCATGTTCCCTCCCACTTGCAGAGATTATTCCACACCAATGTGCTTGAGTTAGAATGGGTGCTTCATATTACCAAGAAAAGGAAAGTTGTGGCAATGCTCGAACCATCACAAATTAGAGGAAGTAGTATCTCGTTTTCGAGAGCTTACACTAAGCCCCATTCAGGAAAAACTCTCTCATGCCAAGAGAAAAGGAACCACCCAGAGGAACCTTCGCTCAGAAACTGAGATACTAGCTGAGTTGGCTAATTGGGTACTTGACATAGGACACACATGTGGATGCTTTAACCAATACATGCACACGATGGACCTATAGTGGCACAAGAAATTTCTTCTTGGAAGGATTCTACTAGATCAACATGAACACAGAGGGGATCTCCACCTCTCTATGGAGTATCTACACTGACATATGAAAAAATCAGATCAATGACTAGAGCACATAAAGAAGCACCTCAACATTTCCCCCACTCTTGGATGCTCACTAGGGAACAACAAATCCAATCTAGCTTGTAGCTACATATGCAAACCCATCTACCTAATCTCTTTTTGTAATGTCTTTAGTTTGTCAATTTCATGTTTATTTGGTTTGATTTCACGACCTTAAAGGCCGAAACATTAATATATATATATATGACACATTTTGAACTCCTAGGTAGCATTTTTTCTGAGGGTGCATTGTTGGATATGATCAGGCTTCTCATGTAATTTATTTTTTGAGAAGACAATACAAATTTGATTCCATAAAAAAATCTAAAAAATAAAATATTTAATTAACCACTATTATAATTAGAACATTTATATGATTATAGCTTCATCAAAACTCGATTATTTCCATTTATTTAATTTTAATTTTTTTTTTTATCTATTAGACTAACCTAAGTACCCACGGGGGATTTGAACTGGTGACCTATCGCAAGGAGTGCCTTAACAGCGCACCCATTCACCGTCAATCCAAAGCCCCGTGGGCTTAATTTTAATTATTATAACTCAAATATGAAATTAAAAATGACTCCCTTATTATTATATAAATATGAATAAATCATTATAATTATAATTTACACAAACTTGGAGTTAAACATAATTATTTTTCAAAATGAATGATTTTTTATTATTATAATAATTAAGTTATATAATAATCATTTATTAAATAGACAAAATGACTTTTGTTTTTGGACATTTTTTCTAGTTTTTTTTTTATTATTATCAAAATTTGGTAGATATTTTTACAAATTTAAGTTCAAGTTGTTTAATATGTAGAATTTGAGTGTCTTATTTTTTTTTAAGGTGTTGAATCAATCTTACTTGAAATTGTATTTCTAGATTTTGGCGAAAATGACTATTTCATCTACAAGTTAGACTACGTCTATAATATTAACTAATTTCAACTTAATTTTTAATTTATTATAATTATGACTTTATTGATTTAAATATTATGTTAAAAATAATTACATAAAAATTATTAATATTATTTTTTTTCCAAGGAAAAAATCACAACTTCATTAGAGTTGAAAATTACATTCTATATGTGCCAAGAAAGGCACTCCAAAATACCACCCAAAAGTGGTTGTACCAAAAACTATCGTAAAACATAAGGTCATCATAGAGTATCTATATGATATATATACAATGAGATTGTCACCAATGATCAACAACTAAACACTGCCTGTGCATATGTGACCATCCACATAAATATATCGAACATGACATATACATAACATAAAAAGTCCTGTATAGTGACAAGATCATAAATTGACAAAAATTGTGCATAGAGCCATATCCAAAATAGACATAGTGAAATAAATGCAAGATCATTAATCACCCTGAAGCCCCTCTATGAAGGGCCCATGGAAGTAGCCAATTTCCTACTAATAGGTGTGCTCCCTTATGTACCATGTGCCCAGATATTGAGTAGAACCTTCCTTAGATAGTGCATCAACTTTTCCATTTATTTCCCTGTAAATGTGAACAACAAATATCTGATTAAAGGATAGCTTAAGCATGTTAGTTTCTTCCAATATAGGACATAGAGTGTGAATGTGACATCTGGAAGTATAGTTGAACCAATTAATGACTATCTTTGTGTTATGAAACTAGCTTAGACTAGTAGTATAGGGACCTAACACTTTGAATCCCCAAATACTTGGAATCTACAAATTCCTGATTCAATGACAAATAACATGAGTAATTTTAGACTCATTAACTCTACAAAATTATTTGTTCCTCTTCCCAATCCAAATTTCATCATGTAAGAATGAGTATGTGATACATGAAGAACTACCCCGCCCCCACAGGAACCCTCAGAAGACAAAGCTCCATTGAAATAACCCCATGGAACATAAAAATAAATTTGTTCTTCAACTAAATCTCACTCATGTGGAATGGATACAAAATCCGATATGAAATCATATTTTGGCATTGTTGTGTTGGCATTGATGTCAACAAGGTCACGGTCATAGTCGTACTGGTCATGATCATGTGTGATGGATGTTGACTTGGTGGTCCTATTTTTTTGCATAATGTATTGATAGTGAGATGGTTGCGTTGGCATTGATGTCAACTCTAGAGGTCATGCACTTATGTCAACCTCACGATGATCTATATTGATGGACCATGGTGTGTGTAGGTATGTGTTGGAATTAATGGAGCTTGAGGTAGCATGATGGTCATGGCAGATTTGACATGTGTTGGAATGTACATTGATGGATATGTCACGATGATTGCTGATACTACTACAGGTAGATGTTGATATTACATGTTGATCATGCAGATCTACGTGTGATGGAGATCGTTCATGTCACACTAGTTGAGTTGTCAACTAGGTCTTCAATTCATCTAGGTCATCATGCTTATGATTCATGCAGATGAGTTGTTGCAGTGTGATGGATTCATGATGATAATGCTAATGTTGTTGAGGTGCTACAAAGGTTCTTAGGTCTGTTTAGATGAGTTTTGTCTTGTTTAGAGGTTGATGGAGAGTGGAGGACTTGTTAGCACACTTTCCAACCTTGTTTGTTGGCCCTTGTAGGTCAACTTGGAAGTGACACTTTTTAGGCTTGTTTGATCTACTTTTGGAGGTTTCAGAGGCCATGTTAGAGGTTTAGAGGCTAGTACCGATGCAGGGAAGGTGACCCAACATGTGAAAGAGGTCCTGGATTGAAGGATTGATGGTTTTCCTCAATCTTAGCCATAGTCGCATGCACATAGGCCTATGGGAGCGGTTATAGCCGCAGTCAAGTTCAGACAATGTCAAGCGCACTGTTGAGGGATTTCATGGCCTTTCCTCCGCATTCCTCATGCTGTTCGGAAGGAAATTAGCTTGGAAATTTCCATAGGCTTCTAGAAAAAGTGAAAAAGGTTGCAAATGGTTTGAAAAGGTCCTCTCATGATGTGAATGAATTTAGTGCACTAGTAGTGACCTTAGTGGATTGATTTGGTCCAATTTGTGCACCTTTGATCCTAGCCCCAAGCTCAATTTCTCCCTACATGTTTTATATTCTTGCATTGTGAGCTTTGTGGTTGTTGATGGAGTTAGATGTTGAGTGTATGTGTGGAGAGAAGGTTGAATAGTGTGTTGATGCTTCATACCTATTAGAGATATTAGATTGCTTCAGTCCATGAGTGTTAATGGCTGAATAATGAGCAGATCTGAAGCATGTTGCATAATAGATTAGAATTGGAGTTACTGGTGTAGAGATTTGTTGGAGAGTTTGGTATGTTGTTGGAGTATATGTTGGTGATCCTCTCACACTTGTTTTGCAGGAGATGCTGATGCATTTAACACATATCCATGTTTCTTATGATGTTATTTGTATTATGCAACATTTTATTATTGTGAGGGTTTGATTGCTCCAGATTTGTGTGGCCACATTTTTCCTATATTAGAGAACATTTGTTGTAGAAATTTTGAATAATATGACACATATTCACAGAGATTATCCTGATTATACATTTATAAGAAGAACATGCATAATACATAACCTCCTCTACGTTGATCATCAATTTAGCAGCATCAATAACAATAAAACATCAAGAGCATTCACACATTAACACAGTATGTAACCCGGGGAAAGCATCTCGCTAAAAACCCCACACTATCTGTATATTAATGATTGAGACCATGTAACATTACAAAGTACAATGCTTATCACAAGCAATCCAGTACCAGCTCCACCTGTTACACACAATACAGCTCAGATCTGATCTCCAAATCTATTCCACTGCTTGCCTGCCTCTCCAGCTCAATACCTGCTCAAGAACTGATGAGAATGGCTTACCAAACTCGTATTTGACCTGCAAATAATCACTCACACTCTGTTGGACGTGAGCAGAGGCTACAATTCTTTATATTGGCCAATTCATTGGCATACTCAATCCCTCTGATTCTGCAAATCATCATGCACAGCTATAGTCACAACTGATAGCAATCTGATCCGGCTCTAACACCTGTCCCTGCTGAACTGAACATGCACTGACATGGAACTGAGTTAACTGATGTATTCTATAGTTTCATTATGATTTAATAACTTGTGAATTAATTAATAACTAATTCACCTAACTCATCTCTAGTCTATTGATCAGTTAGACTAAATACAACTAGTTTAACAAGGCTAAACTGAACACAACTCCATCAACTGCACCTCCAGTCCACTAAACTCAACTCACTTGAGTTCTAATTGAAGTCTTGCATGAAAATATTAGTCATCCCATAGGTAACCACATATTTCCTTCTGGGATCTGCATGTACCACATCCGTAGCTCATCCTGAAGTGCTCCAAGAGAATAAGATCAAGTTTATAGTCCAAATATTATTATGAGACAATAATATTTGACTTTTCTATTTTTGACAGCCAGTCTAAAAATAGACTTTGATCACTCACACTGTGATCACTCACACTGTGGTCACCCACATTGTGATCACTCATACTGTGATCACTCAAACTGTGGTCATCCCTGCTAGGATCAAAAATAGAAATTGCGCCATAATTTGCCTGCGGGCCCACTTAGTGAAGGCGACTCTTTTCACTAAGCTCCATCATCTTGTTGCATTCTCAACAAGCATTTCTTGTTGCACACTTTTCAACATTCCCTCTCAACAAGAAAGGCTTTCTCTCAAACCCGATCCTGTAACTCTGGAATGTTCTCCATGCAACACATCTGGCCAGTCCACTTGCTCTGTCATCAAAGTCTTTGACTCTTATTGCCTCTATCGACTGAAACTCTGCATCTCTGTGCTTTTCAGTATCTGACTGCTCTAGCCTCTGTCACTTTGATCTCTGACTGCATCCGTGCTGCTGTTGGTTCTATCTCCCATCATTGCATCCGCACTGCACCTCCCAACTGACCTCCCTGTTGGGCTAGAAACATCCTCTGATGCTAAAGCTCTACCTGCTGCTAACAAGTGCTCCCTCTCTGACATCTGCACTACTGCAACATCTCCATGCATCTCGCACCATTGCACACCTCGCTGTGCTACCTAGCACTGTGCAAAACACTTGTGCCTCTCGCATTGCTGCAACCTGCTAGCTATGCACTGTCCTGGGATTCCCTGCACTGTCGCTCTCTCTGCCACTCCATCCGCATCTGTCTCTACCCAATCAGTCAGTTCCTGCTACTACACATCTGAGGCTCCCATAGCAAGGTCTCATCCAAGAGGTTGGGTACCTCAAGGATCTTGCCCCTCCTCCTTGGGACAATCAATCCACATCACCCCACCTCCTACCTGGAGGTATGGCTGCATGCAATCCCTCAGCCCACCTGGCTCGAAGTTTCCCCCTACTGGAGGTCTCTGGATGAGTAGATGTCTCTACTCGATCTCCTCTCAGCTTCCCTTGTTGTGGCTCCTCCATAACCTCCTGAAGCTGCTGAACCAATCGTGGCTCCTCCACAATCGTCTGAGACTTCTTTTGGCTCTGCATGTTGAGAGGTAATATACGCTCCCTCTCAACCACCAAGTCTCCATCAGTTGCCTCGCTGCTCAAGGCTTTCCATGCATCTTGAACCTCAATAGCATACAGGTTCTTGACCCGTGAACCAATCTGCTTCACCTATTTGGTGATGATGTGTCTAAGGAAAACCTTTCCCTTACTGAAGACTACATCATAGCCTCTGTCTTCCAGCATCGTGATCGACACCAAGTTTCTCTTCAGTCCTGGTAGATACTTGACATCGGTCAAGGTAAGGCGAGCTCCATGCTCCCTCTGAAAAGTAACCGTGCCTACACCTGAGACACTATACTTCTCATCATTACCCATCCCTATGAGTATCTGGAGATCTTTCTCCTCCAAAGTACTGAACAAACTTTTGTCACCAGTCATGTGGAAAGAAGCTCCACTGTCAAGAAACCAACCACTTCCCATCATGGATGAAACCATGCATGCGAAGAGTGTGAAATCCAACTCAAACTGTGAAGTAAGTGCCTCACCTTCAGATCCTTCCCCGGATCCCTTCTTGGACTTCTTCTTTGGGCAATTAGTAGCATAATGACCCAACTCATGACAACGAAAGCATCTCACCTTCGCCTTGTCAACCTTCTTCCCATCATTGGAAGAACTGGATTCGGAAAGAGAAACCTTCCCCTTCCCCTTCTTCGCCTTACTCGCTAAGGCACAGTTCTCCTCATCCTGCATGGATGAAGAACCGTCTCTGGTGCTCCGCCTGATCTCCTCCTGCACAAGATTTGACCATAGTCTTTCCCATCCTGGCAATTTCTCCTGACCATTGACAGGGTCCTGATAGGAATGCCAACTCTTCGGAAGACCAAGGAGAGCCAAGCTCACCAAGTCCTCATCATCGACAGTAACCCCCACACTTCCCAGCTCATCTCGACACTGAGTGAACTTCGTGAGATACTTGGGCATACTGTCACCATTCTCGCATTTGATGTTTCTGAGTTTATCTTTGAGCACCAACTTCCTCTGATCGCTCTTGCTTTGGAATAGATATGTTAAAGCCTTCCACATCAGATATGGAGAAGTCTTTCCATGGAGGCTGGACACAATGTGATCCCTCACGCCCTCCAACAGAATTCTTCGAAATTTTGTGGTCTTCTTTTGCCAAGCATCAGCTTGAGTAGCATCAGTAGGCTTTGGGACATCTGTATCTATGAACTCCTTCAGCCCGTTATCATCCAATACTGCCTCCTGTCCTTCCATGCAATATAGTTTGAGCTGCCCTCAAGAGCATACTCCAATCGCAATCCATTGAAAGACATTGCTGCATTGCCACCAAGAAAACACTGCTGCAAATTCGAATTCCACCAGCAACCAACTCAACCGCCTCGTATCTAAGATTCATGAGAACACAATATTTCTTGTACAGAGATCGACTGTATGGGAATTCACCGGATATTTCACCTTCCAAAAGAAGGATGAATCCAAAGGCTACCTGGCCCGATTACAGACTCTGCCTGAAGAAATAGAATGTAAACACTTCCTGAATAGTAGATCAGATGATCAATGCTCGCTTGATATCCTGTAAAAAATATCTTCTACAAATCAAGCAGCTCTGATACCATGTAGAAATTTTGAATAATATGACACATATTCACAGAGATTATCCTAATTATACACTTATAAGCGGAACATGCATAATACATAACCTCCTCTACGTTGATCATCAATTTAGCAGCATCAATAACAATAAAACATCAAGAGCATTCACACATTAACATAGTATGTAACCCGGGGAAAGCATCTCGCTAAAAACCCCACACTATCTGTATATTAATGATTGAGACCATGTAACATTACAAAGTACAATGCTTATCACAAGAAATCCAGTACCAGCTCCACCTGTTACACACAATACAGCTCAGATCTGATTTCCAAATCTATTCCACTGCTTGCTTGCCTCTCCAGCTCAATACCTGCTCAAGAACTGATGAGAATGGCTTACCAAACTCATATTTGACCTACAAATAATCACTCACACTCTGTTGGACGTGAGCACAGGCTACAATTCTTGATATTGGCCAATTCATTGGCATACTCAATCCCTCTGATTGTGCAAATCATCATGCACAGCTATAGTCACAACTGATAGCAATCTGATCCTCTAACACCTGTCCCTACTGAACTAGACATGCATTGACATGGAACTGAGTTAACTGATGTATTCTATAGTTGCATTATGATTTAATAACTTGTGAATTAATTAATAACTAATTCACCCAACTCATCTCTAGTCTATTGATCAGTTAGACTAAATACAACTAGTTTAACAAGGCTAAACTGAACACAACTCCATCAACTGCACCTCCAGTCCACTAAAATCAACTCACTTGAGTTCTAACTAAAGTCTTGCATGAAAATAATAGTCATCCCATAGGTAACCACGTATTTCCTTCTGGGATCTGCATGTACCACATCCGTAGCTCATCCTGAAGTGCTCCAAGAGAATAAGATCAAGTTTATAGTCCAAATATTATTATGAGACTTGATTTTTCTATTTTTGACAGCCAGTCTAAAAATAGACTTTGATCACTCACACTGTGGTCACCCACACTGTGATCACTCATACTGTGGTCATCCCTGCTGGGATCAAAAATAGAACTTGCGCCATAATTTTCCTGCAGGCCCACTTAGTGAAGGCGATTCTTTTCACTAAGCTCCATCATCTTGTTGCATTCTCAACAAGCATTTCTTGTTGCACACTTTTCAACATTTGTTTATGGTGTTTATACTTGATTTGATGATGTCTTGCTGTTGAGAGCATGTATGCAAAGATGATTTATGGTTTAGCATAGTGTCCTTGGATCCAGTTTGAAAATACATGAAAGGAGGTCCACATAATGGTGAAGGAGCAATGACTTCACGAGAGCGGAGCAGTGATAACGAAACTTCAACAAAGGAACAAGTTTCTCATCCAATGGTGGTTGGATATTTTTGCGAAAACTGGGCGAGGCTCATTGGTCATGGTGCTGACCAGCAAATCGAAGTCTGTAGTGTCGATTGATATTTCAGGAGTAACCGGGCCAGGATAGTTGATCGTGGTGGCCTTTAGCGGATGGTAGTCTGTAGATCCATAGAGAACAAAGTCTTCCAGTTGATCAGTAGTATCGAGTCTCCTAGCTGATCAATGTTTTCATTATGTATATCAGGTCGAGTCTCCATGTTGATAGTAGTCAAACATCTATGTAAAAGATCAATTTCTTGACTAAAATAAATTCAGAGCAGAGCAACGACATCAAATGTGGGTTTTCTCTCGGAAGGGTTTCCACCATAAATATTATGTCTCATGTGTGATTGATGTGATTTGCATGTTTATTGTTTTGTAGCTACTTATGGTTTTCAATTATGTTTATGTGATGCACATGCTATGATGTTTATTAGATTCTGGTTAACATATGTTTGATTCAATAATTGAAGTTAATAAAAGGAAAAACTCATATCTAGATCACACTACTGATTCACCACCCTCAGTAGTGCTCAAAGGTTTGCAACAACATAAACTTCCAGAGCTTGTGCTACCACCATATCTTGCATAGAATGTTTGTCCAGGAAGAATTCAACATTTCTAGCTAGCCAAATCCCCCATGATAGTAGGAATGGGGGCCCAAATATTTTTTACAGAGACAACATTCCACTAGTCTTCCCAAGTTGATGAATAAGAATCTCCCTGCCACTAGACATTTAAACCAAAATACATATGAATATAAGACTAAATTACAGAAGCAAACATGCATAGTAAGAATAGTTATTCATTGTTTCCCCTTCGTTTTTACACAATGGACACTAGATTGGACCCACTAGACCTCTCCTAGCAAGGCTATCTCTTGTGGGGACTTGGTTCTCCAAGATGCACCATTGAAAGAGGCATGCTTTTCAGGGAACTCAATATTCCATAACCTCTTCCACCACCAGGAGAGGGAAAGAGGTTTCATATCTTTGATTAGAAAAAGATAACCAGATTTTGGAGTGTAATCAACAAAAATATCATGAGCCCACACTAGGGAGTCCTCCTTGTCCCTAATACAAACATGAGAAACATTTAGAATAACTATGTAATGAAACCAAAGGACAAGCCATTAACCCCGTAGATGAATGTGTTGAGCATAATGCCAACCCTACCCCCACATAGACGAAATCTCCTCACCCACAATTTGATCCAAAGTCTGATATCCATTTGCTGAGATAAAATCCACCATATCCTATGGGGGATGATAGTTTGGACCACTCCCAATCCAAGGATCCAAGCCAATCTAGACTTGATCCCCATTACCCACTTTCCATAACAGACCTCTTTCAATTACCTAAAAAGATTGGATCACTGCCTTCCATATGACTGAAACATTTAATCTCTTGTTGTTGGGTTGTGTTATATTCTTTCCACGACTAACCCATGTAGTGAACCCGGGGGTTAGAGGGGGGGTGGAGCCCCCCCTTTGTTGCACCGATTGCGCAGCGGGGGGGTCACAGGGGGGTTTGAGGGGGGCGGGTAGCCCACCTCTACGGGGTCGAGGGCATCGCCTCAAGAAATTTTTTTTGGACCCTATATTAGGTTGGGCGAACCTACCTATGGTTTCTCGGTCCATGGTATTGGATGCTTCGGCATGTATAAATATGTATTGTAACATTGAAAGGAACATAACAAAAAATCAAGCTGGTAGTCTCGGTTTTGGGATCCAGTGGGAAAATCTCTGTGTATATGTGTTTTATGTGTTATGCTCTCGCATTATTTATTTTCTATGTTTTAGAATTCGTATGCAGGTAATTTTTGTACGGGTTTAAAACCTACATTTGGTATCAGAGCTGTTTTGGCTTCAAGGGGACGCATTTGTTGCTGAGGGGTTTTTCTCGGGCCTATGGTAGACCCTGTTCAGTGGGAGATCTACGAGATCGATTCTGGTGGTGAAAGAAGATGGCGAGTAGTGGAAAGACAGAGATCGATAAATTTAAAGGTCAGAGTTTTGAGTTGTGGAAACTCAAGATGGAGGATCTGTTGGTGGATAAAGATCAGTGGATCGCGGTAGATCCGGGTACTAAACCAACGGGAGTGTCCGATGAAGAATGGAAGAAGTTGGATCGGAAGGCAAAGAGCACAATACGATTGTGTGTCTCAGATTCAGTATTGCTGAATGTATCAGGGGAAGCTACGGCGAAGGCTTTGTGGGACAAGTTAGGGACTTTGTACCAATCTAAGTCTCTGGTGAATAAACTGTTCCTGCGGAAAAAGCTATATAACCTGAGGATGAAAGATGGAGACTCGGTGACAGAGTATCTGAATGCGTTTAATACCGTGGTAAGTCAGTTATCATCTGTTGATATCAAAATTTCAGATGAAGATAAGTGCATTAGTTTGTTGTGTTCTCTACCAGATTCATAGGATAGTCTGGTGATTGCAATAGGTAACAATGCAACTGCCTTGCAGTTTGATGAAATAGTCTCAGCCTTGCTGATGGAGGAGATGAGACGAAAAAATATGGGGAGCCAAAATGGTGATGCCTTGTCTGTATGAGGACGGTCCCAAAACAGAAGCAAAAATAAGTCATCGAGTGGGAGATCTAAATCTAGAGGGAGATCTAAATCTCCAGGAAAACCTGTAAAGGTGGTGTGTTGGAAATGTGGAAAGGAAGGGCACTTCAAAAGGGACTGTAAATATAAAGCTCCTGATAAAGGAAAGGGATCTGATGATGCTCCTTATGCAGAGGCGAAAACCACCTCAGATGAAGGTGGGGATGTGTACTTGGCTTCTTCAAGTACACATGTAGATCATGAGGCATGGTTGATTGACTTAGATGCGTCCTTTCACTTCACTCCCCATAGAGAGTGGTTCTGCGAGTATGAGAAATACGATGGTGGTGATGTATTCTTAGGGGATGATAGGAAGGCTAGAATCATTGGTCGGGGAAAAGTAAAGTTGAAGTTGTAAGGTGGAAGGGTTAGAACACTTTCGGGTGTTCTGCATATTCTTGCATTGGCCAGAAATCTGATTTCTGTAAGCAAGTTGGATGATGCTGGTGTAAAAACAGTGTTCGAGAAGGATACCTGCAAGATGGTTCGGGGAGCACTGGTATTGATGTGGGGAGTTCGAATCGGAACTTTGTACAAGTTGCAAGGTAGCACTGTTGTTGATGGGTGCAACAGTTCTGTGGTTCCTGAAAGTGGAGCTGAAAATCTAGTGGTCTCTGGAGAAAAGACCATGTTGTGGCATCAAAGGCTTGGACATGTTGGAGAGAAGGGCCTTCGAATACTTCATGATAAAGGTATGGTAGAAGGTATGAGTAATAGCTCTTTGGACTTCGATTTTTGTGAAAATTGTGTATATGGGAAGTAGAATCGGGTGAGTTTCCCCTCTGGTGGTAAGAGGGCGAAACATATATTATAGCATTTGCACAGTGATGTGTTTGGACCTGTGAAGGTTCCATCACTGGGTAA
Source organism: Pinus tabuliformis (assembly GCA_031772625.1). Taxonomy (NCBI): domain Eukaryota; kingdom Viridiplantae; phylum Streptophyta; class Pinopsida; order Pinales; family Pinaceae; genus Pinus; species Pinus tabuliformis. The sequence goes on from CM062810.1 coordinate 519,010,228, forward strand.
GTCTGTGTACTATGTATCATTTATAGATGACTTCTCAAGGAATACATGGATATATTTCCTTAAGAAGAAATTTGAAGTCTTTGACAGGTTTAAAGAATTTAAGGCTTTGGTGGAAAACCAGACAGAGAAGAAGATAAAGGTGCTGAGGACAGATAACGGTGGAGAGTTTTGCAGTAAGGAATTTGAAGAATTCTGTAAGAAGTGTGGTATAGCATGGCAGAAGACTACTCCATATACACCTGAGCAAAATGGATTTGCAGAAAGAATGATCAAGATGTTGATGGAAAGGGTAAGAAGCATGCTTAGTGGTGCCGGGTTAGGACAGGAATTCTGGGTAGAGGCGGTGGAGACAGCATGTTCCCTGGTCAATAGATCACCTTCATCAGCGTTGGAGGATAAGACTCCACAAGAGGTATGGACTGGTAAGAAACCCTCTCTTTCACATCTGAGGGTATTTGGATGTGATGCATATGTACATGTTCCAAAGGAGAAACGAACCAAGTTGGATAGTAAATTTGAAAAGTGCATCTTTATTGGGTATAAGGATGGTTTAAAGGGGTATAAGATTTGGAACCCAACAACAAGGAAGGTTGTGTACAGCCTAGATGTGGTGTTCAGAGTGTTGAAAATGCAACAAGATGATGGAGCTTAGTGAAAATAAGTCGCCTTCACTAAGTGGGCCCGCAGGCTATTTTTGGCACAAAGTCTATTTTTAGACTATGTCTATTTTTAGACATATGGATCATGGTCTATGAGTTGCAGGATGCTATTTATGGATGATTGGTCAGGTTGGTAAAAATAGATGGACCTCTATTTTTAGACATATGGGCGGAGTCTATTTTTAGACTGCCAGTCAAAAAATAGAACAATCGAATATTATTAGCTCTTAATAATATTTGGACTATAAACATTATCTTATCCTGTTGCAGCACTTCAGTTCGAGCTACGGATGTGGCACATGCAACTGCCAGAAGAAAATATGCTTTTCCTATGGGTTAGTTGAGCTATTGCATGATGGACTTCAGTTAGAACTCAAGTGATTGAGTTTGGTGGAGTTGATTGAGGAGTTGATGGAGTTGTGTTCAGTTTGACTTAGTTGAACTAGTTGTATTTAGACTAACTGCCAAATACACTAGTGATGAGTGATGTGAATTAATTATTAATTAATTCACTAATTATTAACTCATAAATCAACTAAAGAATACATCAGTTAACTCAGTGCATGGACAGTTCAGTGGAGACAAGTGTTAGAGGTGGGTGAAAGGGTGAGACTACTATCAGTTGTGACTATAGCTGTGCATGAGATTTGCACAATCATTGATTAAGATTGCCAATGAGGATTGCGCAGTACAAGCCAAGGGAATTCAAACTTGGATCTAATCTATTCTCAACTTGGATTGCGCAGTAGAGGCAGGGCAAACAGTGGAGGAGATTTGAACCTATGACTTGTTCAGATCTAAGCTAGTTTGTGTGTAGCATGTGGAGATAGTACTGAGTACTTGTGAGGATTATTGTACTATGTATTGTTACATGTTCTCTATTATTATAATATACAGATAGTTGGGGGTTTTCAGCTGTATACTTTCCCCATTACATACTGTGTTGATATGTGCGATTGATGTTTCAATGTGCGCATGCGATTGTTTTTTTAATTCCGCAAATTGATGATCAATGGTAGAGGAGGTTATGTATTATGCATGCATTCCGCAAATAGTGTATAATCAGGATAATCTCTATGAATAAGTGTTATATTATTCAAATTTCTACATGGTATCAGAGCAAAGTTGATCATCATATCTATTATTCATAAAGTGATTGCATTTTATTTCTTCAGGCAGATTCTGTAATCGGGCCAGGTAGCCTCTGGATTCATCCTTCTTTTGGAAGGTGAGATATCCGGATTCATCCTTCTTTTGGAAGGTGAGATATCCGGTAAATGCCCATACAGTCAATCTCTGTACGAGAAATACTTTGTTCTCACGAATTTTAGATCAGAAGAGGTTGAGTTTTGAGTTGGTGGAATTCGAATTTGCAGCAGTGTTTTCTTGGTGTCGAAGTTGAAATTTCTTTGAATGGATTGCGATTGGAGTATGCCCTTGAAGGCAGCTCGAATTATATTGCATGGAAAGATAGGATGGAGGTGGTGTTAGATGACAATGGGTTGAAGGAGTTCATAGATGCTGAGGTCCCAAAGCCTACTGATGCTACTCAAGTTGAGGCTTGGCAAAAGAAGACAACAAAGTGTAGAAGGATTCTGTTGGAGGGCATGAAGGATCACATTGTATCCAGCTTGCATGGAAAGGCTTCTCCATACTTGATGTGGAAAGCGTTGAAAGATTTATTCCAAAGCAAGAGCGACCAGAGGAAGTTGGCACTCAAGGATAAACTCATAACATTAAGTGTGAGAAAGGAGACAGTATTCCCAAGTATCTCACGAAGTTCACCCAATGCCGGGATGAGTTGGGAAGTGTGGGGGTGACTATCAATGATGAGGACTTGGTGAGCTTGGCTCTCCTTGGTCTTCCGAAGAGTTGGCATTCCTATTAGGACTCTGTCAATGGTCGGGAGAAATTTCTAGGATGGGAGAGACTTTGGTATGATCTTGTGCAAGAGGAGATCAGGCGGAATACCAGGGATGGATCTTCATCAAAGGCATCTGATGAAGAAAATTGCGCTTTGGCTACCAAAGAAAAGAAGGGGAAGAACAAGAAAGCTTCTCATTCCGGTGCGAAAGGAAAGAAGCAGGACATGTCCAAGGTGAAGTGCTTTCACTATCACTAGCATGGACATTATGCCACAAATTGTCTGCAGAAGAAGAAAAATAAGCAAGCTGCTGGATCTGCAGCGGGAGAGGCCTTAGCCTCGCAGTTTGAGCTGGATTTTTTGATGATCGCATGCTTGGTATCAAGTGTGATGGGATCAGTATGGTTCTTGGATAGTGGTGCTTCATTTCACATGACAGGAGATCGAGATTTGTTTTCTGATATGGATGAGAAAGATCTTGGAGTGCACATCGAGATGGGCGATGATGGTAGATACAACGCGACCGTTATCGGTACCATTTCCTTTGAGAGGGAGTCTGGTAAACCCTTCGTATTGAAGGAAGTGATGCATGTTCCAGGATTAAAGAAGAATCTTATCTCTGTGGCGATGTTAGAAGACAAGGGATATGATGTTGTCTTTAGCGAGGGAAAGGCTTTCCTGCGTAGTAAGACAACTGGAGAAACCCAGAAGATAGGGTTTCGAGTCAAGAACCTTTATCAATTGCATGTAGATGGCTGCGCAACAATGGCATGCAAGGTAGAAGGATTGGTGAGCCGGGATGATGGCGAGTTGTGGCACCGGAGATTGGGCCACCTTCACCATGGAGCCTTGAAGATACTGTAGCAGATTTCTACTGGGCTTCCTAAAGGCACTCTTGCACAGTCAGATCAGTGCAAGGGGTGTACTTTAGGAAAATTTGTGAAAGACACCTTTCACGAGAAGGATAGTCGCGCCATGACGATCCTTGAGAGAATTCACACAGACATGTGTGGACCTTTCTCAGTAGCTTTGACAGCAAAGCACAAGTACTATGTGATCTTTGTTGATGATTTCTCTCGAAAGTGCTGGATCTTCTTCATGTAGAAGAAGAGCGAGACATACTCAAAGTTCTGTGAGTTCAAAGCACTGGTCGAGAAGGAATCGGGGAAGAAGGTGAAGGCTCTTAGGAGCGACAATGGTGGTGAATTCATCTCTGGCGAGTTCAAGGACTTCTGCAGCGCAGAAGGGATTCGAAGAGAGCTCATAGCTCCCCATAACCCACAACAGAACGAGGTTGCTGAGCGGAAGAACATAACGATCGTGGGTGCTGCACGGGCGATGTTGCATGATCAGGGCCTACCCCTTCACTTGTGGGTGAAGGCATGCAATACTGCAGTATATGTGTAGAACTGTTGTCCTCACAAGATACTTGGCATGAGTACACCCGAGGAGGCTTATTCTGGTAAGAGGCTTGATATTTCCCATTTGAGGATTTTTGGTTCTCCTGTTTACATGCATGTGACGAAGGATGCCAGGAAGAAGTTGGAGCCGACCATAGAGGTTGGGATATTTGTGGGGTACACTGATACGCCCCAAAACTATCGTGTGTATTTGCCAGACAGTCGCAAGACTGTTGTGCGACGGGATATCAAATTTCAGGAGGAGAAAGCCATGAAGTGTTCACTTGAGAGGGAGCCACACTTGCATGCAGATGAGGAGCTATTCGTTCCTAAGGATGAGCTTCAGGATGTGGATCAGCCACAAGATGAAGTTCTAGAGTGGAAGAGACCACTCATGCAGCGCTAACCATCAGAGGGCGAAAGCGCACTACAGAAGCTGAGCAACTAGCTCAATATGTAGAGAAGGTTGTAGGACCACCTACAGCACAACGAAAACAGAGACAGTCACTTGATCGGTACACTAGATACATGGCTCTTGTGAGAAAATGTGTCGTGACTGAGCCATCCTCTTTCGAGGAAGCTGTGGAGGATCCTGCATGGGTAGATGCCATGGTGGAAGAGTATGATTCGATTGTCAGAAATAGTGCATGGGAGATTGTCCCAAGACCAGAAGGGAAATCAGTGGTGGGTTCGAGATGGATCTACAAAGTGAAGCAGGCAGCTGATGAGAGTGTGGAGAAGTACAAGGCAAGATTTGTTGCCCGAGGCTTCTCACAGATAGAGGGGATCGATTATGAGGAGACCTTTGCACCTGTCGCAAGGTATTCTTCCATACGGATGATTCTTGCTCTCTCAGTGCAGATGGGGTGGCACATCCATCAGATGGATGTGAAGACTGCGTTCCTCAACGGAGTCATTGAGGAGGAGGTGTACATAGAGCAGCCCGAAGGTTTCGAGATCTTCAGCAGCGAGTCGCATGTGTGCAGGCTCAAGAGAGCATTGTATGGGTTGAAACAAGCACCTCGTGCTTGGTACACACGGATAGACAGTTATTTCACCGGACTTGGATTCTCCAAGAGTGAGGCGGATCCTAACCTATACCAGATTGTGGTGGAGGGTAAGTTGCTGATCATTGTACTTTATGTAGATGATTTGATTTTGACGGGAGATGAGCTATTGATACTTTCATGCAAGGAGGATTTTGCTAGAGAGTTTGAGATGAAGGACTTGGGCCTCCTTCATTATTTCTTGGGATTGGAAATTTGGCAGCGCAATGATGGACTATTTATTTCTCAGGGTAAGTATGCCCGGGAGATACTGGAGAAGTTAAACATGCATGGTTGCAAGCCTGTTGATACTCCTCTTCCTGGAGGTTGGAGAAAGGAGGATGCTACTTCAGCGAAGGTAGTGGATGCCACTGTTTATTGATAGTTGGTGGGGTCGCTTATGTATCTGGTCAATACATGACCCGATATATGCTATGCTATTAACCAGCTTTCAAAAGCTATGGTTAAGCCAACCAAGCTCTTCTAGAAGGCAGGCAAGCATGTATTGCGTTATCTCAAAGGCACATCGGGATATGGATTGTGTTACAGACAGGAGGATGAGGTGAAGCTATGTGGCTTCACAGATGTAGATTGGGCAGGGAGCCCAACGGACAGAAAGAGCACATCTGGAGGGATCTTCAGTATCGGGTCGACAGTAATTTCTTGGTACAGCAGGAAGCAGAGATCCGTGGCACTCAGTTTAGCAGTGGCCGAGTATATGGCAGCAAGTTTGGCTGCATGCGAGGCTATATGGATGAGGAAGATCCTGGTCGGGTTGTTCGGGTCACACTTGGAGCCTACTGTGATTTATTGTGATAACCAAAGTTGTATTAAACTCTTGGCTAATCCAGTATTTCATGATAGATCCAAGCACATTGACATCAGGTACCAACATATCAGAGATTGTGTGCAGCGGAGAATCATGTTACTTTCATACATTCCCACGGAGGATCAGGATGCTGATATCTTGACGAAGGCGCTCACCAGGAGCAAATTCGAATACCACAGAAGCAGGATAGGGGTTGTAGATAATCCATATCTTGTTGAGAGGGAGTGTTTAAAATGCAACAAGATGATGGAGCTTAGTGAAAAGAAGTCGCCTTCACTAAGTGGGCCCACAGGCTATTTTTGGCGCAAAGTCTATTTTTAGACTATGTCTATTTTTAGACATATGGATCATGGTCTATGAGTTGCAGGATGGTATTTATGGATGATTGGTCATGTTGGTAAAAATAGATGGACCTCTATTTTTAGACATATGGGCGGAGTCTATTTTTAGACTGCCAGTCAAAAAATAGAATAGTCGAATATTATTAGCTCTTAATAATATTTGGACTATAAACATTATCTTATCCTCTTGCAGCACTTCAGTTCGAGCTACGGATGTGGCACATGCAATTTCCAGAAGGAAATACGCTTTTCCTATGGGTTAGTTGAGCTATTGCATGATGGAATTCAGTTAGAACTCAAGTGATTGAGTTTGGTGGAGTTAATTGAGGAGTTGATGGAGTTGTGTTCAGTTTGACTTAGTTGAACTAGTTGTATTTAGTCTAACTGCCAAATACACTAGTGATGAGTGATGTGAACTAATTATTAATTAATTCACTAATTATTAACTCATAAATCAACTAAATAATACATTAGTTAACTCAGTGCATGGACAGTTCAGTGGAGACAAGTGTTAGAGGTGGGTGAAAGGGTCAGACTACTATCAGTTGTGACTATAGCTGTGCATGAGATTTGCACAATCATTGATTGAGATTGCCAATGAGGATTGCGCAGTACAAGCCAAGGGAATTCGAACTTGGATCTGATCTATTCTCAAGTTGGATTATGCAGTAGAGGTAGGGAAAACAGTGGAGGAGGTTTGAACCCGTGACTTGTTCAGATCTGAGCCAGTTTGTGTGTAGCATGTGGAGATAGTACTGAGTACTTGTGAGGAGTATTGTACTGTGTATTGTTACATGTTCTCTATCATTATAATATACAGATAGTTGGGGGTTTTCAGCTGTATGCTTTCCCCATTACATACTGTGTTGATATGTGTGATTGATGTTTCAATGTGCGCATGCGATTGTTTTTTTAATTCCGCAAATTGATGATCAATGGTAGAGGAGGTTATGTATTATGCATGCATTCCACAAATAGTATATAATCAGAATAATCTCTGTGAATAAGTGTTATATTATTCAAATTTCTACATAGAGAGGTGAAATATGTTATTAAACATGAAGTCCAACCAAAGGAACCTGAGAAGATAGAGTTTGAGCTTAAGGAGGAAGAATCAGACTCTACAACAGAGGAGGAATCAGAAGATGAAGAGCCACAAACTTTGGGTGTGAGAAGATCAGTTCGAGAAAGAAGGCAGCGAGAAAGGTATACTCCATCCGCTTTCTGTTCAAATTTTGCTTTATTTATTATTGACAATGATCCCAGAACTGTGAAGTAAGCAGTAGATTCAGAGGATGGAAAACTCTGGAAAGATGCCATGGTTGATGAAATGGCATCTTTGCACACTAATGAGGCTTGGGATCTGGTGGAGTTTCCGGTTGGAAGGAAACCCATTGGCAACAAATGGGTGTTCAAGAAGAAGACAAATGCAGAAGGAAAGGTGGAGAAATACAATGCTCGGTTGGTAGAAAAAGGTTATTCCCAGGTGTTGGGAATTGATTTTGGTGATATTTTTTCTCCTGTTGCCAAGGTGACTTCTATTAGGTTACTTTTATCTGTTGCAACTACTTTTGATTTTGAGGTAGAACAGATGGATGTGAATAAAACATTTCTTCACGGGGATCTGGAAGAGGAGATCTACATGAAGCAACCTGAAGGCTTTGCGGTGAAGGGTAAGTAAGAACTGGCATGCAAGTTAAAGAAGTCTCTCTATGGGTTAAAATAGTGACCAAGAATGTGGTATCAGAAATTTGATACATTTAAACGGGGACTTGGCTTCACCAGAAGCAAAGCAAATCACTGTGTGTATTTTAAATTAATTGGTGACTGTGTTATTTATCTGGTCTTGTATGTGGATGATATGTTGTTGGTTGGAAATGACAAAGAAATTATCCAGGATTTGAAGACCCAATTGTCCTCCAAATTTGACATGAAAGATCTTGGTGCTGCAAACTATATTTTGGGCATGGAAATTAAAAGAGACCGGGCAAAGAGGAAGCTCTGGTTAAACCAGAGGAAGTATGTCGAGACAATACTGCAGAGGTTTAATATGCAGGATAGTAAACCGGTGAAGGTTCCTATTCCTGTAGGTGTAATGCTATCTACTGAACAGTGTCCCAAGACACAAGAAGAAGAAGAGGATATGTCCCATGTTCCATATGGAAGTGCAGTCGGTAGCCTGATGTATGCAATGGTCTGTACTAGACCAGACATTGCACATGCAGTGGGAGTATTGAGCAGGTTTATGTCAAAACTAGGGAAGGAGCACTGGACAACAGTGAAGCAAGTTTTCAGGTATTTGTGTGGCACTAGTGATTATGGTTTGTGCTACCAAGGAAGACCAGGATTGGACAAAGTGTTGGATATTTGTGGCTTTGTTGATGCAGACTGGGCTGGAGATCTGGATCAGAGAAGATCTACAAGTGGGTATGTGTTTAACTTATTTGGAGGTGCAGTCAGTTGGATGAGTAAGAAACAATCTATAGTGGCACTATCAACTACAGAGGCAGAATACATGGCAGGCACTCATGCAAGCAAGGAAGCAGTTTGGTTGCAGAGATTGTGTTTAAGTATGGGGTTAGTACAGGGAGCTATAAGAATAGATTGTGACAGCCAAAGTGCAATTTTCTTGGCAAAGAACCTTGCTTATCATTCAAAGACAAAGCACATTGATGTTTAGTATCACTTTGTGAGGAATATTATAGAAGACAAAAAGGTGTTGCTGGTAAAGGTGGACACTTTGAAGAATACTGTATATGCATTGACAAAATCTGTGAGCTCTGAGAAGTTATCTTGGTGTAGAGAAACAATGGGCGTTTCAGGGCTGGAAAAATGACTAAGCTCTCCCGTGGCCCCCTGTGGAAAGAAAACAACAAGTGGGAGAATGTTTGGTTGTGTTATATTCTTTCCACGACTAACCGAGGGGTTGCGCTGATTGCACAGCAGGGGGGTCACAGGGGGGGCAGCAGCCCCCCCCTGTCTAGGGGGTTTGAGGGGGGTGGGTAGCCCACCTCTACGGGCTCCGGGCAGCGCCCCGAGAAATTCTTTTTTGGACCCTATATTAGGTTGGGCGAACCTACCTATGGTTTTTTGGTCCATGGTATTGGATGCTTCAGCATGTATAAAGATGTATTGTAACATTGAAAGGAACATAATGAAAAATCAAGTTGGTAGTCCCGGTTTTGGGATCCAGTGGGAAAATCTCTGTGTATATGTGTTTTATGTGTTATGCTCTCACGTTATTTATTTTCTATGTTTTAGAATTCGTATGCAGGTAATTTCTATACGGGGTTAAAACCTACACCTGCGATCTAGAGCACAGACCCATTCTAAAATGGACCAAGGACTTATGAATTTTTTATATACCACCTTTGCCCATAAACTACTAGTATAAATCAACCACCAACCTACCTTAGCAGCCAACACCTTGGAAAAAAGACGAATACTTTTCAATCCCCAGCTACCCCAATCCTTTGGTAAGGATATTCTGTCCCATTTTACCCATGCAAATACTTTACCCTCCTTCTAACTTACCCATAGATAATGACGACAAATATTTTGAACTGCTGAGAGGGTTCCTTTTGAAATCCAAGAGAGGGAGGACCAACAAATAGGAATCGCTTCAAGAACCGATTTGGTTAGAATCAACTTGCCCACTCTCGAGAGTCATTTAAAAATCTAGGATTTGAGCCTCTTTTCAATTTTTGCCAAAAGCAAAAGCCAATCAATGTTCCGGTAGTCATTTGGATTTGGATAAAAGCCCAAGTATTTGAGACCCTCTTCCAAAGGATTCAGCTGAAAAGAAAAAACATGCTCCACATTCATAATTTTTTCCCTCGATATCCAAGAGAATGAAATTGAGGAATTTTATTGATTAACCAACATGCCTGTAGAAACTTGAAATAGAGAGAGAACTTCCTTAATAGAGGCAACGTCCTTCCTTGACCCATCGTAAAAAAGTAGGACGTCATCAACAAATAAAATATGGGTTATGTTACAGAAATCAATCACTTCTATACCTTTTATAGCTCCCCTTCTTCAAGCATCAACCAATAATCTACTCAAGCCCTCATCTACAACAGGAGAAGTAAAGGGGATAAAAGACATCCCTGGCATAGACCCCGATTTGCATGAAAGAAGTAAATGCTCCTTTGATAAGTACAACAAATGAGATACACAAAATGCAATTCATTATCCAATTGTAGAAAGGGACTACAAACCCAATGTGGGTCAACAACATTTGGATGTAAATATAGCTTACCCTGTTGTAGGATTTTGAAAGATCTATCTTTATATCCAAGTCTTTTATATTTCAGATTTTTAGGCTGTGTAATCCATCTTGAGAAACTGCAATGGCCTCATTATTTTGACGACCCCCAAGGAATGTGAATTGTTCTTTTGACATATTAATGAAGAAAATCGGATTGATCCTATTTTCTATGATCTTTGCAATTACCTTGTAGATGACATTACAAAGCGATATGGGATGGAAATCATCAAAATATTTTGGTGAATCTGACTTCAGGATAAAGGCTATAAAAGTTGCATTTAGGGGGTCATGCACTCTTCCATTTGACCTTGATTCTTCAATAAATTGCAGAAGATATTGACCAACAATTTCATATATCTCAATAAAAAATTCAATAGTCCATCCAGCTGGACCCGAGATTTTTTCTCTTTGAAATATGTGGAGGACTTTATGTAATTATGCCTTTGACACAGGGTCCTTTTAAGGCTTCATTCTCATCAACCTATACATATATGGGAAGGAACCTGGCCAGAGAAACCACTTCCACTATTGAGGCCACAGGGGGAGCTTCAAATAATTGACAAAAATGGCCTTTTCTGAGCTTAGCCAAATCTCGGAAAGAAGAAAATCTACCACCTCCTAAATTTTCCAACTCCCATATGATATTTTGAACCTTCTTTCCTTTTTCATACTGTTGGAAAAACTTGGTTTTCTCATCTCCACTTTTGAGCCATAAAGCACAACATTTGATTCACCACTCTTCCTCCTTGGTAGCCATAATTTTGATTTTTGATGATTCCAACTGTACCACCCTTTTCTTCGCCTCTTCAATGTAGTATTCCCCTCTCTCTAGATATTCTAGTCTATCAAGTTCCTCCTCAATTGATTTTATCTTCTCTTCCTCCCTATTCTTTTTTTCAAAGGCCCGGGCTATGGTAGCTTGTTTTAAGACTTTTCAGGCTATCGATGAATTTTATAGCGGCCGAGCCATCAATCTTTATGTTGAAGTGTGACCAGTTCTTAACAACCAAATTTCTAAAGGATTCCTCTTTCTTCCATGGGGAATTTAACTTGAAAGGGTTGCTCGACTTTCTCTGATCACTTTTAAGTTCCAATAGAATCAGATGATGGTCCAATTCCCCGCCCCTCCCTACCCATTGAAAAAACATAGGGATACTATCAGTAATAAAATCCACCATTACAAAATGATCAATACACTGAGCAATACTAGCCTCTCCCATTCTTCTGTTCCTCTATGTTGGGGAGTTTTTATCTAAATCCACATCATATAGATGACATTCCTTCGGCTCGTGAACGAAAAATTCAGAAAGAGGATCCTAATGAGCCCGCGGATCCCAAATCTCTGCTGCACCAATGGAAAAATCTAGGTCTCCTCTTATCACAAGATTTGGTGCATTCATAAATGAACAAGCAAGAAGAGAATTCTAGAATTTAGGGCGATCTTGATGTGGGTCATAGATGTTGACAATTTTCAACTATATCGCTAGTTCTAATGAGAGAATGTCAACCCCCAGAACCAACTCAAGATCCCATGAACCATTGATTTTAATGGATTTTGAGTTGACTCCCACCGCTTGACCCCTTGACCTCCCCTTTCGCAACAAAAGCAACAAATTTCCAACCTAGAAAAGTCCCTTCCAACATTCAAATGATACTCTCTGATGCTCCTAAAGTTTCTTGTAAGATGTTAATGTCAACAACCATTGATTTTATTAGTCTCTTCATATTAATTTTTTTGGAGGAACTTTCCAGACATCAACAGTTAAAATACATAGAAATCATTGGGAAACCGTTGAGGGGGTTCTTGATGCTCTATGTGCCCTGACAATGATTTGTTGACAACCGGTTGCAACCTCCCTGTTTGCATTGAATTGAGCTCGATAGATGAAAGATATTCAGCCCCTACCTTTCCCACCAGGTTTAGAAGGAAAGGAAGGCCCTATACCACCTAACCCTCACAAAAAATGTTTAATCAAGGACTAGAGAAAATAACTAGAGGAAGAAGTCAAAGAAGTCCCCGAGGAATGGCATAAGGAGGGAATCAAAGGGGGAATAGTAAGGGACATTGATGAAATAAGACATGTGAGAGACTTAGATTTATCTTCAAGGGAGTAATGTAAAGACTCCATAGAATGAGACAACCCATCAGCACCCACAACTAAACATGATAAAGAACATGCTAAGGAGGAAACTGAAAGAGGAAAAGGACCATTACCTGAATTCAATCTCTTGATTGAAGATGGATTTGCATCAAATGGAGACCCCGAACCATTTGAGGGTTGACGATCCATGACCAACTCTCATTATTGTACCATTGTCTCGAGCTCAGCTCTAGAACCCTCTGAACCCTTGGTAGAAACCACCAGATTTTGCATCAAAGGAGCCATCTCCAAAGCCTTAGGGATACCTTCCCAGCTCGATGTTCTTGAATGTGTCCTACCTCTATATGGAAGAGGGGAATCCTCTAAAACATGTCTTGCCTTCCTATGATAATTGAAGGGAACTCCTTCATAGTCCAACTGCTGCTTGTGTGAGATCCCTCAAAAAGTCAAATTAATGTCGGGGCACAAACCCTCATTTATGTCCAAATTAACCAAAATCCTTGCTATGGCCATCCTTCCGGTAACCAATGATACGATATGTATTCTTCCATAAATGTTTCCAGATGATTTCCAATCTATCTGAATACTTCCTCAGACTAGTATTGAAGCAAAAACCCTAACAACCTAACCCATAAAGGGGTGCTACCTATCTTTTCTTACTTCAGATCAAACAACAAAGATCATTTCCTCGGGATAACTGGGGAAGAATTGACCCAACGGGGCTTTGAAAATATTCTACTTGCTACCTCCAATGACTCGACTATAAAAAAACCATCCACAAGCTAGGGTACAAACTTTCAAGACTTCCACCAACTCCTTTCTACATTCTCTCTCATACCAAACACAACGAAATTCGACTAAAAGGAATCTACTTCTTACCTTCCGAACCATCGATTTTTTTGAGGTGTCTACAACCTCTCCCATCTTAATATCCTCCCCAATAACCACATTAACTTCCTCACTTTTTGGCCTCATACACTTTCTCTTCTTGCCCTTTTGAACCACTCGGGTTTGGGCTTGAATTCACCTTAATCCCTTCTAGGGTTTCGATTTGAGTTGATTGTCAAAGGTCTAGGCTAGATTCCAACCCTTTCAAGGCATTGATGCCATCAGTCGAATACAAAAAGAAACCCTTGATATCCTCTAGACCCTTGAGACCAAAAAAATTATTGTTGTTCCTTGACTTATAGAGGGTCCAGATGCCTCCCCAGGGCCATTGAAATCCCCCTCCTGTGAAAACACCAACCCATAAAAGAACCCCACATAATGACCACAACTAAAATTTGAGCGGGAACCAGAGATATCCACTTGAAAAGTGCCATCCTAGGAGCCCAATGAGCTTGGAACAATGAAAACCTCTTGGGATGCAACCATAATAAAAATAGATGCAATTTCAGCAAAAAATGGTGAAAATGCATACCTTATTCCAACCTAGAATATAAAATACGCAGATTGGGAACACCCTTAATTCCTGTAACCTGTCGAAAAAAATCTGCATCAACTCCCGGTCTAGCCTTTCCAACTAGCTTATCCACTGAAACTACATGGTGTCGAGTTGACCGGTCGGACAAGAAAGTGAAAATATTGTCCAAATCAGGAGACTAATCTACTAACTCCTCCATATCATCCATAAAAACTCCCTCTGACATCCCTTGACCGATAAGAGTGATAAACGTAACCTCAACTTGAGATGGCGCCTGAGCCCGATCCTTTACCACCATCCTTGTGTAGACAGATTCTCTCTCAAAAACCAAACCCTAACCATAGGCGAAACTAATAAATTATAAAGCTATTTCCAAAAAAAATATAAAAAATATTATTTATTATTTATTTAAATATAAATACATTATTATAAATGAGAAAATGAAATATATTCATAAATATTTTAAAATTATAATTTTTGTGATAAAAAAAATACTCTTATATGATAGTTTATTCACTCCATTGTGAGGAATAAAAATATAACATTTTAAATAATATTAGATAAAGATAGGGATAATCCATTTTTTTTATAATTTATAATATTTACATTAAAAACAATATATTTTATCTTATTTTCATAAAATAATATAAACAATAAGGATAATAAGCGGGTTTTCAAAATTTTATTTACATTTAAACCAAATTTGTGATGTAATATTTTTTTTTTAATATATTAATATTAAAAATATTATTACAATTAAATTTAAAAAGATTTTATAGTGTAGGGAGTTGGAAAAAAAAAAAAGGAATTTTTTTTTAACAGTGATGAAAAGTTATGCAGAGTGAGTAACTTCGAAAGATCGATTGCAAATATTATATCAGATACAACGATTTCATAAATGCCATGACGAGCCAGTTACAATATGTCTCTGCAATAAAACCGCATAATTAGATAAATGAATTGTTCACCAAATGGTTTGAGCTAAAACCCATTGACGAAAAGAAAGTAAGATATTATAAGGATATGGTCAACCTTAATTTAGAAAATCAAAATTATTCTTCACTTTTAATTAATACCAACATAGATCCATATTAAATCTGGATCTACCAAATGCCGAGAGGGATAAAGTCTGGAGTTAAGATGGATCTAAGCTGGCACTCTTTCATTCCATAATGGATTTCCTTAATCTTTTGAATAGGCTTGATCATAACAAATATCATAGGAAAAACCATGGGTTATCAAAACTTAGAGCCCAAAAACCCATATGTTCTTCAGTCAATAAGCCTCTCACATATCACACGTGTTTGTGGCATACTAAACAATACCTCTAATTTGACTATACCCCTAATTTAACAATACCCCTAATTTTTTTTTACTAAATTAAAATGTTTATATTTATATTACGACATCTCTTCTATACTTAATAAAAAATACCTCTCAATACATTTATTAAAAAAATAAAAAACATTTACTAAAACTCAAAATAATTAATTTACATAACAAAATCCCTATGATACTTGTGTCCTCTACATACTCAAAATAAAATTCAATTATGTGTCCTCTACATACTCAAATTAAAAGTCAATTATAAAATATTTACAACAATATCGACCACCTTAAATTCTTGGATATCTTATTTTTTATAACCTTCTGCATCATCAACACTATAATAGTCTTTAAACACTTTTCTTAATATCTTAAATTTAAATAATATTTAATTTTGAAAATTCAATAAATCATTATAAAATAAAACTATTGAACATTTAAAACCAACCTCCGAAAGCGGGTCTGGAGTATGCCCTAAAACTGCTTCTGCTTGGCTAAGAGCTCGTCTTCCTCGGACGTAAGGAAACAGGTTAACGGCCCAAGACCCAGAGGCATCTGGCAGGAGTGAAATTCTGCTCCCTTACGGACCACCAGCGGGTTATTTCAGGTGGCATGGTTTTCCTTGATAACAGTGATGTGTCAACTGACATTCGCGGATAGCAGCCAGAGATGGCTGTCCTCACTGTTGGTTTGACAAACTGAGTTTGATAGGTTTTTCCACCTTTTGAAAAAAAAAAAAAAAAGAAAAGAAAAAGAAAAAAAAAAAAAAATACCAACCTCCGAATGACAAACAAGTTGCCCCGTTTAATAAACATTTATGAAGCAATGACAACTATCATTATTTTAATGAACATTTATAAGCCATATAAAGGAATATAATATTAGGTAAATTCAATTTTGATTCATAATTGGTTGTTATGTTTTTTAATGAGTCGAATGATTTATTGATAATTCAAAAAATTATATTATATTTATGATATTTACTTTTTCCTGGTGTGTTACTTGATAAATTAGAGAATTAAGAACTATATTGGTGCTGAATGGGTTGAATCAATATTTAGGTAGTCTAAAATAATTTTTTCATTTAAATGTTTATTTCTTATTTTGTTTGTGAATTTAAGAGACAAACATCACATGACTATATAAACATAAAGGGCACCAAAGAATTAATGTGGAAACCTATAAAAGAAGACAACAATAGAGTTTTTTTTTCAAATAGTGATTGTAGGCACCCACCTACAACTACAAATTTTGCAAGAACCTAGTTGCATGAGATATTATCCCCTTCTTTTACAGGATTTGACCCACTGGAGACACCTATCCCTAAGGTTTAGTAGGAACCCACCTAATGGGAACACCAATACCCTCTTTATCTCTGAATTGAGTGTAGTTGGTGAAAATATGATCTATTTTATATTTTGTTCCTTCTTTGTCTTACTTTGTGGTCATATCAACAACTATTGTTACTTGAAAAACACCTTTGTTGCAAACATGCCATCCTTGTTGTTTGTCTATCACATTCATAAAAATCCCTTGTTACAAATACTCTCTACTCACTCTCACCTCTTTTCATTTTCTTCTGATCTTTCAGTCACCCTTCTTTCTTTCCACATCAAGAATCTCTTCTATTATATATATATCCTCTTATTACCATGGGTATCAATCCATCGTATTACACATGGAAATATCCTTTTATTGTATCAGACAATCACATCCTATTATTGTTGAACTTGTCAAGGACACGAGAGTTCATCAACTCCTTTTCCTTTGACATATTTCATCATATGACCTTCGGTTAGGAACCAAGGGGTTAAGCTCCATAAGAATTTATCGGCTTATCGCCTTCCACTCATATCTCATTGCTGCACTGTTTGTTGCAACATCTTTCTGTCAGGTGGTTTGATAGAAAACATTGTCACTTTCCATTTTTTTTCATTTGACAAGAAAATGCCTCTATCTTCCACTCATTTCTAAACCTCTCTACCACTAATCACTCATTATTTACACGATCTATAGTAAAGGGGGTGGCCAAGGGACTGCTCTACTACTTTCTATCTATTTTTGTTTGTTAGGAAAACTCTCCATCTGTCGCTCGTTGATGGACCACTTGATTTGGATTGGATATTTATATTATTTATCATCCATATTGATGATTTCATAGTGGAAAAAGTGGAGGAATCAACTTACAAGACCATTTTTAATGGAATAACCCAATTTAATTAGATTTGGGATTGAAACCTTCCTAAAGAATTTTGAGGCATCAAATGAAATTTTTTTGGTCATAAAACTTTTCCTCTTTAACTTTGCATTTTTTTTTCTTATTCTACACACAGACACATTTTCAATGGTGCAAGAATCCCACCAATCGAAGTCTGTATGCAAAAGTTATTCCACTTAGATGTTGACCTTCCTATTTTGGCCACCATAATTCGATAGTTTTCCACGTCAGCCCCCATTACTCATGGAATAGGGGCTAAACACATGATCATGATGAAAAATACTCTAGAAGATCCATATTATAATGCTATTTATGAGTTGAGGGAGTACGAGGTTCAATTCTTTTCAAGTATATTTGTTCCTATTGTCGCTGCTGCAACACGCTCCAAAAATTTCACTACATTCAAATTACCGAGCCTACTTCATTATCATACCAAGTGTTTCCTTGTTTGTCAAGTGTTATTTCATGTCACTATATATGTTATAGGTGTTCTTGAATGTTCTCAAGTGTCGTCGCATTGATTAGAACATATATGGGTTCATTTCATGGTCACAACATCTGTGTGTTTTCAAACGACACTTTTGGCTCGCAGTCGCACACACTTCACCAGTAGTACTTGGGGAATGTGTAGAAAGTGGCATTTTGATTTATATTCATTGTTTATCAATCTTGTCTAATTTTTCTCGATGAGATGTTGTGTGTCGTGCTTGGTAATATGTGTAAACCCATCCTGTTCACCCCTTGCCTTACCATCCAGACTTAGACAAATTTCGGTTGCAAAGTGAACCCATTGAGGCCAGGAGCACACAAGTGCACTCCGAAGCCTTGATGGGAGATCCATCGTTGTTAAAAAGTGTGCCTTGTGCCCTCATTGTGAGTTGGGTGCACTCCCAAAACACGAATTCCATTCCTTGTTATGAACTAGGCCCTCCAAAATGAAAAATTCTTCTTTGAACGCACTCCTTCAACTCCAAGAAGTGCACCCTCCTTAAGCGCACTGACATACCATAAAGAACAGAAGCTCAATCCTTCAACCTTCCCTTATGTGCCCTACACCCTCCTAAACTTATTGAGCATACTGGCTCACTCTGAAGGCACAAAGCCCAAACCTTCAGCCTTCAGGAGTGCGTCGTACACCCTCCCTAAGGCCTCTTGAATGCTTGAACACACCCCTAAGGCACGAAGCCTTAGCCTTCAACCTTTTGAAGTTCTCCTTGCACCCTCCCTCTCTCCCTTGAGCGCATAGCACACTTGGGAAGCCTAAAGCCTTGCCCTTCATCCTTTGGACTTGCGACATGCACCCTAGCTTGATTTCATTTCTCCCTTGAGAACATGAGTGCATGCCAAAGCCCTAAAGTTCCTCTTCTTCAACCCTTTAGCCTTTCAAAGTTTTCCCATGTGCCATGAAGTATTTTTTGACCCTTTTGAGTGCATCGAAAAGGCATAAAAATGAAAATCTACATAAAAGATGGTATAGTATGAGATTTTTAGCCTAATAGTTGCTTGTCATGAGTGATTACAGAAACAAGTATTCTAGGGAGCTCATGGAAAGCACACACAAGGAAGAAAAGGAAAAGAGGATAAACAAAGGAAGCATGAAAAGAACTAAGAACACAATCAAAACTTGATGATCAAAGCACCACAAAGACTCCAATATTGAAGACCCTTTGGAGGATGAAAGTGCCATGATCAGAAGATGAACGAAGAGAAAATACAGTGTTAGTCATGTCACCACTAGGGAAGCAACATGTCATCAGTCACTATTGGTCCCAATCATCAAATAAAGTTACATGTCAAGCCTCGTCATATGATGACGTGGAATTCATGATGCATTATTGTAATCATTGTAAAAGACAAATGAGTGGAAGCCCAAGAGTCATGCATGAGAAAAAGAGCCATGGAACTCCAAAAAACATGTAATACCGAAATTCATATGTAACTCCAAAAATCATTTGGAATTCAAAAGGTCACTAGAAGTTAGAAAGTCAAGAGTCATGAGGATGTGAAAATTCATTCATCAAGCTATAAATAGATCCTCATTTCTCATGTAAAGGAATTTTTACCTTGGCTTCTCCCACAAGGCATTAGAGAGACAAAGTTAGTACTATTAGGGAGCAAGCAATGGCTCTAACGCTCCACTATTGGAGCTAGTGGTGTTCATTGCATTTATGTATCTTGGGACTTTTGCTTAATATTGAAGCCTTCCAAGGTCAACACATTTTCACACATGGATTGTGAATATCTCTAAGACTATTCTTTGAATGTTTATGGTTCATGTTTTCTTTCATTAAGTACTAGATTAGTTGAACTATTTTGGTTAGTTCAGTGCTCTTTGTTGGAAATGTGTTGATATGTTTATAATGATCGTCACATCCTTGTGAACCATTTTGCTTGATGTTAGATGAACCTTTATATTTCACATGCATCTCCATTAGGGTAGTACTATTATGTTATGTCTCTATACTATTAGTGTAACCCCTTATTGTTATTATTGCAACCCCCTTATTGTATTATAGTGCCCATATAGTCCCCATGTTGTTATTATTATGCCCCATAGAAGCCTGCTATTGTTATTGTTGTGCCCCTACAATATTATTGTTATGTAGGCTCTAATTGTATTAGGACCCCTTAAACTCCTATATATAGAAAGGAGGTCTTGTCATTTGTATCATCCAAGCATTATTCATTTGTGTAAGGTAAAGGAGGTTGTCCCCTCAAAGAGGCTGATTTTTAAGTCGTTGATCTATCTTTTCTATATTTTGGTGAGCTGGCTTCATAACATTTGGTATCAGAGCTTTGGATTATAGGGTTTCACTACTCCAAACAGGTCATCGTGGCATTTTCACTATAACCTTTTCTTTACGAAGTTTCAGAAGATTAAAAAAACCCATTTGAGCTGAAATCTTTTTGAACCTCGGGTCTGAATTTCAGGTCTTGCCTTGCTATATTTACGGAGATATGATCTGAGGAAGTTATGGTTTTTGCAAGCTCTAGAATTCCATCTCAAATAGGTCATCATGGAATTTTTGCTATAATTGTTTTTCTACGAAGGTTCAAAATTTGAAATTAAAAGCCATTTGATTTGAAATCTTGGTGAAGCTCGGGCCCAAATTTCAGATCTTTTTTCGCTATATTTTCGGAGATACGGTCCAAGACATTTAGGGTTTTTGAGGGCTCCCGAATTACATCCCAAATAGGTGATCTTGGGAAAATCACCATAACGTTCTCTCTGAGCATCAGATTGAAATTTAGTAAGATTTTACAGAAAAGGGGATGGACTGTACTTTTCTGTATATTGTTTTCAAGTCCGAAGGTCGAAACAATGACACGTGGAACTTCGTACAAGTTCGCTCTACTGAAAAAATATATAATAAGGTCATCTTTGGAGATTGGACATAACTCTTTCTTGGAGAATCCAATTTCAATAAGACTGGTGGCATTGGAAAGAAAATGCAAAGGGCTACTGCAGGTCGCAATTTCATACCTTGGAGATTCAAAATTTTAGAGATACAACAGATTCAATATCGAACTGCTAAAAGCAAGAAAGAATGACTTGAATTAAGAAAATATAAACACCTAGTAAGCAATATTGAATGGATGATTTGAAGAATGCGATGGAAGCTAAGATAAATAGTTTTATAGGTGCCATGGAAGTTAATATCAATGGTAGGGAAGAAGATTTGAAGACAGGCATGGAAGATTTGAAGAAAGAAATGGAAGGTTTGAAGGAAGGTGGGACAAAGTTGCTACAAGAGAGGCCTCCTAGTGACAAAATGGTAGTAGAGGAAACTCATGATGAGAAAAAAATAAATGTTAATCATGATTTCATAGAATCTAACATTGGATTGAAGACCCACCATATTCCAAAGATCAATATGAGGAAGTTTGATGGCAAGGATCCCATAACATGGATATTACAGATGGAGAAATATTTTGATCTACATGATGTGCAACTGTTACAAAAGGTATGTATTGCATCTTTATATTTAGAACTGAATCAATTTCTATGCTATAAAGGGCTTTGTTCTCATAAAACACTTGTCACCTGGTCAATTTTCATGGAGGAAATGATAGCACATTATGAGAATACAAAGAGCAATACCTTCCTTATCCAATTGATAAATCTCAAACAGAAGGGTTCAATGGAAGAGCACATTGAGGACTTCCAAAAATTGAATATAAGGGTAAATGATATTCCAGAGAGGCAGAGAATTGATGTCTTCATAGGGAATTTAAAGGATAACATTCAACATGAGGTTTGTCTTTGGGAACTTGATTCATTGGAGAAGGCATTCAGGTTGGCAAGAAAAAATGAAAGAAAAATGATGGCAACAAGAAATCCTACCAATCACAATTATAAATGTGGAAGTGTTGTTGCTCCTAGCCTTCCACAATGCTCAAGATTGACACCACAAAAATTGGAAGAAAAAGGAGAAAATGGCCTTTGTTACAGTTGTGGTAGCCAATACACTA
Organism: Pinus tabuliformis; assembly: GCA_031772625.1. Taxonomy (NCBI): domain Eukaryota; kingdom Viridiplantae; phylum Streptophyta; class Pinopsida; order Pinales; family Pinaceae; genus Pinus; species Pinus tabuliformis. The sequence continues at coordinate 519,032,179 of CM062810.1, forward strand.
AAGGTCATAAGTGTGCTGAGAAGAAATTAATTTACATAAATGGGTAAGAGGAGAAAGAAAAGGAACGAGAAATGTCAAAAGAAGAGGATATACACCAGGAACCAATCCCAGAGAAAGAAGAAATGAATCTGACCATATGTTGTAATGCATTGACAAGAATTACCGCTCCTCAAACTCTCAAGATAGAAGGGCATACCAAGAAGAAAAATGTAATAATGTTGATTGATTTGGGTAGGACCCATAATTTTATTCATTGTAAGATAGCCAAGGAATTGAATTGCTTCCATATATTCAACACCAGAGTGTCAAGTAACGGTTGAAAATGGAGGAACCATAAATTGCTTTGGAAAGTGCCATAATATCAAGCTATCCATGGGAGAATATGTCTTGAATAGTTCAATGATTTTCATTCCAATGGGTGGTGCAGATGTTGTAATAGGAGTCCAATGGCTACAATCTTTGGGTACGGTAACTTTTAATTTTCAAGAACGTTTCTTGAATTTTTTTGGGAAGGAAAGGAAGTTGAATTAAGGGGTATCGAAGAGAAACCGGGAAATATAATCATCTCTAACAACATGACAAATATTCTAAAGAAAGAACAACGGGGCGTAATTACACAATTATGTTCACTAGAGGTTCCCACATCGAAATCATCTATTTATCCAGATCTTTTGGACAATCATTCCAAGGTATTTGAGACTCCCAAATGCCTCCCACCTATTTGTGATCATGATCATGATATTCACTTGATTCCAAGAAGTGTTCCCCCAAACGTCAGGCCTTACAGATATCCATATGCCCAAAAGAGTGAAATTGAACGTATGGTTGTAGAAATGCTAGAGGTTGGTATAATTTAACCTAATCAAAGTTCTTTCCCTACTCCAGTGGCATTGGTACACAAGAAGGATGGATCATGGCACATGTGTCCAGATTATAGGGAGCTCAACAAGCTTACTATTAAAGATAAATTTCCCATTCCTGCCATTAATGAATTATTGGATGAATTACATGGAGCAATTTGCTTCACCAAGTTGGATCTTCATTCAGGATATCATCAAATCAGAATGAAGACTAAAGACATTCCAAAAACAACATTTAGAACTCATGAGGGTTATGAATTTTTGGTCATGCCTTTTGGCCTTACTAATTCACCTTCTACATTTCAAAGTTTGACGAACTCCATTTTGAAACCCTTCCTTAGAAAATTTGTGTTAGTGTTTTTTGATGATATACTAATCTACAGAAAGTCTTGGAAGGATCATGTTCAACATGTTGACAGGGTGCTCAAACTATTGGAGGAGAAACAATTATATGCAAAAAGCTACAAATGTTTCTTTGGATCACAAGAGGTGTAATATTTGCGTACTTAGTTAGCTCATAGATCATCTTATCATCCTCAATTTGATGGAAAAACTGAGATAATGAACAAATGTTTGGAATTATATATTCCTTGCCTTGTATCTGATAAACATACATAATGGTTCAAGTGGTTGCCTCTGGATGAATGGTGGAATAAAACTTCCTTCCATACTGCAGCAAAAGTGACCCCATTTATGGCACTTTATGGATATCATCCACCGTCCATCACATCATCTTTAAAAGAAAATTCTAAGGTTCAAGCAGTGGAAGACCACATCGAGCATCAACAATAAGTTCTAAAACTCTTAAATGATAAGCTCACTTGGGTGCAGAATAGAATGAAACAACATGTAGATCAACATCGCAACAAAAAAAGTTTTGATGTAGGTGACTGGGTATTTCTACGACTACAACCATACAAACAAATGTCTCTCAAGCAAGCTAGGAAGGATAATAAATGATCACCAAAGTATTATGGTCTGTACAAGGTGTTACAAAAGATTGGTACTAAAGCATACAAATTGGAGCTTCTTGCATCTTCCCGAGTGCACCCAGTTTTCCATGTTTCATGCTTAAGGAGGTTTATAGGTGAGAAGATCCCGGTTCAAACAATATTTCTGAAACTTGGTGAGGAAGGAAAAATCATATTGGAACCGAAAGCAGTCACAAAAACAAGAAATCGACAGCTACAAAATCGATCAATTTTAGAGTATCTCATCAAGTGGAAGAACTTATCCGTTGAAGATTCCACATGGTGTTGGGTTGTGTTATATTCTTTCCATGACTAACTCCTCTGGTTAAACTAGGGGAGGAGCCCCCCCTTCGTTGCATCGAGTGCACAACGGGGGGGTCACAGGGGGTTTGGGGGGACTGGTTAGCCCCCCTCTACGGGGTCTGGGGCAACGCCCCAGGGAATTATTTTTGGACCCTATATTAGGTGGGCAGACCTACCTATGGTTTTGTGCATGGTTTTCGCACATGGTTTTGGGCACGATGGTTTTCGGTCCATGGTATTGGATGGTTCAACATGTATATATATGTATTGTAACATTGAAAGAAACATAATGAAAAATCAAGCTGGTAGTCCCGGTTTTGGGATCCAGGGGCAAATATCTGTATATATGTGCTTTATGTGTTATGCTCTCGTTATTGTTTATTTTATGTGTTTTAGAATTCGTATGCAGGTAATTTCTATACGGGGTTAAATTTTTTTTGGACCCTATATTAGGTGGGCAGACCTACCTATGGTTTTGTGCATGGTTTTCACACATGGTTTTGGGCGCGATAGTTTTCGGTCCATGGTATTGGATGCTTCGACATGTATATATATGTATTACATTGAAAGGAACATAATGAAAAGTCAAGCTGATAGTCCCAGTTTCGAGATCTAGGGGAAAATCTCTGTGTATATGTGTTTTATATGTTATGTTCTCACTATTGTTTATTTTTTGTGTTTTAGAATTCGTATGTAGGTAATTTTTGTACGGGGTTAATTTTTTTTTTGGACCCTATATTAGGTGGGAGGACCTACCTATGGTTTTGTGCATGGTTTTGGGTGCGAAGGATTTCGGTCCATGGTATTGGATGCTTCGGCACATATATATATGTATTGTAACATTGAAAGGAACATAATGAAAAATCAAGCTGGTAGTCCCGGTTTTGGGATCCAGGGGAAAATCTCTCTGTATATGTGTTTTATGTGTTATGCTCTCGCTATTGTTTATTTTCTAGGTTTTAGAATTTGTTAGGTACCTATAATACTAGTGATTACCCCATTACTATTGTAGTTGTACCCCTTATTAATATCGTTGTGCCCCTATTGTCCCCATATTGTTATTATTGTGCCCCATAGAATCCCTCTATTGTTATTTTTGTGCCTTTATATTATTATTTCTAGGTCGGCTGGGTTATATTGTGACTCCTTAGACTCCTATATATAGAAAGGAGGTTTTGTCATTTGAATGATAAAAGAATAATTCATTTGTGTAATGTAAAGGAGGTTGCCCCCTCGAAGAGGCTGAATTCTAAGGCATTGGTCTATCTTTTCTATCTTTTTGTGAGTTGGTTTCATAACATTTGGTATCAGAGCTTTGGATTTTAGGGTTTAACTGCTCCAATAGGTCATCATGGCATTTTCACTATAGCTTTTTTTTTACGATGTTTCAGAAGCGAAAAAAAAAAACCCATTTGGGATGAAATTGAACTGAACCTTGGGTCTGAATGTCAGAGCTTTTTGCACTATATTTGTGGAGATATGATATGAGGAAATTGGTCTTTTTGCAGACTCCTGAATTACATTCCAAACAGGTGACCTAGGGAAAATCGTCATAAATTTCTCTCTAAGCATCAGATTGAAGTTTCATAAGAAGGTACAAAAAGAGGACGGACTGTAGTTTCTTGTATATATTTTTTAGAGCCAAAGGTCGAAACAGGGACATGTGGCATGTCGTACAAGTTCGCTCTACTAAACTAGTCTATAATCAGGTCACTGTGGGAGATTTGGCATAACTCTTCCTTGGAGAATCCAATTTGGATCACACTGGTGGCATTGGAAATAGGACACAGAGGGCTACTACAGGTCAAAATTTCAAAACTGGATGATCCAAAATTACAGAGATACATCAGAGGCAATATCAAGCTCCTACAAAGTGAAAAAAGGTGTGTAGATTTTTTTAAATTTTTGCTTAAGCTTGGTTTGAAAAATTATTTTGAAGGAATTCAAAGGTCATAGTAGAGCATTATTATCGGTAACTGATGCCCCGAGGAAAGAAAATGCAAACACCTAGTAAGCAACCTGAAAGCTCTAGCATGACTCATGAAGAAGAGGAAGAAATGCTACATGATCTATCAAAATTACAAGACTAAGTGCAACAAATGTCACTCTCACAAAAGATAACAGAAGCTAAGATAAATGGCGTGGAATCTAAGATAAAGGGCGTGGAAGCTAAGATGGATTATTTGAAGTAGATTTGGAGACAGATTTGAAGAGAGACATGGCAGATTTGAAGACAGATTTGACAAATTTTCTACAAGAAATACTTACTAATGGTGAAAGGGTAGTAAAGGAAACTCATGATGTGAACAAAAGAAATGTTAATCATGATTTCATAGACTCTAATGTGGGATCAAAGACCCACCATATTTCAAAAATCGATATGAGGAAGTTTGATGGCAAGGATCCCGCAACATGGATATTACAGATGGAGCAATTTTTCGATCTCAATAATGTGCAAAACACACAAAAGGTACGTATTGCAACTTTATATTTGGAACCAAATCAGTTTGTATGGTATCAATGGCTTTGCTCTCGTAAAAAAATTATCACTTGGGCAATTTTTACAGAATGACAGCACATTATGAGGATACAAAAAGCAACACTTTTTTTAGCCAATTGATAAGTCTCAAACAAAAGGGTTCAATAATGGAGCACATTGAGGAGTTCCAAAAATTGAACATAAGGGTAAAAAATATTCCAGAGGAGCATAGGATTGATGTGTTCATAGGGACTTTAAAGGATAATATCCAACATGATGTTCGCCTTTGGGAACCTGATTCATTAGAGAAGGCATTCAGGTTAGCAAGAAAAATGGAAAGCAAAATTATGGCAACCAGGAAGCATACCACTCACAACTATAAAGATGGAAGTGTTGTTGCCCCTAGTCTTCCACAACCTATAAGGTTGACACCACAAAAATTGGAAGAAAAAAAAGCAAAAGGGCTTTGTTACAGTTGTGATAGAAAATACACTAAAGGTCATAAGTGTGCTGAGAAAAAATTATTCTACATAGATTGTGAAGAGGAAGAAGAAAAGGAGCAAGAAAGGTCAAAAGAAGAGGATATACTCCAGGAACAAAGCCTAGATAAAGAAGAAATGAATCCGACCATATCTTGTAATGCATTGGTAGGAATTACCACTCCTCAAACCATCAAGATAGAAGGACAAATCAAGAAGAAAAAGGTAATAGTGTTGATTGATTCAGGAAGTACCCACAATTTTATTCATTGTAAGGTAGCAAAAGAATTGAATTGCTTCCTATATCCAGCACCAGAGTGTCAAGTGATTGTTGCAAATGGAGGAACAATAAATTGCTCTGGAAAGTGCCATAATATCAAGCTATCCATGGGAGAATATGTATTGACTAGCCCAATGCTTTCCATTCCAATGGGAGGTGCTGATGTTGTACTAGGAGTCCAATGGCTACAATCCTTGGGTACAATAGCTTTTAATTTTCAAGAACTTTTCATGAAATTTTCTACGGAAGGAAAGGAAGTTGAATTAAGGGGTATTGCAGGGAAACCGGGAAAGATAATCAGCTCTAACGGTATGACAAAGCTTCTAAAAAAGGAACAAAGAGGTGTAATTGCACAATTATGTTCGCTAGATGTTTCCACATCGAAATCATCTATTTCTCCAGATCTCCAAAAAGTCTTGGACAATCATTCCAAGGTATTTGAGACTCCCAAAGGTCTCCCACCTATTCGTGATCATGATCATGCTATTCATCTGATTCCAGGAAGTGTTCCTCCAAACATCAGGCCGTACAGATATCCCTATGCCCAAAAGAGTGAAATTGAACGTATGGTTGCAGAAATGCTAGAGGCTGGTATAATTCAACCTAGTCAAAGTTCTTTCTCTGCTCCAGTAGTATTGGTGCACAAGAAGGATGGATCATGGCGCATGTGTCCGAATTATAGGGAGCTCAACAAGCTCACTATTAAAGATAAGTTTCCCATTCCTGTCATTGATGAATTATTGGATGAATTGCATGGATCAATTTACTTCACCAAGTTGGATCTTCATTCAGGATATCATCAAATCAGAATGAAGACTGAAGACATTCTGAAAACAACATTTAGAACTCATGAGGGTCATTATGAATTTTTGGTCATGCCTTTTGGCCTTACCAATGCACCTTCTACATTTCAAGGTTTGATGAATTCCATTTTCAAACCCTTCCTTAGAAAATTTGTGTTAGTATTTTTTGATGATATACTAATCTACAACAAGTCTTGGAAGGATCATGTTGAACATGTTGACAGGGTGCTACAACTATTGGAGGAGAAACAATTATATGCAAAAAGATCCAAATGTTTCTTTGGAGTACAAGAGGTGGAATATCTGGGTCATATTGTATCTCATGAAGGAGTTAAGGTAGACCCTAGCAAAATTAAAGCCATTAAGGAATGGAAAATCCCCACATCCATAAAGCATCTGCGAGGATTTCTCGGGTTGACAGGGTATTATCGCAAGTTTGTTAAGAATTATGGGAGAATAGCAGCACCTCTAACAACATTATTGAAGAAAGATGCATTTTCATGGACTCTAGAAGCAACAAAGGCCTTCGAACATCTTAAAGAGGCAATGTGCCAAGCACCGGTCTTAGCTACACCGGACTTCACAAAAACCTTTATTGTGGAATGTGATGCTTCAGGAAATGGAATTGGTGCTGTTTTAATGCAAGATGAAAGACCCATTGCTTTTGAAAGTCGTCCAATCAAGGGAAAGTTTTTACACAAAGCTATTTATGAGAAGGAAATGTTGGCAATACTACATGCACTTAAGAAATGGCGACCCTACCTAATGGGAAGACACTTCAAGGTAAAAAAGGATCATGATAGCCTTAAATACTTTTTAGAACAAAGATTATCCTCTGAAGAGCAAAAAAAGTGGGTCACAAAGATGTTGGGTTATGACTTTGAAATCATCTACAAAAAAGGGAAGCAAAATGTGGTGGCAGATGCACTCTCAAGAAAGGATGAGGATGTGGAAGCATTGTTGTGCGCCATTTCTATTATCCAACCAGATTGGATAAATGAAGCAAGGGAGGAATGGAAGAATGATGAAGAAGTGTGGGCACTTATTCAAAAGTTACAAAAAGATTCCAGTACATCTGATACATTTAGCTGGAAAAATGATTCGTTATGGTACAAAGATCGCTTATACCTCTGTAAGAATTCCCAACTCAAACAAAAGATTCTTATGGAATTGCACACTTCTCCCTTAGGAGGGCACTCAGGATTTTTAAAAACTTACCACAGGGTTAAGAAGGAATTTTTTTGGGATGGCCTTAAATCGGATATTCAAAAGTTTGTGGCAGAATGTTTGGTTTGCCAACAAAATAAAGTTGAAACAATTAAGACCCCAGGTCTATTACAACCTTTATCCATTCCAAGCCAACGTTGGGAGGAGGTTTCAATGGATTTTATCACAGGTTTACCCAAGTCTGAGGGAAAGAGTGTCATCATGGTGGTAGTTGACAGACTTACCAAGTATGCACACTTTTGTGCATTATCACATCCATTTAAAGCCAGTACAGTTTCTACTGCATTTATGGAAACAATTCAAAAGCTACATGGAAACCCAAAGATTATTGTAAGTGACAGAGATCCCATTTTCACTGGAAATTTTGGACAGAATTATTTTCTTGTCTTGGTACTCAGTTAGCTCATAGCTCATCTTATCATCCTCAATCTGATGGGCAAACTGAGATAGTAAACAAATGTTTGGAAGGATATCTTCGTTGCTTTGTATCTGATAAACAGACACAATGGGTCAAATGGTTGCCTCTGGCTGAATGGTGGTATAACACTTCCTTCCATACAACAACAAAAATGACCCCATTTATGGCACTTTATGGATATCAGCCACCATCCATCACATCATATTTAAGAGAAAATTCTAAGGTTCAAGCAGTGGAACATCACATCGAACATCAACAACAAGTCCTCCAACTCTTAAAGGATAACCTCGTGTTGGCACAGAATAGAATGAAACAACAGGCAGATCAACATCGCAACGAAAGAAGTTTTGATGTAGGTGATTGGGTATTCCTACGGCTACAACCATATAAACAAATGTCCCTCAAGCAAGCTAAGAAGGATAATAAATTATCACCAAAGTATTATGGTCCGTACAAGGTGTTGCAAAAGATTGGTACTATGGCATACAAATTGGAGCTTCCTGCAGCTTCTCGAGTGCACCCAGTTTTCCATGTTTCATGTTTAAAGAAGGTTATAGGCGACAAGCTCCCAGTTCAAACAATATTGCCAGAACTTGATGAGGAAGGAAAAATTATATTGGAACCGGAAGCAGTCACAGAAACAAGAACTCAATAGCTACGAAATCGATCAATTTCGGAGTATCTCATCAAGTGGAAGAACTTATCCGCTAAAGATTCCACATGGGAAGATGAGAATTTTATACAGAAGCATCCAGAACTACTCAAGCATTAAGGAAAACACTTTTTTGAAGGAGAGGGGCATGTTAGGTCCCTATAATACTAGTGATTACCCCATTACTATTGTAGTTGTAACCCTTATTAATATTGTTGTGCCCCTATTGTCCCCATATTGTTATTACTATGCCCCATAGAATCCCTTTATTGTTATTTTTGTGCCTTCATATTATTATTGTTAGGCCGACTGGGTTATATTGTGACTCCTTAGACTCCTATATATAGAAAGGAGGTTTTTTCATTTGAATGATAAAAGAATCATTCATTTGTGTAATGTAAAGGAGGTTGCCCCTTCGAAGAGGCTGAATTCTAAGGCGTTGGTCTATCTTTTCTATCTTTTGTGAGCTGGTTTTATAACAGAATTCGTATGCAAGTAATTTTTGTACGAGGTTAAAACCTACATTTGGTATCGGAGTTGTTTTGGCTTCAAGGGGGCACCTTTGTTGTTGAGGGGTTTCGCCTGGGCCTGTGGTAGAACCTGTCCAATGGGAGATTTGTGGGATCGATTCTGGTGGTGAAAGAAGATGGTGAGCAGTGGAAAGATAGAGATCGAGAAATTTAATGGTCGAATTTTTGAGTTACGGAAACTCAAGATGGACGATCTGTTGGTAGATGATCAGTGGATCGCGGTAGATCCGGGTATTAAACCAACGGGAGTGTTCGATGAAGAATGGAAGAAGTTGGACCAGAAGGCAAAGAGCACAATATGATTGTGTGTCTCAGATTCATTATTGTTAAATGTATCAGGGGAAGCTATGGCTAAGGCTTTGTGGGACAAGTTAGGGACTTTGTACCAATCTAAGTCTCTAGTGAATAAACTGTTCCAACAAAAAAAGTTGTATAACATGAGGATGAAAGATGGAGACTCAGTGACAGAGCATCTGAACGCATTTAATATTGTGGTAAGTGAGTTATTATCTGTTAATATTAAAATTTTAGATGAAGATAAGTGCATCAGTTTGTTGTGTTCTCTACCAGATTCATGGGATAATCTGGTTATTGCAATAGGTAGCAAAGCAAATGCCTTGCAATTTGATGAAATAGTCTCATCATTACTGAAGGGCACTACAAAAGGGACTGTAAATCTAACGCTCCTGACAAAGGAAAAGGATCTAATGATGCTCCTTCTGTAGAGGCGAAAACCACCTCAGATGAAGGTGGGGATGTGTACTTGGCTTCTTCAAGTACACATGTAGATCATGAGGCATGGTTGATTGACTCAGGTGCATCCTTTCACTTCACTCCCCATAGAGAGTGGTTCTACGAGTATGAGAAATATGATGGTGGTGATGTCTTCTTAGGGGATGACAGGAAGGCTAAAATTGTTGGTCGTGGAAAAGTTAAGTTGAATTTGCAAGGTGGAAGGATTACAACATTTCCAGGTGTTTTTCATATTCCTGCATTGGCCAGAAATCTGATTTCTCTAAGCAAGCTGGATGATGCAGGTGTAAAAATAGTGTTCGAGAAGGATACCTGCAAGATGGTTCAGGGAGCACTTGTATTGATGCGAGGAGTTCGTATTGGAACTCTGTACAAGCTACAAGGTGGCACTGTTGTTGATGGGTGCAACAGTTCTGTGGTTCTTGAAAGTGGAGTAGAAAATCTAGTGGTCTCTGGAGAAAATACCATGCTATGGCATCAAAGGCTTGGACATATTGGAGAGAAGGGCCTTCGAATACTTCATGGTAAAGGTATGGTAGAAGGTATGACTAATAGATCTCTGAATTTTGATTTCTGTGAAAATTGTGTATGTGGGAAGCAGAATCGGGTGAGTTTCCCCTCTGGTGGTAAGAAGGCAAAACAAATATTAGAGCTTGTGCACAGTGATATGTTTGGACCTGTGAAGGTTCCATCACTGGGTTATTCTATGTAATATGTATCCTTTATAGATGACTTCTCAAGGAATATATGGATACATTTCCTTAAGAATAAATCTGAAGTCTTTGACAGGTTTAAAGAATTTAAGGCTCTGGTGGAAAAACAGACAGAGAAGAAGATAGAGGTGCTGAGGACAAATAATGGTGGAGAGTTTTGCAAGAAGGAATTTCAAGAATTCTGTAAGAATTGTGGTATAGCATGATAGAAGACTACCCCTTACACACCTGAGCAAAATGGAGTTTCAGAAAGAATGAAAAAGTCGTTGATGGAAAGGGCAAGAAGCATGTTCAGTGGTGCTGGGTTAGGACAGGAATTATGGGCAGAGGTAGTGGAGACAACATGTTACCTGGTCAACATATCACCTTCATCAGCGTTGGAGGATAAGACTCCACAAGAGGTATGGATTGGTAAGAAACCCTCTCTTTCACAACTGAGGGTATTTGGATGTGATGCATATGTACATGTTTCAAAGGATAAAAGAACAAAGTTGGATAGTAAATCTCAAAATTGCATCTTTATTTGGTATAAGGATGGTTTAAAGGGTTATAAACTTTGGAAACCAGTAACAAGGAAGGTTGTGTATAGTCGAGATGTGGTGTTCAGAGAGGTGAAATATGTTATTAAACATGAAGTCCAACCAAAGGAACCTGAGAAGATAAGTTTGAGCTAAAGGAGGAAGAATCAGACTTCCCAACAGAAGAGGAATAAGAAGATGAAGAGCCACAAACTCCGGTTGTGAGAAGATCAGTTCGAGAAAGAAGGCAGCCATAAAGGTATAGTCCATCTACTTTCTGTTCAGATTTTTCTTTATCTATTACTCATGATGATCCCAGAATTGTGAAGGAAGCAGTAGATTCAGAGGATGGAAAACTTTGGAAAGAGGCCATGGTTGATGAAATGACATCTTTGCATAAAAATGAGGCTTGGGATTTGGTGGAGTTGCCGGGTGGAAGGAAACCCATTGGCAACAAATGGGTGTTCAAGAAGAAGATGAATGCAGAAGGAAAGGTGGAGAAATACAAAGCTTGGTTGGTAGCAAAAGGTTATTCCCAGGTGTCGAGAATTGATTTTGGTGATACATTTTCTCCTGTTTCCAAGGTAGCTTCTATTAGATTAATTTTATCTGTTGTTGCTGCTTTTGATTTTGAGGTAGAATAGATGGATGTGAAGACAACATTTCTTCACGGGGATCTGGAAGAGGAGATCTACATGAAGCAACCCGAAGGCTTTGCTGTGAAGGGTAATAAAGAGCTGGTATGCAAGTTAAAAAAGTCTCTGTATGGGTTAAAACGGTCACCAAGGATGTGGTATCAGAAATTTGATACATTTATATGGGGACTTGGCTTCACCAGAAGCAAAGGAGATCACTGTGTGTATTTTAAATTAATTGGTGACAATGTTATTTATCTGGTCTTGTATGTAGATAATATGTTGCTAGTTGGAAATAACAAAGAAGTTATCCAGGATTTGAAGACCCAATTGTCCTCCAAATTCAACATGAAAGATGGATATTAAAAGAGATCGAGAAAAGAGGAAGCTCTGGTTAAACCAGAGGAAGTATGTCGAGACAATACTACAAAGGTTTAATATGCAGGATAGTAAACGGGTGAAGGTTCCTATTCCTGTAGGTGTAAAGTTATTTGCTGAATAGTGTCCCAAGACACAAGAAGAAGAAGAGGACATGTGCTGTGTTCCATATGCTAGTGCAGTTGGTGGCCTGATGTATGTGATGGTCTATACTAGACCAGACATTGCACATGCAGTGGGAGTATTGAGCACGCTTATGTGAAAATCAGGTTAGGAGCATTGGACAATAGTGAAGTGGGTTTTCAGGTATTTGCGTGGCACTAGTGATTATGGTTTGTGCTACCAAGGAAGACCAGGATTGGACAGAGTGTTGGATATCCATGGCTTTGTTGATGCAAACTAGGTTGGAGATTTGGATCAGAGAATATCTACAAGTGGGTATGTGTTTAACCTATTTGGAGGTGAAATGAGTTGGATGAGTAAGAAACAATTTGTAGTGGCACTATCAACTATAAAGGCAGAATACATGGCAACCACTCATGTAAGAAAGGAAGCAATTTGGTTGCAGAGATTGTGTTCAAGTATGGGGTTAGTACAGGGAACTATAAGAATAGATTGTGATATCCAAAGTGCAATTTTCTTAGCAAAGAACCCTGCTTATCATTCCAAGACAAAGCACATTGATGTTCAGTATCACTTTGTGAGGGATATAATAGAAGACAAAAAGGCGTTGTTGGTAAAGGTGGACACTTTGAAGAATACTGAAGATGCATTGACAAAATGTGCGAGCTCTGAGAAGTTCTCTTGGTGTAGAGAAATAATGGGCGTTGCAGGGTTAGGTAAATGACTAAGCTCTCCTGTGGAAAGAAAACAACAAGTGGGAGAATGTTGGGTTGTGTTATATTCTTTCCACGACTAGCTCCCCTAATTAAATCAGGGGGTTAGAGGGGGGGAGGAGCCCCCCCTTCGTTGCACCGACTATGCAGTGGGGGGGTCACAAGGGGTGTTGGAAATAATACTAAGAGGGGGGGTGAATCAATATTATCAAATTCTTTTCAATATATCTTCCAGATTTATACTTTAATTTATTCTTCAGATATTGATCATTAGTTTGTATGTCAGTACCATATAATAATGAGCAAGAACAGGAAAAATAGATAATCACACCAAAGAACACCATATATAAGGTGGAAACCCAATGTGGGTGAAAACCACCTCCTGCAATATGTCTCTATCTTCTTTCAATTAGAAACTTCTTTTACAATGATTTTGTACTGGTGCAGCCCTTTACCAGTACGCAGGTTGCAACCTATTGAGAGCTACAACCCTCTCTCGTTTTCCAGTCTCTCCTGGAAGGGAGCTACAACCCCCTTAGCTCTTGTACTAGCTAATCTACTAGTACGTAGGTGCTGACCTACTTCTTTTCTTCCAAGGACCACTTTTCATAAATTTTCAAACTGGATCCATAAACATCAAATAATCATCAAGTACATGTGAATCAACCAATGAATCAACCAATAACTTCTCAGAATGCAGTAACCAGAACAACAATACCAGTAATCTAAACCCAGAACTCTTCAGCAATAGATAAAAGGCAGCCAACAAATATTTCAAGAAAAGTCCGCAACTTCACCAATAGAAACCTGTGAATATCCGCAGCTCTTCTGTGTCTAAACTACGTAGATCCGCACCTGGTCCTTCTTCTGCTCTGCGTACCTCCGCACCTACTCCTTCTGCTGCACTGTGTACCTCTACGCAGATCCGCACCTGCACTGTCTGCCTGACAGCGTACCTCCGCACCTGGTCCTTCTGTTCCTCTACGTACCTCCGCACTGTGCCTTCTGCTGCGCTGCGTACCTCCGCACTAGCGCCTTCTGCTTCACTGTGGACCCCTGCACCTGCGCCTTCTGCTGCGCTGCGGACCCCCGCACCTGCGCTGTGGATCGCCTGTGGACCTCTGAATAGAGCCAAATTAACAGTCCTCCAATGTGCCACAGATAGTTAGATCCACAAATCTGATCATGCGCCCGAGAGATCACGACCTATCATTAGATTCGCCTTAAATTTAACCTTGATTTAGATCTAGCTTTTCAAACTGATCACCCAAAATTTCAGATCTTAAGATATTCAAATTTCACAAGTGACTAGCCAAGTGATCTCCTTTTCTTTTTATAGGCAAGCCCTTATTCAAACCATGGGACAAAACCATTGAAAACCAATACAAGGGATCCAAACCGGGGTTCAGTAATTTAGATCCTATACCACGGACCAAAACCATAGGATCATGAACGTCGGACTAAATACCATGGACCATTCATAAGAATTCCCACGTGTGCGCGCTTCTCTGCATTGAAGTGAGTGAAATTGAGGTCTGCACCTTTTGAACAGAGTACCTGCGGGTATGTCCGCACTTCTTGGTTGGGGTACCTGCGGGTCTGCAGCTTTTCTTAGGCTCACCCGCAGGTATCTCATTTTCTATGATTTTGAGAGCCTGAACAGAGATCTGCCTTTTGAGTGAGTTGCCATCAAGTACAACACCTGTGCCATAGCGCCAAACCTAAATCATAATGCCAAAAATCTCCCCCTTTGGACTTGATGGCAACCCCAAGATCCTCAAGGTCATTCTCCCCCTTTGACATCAAGGGCAAAGGGTTACGCTCCCCCTGAGAACATGCTGAAGTCTCTGCTCTACTGATCACGCTCCCCCCTGACTATATACCAAATCCGCAAAAGAAAAAATTCTTCAAGAAGAACCATAATCCATCATACACCATAAATGACCTTGACAAAAGAGATAGAGACATATTAGTAGCAATATTCAGATCAGCATCCATGTTCTCCTTCTGTACTTTCTCCTCCAAGATCTTCTACCATAATGCCAACAATGCATTATTAGAAGAATATATGCTCCCCTTGAACTTGTGCCATTCGATCTTCGACCAATCCATAAACCAGCAAATGTACGCGTATACCCCATATGAAACTCGCGTACAACCAACAATCTCTAAAACAGATGAGATTCAACAACAAGATGATGCATCAACTACCCCCAGCTTTTGCCTGAGGTATTCAAAGGTCTCCCTGGGCAGTGGTTTGGTTAGTATATCAGCAACTTGTTCCTTAGAAGAAACATACTCCAACTTGACCTTTTGTTCAAGCACTTATTCCCGAAGAAAATGATATTTGATAGGTATATGCTTGGTCTTTGAATGCATGACTGGGTTTTTTGAAATGCTGGTAGCACTTGTATTATCACATAGGATGGAGATAGGTGGAGTACAAGTGATTTGAAAATATTGCAAGGTCTGCATCATCCAAAGGAGTTGAGTGCAGCAAGATGCAACAGCCACATATTCCGCTTCAGCTGTAGATAAAGAAATCGAACTCTGTTTCTTGCTGAACCAAGATACTAATCTGGAACCCATAAAGAATGCACCACCACTTGTGCTCTTCCTGTCATCCACGCTTCCGGCCCAATCTGCATCTGTATAAGCATGAAGTGTGAGATCTATATCTCTAGGATACCATAAGCCATAGTTTTTAGTTCCTTGAAGGTACTTGAAGATTCTCTTAACTGCCTGAAGATGAGTTTCCTTGGGATTTGCTTGAAATCTTCCAACTATTACCACTGCATGCCTAATGTCTGGTCAAGTACCTGTCAAATAAAGTAGACTTCCAATCATGGATCTATAGGTTGGTTGATGTACTGCTGCTGATTCATCATTTGCACTGAGGTTGCATCCTGTAACCATAGGGGTACATACTGGTTTTGAATCTTCCATGCCATACTTCTTCAAAATCTGCTTGAGGTACTTGGTTTGAGACAAAAAGATACCGCCTTCATTTTATTGGATTTGTAGACCAAGAAAATATGTCAGTTCTCCAAGTAATGACATTTCGAATTCTTTCTGCATCACCAAGGCAAAGTTTTGACTCATAGTTTCTTCATTGCTGCGAAAGATAATATCATCTACATACACAACAAGTATTAGCAATTTGTCATTTTCAATTTTTATATAAAGATTGCTATCTGCTGATCCCTTTGAAAAGCCTTGTTGATGAAGATATTTGTCCAAACAATAGTACCAAGCCCTTGGAGCCTGTTTAAGACCATACAGAGCCTTTTTTAGTCTGCATACAAGATTTGGATCATTCCCAAGAATGAAACCATTTGGTTGCTCGATGTACACCTCTTCTTCTAAGTCTCCATTCAGAAAGGCTGATTTCATGTCCATTTGAAATACTTTGAACTTCTGAAAGCTTGAGAGAGCAAGGAACATTCGCATGGCCTCAAGTCTAGCAACGGGAGAAAAAGTTTCTTCAAAGTCTATTCCTTCTTGTTGAGCATACCCTTTACAAACAAGTCTGGCCTTGTTTCTAATTACTTCCCCATTTTCATTCAACTTATTTTTGAAGATCCATTTTGTCCCTATGACATTCTTATCTTTTAGTCTAGGAACCAACTCCCAAGTGTTGTTCTTTTTTATTTGCTCAAGTTCTTCATCCATTGCCTTGAACTAGCATTCATCTTTGCATTCCTCTCTTACATTTTGTGGTTCAGTGGAGGAGAGTAATGCCAAATAGCTTGAAGCTTCTGCAATTGTTCTTCTTGTTTGTACGCCTGCCTCCTTTTGCCCCAAGATTTGAGATTCTGGATGATTCTTTTGAACATACCTGGATGGAGTCTTCTCTTCTATCATTATCTGTTCCTCTGGTGCCTCTTGAGGTTCTTCTTCATCATCAGTCTGATTTGAAGGATGCTCTTCATCCTCTTCAATATTTTCATAATTTACTTGCCTAGGAATGTTTCCTTCTTCATCAACCACTACATCAATGCTGTCAACTATTCTTCTGTTGTAACACTTATATGCTTTGCTGTGAGGAGAATAACCAAGGAGAATCCCTTCATCTACTCTAGGTTCAAACTTGCCAAGATGTTCATCATTATTCATAATATAACATTTGCTTCGAAAGATTTTGAAATGTTTTACCGAAGGAGTCTCACCATACTAGAGCTCATGAGGAGTTTGAGTGTTGTTCACCCGGACATTTGTTTTGTTGAGAATAACGACCGCAGCAAATGCAGCTTCACCCCAGAAGGTTGCGGGAGTTCCAGATTCATCAAGCATTGCACGAGCCATTTGTTGAACCGTTCTGTTCATCCTTTCCACTACTCCATTTTGCTAAGGAGTCCTAGTTGTAGAGAATTCCCTTCTTATTCCATGTTCTTCACAAAAATTGAAAAATTCATTTGAGGTAAACTCCCCACCTCTATCAAACCTAAGGCACTTAATTTTGTGATCTGATTCGTTTTCAACCAAGGCTTTAAAAGATTTGAATTTTTCAAAGGCTTCGTTTTTGTGCTTCATAAGTCCTATCCAAACCATCCTGGAAAAGTCATCAATGAATAATATAAAGTATTCTTCTCCTCGAGGTGACCTTTTCCTAGATGGTCCACATACATCTGTATGGACTAGTTCAAGAGGCTTGCTAGCTTATCCTTCCTTCTCAGGGAAGTTAGTTCTAGTTTGCTTACCAAACTGACATGATTTGCATATTGTATTGTCTGGAATTCTGATGTCTGGAAGACCACGAACTGCCTGGTATTTGCAAGCTTTCATTATCTGTGAAAAGCTTAGATTCCCCAACCTCTGGTGCCATAACCAGTGTTCATCATTCTTGCTCAAATAGCATTGTTGTTGTCCTTCTTCAAATACGTATAAATTATTTGGAGTTCTTATGCCTTTGATCACTATTTTTCCTGTATCAAGATCACGAACACTACATCCATTTGATCGAAATATTACCTCAGTTCCTTGATCGCACATCTGACTGACACTCAGTAGATTATGCTTCAAGCCATCAACATACAAAACATTTCCAGCCTTGACTTTCTCTTTCAACTGAACAGTGCCTTTTCCTTTTATGACTGCAGGGGTATCATTTCCAAAAGAAACTTTCTTTCCTTTTTCTAAAGCACTATATGATTGAAGTTTTTCTTTATCACCTGTCATATGCTTCGAACATCCACTGTCGATGTACCATTGATTTTCCTGTCCTTCTACATATAAAGCTATCCCACATCTTTCTGGTTGTGGTTCCTTCATTCTCCATGTTCTGGCATTTGAGGTTTGTTCCTTCTGAGTTGTCTTCCGAAACCTGCTCCTACATTCAGACTCTTCATGACCGAAGTTATTACAAATAAAACATTCAATTTCTCTTTCAAGGGCGGAAAAGTTGTTATAGGTTCTTTTCGTGATTCCAGTCATAATTCTTTGTTTTTGAGCTTCTCTAGTCATGATTGTCTTATAGGCAACACATTGAGCTGCTTTGTGACCAAAGTTATGGCAAGAGAAACATTGGCCATTGAAGAAACTCCTACGATTATCAAATCTATCAACCAACCGATTGTAGTTTCTATTGACATCCATTCTTGAGGCAAATCGGGAAGATTTTACCTGTGGCTGGTTGTAGCTTCTGTTTGTCCTTAAGGTAGCTTGCCCCCGATTTTCTTGATAGTCTTTGTTCATTCTTGAGGTAAACTGTCCCTGATTTACCTGATGATTTCTATTAGGCCTTTTCTCGCTCCTCCTTGCTGCATCAAGATAAAATTTGGAGGTGGATGCTTGAGATGCTTCTCCATTATATCCCAGACCTGTCTTGATTAGTGAAGAACGCTGCACATTGATAATCTCATCCAGATTTTTAGACCCTTTAACAATATTAAGATTAAGAGCTTCTGTTTTCTCAATCTCTTTTCTAAGACTAACAATTTCACATTCCAATTTTTCGTGATGTTTTTCCCTTTCAACCAGTTGACATTGCAGAGAATCAATAATCACATTTTCCTCTTCTAAACAAATTTTGAGATTAGAAATATCTTCATAAAGACCTTCTTCATCTACAACATCCATATAATCATCATCTTCAAAAGCCATTAAAAGTTTATAATTATTACCTCGTTCATCTTCGTCACTATTTGAAAGTCAATCACTATCTTCATGAGTGTAATAGCTTTTCGTATTTGCACTCTGTTTCTTGTTCCATCTAACAAGTTCCTTTCCCTTGTCAATCTTATCCTTATGAGGACATTTGGCAGCATAGTGACCGACTCTTCCACAAGCAAAGCATTTGAAAGGTAACTTACCTCGGAATCGTCCAACACCCTGTTGAAGGTTTTTGACAAAATTTGATTCTTCTTCTTCTTCTGACACGTGTCCTAACTCATAGTAATCTCCTTTGCCGGAAGCCTTGAAGGCAGCTTCTCTCCTGTCTGATGGTCCTCCTTTCCTCATTTCATAAGCAGTCAGAATTCCGTGCAGCTGTGACATGGTAAGGTTTTGTAGATTCTCCTTTTCTTCTATTGAAGAAACTTTAGATTCAAACCTAGGGGACAAAGATCTTAGAACCTTTTCAACCACAACAACCTCTTTTATTTCTTCACCCAAAATTTTCATACAGTTAACAATCTCATCTACACGAAGGAAATAGTTAGCCACACTTTCATCGTTGTGCATTCTGAGATTTTCATACTGAATTCTGAGGGTTTGAAGTTTTGCTCGTTTTACCTGATCATCTCCTTCATAGCTCAGGACAATCTTGTCCCATATTTCTTTTGCGGATTTATACTGCATAACCTTCACGAATTCTGATTGAGATAGACATCCTAGTAGAGTATTGACAGCCTTTGCATTTGTTTCATATTTCTTCTTCTCAGTTGGATCTATAGGAGTTGTTTATGGAAAAGTGTACCCTGTATCTATGATATCCCAGACTTCTGTACCAAGAGATTGAAGATAGGCAGTAACTCTTACCTTCCAATATACGAAGTTTGTCCCGTCAAAAATTGGTGGCCTGATAGATGCTTCTCTCTCATAGTTGCTCATGATGATGGATCTTCCTTCAAGCGATCAAGCTTCTTCAGAAGGACCTGCTCTGATACCAATTGTTGGAAATAATACTGAGAGGGGGGGTGAATCAGTATTATCAAATTCTTTTCAATATATCTTCCAAATTTATACTTTAATTTATTCTTCAGATATTGATCATTAGTTTGTATGTCAGTACCATATAATAATGAGCAAGAACAGGAAAAACAGATAATCACACCAAAGAACACCAGATATAAGGTGGAAACCCAATGTGGGTGAAAACCACCTGCTGCAATATGTCTCTATCTTCTTTCAATTAGAAACTTCTTTTACAATGATTTTGTACTAGTGCAGTCCTTTACCAGTATGCAGGCCGCAACCTGCTGAGAGCTACAACCCTCTCTCGTTTTCCAGTATCTCCTGGAAGGGAGCTACAACCCCCTTAGCTCTTGTACTAGCTAATCTACTAGTACGTAGGTGCTGACCTACTTCTTTTCTTCCAAGGACCACTTTTCATAAATTTTCAAACTGGATCCATAAACATCAAATAATCATCAAGTACATGTGAATCAACCAATGAATCAACCAATAACTTCTCAGAATGCAGTAACCAGAACAGCAATACCAGTAATCTAAACCCAGAACTCTTCAGAAATAGATAAAAGGCAGCCAACAAATATTTCAAGAAAAGTCTACAACTTCACTAATAGAAACCTACGAATATCCACAGCTCTCCTATATCTAAACTGCGCAGATCTGCACCTGGTCCTTCTTTTGCTTTGCGTACCTCCGCACCTACTCCTTCTGCTGCACTGTGTACCTCTGCGCAGATCCGCACCTGCACTATCTGCCTGACAGCGTACCTCCGCACCTGGTCCTTCTGTTCCTCTGCGTACCTCCGCATTGTGCCTTCTACTGCACTGCATACCTCCGCACCAGCGCCTTCTGCTTCACTGCGGACCCCCGCACCTGCGCCTTTTGCTGCGCTGCGGACCCCCGCACCTGCGCTGTGGATCACCTGTGGACCTCTGAATAGAGCCAAATTAACAGTCCTCCAATGTGCCACAGACAGTCAGATCCACAGATTTGATCATGCGCCCGAGAGATCACAACCTATCAATAGATTCGCCTTAAATTTCACCTTGATTTAGATCTAGCTTTTCAAATCGATCACCCAAAATTTCAGATCTTAAGATATTCAAATTTCAAAAATGACTAGCCAAGTGATCTCATTTCCTTTTTATAGGCAAACCCTTATTCAAACCATGGGACAAAACCATCGAAAACCAATACAAGGGATCCAAACCGGGGTTTAATAATTTAGATCCTATACCACGGACCAAAACCATAGGATCATGAACATCAGACTAAATACCATGGACCATTCATAAGAATTCCCACGTGTGCGTGCTTCTCTGCATTGAAGTGAGTGAAATTGAGGTCCGCACCTTTTGAACAGAGTACCTGCGGGTATGTCCGCACTTCTTGGTCGGGGTACCTGCGGGTCTGCAGCTTTTCTTAGGCTCACCTACGGGTATCTCATTTTCTATGATTTTGATAGCCTGAACATAGATCTGCCTCTTGAGTGAGTTGCCATCAAGTACAAAACCTGTGCCATAGCACCAAACCTGAATCATAATGCCAACAAGGGGGTGGTTAGCCCCCCTCTACGGGGTCCGGGGCAGCGACCCGGGGAAAATTGTTTTGGACCCTATATTAGGTGGGCAGACCTACATATGGTTTTGTGCATGGTTTTCGCACATGGTTTTGGGCGTGATGGTTTTCGGTCCATGGTATTGGATGCTTCGACATGTATATATGTGTATTGTAACATTGAAAGAAACATAATGAAAAATAAAGCTGGTAGTCTCGGTTTTAGGATTTAGGGGAAAATCTCTGTGTATATGTGTTTTAATGTGTTATGCTTTCACTATTGTTCATTTTCTGTGTTTTAGAATTCGTATGCAGGTAATTTCTATATGGGGTTAAAACCTATACATGGGAGGATGAAAATTTTATATAGAAGCATCCAGGACTACTCAAGCATTGAGGACAACACTTTTTGAAGGAAAGGGGCATGCTAGGTCCTTATACTACTAGTGTAACCGCTTATTGTTATTAGTGAAACCCCCTTATTGTATTATTGTGCCCATATAGTCCCCATTTTGTTATTATTATTCCCCATAGAAGCCCACTATTGTTGTTGTTGTGCCCCTACAATATTATTGTTATGTAGGCTCTATTTTTATTGGGACCCCTTAGACTCCTATATATAGAAATGAGGTCTTATCATTTGTATCATCCAAGAATCGTTCATTTGTGTAATGTAAAGGAGGTTGTCCCCTCGAAGAGGCTGATTTTTAAGTCATTGATCTATATTTTCGTGAGATGGTTTCATAGCATATTACTTCTCTCTTAGAGGCTCACTTAATTCCCCTTCCATAGTAGAATAAGCTGGATACATCGATAATCAAACATATACAAGGTATACTTGATTTCTCATTCAAAAGGACAATTTTGCTTCTCTCTCATGTTGACAACTAAAGCCAAGGAATATATTTAAGTAAACGATAGTCAGGTCATATGTCAAATAGGAATACTAAACTAAACGGTGTGAGGTCTAGTAGGGACCTTATATCGGGGAGATCCCCTATATGTTGGCAGTATCTAGTGCTGTCAAAATTCTGGTGCTAGAAGGAGGGTCGCTAGATTTTTATGGCTGATCACTTCACACACCTGAATCATTCCTCTTTTGGTCAAGGTAGCAACATTACGAGCACTAATCCAATTCTTGAAGCAGGAGGATCTTCTCAACCGGGCCTGGAACCCACTTGCAAAGTTACTTATGAGTAGATCCGGGAAATTCGACCTATAACCTATCGGTTCACAAAGGCTATTGGATTAATTCCTAGAGCATAATATCTTCCACCTTTTCTGAAGAAAAGAGAGACAACTGGTACTGGTATCTTGGTTTCTACAGTCAAATATTTTATCTTTGCCACCTTAGAAGGGTTGGCAGAATCTGTAGATGATATTGAAAACCAAGAACAACTTCCACTTCTTAATGAGGGATACAAGAACGATACAATTGTTGTTTCTGATGAAATTTTTGATAGATTAGGTGGGGAGGAATATTCCAATTCTGATAACAAGGAGGAATGCAGAGACGAGAACATGGAAAACCATGATTTGGATTGGATGGCCCAAGGGCCTCTAGCTTTTCCAGATAACTTGCATAAAATTCCCAAACATATGGAAAAGATTCTTTCAAAATATGATTCGGATAAGAAGACGAAGGCAGAAGACCATCTCAATTATTTTTATTTTCATTTATAAATGATGGAGGTGAGGTATTATGATGTTTCTTGCAGGTTGTTCCTGTATACACTAGAAAGGAGAGTGACATCATGGTACCATAGTCTGCCTGTCAATTCAATCCATAGCTGGAGGGAGTTCAAAAAGTATTTCTTGAGAAATTCGTTGAAAACAAAACTCCTGCCATTCTACTCAAAGAGATCAGGAGCATGAAGAAGGGGGAAAAGGAGATAGTGAAATATTTTAATCAAAGATTCATTCATATAATGAATAAATCCCCCCCAGGTATGCAACCACACGATTGGATTACTGTTGACTATTACACAGCTGCCTTACTCATCAATATTTCCCAATTTGTAAAGAGAACTCCACAAGCAACTTTGGCTTTGAATTTTGTTGTAACAATCGCATTCAAGAAGGAATTGCATGTGATTGGGGTCATGTTGTACTGTTCAACAACCCCCATTTTAATATATTATAAATTTCCTATGAATTTTATTATATTAAAATAAGGACCCTTTAGTTTTAGATTATTATCAACATAATATATATATATATATATATATATATATATATATATATATATATATATATATATATATATATATATATATATATAGATATATATTGTTAATAAGGAACTATAACCAAAGTTTAATACTTAGGCATTTTAATTAAAACACAAGTATTATACCTTAATTATCAAAAAAACCAAATTTTAATAGCCCCCGAGACCAAAACTATACTTAAGCTTAAAAAACCTTAAGTATTAAAAAATATGGGTTATTTAATAATAATAAAAAATAATCAGAGTTTTTAATTCCCAAAGGTTTTATCTTTATAAACTCTGACTCATTCAAATCCCACATCACAAAGTTCCTAAAGGCTAAGGCTCCCCCGCATCACAAATAAACAAAGTTTCATAAGGAAAAGCACCCTCTTCCAACTCCATTGCAATTGTGATTAGGCCCAGACTCGACAGGAAAATCAACTTCACTTCATTAAAATCCCATGTCCGCGCAATTGCAAGAACAATTGCCTAAGTCCCACTACCTATCTTTTTTGTGATATGCGATAAAGCCCTGGACCCGATGGGATTATCCATTGCAACTCATAAATTCCCCACCTCCACAGATATCGCAAAAGTTCCAAAAAGATTAAGCCCATACTTCTGCCTTATCCTGATTGCGATATGCGATTAAGCCCGGACCCGACGGGATTATAAAATCCATTCCATAAATGCCTACGTTTGGAGCTATCGCAAATTCCAGAGAGTCATGCCTCATTTGAATTGTGATTGTGATATCCTTCCTCATGTCGATTGCAATATGATGTCATACTCCACCTCATCTTCCACACAATTGCCACGTCATTATTTCACATTGATCTGCCACGTCATGGTGACATCACCATGATGTCATCTCATCCTGCATATCGTAAATCACAAGTATTTCGGCCACCTATTAAAGTTTTCCACTCCTTAACACCAATTGCGATATAACCAAAGGAAAACTTATCTACTAAAATGAACGGCCCAGATGTATCCACTCAGATCAATGACAAATAATGGTTTTGGACCCCCTTGCGTTGAATTTTAACTTTCTCATAAGGGGGTCTGAAAAGTGGTTTTCTCGTCTAAGCCCTATCTCTACGTGTCACTCCTTTGTTCTTTTGGACTCCCCCCTTCACAAACCACTTTCCACTTTGAACCCCCTCCAAAAGAAACCACTAAGCCTCTCGCCTGTTTTGCAATCTATGATAACACATCATTCCGCCACGTCATCTGCCACGTGGATCATCCATGTCATTTGCCATGTCACCATGACATCATCCCACACTTCACAATCGCAATTTTTAAAAATACATGTTCTATAACATCACATCCACCTTTCTGAATGCCGATTGTGATATGTTTTAGGAAAGCCCCTTTTTGATTTTGTTTAAGAATACTCCAGGCTTTAAAACGACTGCGATTACTTTGAGTTCTACCCCCGGTCTAAAAGTGATTGCTATTTATGTTAAAATAGTAAAATCCGACTTGTATTATCACAAGAATCACTCCACATTCCTCTCCATGATGGTTGTATTTGGAATTTATTGCAAGTCTACATTTTTCCTAATTTCCTACAAAAGTGATTTGTTTCAAATAAAACTCGCTTATCAGTTTCATTTATTTCCAGCTTATCGATTCCTGTTTTTCTTGTTTAGGTTCATGACAGAAGAGGATAAATGTGCTGAGAAGCAACAATTCAGTTCAAACAGACAAAAAAAATCCAGATAATCCGATGGAACAAACAAAGCTGATGAAGACAACAAATCACATTCAGAAATTTCCACCAAAAAACTGTTTTCCTTTAAGCGTTGTTGAAGGGATCTATTTAAATGCCCTCAACGCTCTGCACAATAGATTCAGTTGTTTTCTTCTATTTAATCTTACTTGTTGTACGAAATAAAAGTCCCGAATTTTGTGAAAAAAGGCTTACGAAAGCTCGCACTATTATAATTTCATCCTTTTCTCAATAGAACGATTGGAACATTGTTTAGGATTTTTCATAAAGAATTTTGAGAAGTTGGATTCCTGTACTCCTGGAATCATCTTTGTGGCAAGGAATAAACTGCTACTATTTCTTTTATGAGCTGAGAAACGTACATATGGTATTTCTATCTTTCTATCTCTATTTTTTTCATGAATAAATAGTGAATTTATCTTTTTGAGATTGCTTATTGCATGTTATTTAAAAAACAAGTGTTACATGTATTCATTTCTGATCATGTTGCCATTTATATTTTTAAATACATGTTAAGAAATTTTCTTTGATATTCTAAATGCGATATGAGTTATACAAATTATTTTGATTAACTATTTAATCAACATAATCATCTTGAAACATTTTCATTTCCATTAGTGTTTGAGCAATCTATATTGTCATTTACTAAGGAAAATCATTGTAGATTGCATCTAGATAAATGTTAAATAATCTCGGGTTATATAGTAGATTAGTGCATATGTTTTCCATTTGATTCATTACAGAAAATCCATCTATTTCACTTCACTATAAGCATTACACATCCATTCAATAACCTTTCATTGGGAAATTGGTCCCATTGTCCCCAGTCGGAGCCACTACCTAAACGGAAAAGGAGCTATCTTAAGGTCCAGACTGGGTGGTTTTCCCCTTGTGTTGACACTGCAATTTTTGAGGCCTCAACACTTTTTTTCATTAGAAGGAGGGTGTTGTCCTTTGAGATAACCTAAGGTCAATTGGTTATGCAAAAGCATCTATAATGTTTTGTTGATTTTAATGATTTGGATGACCAGTGAACTGTTTAAAAACATGTGCTTTAAACATAGAAAGATTCTTAATAAAATAAAAGGTTGTTCTTTACATGCACATGGTTATTTTGATTTTAGCAGGATGGATAAGAAGAATGTGTAGATGTATAACTGATTTAATATTCAAACTGAGTATTTAATCATTATTAAGCAGAAATGAAGAAAACAATGTTTCCTTGATTAACAAAATATAATTAAACTATTAAAGAAATATAGTGCAATTTAATTTCAAAGAGGAATTTACAATAATAGATAGTTCTGCAAATTAATCTCTTATTAAATGCAACTTCATAGCGGATTCAAAATGAAACTGATATTCAATTAAATTTTAAATAGGATAACTAAAAAAGATTTAATTACATGAAGAAGACATAATGAAAAACTAAGATGAAAACAACTCACTAAGAAACAAACCATATGAGGCAAATCCAGAATCTTTTTATTATCTCAAAATTGCTCCAGCTTAGTACAAATCTGTGTGATAACTAGTTCAAGGGTTTAACCCTAAATACTTCGACAAAATGAAGTATTTAAATGAAATTACAAAATATTACAATAAATTCCTAAGTGACACGACATTCTATTATTACTTAGAAATAATAGAAACAAAAGTAATTTGATCAAAAGGAATGAATGTAAACATCTGGCCCTGTTATGAAGTAAAGTAGTTGTTGAATGGCCACTATTCAGGGGCTGTGCTGGTGAAACTAACGTGTCCTTCAATCCTGAAATTTGCACAACTTTTCTCACTTTTCTTCATCTGGAACAACTACCTTGGTTACCTTACGATAGATTTCATCTACCTCGGTATAGCGAGAAAAACTGGGTTTTACAGTGAAAATATGTTTTATCTCATGTTGAATAAAACATATGTTGTTGATAGCTTCGTAAAATGCTTTGCTTGTCATGGAACCTTTGATGTTGGAGGACTTGGATGTATCCCTGGAAATGTCTTGAAGCTTCTTCATATAGTCTTCCCTAGTCATTAATTTATCATTGATTACAAACAATTAAGGCAAACACTTCTTGTTCAATGCATCAATCCTTGTGAAAAACCTGTTGACTGCTACCTCTAGAGAATGACGCTTCTCTGTCAGCTGTACAACTAAGTTCTTTTTTATCAGAACTTTCTTTACCTCTAGTATGGTTTCTGTTCTATCATCCACTCCTAGATCATCCAGCTCATATCTATTTTTGGAGTTGAGGAACTTTATAACGCTATTGGTTGTAGCAGGAATCTCTCCCAATTGAGCATTTATATTGGAAATTGTCTGATTTTCCTTTTCCATCAACTCCTTCTGCTAAAAAATAATTTGGATACATGGCCAGATTTAATCTATCTCTTCAATGATGTTGTTCCATATTATTTCCTTGACATGACCCAGAGTCTGGCTAATAGAAGAATCAACTGCTGAATTCTTCCATACTTCTATCTGATTTTGAGCTCTCTGAAGCTCTGTTGCATGAAAAATCTCAGATTTCTAGCGATGATCCTCTAGAAGTTTCACTTGATCCTACAACTTCTTGATTTCTTCAGTTGGGAGAGACATGTTTTGCACTGCATTGGCCAACTGGTCTGTAACATATCCTGTACTTGTTGTAGCAAATATGGCTGTAGGAATGACTGTGATAGGGAGTGCTTCCAAATGGGCAATCTTTTTAGCAGCTTTCTCCTTTTATTTAATCAACTTCTCCAACTCTGTCTCCATTTTCTTGAGCTATGCAGTCTGCTCAATGATGAGCTTCATCATATCTGCCTTTTGAGTCTCTATCTCTTCAATATCCTTTGCTAGAGGATCTTCTATAGCTGGCAGTTTTAACTGCTTCCTCATTGTTGCTATGTCGAAATTATTCTTCTTCACAAGTTCCTCTCAATATTGATGTTTGAAGGATCATAACCCAATTTGATTACTAAGTCCTCCAAGGTTTTAATCTTGGTGTCTTTGGCAAGCGCAAAGACCTTCTCCATATTCAGTTGTGATTGGACATTTGCTAAGGTAACCTGTAGTTTTGATAAGGTCATAATAGTGTTAGTACCAATAGAAAATATCATTTCCCTAGTCTTCTAATGCATCTCCATTTGGTCAATGGGATGTATATATTTTACATCAAACTCAAAGTTTTTCCTCTTGTAGTTTGATGCTGCCTTGGGCTGTGGCACTTGTGCTTGGAGGAATTCCATTTGCATATTTCCTTTTTCTAAATTCCATTTGAGTGCTAGAAGTCTGCTTCCAGAACTGGTTGTAGGTGTTAATCTTCAAGGCTTCATTTATGAATTTTATCTCCTTGAAGATGTCCATTATACTCTTCTATGTTTCCCCTGAAGTAGATATGCTTGTCTACATAATTTTCTGCTGCTCTTATGAAGTGTGGAGGTAGTAGGGAACTGTGTGGACTGATTACCCACTAATGAGGAAACAAGTGGCTCATTAGTTGTGATAATGGTCTGTTGTTCTGAATCTTTACTGAGGCTTAGTGTGGAACTAATCTTGGCCTTCTTTCTGTACATTATCTTGAATCCATCACTGAAAATGTCAGTCCCTAAAGGGGACTCTTCCTTTCTGCTTCTCTTGGCTGTCTTCTCCTGAATGGTAGGATTCTGCACTGTGGATGATGATACCTACTATTCTTCTGCCTCTTGTAGGTTATTCTCAACCCATTCTAACTGATTTTTGTATTTCTCTAAAGTAAGGAGTAGACTTGGTTTCTACTCTTAACTTAGAAATGATCCCTAATGGATCATAAGACCAAGTAAAGCTTAGGCTAAACTACATTTCCTTCAAGATCATATCTATTTCTTCCCCTACTACCCAACTGTTGCAAATGAAAGGGCCAATCTGTGTTTTGATTTTAAACTGGGACTTTTTCTTGGAAGCAACAAAATGGATTTCATCCATATTGACTATCTTCCTTATGTACTCTAGAGAAAAAATCCTCATTGGGAGGAATTTTGGCAGCTTGTAAGGTGGGAGATCACATCCAAATATTCTTATTTATGTATAGTTATTATAGAGGTACCAGTCCCCTATTTGAACCTGATCTGAAAACTGCAACACCCTTTTAATTTCCTCGCTGATCCTTGGTTCTATCCTGCCGCTTAGGAGGCCTATTGCTGGATGAACAAACATCTCTGTTTATAAGTATACTCCTTCTATTCCTTCTTGACTAGAGTAGTCCAAAACATGACTGACTGCTGGTTTCCTTTTTCATCCAGCTTTTGCAAAGAAAGGTTGATGTTGTCCCCCTGAAAGTATAAGAACATGTAGACTAACACAGAGGCATAATTGAATACCTCCTCAGTGGGAAATTTGATAAGCTGCTAATGAATTGACTCTACAAGAAATTGGCTGAAATTATACACAATAGAGGGTTTAGAATCAACAGAGAAGATGGACACAAATCCTATAATGGCCTCATCTACCCATTGATTAGAGTAGTAGCCAAGGAGGTAGGAAAAAACTGTAATAATATTCTTGGCTCTCTCAGGGAAAATGGAGGAGGGATAAGGAGGATTTTTTCTTTGGTAATGAAGCATCATGTGTTAAGAACAACTCAAGAGTTTGGTCTCTCTTGCCAAAGTCTAGTTTCTGGTGAGTTGGATTCCCACAGTTGGATATCATCTGACTTATCTATATAATTGTCTTCGAGTGAGCAATACATCTCGAAGAGGTCAAGTTCACAGAGTGTCTCATGGATTTTTTAGTCTATGTCAGCCATAGGGACATGATGAAGATCTATGGGAGGATAGATCAGAGGATTGACAATTTCGTCTGGTCCTTTATCCTTTGGAGGCATCTTGGCTATGGCTAAGGACAATATTGAATTGGACTAAAGGTGGAAAAACACAGAGAAAAGTGAGGCTTTGGAGGAAAAAGTAGAGGTAACAGGCTGGAAATGATCAAGCAAAGAATGTCGATGGAAATTGAAAATGTTGGGATTGAATCCAAAAAACTTGTAACAAATCAATTAACAATGATAAAACATGAACTCAGTAACCTATTAACCTGTGAAATAAAGGTTTATATAATAGTGTGATTTTTTCGGTTGAAGGAGGTGTGGGTCCGTTGGATTAACAACTAAACAATTAATTGTTTAACGGGTTAATTCTGGAGGGAATGAATGTGATTTTATGGAGTTAACAGACAGATGAGGTGGCAAAAGGTGAATGGCGGGAGTGCAACAGATAGGAAAGCGGTATTAGGAGCGAGGGAATCAAGTTTTTAGGGGGGGGGAGAGTGGTTAGTGGTTTCACTCAAGGGGGTCCGAAACGTTGTGGAGCTAGCACGTAAGGGTAGGTTTGGTTTGATATACCGCCCATTTCGGGCCCCCCTGATGGTAAAGTTCGGATGGTGGGGGGGGGACGAAATATGATGTGGGCCGTTAGATGTGGGAAGATGGGCAGATATGGAGTGTGATATGGCAGGGGATTAATCGTGACGTGACGGGATATTCGGTGGGGTCATCGGGGATTAATATACCGCATAATATGGATTATTTATAATGTATGAGGGGTGTAATGACTTAGGGATAAGTGGGTGAAGGGAATTATGAGCGGAGGGGATAATGATTTGGGATTTTATACTTAGGGATAGGATTAATATCAAATAATTGATATATAAACCTTAGAGTAAAGCCTTTACTCCTCTGCCTTTTGTTCTGCACATGAAAAAACATTTGATGTTTGTTTGTGGTGCATTTAGACTAGCAGCCTGTGCATTTATAAAAACATGAAACGAAGCCTTTCTTTTCTTTTTGCTTCCCTAGAATTTTATTTTCCTTTTGCCTTCTTTATTTAGGGCAGCTACCACCTAACATTTTATTGATATGGATGCCTATAAAACATAAAATTTTCCTAACATTTTAACTTTTCTTTCTTTTGCATCCATATCCTAACTTAACATTTTAAAATTATTTTTTGACTAATATGCTAACTTATCAAAACCAAATAATGTTACAACATCGTCTCCAACTGGGGACTGCTTCCCCCTGTGGGATGTAGAGAACAAGCATATCCAAGTGCCTTCTCCTCGGGCTATGGAGTCTTTGCTGAAACATATACTCACTTGCAATTTTTTTCAGAAATTAAATAAACTCTCTAGATATTTACAGATGATAAATGAATGGAAAATAAATACTGAATGTAATGTTTCAAGTATCTCCCATTGACTGGCAATGAGGAATACTCACCTTCTAGATTCTGTAGGATGAATGTATTATTTCCTTTGACTTGTGCAATGTTGAATGGACCAAACCAAAGGTTGTCAAATTTTGCATGCTTGCCTTTATATTCTCTCCTTGTATCCCATATGAGCACT
The DNA here is from genome assembly GCA_031772625.1 of Pinus tabuliformis. Lineage (NCBI taxonomy): Eukaryota > Viridiplantae > Streptophyta > Pinopsida > Pinales > Pinaceae > Pinus > Pinus tabuliformis. The sequence goes on from CM062810.1 coordinate 519,064,013, forward strand.
AGGTCACCTTTCTTGAAATTTTTTTCTCTAGCCTTTCTGTCAAACAGTTCTTTCATCTTATTCTAGTATTTCCTTAGCTTGTACTGAATTTCATCCATGTCTTCATTTAACTCAATAATTTGATTAATCCTTCTTGAGAAATCATCTTTTCTCATAGGATTCCTGAAGGAATCTCATAACAGGTAAAGCTAAATGAGTAGGAAAAACTGCTTCCTTGCCATAAACTAACTGGAAACGAGACTTGCCTATTGATCTCTTAGGAGAAACTCTATTTGCCCAAATTACATGGATTAGATGTCTGTCCCAACTATTTTTATGGTCTTCAAGAGTCTTCTTAATGAACTTGACTAAGCTCTTGTTGGAGGACTCTACTATCCCATTACCCTGTGGATAGTATGATGTAGAATGGTGTAAAATGATTGAATACTTTTGACAGAATTCAATAATTTTAACACTACTGAAAGCTGCGGCATTATCTGTAACAATTTGTTGAGGACATCCAAATCTTGATAGGATGTTTTATTCAATAAATTTAATCACAACAATATCAGTTGCATTTTTAATTGGTATAGCTTCTACCCACATGGTGAAATAGTCTGCAGTAGTTAAAATCCATCTGTGTTGATTTGTGGAATGTGGGTGAATTTCCCTTATAAAGTCCAATCCCCATTGTAGAAAAGGAGCATGGACAGATACTGGGAACAAAGGAAGTGCTGAGAATTTTTGTTTTCTTGCAAATAATTGGCATGGTTTGCAACTTATTACCCTTGTTCCAACTTCTTTAAAGAGAGTGGGCTAATAGAAACCTGCTTTTAAAATTTTGTAGGCCATTTCTCTCCAGGCATAGTGTCCACCACAAAACCCTACATGGAACTGATATATAATTCCCTCTGTTTCATTTCCAGTTAAGCACAAAAGAAGGATATTAAGAGGGTCTTTCTAGTATAGTTTAGCATTAATAATGCAGTATTTTACTGCTTTAAGCTTTAGGGCTTTGCACTGCTTCAAGTTAAGATCAAATGGACATTAAAAATATCTAAGAAACTACAAAATATTAGAATACCAATTAGAGAGTAGATATTTCTGATCTATGTGAACAAGAATGGCTTGATTTGAAGAAAGAGGTTCCTGTGGATTCTCCCCTTCTCTAAGAGGAGGATGTTCTTGTGGATTCTCCTCTGCTATTAAAGAAGGTTCTTGTGGATTGTCCCCAGATATTAAGGAAGGTTCTTGTGGATTCTCCCTTGATGACATTTCAGAAACCAGATTAATCCCTAATACTTTGCAGTTGGATTCAGCTCACAATTTGGCCAAGCCTTGGCCTTTTACTAGCTTTGTGATCTTAATTTCAAGGTCAAATTCAAGGATTTTAGCAATCCACCTCCCTCTTCTTCCATCAGTATCAGGCTGAGTCAAAATAGTTTTAACATCATGATTAGGGACATAAGATGTAATATGTGAATGCAGGATATAGGTTCTAAATGCTTTGAGGGCTTGAATTAAGGCATACACTTGTTTTTAAATAACATCATACCTAAGTTCAACATCCCTCATAACTTTGGAAAATAAGGCTATAGGCTGGTCATCACCATTTGCATTTTTCTGTAAAATTACAACAACTAAGGTTGTCTCGGATGCAGAAGAAAATATGCTAAAAGGTGAAGAGTAATCAGGGCTAGCTAATGTAGGGGCCTCAGATATAGAATTTTTGATCCGATCAAAAGCATATCTAGCAGGGACTATCCATTTCACTTCATTGTTTTTCTTAAGCATATCTATTATATCCTTAACTATCTCAACATAATTTGGGATGAACCTTTTGAGAAAATTGATCTTTCCAAGGAAGGTTTGTATCTCTTTCTTATTCCTTGGTAGAGACAGGGTCTGAATAGCTGAAACTCTCTTTGGGTCAATTATAACTCCCTCCTTGGAGATTATATGCCCTAGTAATTTCCCTTCCTTCACAACAAACAAATATTTCTTTGGATTGATGGATATGCCAAATTTCCTGCACCTGTCAAAAACCTTGCTCAAGTGTTTTAAATGATTTTCATCAGAATCAGAGAAAATAGTTAAATCATCTAAATAAATGACAATAAATTCAGATGTTTTACCTACAAATGCTAGGTCCATGGCTATCTGGAAAGTGGCTCTGACATTGGATAACCCAAATGGCATTATGGCATACATGAATGTACCCCAAGGTTTGGTGAAAGCAATTTTGTCTTGGTCAACATGACTTACCATGATCTCGTTTTAACTATAAAATCCATCTAGCATAGAGATCTTATTGGCACCTGAAACTTTCTGAAGTAGATGGTCCATTTTGGGCAATGGATATTATCCTTTAAAGATGATTTGTTCAGATTTCAGAAGTCTACACATAGCCTAATCTCACCATTTTTCTTTCAGATAGGAACTAGGTTGGCTACCCAATTAGAATACCTTAAAGGCACAATGATATGAGCATCAAGCAACTTTTTATGTTCTTTCTCAATGGTTGAAAGTATTATAAGATTGATTCTTCTTAGTTTTTGCTGAAAGGGTTTTGCTTCTAGTTTCAAAGGAATATTATGTTCAATCAAATATGTATCATAAGTTTTTAACTCATTATAAGACCAAGAAAAAACATCTTTGTGGTTTTTAAGAAGATTCAAGTATTTGGTTTTTACATCCGAAGGTAAGGTTGATGACAATTTAATATTTATCACATCATCCATAGTCCCAATATTGCATTCTTCGATTTCTTCTTCAGGTGAGTGAAATAAGAGATTTTTAGAGACATCATTATTATCAAATAATTTTTCCAATGGGACTAATCCTTTAGGAATAAAATTATTAGATAATTGGATGATATCATGATCAAGAATTTTAGGACTGAATGAAGTTTCTGGATTTTGTTGATTTAATTCTAGAATATCATTTTGATCTCCTTCAATTTGCATATTTGAGAATTCATCAATAGCTTGAAGGAAATATTTCAATTGTTCATCATCTTTAAAAATCTACCAGTGTTTAAGGTTATTAGGAATTGAAGGCTGATACTTGACTTGGATTTGGTATTCTAATGATAATGGCTCAGGAATTTTGAAGGATCTTGTTGAGACAGCTAGTGAATCAGCATGCATGTTTTCATCTATGGGAATAGCAGTTATGTTAAAACCTTGGAAGAAATTTTCAATTGTGTCCCAAGCTTCATTTCAGTAGGATCTAAGCCTTGTGTGTTTAGTTTGACATAGATTTCTAACCTGGTTCACTATAAGCTCAAAATTAGAAAAAAACACTCAAGTTTTGAACCTTTAAACTCCTAGCTAGTTGAAGACCAAGGAGGAAAGCCTCATACTCAGCCACATTATTGGTGACCTCAAATTCAAGTTTACATGACTGGGTTATGTTTTCCATATTTGGTGATATTAGAACAATTCCTGCTCATGCTCATTCCTTTGATCAAGAGCCATCAAAGTAAAGTTTCTAGATATATGATTCTACAACTTTAGGTTGGGAAACAATATTTTAAATGGAAAGTTGAGTATTTGATGAATTTTATGAAGACAAGTGAAAGCAACCAAAATCCTGATCTACTGCATAGATAGGGTGGGTTTTTTCTTGATCAGACCTGTTAGCACTTGAAATTTCACCTCAGGCTGAGAAAGGAAAACTCCAAGGCAACATCAAACCACTTAGCCTCGTAGCTAGCCCTACGGGGCAGGAGAGGGCTCTCTCCGGTCTATCTCGGCAAAGATCTTCAACGGGCAGAGATAACCAATAAAGAACACTGATTTTAGGCTAGTAAACTGATAAAAAGGTTTGATTTGCGATTTTTTAGGGTTTCGGTGGAAAGTTGGGGAAAGGCAATTTTGGGTGCGGGGATTGGACACAGTTTTCGCAGGGGGTTTTTTGGGGCAAGGTAGGAGACTGTATTGATGCCTTTGAAAGATTTGGATGGGTGAGAATGACTGGTGAGGAGCTAAGGAGAGCAAGCAATCACCTTGAATTCTCCTTAAACAGATGAAAACATTGATATTAAGCAAATTTAAAAGCAGAGCATGGCAATCATGAATTCTACTTTAACACTTCATTTTCCTAATTTGCAGAAGGAAAAGTAAGAAGATGATTCACATAACAAACTTACAAGTACAAAGAGAAACACACCATCAATACATGTAACCACAGGAATCCCAAAAAGGACTGCAAAACCCTGGTCCTTCTTCCTTTGCCAAAATTGCAGAGATACAACGAGTAATACAATAGAAGCTTTCTTCCTCAAGAGTCCAACCATGAAAATGACCAAGAAAGTACATAATATAGGCAATCTAACATCTTTCCTTGCCTCTAGGGGTCGAGCTCACTATCCTAGGAGCTGTTTCAACCAATTCCAAACTGAGCACTAAAATCTAGGCAGTCAAAACAACTTGCCTCTATAAGCTAGGAAACCAATTCATTCATTAAATTTTTGCCTATTTCATGAATGAATCTTCTAGAAGAGATAAATAAGTGTCAAAGTATCATAAAATTACATCATTTACATCAAAGAGGATCAAAATCCACTCCAAAAAGTCAAACCTAGTCAAAAATGCGTTTTGCTGAGCTGTAGATGAAAAATTGGGAAAATGTGCTGATGCGTAGCGCCCCAATCCTGAACACGTAGCGTGCCTTTGGACCTGCTTTTGAGGCACTTCCCGGTGTCCAAATGAGGCAAACGTGGGCTTGTTGGAAAGGTCTAGAAGTATACTTTCCAACCCAAGTGGAATTTTGGAATTTGGTGTCCATTTGCCCCTCCAAAATTGCAATCTTCCAATACTGCTTCCTGTGTGTCAAAAAAGTGGCAGAAAGTCATTTTTTGCTTGTTTTTTGACCTTCTGGAGGCTCAAAACTTGGTGAAATTTCTTGGCAATTGCTGAGCAAGTGTATTTTTGCATGAAAAATCCAAAAATGCTGAGTTTTCATGAAAAGGAGTTGCCCATCTTCAGGGTAGCGCGCGGCGCGCTACGCGTTGGGGAAGAAAACCTGTTTTTTGCCCAAAAATTCACAAATGACCAAAAATGCTCAATTTTTTTTGAAATTTGTGCTGGAGGTAAGTCATTTAGCACCATGCTCCTCCAAGGAAGCCTCAGCCAAAATATGGAGGGGATCAGGCCCTTTTCTTCGTTTTAGTGCTTTGCTCAACCGTCCTTTGAGCACCTTCATTTTTGCCTTACATACGTGCATACGAGCCCAATAATGGTTTTTCATGTTCCGGAGCATGTCCTTATCTTTGTTAGCCTTGGCCAACAACCTCTCCAAATGAGCATTGACCCGGAGAAGCATAGCCTCTCGCTCAATGGGTACCAAATCACCGGGTCTCTTACGAGCCAAGTTGCGGTCTTCATGGATCCTCCGCAACTCATCAAGAGTGTGTTCATCTTCTAGTTGCTTGTTGTGCTGCTCTAAGTAGGTGATTGTCCAATTTTCCATTTCCAACCTTTGCTGCAACGAGTCATTTTCAGCTCTTAACTGCTGAATGATCTCCTCTGACTCTAGGCTAGGAGAAATGATATCAAGATCAACAACCTCTATGCCTGGAACACCTGATGGCCCCTCATCAATCTTGGGCTGCTTGCCTCTCTCTGGTACCTGTGCTGCTGTCGGAGACGAGGCCCCTTCCACCTGGTGTGGAGATAACACTCGTGGTGCTGATGAAGAAGGCGAGACCCCTTCCACCTGATGTGGAGAAAATACTCGCCGAGCTGATGCAAATAAGGCCCTGTGGCCTCTCTGATATGTGACCATTGGAGAGGAGCTAACATGTCTGGGCTCAGGGATGTCATACTGCTGTGAAGGTCCTCCCTCCTCATGAACAACCTCAGGGGGTGGTGGCGCTGTGAATAAATCTCGAGAGATGAAATCCTCCCATGGAATACCCTGCTGGGCCAACTGATGCATGACCACAATCTTGATCAAAGCATAATGGTAAATGCTCCTGTGTTGCTGTGCTGGGCTCTTTCTCTGCACCAAGGGCACCATCCTCTCAATATTCCGGCACATGAAGAAAGGAATGTTCATCATCCGTACCCGTGTGAAATGCATCAACAAGTGGATATGGTACGAATACAAATGTGAAAATCTGCCTTCACAGGTGAAATAGCGAATGATGAGCCTCATCAAGGGTGCATACTCATACCTCAAGAATCTGAAAGGAAACACACCAATCATGTGCCTCATATATACAGGTTTAATGTAAGGCTCAAACTGGAATCTGTCCAACAGCTTGCGCTTAGTCCACTCTTCTCCAACATTGGGTATCCCGGTTGCTTGAGCAACAACCTCAGGTGACAATGTAAAATCCACCCCTGCAAGATTCACATGCCCGTTGTGCAAATGCAAAACAAACAAGCGGACCAATTCCCTGTGGTGCTGAATTTGGGAAATTCTCTCGCAATATTCATAGCATGATAGATGACGAAAACATGTGACTGCAAGTGGACAAGCTTGCAAATAGGCCAAAGAGGTGGGCTCCTCTCTCACATGATGACCACCTTTACCACCCCTGTGAGGCCTCCTTGGCACCTCAACCTCCGATGTTGACTCACGGTCATCACTTTGCTCATAGTTTGTTTCGGTTTCTGACATGGTTTCAAGAACAAAATGGCTGAAATGTACTGCTGCTTCTGCTCAAATGACCTGCTGTTTTGACTGTTTGAATGCTGCTCCAAGGGGACAAAAAAACAAGGGAGATGTTAGGGAGGGGGACTTTTGAGGGGATTTAGGGAAAATATATATAAAAGGGAATTTAGGGAAGGAATTATGACACATACATCATCACACAATCATAATTTGTAGGGGTTTGATAGGAGGTAGGATTTAGGGAGATTTTGTTGAAATTTAGGGATAGGTAGGGTTATAGGGCTTTTGATATTTTTGTTAGGGAAATTGTGTGAAAGTGACAAGGGAAGTGATAATGGGAATGTGGGGAAATGAGGGATTGGAAAAGAATAACCTTGGGCAGCAAACTCAAAACCCTAGCTTCACTTGCAATTTGAAATTATTACACATAACATATATGAATTTCATGTTTCACACTTGATGGCGTTTGACACACTCTCCATGCTTATTTTTCTTTAGCAAGCAAAAAACATTGATGATTTGAAGGCCTACCTGTAATACTTAGAAGATTTGAGGTCGTTTTGAGCTTGTTGGCAATTTGCTATAGGTGACAGCCCAACGCGTAGCGCGCGGGTTCTGACGCGTAGCGCAAGCCCAACGCGTAGCGCCCGACCATTTCTTCCACTGCGGAGAGTGCCCTGACATGTAGCACGCGCCCAACGCGTAGCGCACAGGTGCTGATGCGTAGCGCGCAGGTGCTGACGCTCGATTTGCCCAGTTTCACACTAAATCGCCACTCACACTTGCTCTTGGAGTCTTGGAGGCAAATGAATTGCAAAATGAGGAGAGAGGGGCTTTATAGGCTTGATTTAAATTAATTTCCCCTCAAACCCACTTTATAATGTTTATGCAATGACACTTTTTAAAACTAATTACTGCTGACTTGTGGTTTGCTTTTTGTCATGAAATTGGTTGAAATGATGCTTTTTCTTGAAAATTTTTGCAGGGACAGCTTCTGAGGAGTCTTGGCAAAGGAGACCAAGGTCGCATGCCGACTTCTGGAGAATTTGAATTTTTTACAAATTTTTACAAAAATGAGAAAATGACCTTGCCTTCAAAAACAGGGTTTTTGAACTCAAGGTAAAAATTAGCTATACAATATGAAATCATCTGAAGTGATGCTTTGATGGACATCCCTCTGGCCTGTTGGGCACTTATTGACCTTAAAAGACATGACCTTAAAAGACAAAATTGGACTAAACCCTAGACCTAGACTTTGACTTTCAAGACAAGACCAATGACCCTGTAAATAATTTATTGACTGAAACAAACTTAATCCAGAAGTGCCAAGAGGGGAATAAAAGGCACAAGCTCCTTCATCAGGGTTATGGCATGCCTAATGGAATGCAATAAGATGACATTGATGAGACACCTACTTATGCAAATGCAAAGAGCTTTGATCGCTGATGGAGGGCTACTAGACCGACTCTAACATTGGCTCCAATGGGGATGGTAGCTCCCTGGAGGTGCCAAGAACCTTAGACCTCTGGGAGAGCAGACCAGTGCCTTTCAATCATTGGGCAATGGAGTCATTATTTACATATTTGACCCAAACTGGGACAGCTTTATTGACTTGACAAGTGACTGAAAATTGGACCAATTTTGACTCAAACTGACTTCAACTTTGGACAGAAAATGGACTGATAAAAACAACATGACAAACTCACACCAACTAATATTCATCTTCAGAATTATAGCCTTCACCGCGGGCCCCAGACTAAAGATGGAAGATCAGTTCACACTTGCAGTGGAATAAAAGTAAAATGGTAATTACAATGATAATGACTAGAGCAGAAAATGCTCAGACATGGTACCTTTTGAGCAGTCGACCATTGACCGACCCTCCGAGACAATCATCACCGTTCATTTCTTTGAGAAGAAAGGCATTTGGACCACGGTATGCTGCAATTTTGTAGGGACCTTTCCATAGGTTGTCAAATTTTCCATGTTTCCCTTTGTCTTCGTTTCGGGCATCCCACCTCAAAACCACATCATCTATCTGGAAATCATCCGGTTTTGCTTTCCTGTCATAAATTTTCTTTATGCGCTCCTGCAATTTGAGAGTATTGTGAAGAACCTCCTCCCGTGTCTGCTGTAAATGAATCATTTGACCAATCCGCCTTTGCATGGGATCCTCCTCACCACCAGCTTCTTGAAGCAACTTTGCTACCGGAATACTAAGTGAAGTAGGAAACACTGCATCTGTCCCGTATACCAGTTCAAAAGGTGACATACCAATTGAGTTTTTCTGACTTACACGATCAGCCCATAATGCATTTACTAACTTTTTGTGCCAGCTCTTCTTATTGATTTCCAGCAATTTCTTTATGATGTTTACCAATGATTTATTCGAAGATTCAGCCAGCCCATTTCCTTGCGGATGATAGGTGGTCGAATGCCCCAAACTGATATTATATTTGTAGCAAAAATCAACCATCTTCTTTGATTTAAACGCTGCTGCATTATCTGTAATCAACATATGTGGACAACCGAAACATGACAATATGTTATTTTCAAGGAAAGAAATAATTACCAAGTCTGTGGCCTGCCGGGTGGGAATGGCTTCAATCCATTTCGTGAAGTAATCAGTGGCTGTCAATATCCATCAATGCTGTCCGGAAGATGCTGGATGAATTTCGCCGATGAAATCCAAGCCCCACTGCTGAAATGGTGCACTGACTTCAATGGGCTTGAGAGGCAATGGCTGTAATTTCTGCTTTCCTTGAAAAATTTGACATTCATGACAACTCTTGACTGCTTTATATACATCTGAAAACAATGAAGGCCAATAAAAACCTGCCCTTAGAATCTTGTTTGCCGTGGTCTTCCAAAACAAGTGGCCCCCGCAATCACCTTTGTGAAAATCCTCTACAGCTCTCTTAGCTTCCTCTTCGACCAAACAATTCAGCAATATTCCACCGGGGTCTTTCCAATATAGTGCAGATTTTATGATGCAAAATTTGGCAGCCTTTAATTTCAATGTCCTAGCTTTGTTTCGAGGCATCCCGGGAGGTGAAGACAAATTTTGAAGTACATATACAATATCAGCATACCAAGGAGAAGAAATAAAGATGTTAGATACCTGTAGTGTTGAATTCTCCTCGTCTTCATCGGATAGGGCAGCTATCAAATTAATGTCTAGGACATGGAGATTTGTTTCAGCCATCAATTTAGCGAGACCTTGACCCTTAATCAGCTTGGTAGGCTTAATTTCCACATCATATTCTAATAGTGTAGCAATCCACTTACCCCGCCTTCCTTCCGGTTCCGCTTGTACCAAAACATCTGTAACAGCTGCGTTAGGAACATATGCTAAAATGTGAGAATTCAATATGTACACACATAAATCTTTTAAGGCTTTTACCAGCGCCAATGCTTGTTTTTCAATGATATTATACTTCAGCGCTCCATCCCTAATAATGCGACTGAAAAAAGCAATGGGCTTCTCAACTCCATCTCTCTTTTGCATCAGCACAGCTGCCAAGGTATGCTCAGAAGCAAATGAAAATAGAATAAAATCTTGTGTATAATCCGGGCTGATTAGAGTTGGGGCTGAAGATAAAATTAACTTTACCAAATTGAAAGATTTTACCGCCTCTTTGGTCCATTTGAGCTGGTTGTCCTTTTTTAGCATGCTAGTGATTTCTTTGAGGTGTTCGGCAAGATTCGGAATAAAGCGACGCAGAAAATTCAACTTGCCATTAAAGGACTGAATCTCTTTTTTGTTTCGGGGCTGCTCTAATTGCTGAATAGCTTCAACACGTGCAGGATCTATACGAATGCCATCTTTGGAAATGATGTGGCCCAACAGCTTGCCTTCACTCATAGCGAAAAGGCTCTTCTTTGGATTCAACGAGATACCATATTTTCTGCACTTTTGAAACACCATTGTTAAATGATACAAATGTTCTTCATCAGATTTAGAAAACACAGTTAAATCATCAAGATAAACAACCAAAAAGACATCCTTCTCATTAGCAAAGGCCATGTCCATCGCCCGCTGAAAGGTAGCACCTGCATTTTTCAATCCAAACGGCATCTTGGCATAATGAAATGTCCCCCATGGAGTAGTGAATGCAGTCTTGTCACGGTCATCCTCATGCACCAAAATCTGATTGTATCCGGAATAACCATCAAGTAACGACATCCTTGATGCCCCAACTACTCGCTGCAATATATGATCCATCTTGGGCAGCGGATAATTGTCCTCTAGCGACACCTTATTCAGATTTCTGAAGTCTATACACAAGCGGATCTCACCGGTCTTCTTTCTCACGGGCACCAAGTTGGAAATCCAGTCGGAAAATCTGATTGGCACTATAATTCTAGACTTGTACAACCTGTTAACTTCCTTCTCGATCAATGGCAGCAACTTAGGATTAATTCTTCTCAACTTTTGTCGGAAAGGCTTTTGATTTGGCTTTATGGGAATGGTATGCTGAATGATACTTGTGTCATAAGTTTTCAAATCTGAATAATCCCATGCAAAAGCATTAGAAAACGAAGACAACAATCTGATATATTCTTTCTTTACCTTCGGCGACAATGCTTTCGATAGTTTCACCATCTTTGGATGTTCAGCTGTTCCGACATTCACTTCTTCAACACCTTCTTCCGTTGGCCTCAAAGTTGGTTTGCGGGCCACGTCATCTTGATCGAACAGCTCCTCCAAAGGAATTAATCCTTTAGGAATGAAATTATCTTTAAGTTGCAATACATCCATTTGATTTACTTCCTCAGGTTCTGTATCTATGGAGATGTCTTTGAACTCACCTTCAACTTGCAGAAAATCTTTGATTTCTTCGTCATCTTGGAAAACTTGCCAACATCTTTGATTGTCTGGAACCGTAGGACGGTGCTTCACATAAATCTCAAACTTATTGTTGGAATTCATGGGGATTTTTAGATTGCTTGCTGCCTTAGCCAATGCATCCGCAACACCATTTTGGATCCGGGGCACACATGTCAGAGTATGTTCAGAAAACAGCTTCAAGATATCTAGGACAACATTTCGATATGCTCGCATACGAGGATGCTTGGCTTGGAACTCACCTTTTACTTGCTTTATAACCAACTCGAAGTCGCCATATACTGCTATCTTCTTTGCCTTCAGCTTCCGAAGGATTTTCAGGCCAGCAATGAGACCCTCATATTCCGCCTCATTGTTTGAACAATCGAATGCCAATTTGTAAGAACATACTCGTACCTTGCTTGGGACTTTGTTTCAGACAGAAAATGGACTTCGAATCCACAAACCTATACCAGCACCATCGCTGCCCACAGTGCCATCAAAATCCATGGTCCAAAGACCATCCTCATCGTCTTCTAAGTGTTGAAAATGTGATGTCTCTGCATTTTCTGTTTGCTGCCCATTGATCTCAGCTGTTGACTCTATGACAGCGGACCTTTCTTCACTTTCCTTTCTCAAAATTTCTCTAAAATTTTCTGTAATGTCTGGTATATCTTCTGCTTGAACTAACTGACTATCTATCTCATTAAAATCATCCGCAAACAAAACAAATGACTCTAAATCTGTATGTACATAATTTACAGGATGATTAACTGGCTTTTCCTTACTAGTGATCATGTATTTCATCTTTTTCTTCCTATATAATTTCCTCATCTGACCGAAGACCGGGATTGTAGCATAAGAAAAATCGAGCTGAAGTGTACCTTTGAGCTTAGCTCCCCAAGATCTCGAAAGCAACATACCAAATCGTGGAGGAATATCCGCCACCACCACATCCATCAAAACATTCTTTGCTGGGATTTGATCTAGGCTCACTACCAAGTCCTTGATCAAACCAATACATTTTACCCGGCTAGAATCAAACGAATACAAATCATGATATTTCCTCGTGATGTCTAGTCCCAACTTTTCCATGATTGCTTTTGGCATCAAATTATGCGAAGCTCCCGAGTCAAACATGGCATTATGTAAAACATACTCATGCAATCGCAAACTGATATAGAATGGAGGAACATCACTTTCGAGAGACTCACCATTTAAAGCGGGCCCAAAAATCAATTCCGGCTGATCATCTTTTACATTCACCGTGTCTAGCATTGGATCAAAATTCAGCATCTTGGAGATTTGGCCTCGGTAAGTGCTGTTCTTCATGATTTCCGTCAAAGGAATGGACACTTTCAACTTTGAAATTTCATTCTCCAAACTGAAAGTTGAAACCCTCTCACCTTCTTTGGCTAGAACTTCTCTTTTTTCAACTTTATCTCTCGGTGTATTTGATGGCTGATCTATCTTTCTTGCTGATGATGATTGACCTACTGGAGGATCGCTTATCTCTTTCTCTTTTTTCTGTGGGGCAGCTGAACCATTCTTTGCTGAAGTATCTGTCCTCTTCTGTATGGGATTTATGGGAACAACTCGGTTTCTTAGTTGTCTCTGCTGAGCGGATAAAGCATTCAAGTACCCTCTTTGATACTCTTCCGATTCTTCTTCAAGCGCTGCATCATTTGACAAGATATAATGCTCATCCTGAGGGGCGATGGAGTTTCTCACCAACTCTTCTTCTTCCGTAAGGGCAGATCATCAGGAGTGAAGAAGTGATTTTCCTCTCCCACCGTATCACCTTCATCCTCGGATTCTTGGCTCACAAAATTTTGCTGAAGTGGAGGTTTAATTTGCTGTTGAACTGCTGCATCTTGTGCTCTTGTTTCACGCTGTTTGATTCTATATTGCGGCTGCTGCGGACCTCAAAAATTTGGATTACGAATCTGAGGCTCTGGCTTGTCAAGATGAACATGTTCAAGTGCTCTTTCAATCTTTTCAACCTTACGGAGGAGCTGGAGCTGATATGATGTAGAAGCTTCCTCTCTGATTGTGACTCGCTTTTCCGCCTTTATCCTTGATCTCTTGTCATTCAAGTTTTCCTCAACACTGACAACAATTTTCTGCATATCCTCCAAGGTAGGAGGATCTCTATCTCTCAATGAATAAGCCATCTCCGGATCAAAACCATCCGGGAATTTGAGAAGTGATGATTTTCTAGATGGCCTTAAATCATCTGGAATAGCATTGTAAACTGTATTAAATCTGATTATGTAATCTTGAACGGACTCACCATGATTACGCTTGAGGTTGTTGTACTCGGCATTAATCTGAAGTGGATCCTTTCTGATTTCCCATCGATCTAGAAACTGCCTATGAAGTGCTTCCAAGGTGGGTATGCTTCTAGCTGTCAAACCTCTGAACCATTTTCTTACTTCTTCGTCAAATGTTTGTACAAACAAATGCATAGTTACATCCTCTTCATCTATCTCATATAGATCAAAGAAAGTTGTCATTTTGTCTATATGTTGCTGAGCAGAGATACTTTGTGGAGTGCCATCAAACATGGGAATTTTACTCTGATAATCGGCTGGCATATCATGAAGATTTTGGGGAAGAGCAAAGGGAGCAAATCGGGCAGCCATTGCTTTAGGTAGATTGGGTCTAGGAGTAGCAGGTGGAGTAGGTGTAGCTGTAGTATGAGGAGTATGAGGAGGAGAAGTGGTATGGGATGTAGAGGGCGAACCAACTGTAGATTCGGGATAAGTGATTATAGGAGAAACAGAAACAAAATGAGGATTGGTCTGCTCATGCGCCGTGATAGTGGATCCGATATGAACATATATATTTTCAACGAACTCAGCAAGATTGGTAGCGTGAATATCTGACTGAAGAGATCTTAGGATGAAATTGTCAACCAATTTGTTGTGTCTCTCAATTTCAAGGGCAACTGCAAAATCAGGGTTGGGAACTAGAGAATCAAGTGCACTTTCAGATTTGGTTTTGAACAAGGACAACTCAAAACTCTCGTCAAAATCAATGTCTTCAAGATACTCAAAAATAGCTGGACATGAATGAGATTTGAATATATGACCAGAATCAGAAGCCAGTTTGGATATCAAGGAACAAATAACCAATCAGCCTGTGAAAACTCTTAACTAATCATCCAAAAGTTCAGAGTTTGCAAATGTACTGGGGTGGAATGCAAATGAAGTGACCGTATTCACAAGCTCACGGAGATTGACTGAAGCAGCGTTTATCTACTTCCGCTAATGCAAAGCAAAAGCGTTTCGAAGGCTACCTGGCATAACTTCGGGCTCCGTCTAAGACTTATGAAACACACACATCAATCCACAAACAAGTTTGTTCTCCCCAGTATGGTCGCCAGTATGTTAGCACTTGAAATTTCACCTCAGGCTGAGAAAGGCAAACTCCAAGGCAACATCAAACCACTTATCCTCGTAGCTAGCCCTACGGGGCAGGAGAGGGCTCTCTCCGGTCTATCTCAGCAAAGATCTTCAACGGGCAGAGATAACCAATAAAGAACACTGATTTTAGGCTAGTAAACTGATAAAAAGGTTTGATTTGCAATTTTTTAGGGTTTCGGTGGAAAGTTGGGGAAAGGCAATTTTGGGTGCGGGGATTGGACACAGTTTTCACAGGGGGTTTTTTGGGGCAAGGTAGGAGACTGTATTGATGCCTTTGAAAGATTTGGATGGGTGAGAATGACTGGTGAGGAGCTAAGGAGAGCAAGCAATCACCTTGAATTCTCCTTAAACAGATGAAAACATTGATATTAAGAAAATTTAAAAGCAGAGCATGGCAATCATGAATTCTACTTTAACACTTCATTTGCCTAATTTGCAGAAGGAAAAGTAAGAAGATGATTCACATAAAAAACTTACAAGTACAAAGAGAAACACACCATCAATACATGTAACCACAAGAATCCCAAAAAGGACTGCAAAACCCTGGTCCTTCTTCCTTTGCCAAAATTGCAGAGATACAATGAGTAATACAATAGAAGCTTTCTCCCTCAAGAGTCCAACCATGAAAATGACCAAGAAAGTACATAATATAGGAAATCTAACATCTTTCCTTGCCTCTAGGAGTCGAGCTCACTATCCTAGGAGCTGTTTCAACCAATTCCAAACTGAGCACTAAAATCTAGGCAGTCAAAACAACTTGCCTCTATAAGCTAGGAAACCAATTCATTCATTAAATTTTTGCCTATTTCATGAATGAATCTTCTAGAAGAGATAAATAAGTGTCAAAGTATCATAAAATTACATCATTTACATCAAAGAGGATCAAAATCCACTCCAAAAAGTCAAACCTAGTCAAAACTGCGTTTTGCTGAGCTGTAGATGAAAAATTGGGAAAATGTGCTGATGCATAGCGCCCCAATCCTGAACGCATAACGCGCCTTTGGACCTGATTTGGAGGCACTTCCCGGTGTCCAAATGAGGCAAAAGTGGGCTTTTTGGAAAGGTATGGATGTCTACTTTCCAACCCAAGTGGAATTTCTGAATTTGGTGTCCATTTGCCCCTCCAAAATTGCAATCTCCCAAGACTGCTTCCTGTGTGTCAAAAAAGTGGCAGAAAGTCATTTTTTGCTTGTTTTTTGACCTTCTGGAGGCTCAAAACTTGGTGAAATTTCTTGGCAATTGCTGAGCAAGTGTATTTTTGCATGAAAAATCCAAAAATGCTGAGTTTTCATGAAAAGGAGTTTCCCATCTTCAGGGTAGCGCACGGCGCGCTACGCGTTGGGGAAGAAAACCTGTTTTTTGCCCAAAAATTCACAAATGACCAAAAATGCTCAATTTTTTTTGAAATTTGTGCTGGAGGTAAGTCATTTAGTACCATGCTCCTCCAAGGAAGCCTCAGCCAAAATATGGAGGGGATCGGGCCCTTTTCTTCGTTTTAGTGCTTTGCTCAACCGTCCTTTGAGCACCTTCATTTTTGCCTTACATACGTGCATACGAGCCCAATAATGGTTTTTCATGTTCCGGAGCATGTCCTTATCTTTGTTAGCCTTGGCCAGAAACCTCTCCAAATGAGTATTGACCCGGAGAAGCATAGCCTCTCGCTCAATGGGTACCAAATCACCGGGTCTCTTACGAGCCAAGTTGCGGTCTTCATGGATCCTCTGCAACTCATCAAGAGTGTGTTCATCTTCTAGTTGCTTGTTGCGCTGCTCTAATTAGGTGATTGTCCAATTTTCCATTTCCAACCTTTGCTGCAACGAGTCATTTTCAGCTCTTAACTGCTGAATGATCTCCTCTGACTCAAGGCTAGGAGAAATGATATCAAGATCAACAACCTCTATGCCTGGAACACCTGATGGCCCCTCATCAATCTTGGTCTGATTGCCTCTCTCTGGTACCTGTACTGCTGTCGGAGACGAGGCCCCTTCCACCTGGTGTGGAGATAACACTCGTGGTGTTGATGAAGAAGGCGAGACCCCTTCAACCTGATGTGGAGAAAATACTCGCCGAGCTGATGCAAATAAGGCCCTGTGGCCTCTCTGATATGTGACCAATGGAGAGGAGCTGGCATGTCTGGGCTCAGGGATGTCATACTGCTATGAAGGTCCTCCCTCCTCATGAACAACCTCAGGGGGTGGTGGCGCTGTGAATAAATCTCGAGAGATGAAATCCTCCCATGGAATACCCTGCTGGGCCAACTGATGCATGACCACAATCTTGATCAAAGCATAATGGTAGATGCTCCTGTGTTGCTGTGCTGGGCTCTTTCTCTGCACCAAGGGCACCATCCTCTCAATATTCCGGCACATGAAGAAAGGAATGTTCATCATCCGTACCCGTGTGAAATGCATCAACAAGCAGATATGGTACGAATACAAACGTGAAAATCTGCCTTCACAGGTGAAATAGCGAATGATGAGCCTCATCAAGGGTGCATACTCATCCCTCAAGAATCTGAAAGGAAACACACCAGTCAGGTGCCTCATATATACAGGTTTAATGTAAGGCTCAAACTGGAATCTGTCCAACAGCTTGCGCTTATTCCACTCTTCTCCAACATTGGGTATCCCGGTTGCTTGAGCAACAACCTCAGGTGACAATGTAAAATCCACCCCTGCAAGATTCACATGCCCGTTGTGCAAATGCAAAACAAACAAGCGGACCAATTCCCTGTGGTGCTGAATTTGGGAAATTCTCTTGCAATATTCATAGCATGATAAATGACGAAAACATGTGACTGCAAGTGGACAAGCTTTCAAATAGGCCAAAGAGGTGGGCTCCTCTCTCACATGCTGACCACCTTTACCACCCCTGTGAGGCCTCCTTGGCACCTCAACCTCCGATGTTGACTCACGGTCATCACTTTGCTCATAGTCTGTTTCGGTTTCTGACATGGTTTCAAGAACAAAATGGCTGAAATGTACTGCTACTTCTGCTCAAATGACCTGTTGTTTTGACTGTTTGAATGCCGATCCAAGGGGACAAAAACACAAGGGAGATGTTAGGGAGGGGGACTTTTGAGGGGATTTAGGGAAAATATATATAAAAGGGAATTTAGGGAAGGAATTATGACACATACATCATCACACAATCATAATTTGTAGGGGTTTGATAGGAGGTAGGATTTAGGGAGATTTTGTTGAAATTTAGGGATAGGTAGGGTTATAGGGCTTTTGATATTTTTGTTAGGGAAATTGTGTGAAAGTGACAAGGGAAGTGATAATGGGAATGTGGGGAAATGAGGGATTGGAAAAGAATAACCTTGGGCAGCAAACTCAAAACCCTAGCTTCACTTGCAATTTGAAATTATTACACATAACATATATGAATTTCATGTTTCACACTTGATGGCATTTGACACACTCTCCATGCTTATTTTTCTTTAGCAAGAAAAAAACATTGATGATTTGAAGGCCTACCTGTAACACTTAGAAGATTTGAGGTCGTTTTGAGCTTGTTGGCAATTTGCTGTAGGTGACAGCCCAATGCGTAGCGCGCGGGTTTTGACGCGTAGCGCAAGCCCAATGCGTAGCGCCCGACCGTTTCTTCCACTGCGGAGAGTGCCCTGACGCGTAGCGCGTGCCCAACGCGTAGCGCACAGGTGCTGATGCGTAGCGCACAGGTGCTGATGCTCGATTTGCCCAGTTTCACACTAAATCGCCACTCACACTTGCTCTTGGAGTCTTGGAGGCAAATGAATTGCAAAATGAGGAGAGAGGGGCTTTATAGGTTTGATTTAAATTAATTTCCCCTCAAACCCACTTTATAATGTTTATGCAATGACACTTTTTAAAACTAATTACTGCTGACTTGTGGTTTGCTTTTTGTCATGAAATTGGTTGAAATGATGCTTTCTCTTGAAAATTTTTGCAGGGATAGCTTCTGAGGAGTCTTGGCAAAGGAGACCAAGGTCGCATGCCGACTTCTGGAGAATTTGAATTTTTTACAAATTTTTACAAAAATGAGAAAATGACCTTGCCTTCAAAAACAGGGTTTTTGAACTCAAGGTAAAAATTAGCTATACAATATGAAATCATCTGAAGTGATGCTTTGATGGACATCCCTCTGGCCTGCTGGGCACTTATTGACCTTAAAAGACAAAATTGGACTAAACCCTAGACCTAGACTTTGACTTTCAAGACAAGACCAATGACCCTGTAAAGAATTTATTCACTGAAACAAACTTAATCCAGAAGTGCCAAGAGGGGAATAAAAGACACAAGCTCCTTCATCAGGGTTATGGCATGCCTAATGGAATGCAATAAGATGACACTGATGAGACACCTACTTATGCAAATGCAAAGAGCTTTGATCGCTGATGGAGGGCTACTAGACCGACTCTAACAAGACCTACAAATAGTAAGAAGGAATCTGAATTCCCTATATAAACTTAAATTCTCACCTCCATAAACTGGGATAGTAGCAAATGACATCTCCATCTGAAGTGATCCTCCAAGTTTAGCTCAACATGATCTAGATAGAAGCATGCCAAATTTGGAAGGAATATCAGTGACAACTATGTCTAAAACTATACTCTTAACATGTATTTGAGCTAAGGTCACAACTAGGTCTTTGATCAATCCTAGGCATGGCACCTTCTTTGAGTCAAAGGTGTAAAAGTCATGATAAGAACGGGTGACTTGCAACTAAAGCTGGTCCATAATTACCTTCGGCATAAGGTTATGAGAAGATCCATAATCCAACATGCATTTATACAATAGAAAATCATGAGATTTTAACATTACATAAAATGGTGGAACAATTTCATCAATCATATCAGAACTAGGGCGAAATACTACCGAGTTTTTTTCATCCTGCAGACTAATAACATCTCCCTCAACATCTACACTAGAGGACTGTATCCATTTAGACACTTGATTTTTATAACCAGGGTTTTTGGAAAGTTCAGCTAAAGGTATAGGAATCTTGACCCTTTCTAATTCCTTTTCAATATTAAAAGTTGTCAAAATAGTCTTGTCAGATGAAGAGGTTTCAGTGGATGACTCTGTAGTTTGAGGTGTTGGAGTTTGTGTTTGAATGGTTTTCATTGTAGGTTCAATTATGGTGGTAGATTTTGGAGGTCTACCAGGACCTGATCTAGGCCTTAGATCATACCTTTTATTCAATTATGCAATTAAAAATTCAGAGAATGCTAAGTATTTTGAAAGTTGAGAATCTCCTGGTTCTTGTTCAAAAGACTAAGGTGAAGGAACTATTTCCATTTGTACTAATGAAGAATCAATATTATTGATATCTTTAGTGATTAAAGGGCATGTATCATGTGACTGTTGATTATCAATCAACAATGGTGGTTGAATGTTTTGGTCAGAACCTGGCCTTTGAAGAATTTTCTTTTTTGTGTAAATCAACAATTTGTATTAAGACAAAAATTACATATAGTACAAAAAGGTCTGCTTGTGTAGACTAAAGATCAACTTCCTTGCCCAATTCTAGCATTTCATAACCTACTAGACTGTCAAAAATCCCCAGGGCTCACCACGCAGGGTGGCACTAAGAGGCTGGGGACATCAAAACCAGTATTCCATCTGAGAATATGTCAAAACAGAGACCTAACAGACTAGAGTTCCTCCGAGACTAGCAAGGAAAACTAAGACAAAGACTGTTAAAAAGAGAGACAGAGTACTGAAACATAACAAGTAAACTCGCTAAGCCGAAACAGTAAAGTACTGATCCAAGACCCATGAAAGCACATAGAGACTCCCAAAGCATCCCATTACAGCCCTAGAACAATATAATCCTTGGTGGAGGAATCATGGCCGGCCAAAGTTGTAGCTCTGTCGGACTGAGGTTGACATTGGGAAGAACGCTTCCCCTAACTGGTCCCCGTGGTCTCCTCTGCCCCTTCCCCCATGGCAGCGGCTTCTTGGCAAATGGAATGCCTCAGAAGGCTAATCAACACTGTCAACTTTTTGGATATGTTACCAAATTGTTGCTCCAGTGAACTGATTTTGAAGTCCAGATCTTCCAAAACCGCCGTGTGATCCGCAGATAAAACAGAAATAGCCTGGTGAGCCTGATGAGCCTGATTGAGATACTCCCCTTGCATACTGATAGCTTTCGCTAACATCATTTTCATTCACCACATCTCCGCCTGAGTGCAGACATATTGAGTTGCTCGCGTTGTTGTCGTGCCAGGATCCTGGACCCACTCCATATCCTTTTCCAGTTCATTATCCTCCAGGTTTTCTTCCTCTTCAGCAACAATTGCCTCCAAATCCTCTATTTTGCGTTTTTCCTTCTGCGAGGTTCTCATTTCATATGCCTCCCAAGCTTGCTGTAGGTTTTTGTTGGCCGAAGCATTTCTGCTGCCTTCTTGCGCCATCCTCCTATGACAAAGAACAGATAGAAGCCACCTTCTGAGAGCACAATTGAGATGATACTGGTAACCTTTGGAGATCAAAGCATTGCTCTTGTAATTAGGTACTGTAATTATAGAAGAGGGAGCCCCTAAGTCGCTTGAGGCACCCCATCTTGTCACCTTATGCTCGCACGTTCCTTCATGATTACTTCTACCCTGAGGATCACGTTTTTGTTGATGGGCCGGATCCTTGTTATTAAATTTGCCCCGCTTAAACCATTCCGGTGAGTGCCATGTGGCTATTATTTTAATTTTATGCTGGCGAAGTTCATACTTTTTGTTCATGGAGCTCCTAAGAACTGCCTCGACCTGCTTGTGCATTGAATGCCTCTTCCACTCGTGTACTCCTTTCACCCGCCGATCCTTCATTCTTACTTCCCTTTGATTGGATGGCGTCATTCTCCACTACCGGCGAAGATCTTCGTACCCCTAGCCTTATCTTTCATTAAAAATGTCTTGCCTCGAAAGCAGTGTGCACCTGCTTCTCAGCTCCGTGCAAGTGATGTCCTGCCAACAGTTGTCCAAGACGACAGTGGGATTATCTATGCCATAGTTTGCCAAGTGATCCGCTACGGTGTTAGCTTTGCATCTAACTGCCTGAAAGAATAAGCCGTTTAGCCAAGAAAGATGTTCGACAATCCTCTCTGTCACCTTGGCCAGTCTCCAGTACTGAGTGACTTTACTCACTTTGTCTCTTGAATACAGTTTCCTCACTGCTGTAATCGCCAGCTAAGAGTCCCCTTCCACCATAGCTACTCCCACCTTTAGTTTCCTGAGAATTCTCAAACCCTGTTCCAATGTTGTGAACTCCATTTCGTTGTTAGTCCCTTCCCCCAGAGCTCGACTATAGATATACTAAATACTACCTTCACTATCTCTGAGAACCCCTCCGATGCTAGTAGGACCCGAATTACCCCTAGAGGCTCCATCGAAATTGAGTTTGAGGAAACCTAAAGGCGGCCGCTTCCAGGTGTTCATATTGGTATTTAACTCCTGCCGACAATTCGAGGAGGAAGAAAAGTTTCATTTGTCAAGGTTAAAAGCTTTCAAAATTTGTAAGTTTGCATTTGAGATGTTTGTGTCTTGTTCTATCCTTCCTTTGACGAGAACCGATTGCTTGACATTTTGGAGAATTGTATCTTTTAAGTGGTTTAAATTTTTAATTTCATTTAGGAAGACTCTTCGATTCCTTTCTTTCCAAATTGACCATGCAATGAACCCTGGTAGGAGTTTCCAAATGGTGTTAACCAGTTGATTATTGGAGAAATTACTCCTCCAGTTCTCGATAGTTTCTTGGATAGAATTCCTGACCCTGTCCATCTTTTGAAGTATGGTTTCCGCCCATTTCCATAAACTGTTTGCCCAGTCACAGTTGTTGAAGAGGTGATTCATGGTTTCCTCTTCCTTTCCACACATGGGGCATCGTGAAGGGCCTGAGAACCCTTTTTTCCGGAGATTCTCCCATGTAAGTGTTTTCCTGTGCATTAGGAGCCAAAGGAAAGTTTTGATTTTTGGCCAGAGCTGGGAATCCCAAACTTTGTTGCACCATTTGACCTTTTCTTCATGCTCTAAGTTTTCTAAGTGAGTTCTGGCTTCTCTGAGCATGAAGTTGCCTCCTTCTAGCTTCCCCCATCGTAATTGGTCACTATCTTCTGTTGTCCTTATCCTTCTCTTGTCTAGTTGTATTCTCAGGTTCCTCATACTGTTGTATTCTTTGATAATGCACTCTATTTCATTGAATATCCAAGTTCTCCACTCCTGGTCCCTTTCATTAGGCTTCCAATATTGATTCACTGTAGTTCTCCCTAGCTCCTGGTTATTTCTTTTGCAATCTGCGAACTCAGGCCTTTCCAACTTGGGGAGTTGTTGCCATGCATCCTCCCAAAAAAGGGTTGTTTTTCCATCACGAATTTCCCAGAAGCTATGCTCCTGGATAATTTGCCTGTTGTTTCTTGCTAGGTTCCAGATAGGTGAGCCTTCTGGGTTTTCTTGCATTCTGATTAGGTTCTGTGAACTATGATTTGGAGCGTACTTTTCCTTCCAATGTTTGGCCCATGGTAATTTAGGTTCCTTCAGCCACTTCCACCATAACTTAGCACCACAGGCTCGGTTAATCGTGGAAGGGTCTTGTAAGTTCAACCCTCCCAGATGTTTAGGTTTTCATAGTTTGTTCCATGCTATCAGTGACCATTTCTTCTTCTCTGAATTACCCGACCAAAGAAACGTCCTTTGGATGACCCTTATCTTTTGCAGAACTCCCTTGGGAGCTGGAATAATGGAGAGCATATATTGAGGAATGGCTTGGAGGACTGCTTTGGTTAAGACCAGTCTTCCTGCAAAATTTAGGGCCTTATGGGTCCAATGATGACATCTTCTCTCCAGGCTAGCCAGGATCTTTTCCCAGTGGATTTTTTGCCAAGGTTTGTCAATCTACGGTGCTCCTAGATATCTCGAGGGGAGGTTGCTTCTTCGGAAGCCTAGAATGCAGGAGAGATTTTTTTGCACAACTAAATGAGTATTGAAAAAGAAGATAGAAGATTTCGATAGATTTAGATCCATACCTGAGGCCTTGCAAAAGAGATTGAGAATCATTTTGTAGCCCAAGGCTTCTTTGACTGTGGGAGTACCATGCAACATCGTATCATCAACAAATTGTTGGTGGGTAGTTGCTGGAATAGAGGGCAGGGGCTGCAGTCCTTTAATAACTCCTTCCTCCTTAGCTTTGTGAATAAGTATACTTAAAACTTCCATCAAGATCATGAAAAGGAAGGGGGATAACAAATCACCCTGTCTAAGACCTCGTGAAGGAGAGAATTGGGAAGAAGGGGCTCCATTCACCTGAATTGAAAATCTAGTGGATTTGACCAAAGCTAGAATCCAAACTATCCATTGTTCAGCAAAGCCAAAGGCTCTCAAAATCGCTTCCAGGTAATGCCAGTTGACCTTGTCATACACATTTGACATATCTAGTTGCATCATCATACCTGCTTTCTTCCGAGTTTGAAGTGTGTGAATCATCTCTTGTGCCAGTAAGACATTGTCCAGAATTTGTCTCCCCTCTACATAGCCAGATTGCTCTTCTGAGATAAGGCCCGGAAGTATGGGTTTCATTCTATTGGCTATTACTTTGGAAATAATCTTGTATACAACATTGCATAGCACTATTGGAAGAAACTTTGAAGGGGTGTTAGCTTCCTCCTCTTTTGGAATCAGGGCAAGGAAGGTGGAGTTGAGGGACTTGAGGATTGAGGCAGATCGTCAGGAATCCTCCACAACTTCCCAAACTTCTGTTTTGACTATTTCCCAACAAGCTTTGTAGAAGTTAATGGTAAAACCATCAGGCCCAGGTGCTTTATCATTAGGCATTTCTTTCATGGCCTCTTCCACCTCTTCCATGGAAATTTCACGAGTCAGAGCTAAGTTCTGCTTTGTCATGATTAGCTTGGGTATTAAGGAGATAAGTTCATCAATGGCCTCTATTCTGTCAACTTCAAGTTCTTGAGCTATGCTGCTGAAGTGCGTAGTAAGAAGGTTAGCGATCTCTTGATGTGTCTATAATGTGGCTCCCTGTTCATATTTAAGGCTAAGGATTTTATTAGCTCCTCTGTGGTCAATAGCTGATCTGTGGAAGAATTTTGTATTCTGTTCTCCTTCCTTAAGCCACTAAAATCGAGATTTTTGCTTCCACAGAGTTTCCTCCTGTTGGCAACGAAGTTTCCAGTCCTTCATCATCATCTTTTCCTTGCTCACAGTTTCTGGGTTTATGTTCCCTTGAATCCATCCTTCATGAATCTGCTCTAATTGCTCCTCTAGTTTTTTTTTTCTTTAAATATATTCCCAAAGACTACTCGATTCCAAATTTTGATCTTGTCTTTAATGTATCTCAACTTACCTTGTAACCTGTACATTTTGGTGCCTTTAATGCCCACAGGTTCTTTCCACCATTGTTCAATTTGCTGTATGATATTAGGATGGGTGAGCCAGAATTTTTTGAATCTAAAAGGTTTGTTTCTTGGAGTACCCTGGATAGCAGTAGTCAATGTAATGGGCCAGTGGTCTGACCCTCCACTGGGAGAAATATCTGATTCCAATATAATTCCTTCCAGCAGTATACCTTCTGAAACTAGAAATCTATCTAGACGAGATGCTATTTTCCTTCCACCTCCCCTTTTGTTGTTCCATGTGAAAGCACCACTTCTGGGAAAAACATCCACTAAATTAGCCGTCTTGATGAAGTCTAGGAAAGCTTCAGAGTCTTTGTTGAGTTTCCTTATACCTCCTTTCTTTTCCATGAGAATGGTTATCATGTTGAAGTCACCTCCTATGATTGCCTTTGCTTGGGGGTACCTTAGATTTAGGTTAAACAAAGTTCTCAAAAAAAGAAACTTGTCCTCTAGCTTCTGTGGACCATAGACATTAGTGCACAGATAGGTCTCAGAGTTTCCTACAACTTGAGCTTCTACAGCTATGAAGTATTTGGCCACCTCAGAGGAGAGGATCTTGATTACTTGTGGATTCCACAGAGTGATTAACATCCCTCCCATCCATTGCTAGCAGTCTCCAAATATTCCATATGCTTGCCTAATTTTTTGCTTATATTGAATATCGTGCTGCTTGAAGATTTAGTTTCCTGTATAAACACTACATCTGGTTGTTCCTTTTGGACTTTCTTCTTTAAAAGACGCTATTTTGTTTGGCTATTTAGCCCTCTAGCATTCCAAGAAAGAATTTTCATTTTAAACAAAATTTAGGAGCTTAGAGAAAAAGCCTCTAGGGCTTTCATCTCACCGGAGTTTATGAGCATTTGTCCCAGCTCTTGCAATGCTTCATTGTTGGTTCTGCGTCCTATTTTTTTACGGTGTTTGGAACTTATGGAGGTTTGATGCAGACCCTGTGTTTGGACTCCCAGCCCTTTAGCTATACCCAAGCTTTTGCTTTGTAGTTCCATCTCTGCTCTTTGTCGTGCTATGAGTATATCATTAATTCTCTTTACTTCCTCTTCCGATATGTGTTCCATTCCCTTCTTTTTCTAGTTTTCCACCATGTTTGGTAGATCCACACCCTCTCGCTCTAGTATATCATTGAGTTCCATATCTTCGCTTCCGATTTCACTTATGAGCATATTTGAATCTTCTTCAACCCCCTCTATTGTTTCTTGTACCTGGAGCGCTATGCTCAAAGGGTTCCCCTCCGGTTTTTTTATTTCAGGCCCTGTTGTAGCTTTGATTATTTCAGTGGTTTTTTGTTCTTTGATGTTGTCCTCTGATTCCGTTTCAGTTTCCAAGATTTCAAAAGCATTGCTTATGTTACCTTGTGAGGTGCTTGCCTTGGTTTGGCGTTTCCTATTTGCTCTTTGTTTAGCTTTCGGTCTAGTAAAGATTTCCTTGTTCTTCTTTGCTTTGCCATCCTTGTGATCTCCTGTTACTTTGTTTAGTGGGCATTCTCTGATTAAATGACCATGCTCATGACATTTTCTACATCGGAATGGGATTTTCTCATAATCTATGGCTTGGAAATAATCCTCATCCCCGACACATCCATTTCCACACAGATTCTGACACAGGAGGTGTACCTTTTTTGCAGAGTCGCTTTTGAGGCTTTGATGAAGGTCCCTAGCTTATTACCTATTTGTTCAAGAGCTACATGTCCCCAATAATCAATTGGTACGGAAAAGAGGCGTATCCACACTAGTACCTACTTGAAGGTTTCCTTTTCTGGTACAAAGTTGGGTTTCCATGGCCTTATGTAAAGGCCCGTAGAGGCAAAGAAATAAGGCCCTCCATCGAATATTCTATCGTTATCTTCTGAATTTGAGAAAACAACAGTAAAAAAGCCTTAAGCTCCTAAGTGCAGTCTAACATCACCTTTGGGTTTCCACTGTTGCTTTATCCATTGAAACAATGCCCGTTCTGTTGGCCAGAACCCCATGAATCTGTAGATCACTGCATGTTCACTCATGTGATCTCGGTATGCCTGAATCTCTGGGTCAGATATCACAACCCTTAGGGTTTTTGCAGCTTTGGGTTTACACGGACCCTAGTTCTTCTTTCTGTTAAACGTTGACGCCATTCCCCCTTGTTCCTCTTTATCTTGATTCAAAGCCTCTTCCTTTGCTTCTGCTTGCTCCTTTCCTTGTTTGTTTTCATGAGCAAAATGTGCTTGTGTTGGATTCTCTCTGACTCTCCTTTCTGTTCTTTGATTGTCATCATTTTCTTTCAGTTTTTTATTGTTATTGCCTTCATTGCCTATAGTGACTTTCCTCCCCTTGCTGGTCAAATATTCCTTATTTGACCTTTCGTAACCTGCTATCTGCACCCCATCTCGTGCTGTCGGCTTGTTCATCATTAGTTGCTTGTAAGATGGGGTCCCTATGGACCCCGTGTTTTCCATTTGTCGGGTTAGAGTCTATCCTCTTCTGTGGAGCTCTGCCTCTCTGGCCCTGTTCTTCTCCAGATTTGAAACCTCGATCTGATGAGTCCTTGAGCGTCAAACCCTCATTTCCACCAGGCCTTTGAAGAATTTTCATTTGAGGAGTTCTTCGAAATTGAGTTTGAGATTGAGGTTTGACAGCGGTTTGCTGAACAGTTCTAGGTTGTGTTTCAATTTTGGAAATCTTGTTAGAAAGGTTTTTGAGTAAAGATGTAATATCATCAATTTTCTGATCTTCAAGTTTAGATTTGGAAGAAGACAAATCATCAATCTTGGCTTTTAGTTTTCTTTCTTCTTTCTCTACTTTAGCTTTGAGTTTTCCAAAAGCTGACTTATTTTCTTCTACCTCTATAGAATTTGTCTGCATGTCTTCTAATGTATTAGAAATCCTTTCCCTTAGCATAACTACAAAGTCATCATCAAATGCTTTGGAAAATCTGACCTTTGCAACTGCTACTGGTGGTTTACAATCAACAGGCATTTTATAATAGAATTTTTTAAATCTTTTGATGAATTCAACAACTGGTTCAGCAGGGTTTCTTTTTAATTCCTCTAATTCAGTGAGAAAATAAACATGATATTTCTTTACCCCCCATTTGTTTTTGAAGATATTTATGAGACCATTCCAAGTTCTGATAGAGTCATCTCTAAGCTGCCTAAACCAGATCCTAACATTTCCTTCTAAAGATTGTACAAATAATTTCATATAAACATTTTCCTCTTCTATGTTCATATTATCATCAAAATGTAGGAAGGATGATACATGATCCTCTACTGAGGGATCGGTTTCTCCATTAAATATTGGCAGATGTTTTAGATATCCATTGGGAAAAATTCCCAAGTTTGCAGGGAGAAATAGAGCAGCATACCTAGCTTCCACAATGGGTCGAAAAGCCATAACAATAGGGGGAGTATAGAGTGACTCAATGGATGTTGATGTTGAAGAGGGAGATGATGAAGATGAATATGAAGGAGATGAAGATGATTCAATAGGTGTATTAGTATGTGGAGGAGAGGGAGGAGACCTCTTTAAGGATTTGAAAGGGGTTTTGATAACAAATTTTTGAACTCCTGGTGGGAATTCTTCCTTATTATCAAACAAAGGATTTGAATAGATAGAAAATGTCTCGTCAAGATTAGTAGAGGTTTATGGAATAGAATAAGCAGTTGGAGTAACAAAATCTTGAGGTTTGAATTAAGGTAAATGTAATCCCAATTCTTCTTCAGATGAAGGTGATTTGATAGGAATGGATGGAACTTGACATGATTCAAGTGACTGTATTAAAAAGGTTGATGGAAGATCTACTCCTCTAGAAATAATTTCAGAAACCCTAAGAGGTAGTTCAGTCCAATCAGGATGGTTTGGTATAAATGAAAAGGGATCTACAGATGGAATGTCTTCAGGGTGTAAAGCTGAAGAAGAAGAAGAGGTTCTATGTCTTCTCCTTCATGAGGCTCCCCTAATAAGTCTTTCAAGGTCTGGTAGAGGGTTAACAATCTTAGAAACAGAACATGATCTAGTATGCTTATAAGGATCCAACTTGGACCAGTGGAATCTCGAGGTGAGATATTTTGACCTATAACCTTATCCTTTATTCACCTTAAATAAAAGGGAAAATCATTGCCCCAGGGAAAACTTAGCTTTCAGTTCTTCGCTTCTCGGCAATGGCGCCAGTCTAATATTGTCCTTTGAGATAACCTAAGGTCAATTGGTTATGCCAAAGCATCTATAATGTTTTGTTGATTTTAATGATTTGGATGACCAGTGAACTGTTTAAAAATAGGTGCTTTAAACTTAGAAAGATTCTTAATAAAATAAAAGGTTGTTCTTTACATGCACATGGTTATTTTGATTTTAGCATGATGGATAAGAAGAATGTGTAGATGTATAACTGATTTAATATTCAAACTGAGTATTTAATCATTTATAAGAAGAAATCAAGAAAACAGTGTTTCCTTGATCAATAGAATATAATTAAACTATTACAGAAATCTAGTGCAATTTAATTTCAAAGAGGAATTTACAATAACAGATAGTTCTGCAAATTAATCTCTTATTTAAATGCAAATTCACAGCGGATTCAAAATGAAACATACATTCAATTAAATTTTAAATAGGATAACTATAAAAGATTTAATTATATGAAGAAGACATAATGAAAAACTAAGATGAAAAGAACTCATTGAGAGATAGACCATATGAGGAAAATCTAGAATCTTTTTATTATCTCAAAAATGCTCCATCTTAGTAAAAATCTGTGTGATAACTAGTTCAAGGTTTCAACCCTGAATACTTTGACAGAATGAAGTATTTAAATAAAATTACAAAATATTACAATAAATTCCTGAGTGACACGACATTCTATTACTACTTAGAAATAACAGAAACAAAAGTAATTTGATCAAAAGGAATGAATGTAAACATCTGGCCCTGTTATGAAGGAAAGAAATTGTTGAATGACCACTATTCGAGTGCTGCACTGGTGAAGCTGACATGTCCTTCAATCCTAAAATTCACACAACATTTCCCACCTTTCTTCATTTGGAACAACTATCTTGGTTACCTTACGGTAGATTTCATCTACCTCAGTATACCGAGCAAAAGTAGGTTTTACAGTGAAAATATGTTTTATCTCATGTTGAATAAAACATATGTTGTTAATAGCTTTGTCAAACGCTCTACCTGTCATGGAACCTTTGATGTTGGAGGACTTGGATGTATCCATGGCAATGTCCTGAAGCTTCTTCATATAGTCTTCCCTGGTCATTAATTTATCATTGATTACAAACAGTGAAGGCAGACCCTTTTTGTTCAATGCATCAATCCTTGTGAAAAACCTGTTGACTACTACCTCTAGAGTGTGACACTTCTCTGTCAGCTGTACAACTAAGTTCTTTTTGGTCATAACTTTCTTCACCTCCAGGATGGTTTTTGTTCTGTCATCCACTCCTAGATCATCCATCTCATATCTATTTTTGGAGTTGAGGAACTTTATAATGCTGTTGGCTATAGCAGGCATCTCTCCCAATTGAGCATTTATATTGGCAATGGTCTGATTTGCCTTTTCCATCAACTCCTTCTGCTAAAAAATAATCTAGATACATGGCCAAATTTCATCTATCTCTTCAATGATGTTGTTCCATATCATTTCCTTGACATGACCCAAAGTGTGGACAATAGAAGACTCAACTACTGAATTCTTCCATACTTCTATCTGATTTTGAGCTCTCTGAAGCTCTGCTGCATGAAAAATCTCAGATTTCTGGCAATGATCCTCTAGAAGTTTTACTTGATCTTGTAGCTTCTTGATTTCTTCAGTCTGGAGAGACATTTTGCACTGCATTCGCCAACTGGTCTATAACATCTCCAGTACTTGTTGTAGAAGATATGGTTGTAGGAATTACTGTGATAGGGAGTGCTTCCAAAGGGGCAGTCTTTTTAGCATCTTTTACCTTTTCTTTAATCAACTTCTCCATCTTTGTCTCCATTTGCTTGAGATGTGCAGTCTAATCAATGTTGAGCTTCATGTTGTGTGTGGAGCATGATTGTTCAGAGGTCTTTGTTTCAGCCGGATGTATACCCCAGGAAGTTTTGTACACCCCTCCACGCGAGGGGGACTTGTCCCCCCCGCGGGGGTCCGGGGGGGCCCATCCCCCCCGGCTGGGGGGTCCGGGGGCTCGGGGGCAGCGCCCCCGAAGCCAAAAATAAATGTAAAAATTTCCTTGTAAAAGTATAGTAATTTCTAGTCAATCTGGGCCGTTCATTAGGCGAATGATCTGACGGTAGAACTTATGTTTAGTTTAGGGTTTTTTGCCCTAGAAGGAAACCCCTCTATTTGTATGAGGGTATTGTATTTGAGGCTGTGATATAGATGTGTATTCTGTGAGCGAGAAACAGAGAGGTGAGACTGTGAGAGAAAACAGAGGATATTACAGCAGATTTGCTGTAGGTTGTGTCTCTTCGTTTTGCTGGATAATAGAAAGGAAGGACTGGCTGTTCGGGGTGGACGTAGCCCAAACTTGGTGAACCACGTATATATGTGTCTCTCTTGTTTTCTGCGTTTTCTGTGTTTATATTTCTGCAATATTTTATGTGTTCCATTGCTCCGTAATATATAATTTTCTAACAATTGGTATCAAAGCCGAAGGTCTATTTGGCTAATAAACTCGCAGAAAAGAAGGGTTCCTGGTTCGAGTGGGAGCAATGGCGGAAGATGGTAAGTTTAGGGTCGAGAAATTTAACGGCCAGAACTTCTCGCTGTGGAAGATGCAGATGGAAGATTATCTGTATCAGAAAGATCTATACCTACCACTGGGTGGAAAAACAAAGATGCCGATGGTTATGAAAGATGAAGAATGGAACCTTCTCGATAGAAAGGCACTCGGAACAATACGATTGTGCCTTGCTGCATCAGTCGCCTTCAACATTTCGAAGGAAACCACGACAGAGGGTTTGATGAAGACGTTGTCGAAACTATATGAAAAACCCTCTGCCTCAAACAAGGTATTTCTTATGAAACGGTTATTTAATATGAATATGTCGGAAGGTGGATCTGTTGCAAACCATTTAAATTATTTTAATACAGTTACAAGTCAGTTAAGTTCTGTAGGGGTAAACTTTGATGATGAAGTTAGAGCTCTGTTATTCTTGTGCTCATTATTAGAAAGTTGGAATGGTTTGGTAATGGCCATTAGTAACTCTGTTTCTGGATCTAGTACTTTAAAGTTTGATGATGTTATCGGTGCTATCCTTCGCGAGGAAATCCGACGGAAAAGCTCCGGTGAGACATCAGGAAATGCTCTGAGTGCAGAGTCTAGAGGAAGAAAAATGGAAAGAGGAAAGAGCTCAGGATATCGCAGTAAATCAAGGAAAGGCAGATCCAAGTCCAGATCGGGGATAGTGTGCTGGAAATGTGGAAAGAAAGGACACCTAAAGAAAGACTGTAGATCTCGGAAGGGAAAAGAAGGAGATGCACAACAAGAAAACAATCATGAAGAAAATGTGACACGTGAGGTTTTACAAGATGCTTTGATTCTTTCTTTCGAAAATATTACTGATTCCTGGGTGGTAGATTCAGGGGCTTCATTCCATGCCACACCTGATAAGAAATACTTTCATGACTATGTTCAAGGAGATTTTGGACAAGTTCGTCTCGATGATAATAAACCCTGTAAAATCGTTGGAATGGGTAAGGTTCTTGTAAAACAACAGAATGGAAACCAATGGCTATTAAAGGAGGTAAGGCATGTTCCAGATCTAAAGAAAAATCTGATTTCAACAGGGCAGTTAGGCGGTGAAGGTTGTGTGACAACTTTCACAGATAAAGCTTGGAAGGTCACTAAAGGAGCCCTGGTAATAGCAAAAGGTGAAAAGGTTGGTACATTATATTTATGCAATGGTATTTCTAACTCTGTTAATGCTTTAACTTCTAAAGGAGCAGATGCAGCATTATGGCATCATAGGCTCAGACACATGAGTGAAAAGGGGATGAAGATTCTTCACTCAAGGAATTTGTTGCCGGGTTTGAAGAATGTTGATTTGGACTTCTGTGAGAACTGCATTTATGGAAAACAAAAGAGAGTCAGATTTCTCAGAGTTGGGAAAGAAAAGAAGAATGAAAAATTAGAGCTTGTGCATACAGACGTATGGGGACCTGCTCAGGTATCATCTCTTGGTGGCTCTCGTTATTATGTTACTTTTATTGATGATGCAACTAGAAAAACTTGGATTTATTGTATTAAGAATAAATCTGATGTATTTGATAATTTCAAGAAATGGAAAGCTTTGGTTGAGATTGAGACAAGAAAGAAATTGAAGTGTGTTAGATCAGACAATGGAGGTGAATATTGCAGCAAAGAGTTTGATAGGTACTGTTTAGAGCATGGAATTCACAGAGAGAATACAGTTCCAAGAACACCACAAGAAAATGGTGTGTCAGAAAGGATGAATAGAACAATCATGGAGCGTGCAAGGTGCATGAGATTGCATGTAGGATTGCCTTTACAGTTTTGGGCAGATGCTGTAGATACTGCTGTTTATCTAATAAACAGAGGGCCTTCAAGTTCCTTGGATGGTGGTGTTCCAGAGGAAGCATGGACAGGTAAAAAGGTAAACTACTCCTTTTTAAAGCCTTTTGGTTGTGAGGCCTTTGTCCATATTGATAAAGAAAATAGAACAAAGCTTGAGGCAAAGTCAAAGAAATGTACCTTTATTGGATATGGTGTTAATGATTTTGGTTATCGCTTATATGATTATGAAAATCACAAAATCATTAGGAGCAGAGATGTAATATTCAATGAAAAGGTCTTGTATAAGAATCAGTTGCAGGAAAAGAAGCAAGAAAAAGAAAACAAGGAATACGCAGTTCTTGACGAAATCACTGAAAAAGTAAAGGTGCCTGAAAATAATAATAGTCAACAACCACAACAACAACAACCACCACAACAACAACAGGCATCCCAAACACCTGAAAGTGGTGTTAGAATATCTACCAGGATAAGTAGACCCCTTGAACGATACTCTCCTTCATTATATTATTTATTGTTGACTGATTCTGGTGAACCCGAATGTTATGAAGAAGCAGTGCAGGTAGAAACCAGGAAGAAGTGGGAGCAAGCCATGAAGGAAGAGATGGACTCCTTAGCACATAACCAGACTTGGGACTTAGTCAGGTTGCCTGCAGGTAAAATAGCATTGCAGAATAAATGGGTTTATAGGCTGAAGGAAGAAGATGGAGGAAAACAGAGGTACAAAGCTAGACTTGTGGTAAAGGGGTTTGCACAGAAGAAAGGTATTGATTTTGATGAAATATTTTCTCTTGTTGTTAAAATGACTTCAATCAGAACTATTTTAAGTCTAGTAGCAGCTGAAGATTTGCATCTTGAGCAGTTAGATGTAAAGACAGCCTTTCTCCATGGGGATTTGGAGGAAGAGATATATATGCAGCAGCCACAAGGATATGAGGTGAAAGGGAAGGAGAAACTAGTGTGCAGGTTGAAGAAGAGCCTATATGGCTTAAAACAGGCTCCAAGGCAGTGGTATCTAAAATTTGACAAGTTTATGTCTGAATAAGGTTATACTAGATGTCACTCTGATCATTGTGTTTATCTGAAAAAGCAAAATGATGGCAGCTATATTATATTGTTATTGTATGTGGATGACATGCTTGTTGCAGGATCTAACATGCAGGAAATAAATGTACTCAAAAGAAAATTAGCAAATTCATTTGCAATGAAGGATTTGGGAGCTGCAAAACAAATCCTTAGTATGAGAATCACTAGAGACAGGAAAAATCGCAAATTAACATTGTCTCAGAATGAGTACATACAAAAGGTGTTGAAAAGATTTAATATGCACAATGCAAAACTAGTTAGTACACCTTTTGCTAGCCATTTCAAACTTAGTAAGGAAATGTGCCCAAAGACCCAAGAAGACATGGATTATATGTCTAAAGTTCCATATGCATTAGCGGTTGGAAGCTTAATGTATGCAATGGTCTGCACAAGGCCTGATATTGCACATGCAGTGGGAGTTGTAAGAAGGTACATGAACAATCCAGGAAAGGAACATTGGATGGCAGTGAAATGGATTCTCAGATATTTGAAAGGCACCAAAAATCAAGCATTATGCTTTGGTGGTTCAAACATCTCCCTACAAGGATATGTTGATGCAGATATGGCAGGTGAAAGAGATCAGGAGGAGCACTACAGGATATGTATTTACTGTTGGAGGAACAGCTGTCAGTTGGGTTTCAAAAATCCAAAGTGTTGTTGCACTTTCAACAACAGAAGCAGAGTATGTTGTTGCTATAGAGGCTAGTAAAGAAATGATTTGGTTACAAAGGTTTATGGGTGAGTTGGGTAAGGAGCATGATATGGGCACGTTATACAGTGATAGCCAAAGTTCCATTCATCTTGCAAAGAACTCAGCATTTCATTCCTGGACTAAACAAATACAG
Organism: Pinus tabuliformis; assembly: GCA_031772625.1. NCBI lineage: Eukaryota > Viridiplantae > Streptophyta > Pinopsida > Pinales > Pinaceae > Pinus > Pinus tabuliformis. The sequence continues at coordinate 519,099,698 of CM062810.1, forward strand.
CTCAAGTATCATTTCATACGATCAGTGTTGGAAGATGGAGAGTTGAAGCTGGAAAAGATACACACTAGCTAGAATCCTGCAGATATGCTAACAAAAGTTGTAACCAGGGAGAAACTGAGAACATGCTCAGTTTCAATTGGTCTTCATGGATGACGATGAAGATGAGAAACAACCAGGTCCAAAGAGGAGTCATTTTCCAACAAATGAAGCAGCGGTGGAGTTGCTACAATCATTCTCCAAGTGGGAGATTGTTGTGTGTGGAGCATGATTGTTCAGAGGTCTTTGTTTTAGCCGGATGTATACCCTAGGAAGTTTTGTACACCCCTCCACGCGGGGGGGACTTGTCCTCCCCGCGGGGGTCCGGGGGGGCCCATCCCCCCCGGTTGGGGGGTCTGGGGGCCAGTGGTCCCCCGGCAGGGGCTCGGGGGCAGCGCCCCCGAAGCCAAAAATAAATGTAAAATTGCCTTGTAAAAGTATAGTAATTTCTAGTCAATCTGGGCCGTTCATTAGGCGGATGATCTGACGGTAGAACTTATGTTTAGTTTAGGGTTTTTTGCCCTAGAAGGCAACCCCTCTATTTGTATGAGGGTATTGTATTTGAGGCTGTGATATAGATGTGTATTCTGTGAGCGAGAAACAGAGAGGTGAGACTGTGAGAGAAAACAGAGGATATTACAGCGGATTTGCTGTAGGTTGTGTCTCTTCATTTTGCTGGATAATAGAAAGGAAGGACTGACTGTTCGGCATGGATGTAGCCCAAACTGGGTGAACCACGTATATCTGTGTCTCTCTTGTTTTGTGTGTTTTCTGTGTTTATATTTCTGCAATATTTTATGTGTTCCATTGCTCCGTAATATATAATTTTCTAACACTTCATCATATCTACCTTTTGAGTCTCTGCCTCTTCAATATACTTGGTTAGAGGATCTTTTGTAGCTGGTAGTTTTAAATGCTTCCTCAATGCCGCTATGTCCAAATTATTCTTCTTCACAAGTTCCTCTACAACATTAATGTTTGAAGGATCATAACCCAATTTGATTACTAAGTCCTCCAGGGTTTTAATCCTAGTGTATTTGGCAAGTGTAGAGACCTTCTCCATCTTCAGCTATGATTGGACATTTGCTAAGGTAACCTGTAGTTTTGATAAGGTCATAGTAGTGTTAGTAACAGTTGAAAATATCATTTCCCTAGTCTACTTATGCATCTCCATTTGGTCAATGGGATGTATATCTTTTACATCAAACTCAAAGGCTGTCTTCTTGTAGTCTGATGCTGCCTTGGGCTGGGGCACTTGTGCTTGGAGGAATGCCATTTTCATCTTTCCTTTTTCTGAATCAAAAGCTGACAACAATCTGCTTTGAGCACCAGAAGTCTACTTCCAGAACTGGTTGTAGGTGTTAATTTTCAAGGCTTCATTTCTAACTTTTATCTTCTTGAATATGTCCATTATACTCTTCTACGTTTCCCCTGAAGTAGATATATTTGTCTACATAATTTTTTGCCACTCTTGTGAAGTTGTGGAGGAAGTAGGAGACTGTGTGGACTGATCATCCACTAATGAGGAAACAAGTGGCTCATTAGTGGTGATAATGGTCTGTTGTTCTGAATCTTTGCTGAGGCTTAGTTTGGAACTAAGCTTAGCCTTATTTTTGTACATTATCTTGAATCCATCACTGAAAATGGCAATCCCTAAAGGGGACTCTTCCTCTCTGCTTCTCTTGGCTGTCTTCTCCTACATGGTAGGAGTCTGCACTGTGGAGATGATACCTGTTGTTCTTTTGCCTCTTGTATGTTGAAATATAGCAACAAGAATATTCCAATTTAATTTTTCCTTGAATTATATTGTGAATTAAAATCGAATTTAGTCTTAAAATCTACTTGGAATTAATTAATTAATTAATTTTAAATTAATTAGTTGGAGAAATTCAAGTTATAAGTCTTTCTGAAGTAATGCAAGAGTTATCCCTTAAATTAAGGAGATAAGATTGAGTTAAATAAATATTTGAGTTGTAATTAGTTAACTCAGTTTACTGAGTTAAGTCCAATTAAATTAGTTGCAAAATGTTTGAGGAACTAATAGTGAGTTAACAGCCAGTTGATGCATTAATGCACTCAACTAGTGCTACTCCAGTCAACTGAAGATTCCCTCATCAGAAACTCATGCATGTATATTCTGAGAAAGACCCAGTTGAAATTAATGTCAAGGACAGTGTACTATCAGTTGCATGTGTTTTCTTATAAAGAAAAAGCATGCATGTAGTCAAGGCATCATCCTTGAATATTGTGTAGTTTTGAAGGAGTGTTCCACTTGGTAGGAGGAGATCATCCACTTGGTAATAGGAGAATCATCCCAGAGGAACAACACAAGGAAATAGGAGCTTGGAGGGAAGAGAGAAAGGCTAGAGAGAAGCCAAGATTTCCTGTGAGCATCTGTGAAGATTGTACTGAGAGCTGGCTAGCCGTGAGAGCTAAGGCTTGGTATAATTCCTATGTATTTCCACCTTGTATGATAATCCAAATAGTGGGGTTTTTAGCTGAGGCTTTCCCCAAAGTATTTTCATGTGTATTGTGCATTGATTCTTCTTCTTATGGTTATATTGTTCAGCTCGATCTTTAAGCTTCTGCAAATTGATAGTAGAAGTAGGTTATAGTATTCTGCTTTGATTTATATTGCATTATCAGGTTAACCTACATCAAATTTTCTACATGGTCTCAGAGCTAGATCTGTAGGAAATTTCTACATGGTATTAGAGCTAGATTTGTAGGAAATTTCTAAATGGTATCGGAGCTGTGAACAGTATACTGAGAAGAGAATTCGAATATTGAAGTTCGGGTTGCAGGTGCAAATCGAATTCATATCATACTTCAAGGTTGGCCAATGGCATTCTATGGCTTGAGACTCGAGTATGCCTTGGAAGGTAGCTCAAATTACATAGCATGGAAAGATAGAATGCAGGTTGTATTAGAAGACAATGGCTTGAAGGAATTCATTGATCAAGAAATCCCAAAGCCAACTTCAACTAATGCACAAGACTTGGCTGAGTGGAAGAAGTGTGTGGCGAAGGCGAGACAGATCATCCTTGAGGGAGTTCGAGACCATATCGTCTCGAGTCTCCATGGGAAGGATACTCCATTTTCAATGTGGAAGAAATTGAAGGACCTCTACCAGAACAGTAGCGACCAGAGGAAATTGGCGCTCAAGGATAAGCTATGAAGAATCAAGATGGAGAAGGGAAATACTATTTCCACATATCTGAACAAGCTCACCACCTGTAGAGATGAGCTTGGCAGTGTGGGAATAACTATTGCCGATGATGATACGGTGAGCCTTGCTCTCCTTGGCCTTCCTAAGAGTTGTAATAGCTACGAGAACTCTATGAATGGAAGGGAGAAACTGCCGGAATGGGAACGATTATGGTAAGGTCTTATGCAAGAAGAGATCAAGAGGAGCACATGAGATGGTTCTTCATCCAAGAATGATGATGAATAAAATTTGGACTTAGCAAGTAAGGCAAGAAAAGGGAAGGGGAAGGCTTCCCATTTCAAATCGAATTCTTCTCATGGAGGGAAGAAGGATGACATGTCTAAAGTAATATGCTTTAATTGTCACAAGATGGGACATTATGCGACTAATTGCCCATCGAAGAAGTCCAAGAAGGGATCCTCGGAAGGATCGAAAGGTGAGGCATTAGCCTCTCAGTTCGGAATGGACTTTACCCTCATCGCATGCATGGTGTCTTTGATGATGGGTTTTGTCTGGTATCTTGATAATGGAGCCTCATTCCACATGATCGGTGATAAAAATTTATTTAGTGCCTTATAGGAGAAAGACCTCAATATGCGCATAGAGATGGGTGACGACGGAAGGTATAGTGTTTCAGGAGCGGGCACGGTTGTTTTTTAGAGGGAGCATGGAGCTCCTCTCACCTTAACAGATGTGATGTATGTTCGAGGACTGAAGAAGAACTTGGTATTGGTCGCAATGTTGGAGGACAAAGGCTACGATGTTGTCTTCAGTAAAGGAACGAGGTTCCTAAGGCACATAGACATAGGTCAGACCAAGAGGATAGGGATTCGGGTGAAGAATCTCTATAAACTAGAGGTAGATGATTATGCAGCATTGAGTAAAAAAGAAGAATTTGTACAAAGCCAAGACATTGGCGAGTTGTGGCACAGGCGGTTGGCCCATTTGCATCATAGGGCTTTGAAGATAATGCAACATATATCTATAAGACTTCCCAAAGGTAAACTTGAGCAAGTTGACACATGCAAAGGTTATACCTTGGGAAAGTACACCAATTCTTCCTTTCATGACCGAGATAGTCGAGTAGAGGCTATCTTAGAGCGAGTTCATACTAATGTGTGTGGACCATTCTCGACGACATCCACAATGAAGCAAAGGTATTATGTGATTTTCATTGATGATTATTCTTGTAAATGCTAGATTTATTTCATGCAGAAGAATGACCAAACTTTCACAAGTTTTGTAAGTTCAAAGCTTTGGTCAAGAAAGAGTCAGGGAAGAAGATCAAGGCCTTGAGAAGCGACAATGGTGGAGAATATGTCTCTCAAGAGTTTAAGGGCTTTTGTGCAGTGGAAGGAATTAAACAATAGTTGACGGCACCTCATAACCCACAGCAGAGTGTGGTGGCCGAGAGGAAGAAGAGAACTATTGTAGGGGCAACACGGGCAATGCTACATGACCAAGGCATACCACTTCACTTGTGGGCTGAGGCATGCAACATAGCGATCTATTTGCAGAATAGAAGCCTTCATCGCATACTTGGGATGAAGACACCAGAAGAAGCTTTCTTTGGTAAGAGACCAGATGTGGGTCACTTCAGGATCTTTGGCTCATCGGTATATTTCCATGTGACAAAGGATGCACAGAAGAAGCTTGAGCTGACATCAGAGTTTGGGATATATGTGGGGTGCACTGATACACCTCACAACTATCAGGTGTACTTTCCTACCAGTCGGAGGATAGTGGTTCGCAGAGATCTCAAGTTTGATGAGCAGAAGGCCATGTGAGTTTCCCTTCAGAGGGAGATCCAACTACAAGCTATGGAGGAACTATTGGTTCCTAAGGAGGAGAAGCCTCAGATTAATGTGGAGTAGCCGCATGTAGAGGTTCTAGGAGTGGAGACATCCACTCAAGAAAAGTCTTCCAGAGATGGACGAAAGCACACAAGAGAAGCTAACAGATTGTTGAAGGATGCGATAGAGAATGTGGGAGCACCATCTTCTCAGCACAGACAGAGGAGGTCACCTAAGAGGTACACTGGATACATGGCCCTTGCTGGGGAATGTGTTGAGACCGAGCCATCTTCCTTTGAGGAAGCAGTGCAACAGCTGATTTGGGTTGATGCTATGGTGGAGGAGTATGACTCCATAGTTCATAACAATGTTTGGGATGTGGTTCTGAGACCAGAGAACAAGCCAGTTGTGAGTTCCCGTTGGGTTTACAAGGTAAAGCAAGCTATTGATGGTAGTGTGGAGAATTATAAGGCAAGATTTGTTGCTCATGTCTTTTCACAAGTCGAGAGGATCATGTTGCTGCAGTATATTTCAACAAAGGAGCAAGATGCTGACATTTTGACAAAGGCATTGTCAAAGTGTAAATTCGAGTTCCATAGAGACAGGATCGGGGTGGCAGATAATTCCTTTCTTGTTGAGAGGGAGTGTTGAAATATGGCAACAAGAATATTCCAATTTAATTTGTCCTTGAATTAAATTGTGAATTAAAATTGAATTTAGTCTTAATAGCTACTTGGAAATAATTAATTAATTTATTTTAAATTAATTAGTTGGAGAAATTCAAGTTAGAAGTCTTTCTAAAGTCATGCAAGAGTTATCCCTTAAATTAAGGAGACAAGATAAAGTTATATTTGAGTTGTAATTAGTTAACTCAGTTTACTGAGTTAAGTCTAGTTAAATTAGTACCAAACTGTTTGAGGAACCAATAGTGAATTAACAGTCAGTTGATGTAACTAGTGCTACTCCAGTTAACTAAAGATTCCCTCATCAGAAACTCATGCATGTCTATTCTGAGAAAGACCCAGTTGAGATTAATGTCAAGGACAGTGTACTATCATTTGCATGTGTTTTCTTATAAAGAAAACTCATGCATGTAGTCAAGGCATCATCCTTGAAGATTGCACAGTTTTGAAGGAGTGTTCCACTTGGTAGGAGGAGATCATCCAGTTGGTAACAGGAGAATCATCCCAGAGGAAGAACACAAGGAAATAGGAGCTTGGAGGGCAGAGAGGAATGCTGGAGAGAAGCCAAGATTTCCTGTGAGCATCTTTGAGGATTGTACTGAGAGCTGGCTAGCTGTGAGAGATAAGGCTTTGTATAATTCCTATGTATTTCCACCTTGTATGATAATGCAGATAATGGATTTTTTAGCTTAGGCTTTCCCCAAAGTATTTTCATGTGTATTGTGCATTGATTCTTCTTCTTATGGTTATATTGTTTAGCTTGATCTTTAAGCTTCCACAAATTTATAGTAGAAGTAGGTTATAGTATTCTTCTTTGATTTATATTGCATTATCAGTTTAACCTACATCAGATTTTCTACATGGTCTCAGAGCTGGATTTGTAGGAAATTTCTACATTGTAGGGTATTCTCAACCCATTCTAACTGATTTTTGTAATTATCTATCTCTGGCCTGGATGTGTGAAAGAAAGGAGTAGACTTGGTTTCTACTCTTAACTTAGAAATGATCCCTAAAGGATCATAAGTCCAAGTAAAGCTTAGGCTGAACTACATTTCCTTGAAGAGCTTATCTGCTTCTTCCCCTACTACCCTGCTGTTGCAAATGAAAGGGCCAATCTGTGTTTTGAATTTAAACTGAGACTTTTTCTTGGCAACAACAAAATGGATTTCATCCATATTGATCATCTGCCTTATGTACTCCAGAGTAAAAATCCTCATTGGGAGGAATTTTGGCAGCTTGTAAGGTGGGATCTAACATCCAAATATTCTTATTTTTTTATAGTTCTCGTAGAGGTAGCAATCCCATGTCTGAACTCGATCTGACAGCTATAACACCCTTTTAATTTACTCACTTATCCTTGGTTCTATCCTCCTTCTTAGGAGACCGAATGCTAGATGAACAAACATCTCTGTAAACTGTTTATAAGTATACTCCTTCTGTTCCTGCATGATCAGAGTAGTCCAAAAGATGACTGACAGTTGGTTGCCTTTTTCATCTAGATTTTGCAAAGCAAGGTTGATGTTGTCCCCCTGAAAGTATAAGAACATGTAGACTAACACAGAGGCATACTTGAATACCTCCTTAGTGGGAAATTTGATAAGCTGTTGATGAATTGAATTTGCAAGAAATTGGCTGAAATTAAACACAATGGAGGGTTTAGAATTAGCAGAGAAGATGGACAAAAATCCTATAATGGCCTCATCTACCCATTGATCAGAGTAGTAGCCAAGGAGGTAGGAAACAACTGTAATAATCTTCTTGGCTCTCTCAGGGAAAATGGAGGAGGGATAAGGAGGATTTTTCTTTGGTAATGAAGCATCTTGTGTCTAGTTTCTGCTCTCTTGGCAAAGTCTAGTTTCTGGTATAGTTCTACCAGTGCTTCATAGGAAAATGGGATAGCATTCTCTACTGAGGGGGATTACATCATCTTATCAATGGCCTGAGGAGTTATGGTAAACATAATTTCTCCAGTGGGGGTGACTATGGCTCTTTGGCTTGGAAAGTATGATGCATGACATTTTCTAATAAAATCTGGAGTGCTGTGGGTACGAGGGAAAATGTAATGAGGTAAGTTGGATTCCCACAGCTGGATATCATTTGACTTATCTATATACTTGTCTTCGAGCCAACAATACATCTCGAAGAGGTCAAGTTCACAGAGTGTCTCATGGATTTTGTAGTCTCTGTCAGCCATAGGGACATGATGAAGATCTATGGGAGGATAGATCAGAGGATTGACAATTTCCTCTGGTCCTTTATCCTTTGGAGGCATCTTGGCTATGGCTAAGGACAATATTGAATTGGATTGAAGGTGGAAAAAAATAGAGAAAAGTCAGGCTTTGGAGGCAAAAGTATAGGTAACAGGCTGGAAATGATCGAGCAGAGAATGTCGTTGGAAATTGAAAATGTCGGGATTGAATCCAACAAACCTGTAACAAATAAATTAACAGTGATAAAACTTGAACTCAGTAACCTGTTAACCTATGAAAGAAAGGTTTATATAACAGTGTGATTTTTTTCAGTTAAAGGAGGCGTAGGTCTGTTGGATTAATGACTAAACAATTAATTGTTTAACAGGTTAATTCTGGAGGGAATGAATGTGATTTGATGGAGTTAATGGATGGATGAGGTTGTAGAAGGTGAATGATGGGAGCGCAACGGATAGGAAAGCGGTATGAGAAGCAAGGGAATGACCTTTTCGAAGGGGGGGAGAGTGGTTAGTGGTTTCACTTAAGGGGGGTCCAAAATGCTGTGGAGCTGGCACGTAAGGGTGGGTGTTGTTTGATATACCACCCATTTTGGACCCCCCTGACAGTAAAGCTTAGATGGTGAAGGGGCACCGAAATATATGTGGGCTATCGGATGTGGGAAGATGGGCGGAGATGGAGTGTGATATGGCGGGGGATTAATCGTGACATGACAGGATATCCGGTGGGGTTAGCGAGGATTAATATATCACATAATATGGATTATTATAATATATGAGTGGTGTAATGACTTAAACATAAGTGGGTGAAGGAAATTATGAGTGGAGGGGATAATGATTTGGGATTTTATACTTAGGGATAGGATTAATATCAAATAATTGATATATAAACCTTAGAGTAAAGCCTTTACTCCTCTGCCTTTTGTTCTGCACATGAAAAAAATATTTGATGTTTGTTTGTGGTACATTTATACTAGCAACCTATGCATTTATAAAAACATGAAACAAAGCCTTTATTTTCTTTTTGCTTCCCTAACATTTAATTTTTCTTTTGCCTTCTTTATTTAGGGTAGCTACTGTAGAAATTTTGAATAATTTAACACATATTCAACAGAGATTATCCTGATCATGTACTATTGCGGAATACATACACAATACATAAGCTCCTCTATGTTGATCATCAATATAGCAGCATCAATAACAATAAAACATCAAGAGCATTCACACATTAACACAGTATGTAACCCGGGGAAAGCATCTCGCTAAAAACCCCACACTATCTGTATATTAATGATTGAGACCATGTAACATTACAAAGTACAATGCTTATCACAAGCAATCCAGTACCAGCTCCACCTGTTACACACAATACAGCTAAGATCTGATCTCCAAATCTATTCCACTGCTTGCCTGCCTCCACTGCTCAATACCTGCTCAAGAATGAATGAGAATGGTCTACCAAACTCGTATTTCACCTCCAAAGAATCACTCACAATGTGTAAGACGTGAGCAGAAGCTACAAACTGGGCAAATACATGAGCAAACTCATTGGCATACTCAATCCCTTGATTGTGCAATATCTGATGCACAACTATAGTCGCAACTGATAGCAATCTGATTCTCTAACACCTGTCCCTGCTGAACTAAACATGCACTGACATGCAACTGAATTAACTGATGTATTCTATAGTTGTATTATGAGTTAATAATTAGTTTAACAACTCATCATTAGTCTATTTGCAGTTAGACTAACTACAACTAGTTTAACCAAGTCAAACTGAACACAACTCCATCAACTCCACAATCAACTCCACCAAACTCAATTGATTGAGTTCTAACTGAAGTCATGCATGAAACAACTCAACTGAATCATAAGAAAAGCATACTTCCTTCTGGCAGTTGCATGGGCCACATCTGTAGCTCAAACTGAAGTGCTCCAAGAGAATAAGATCAAGTTTATAGTCCAAATATTATTATGAGACAATAATATTTGACTTTTCTATTTTTGACAGCCAGTCTAAAAATAGACTTTGATCACCCACACTGTGGTCACCCACACTTTGGTCACCCACATTGTGATCACTCACATTGTGATCACTCACACTGTGGTCACCCACACTGTGATCATCCACACTGTGATAAAAAATAGAACTTGCGCCATAATTTGCCTGCGGGCCCAGTTAGTGAAGGCGACTCTTTTCACTAAGCTCCATCATCTTGTTGCAATCTCAACAGGTGCCACCTAACATTTTATTGATATGGATGCCTATAGAACATAAAATTTTTCTAACATTTTAACTTTTCTTTCTTTTGCATCCATATCCTAACTTAACATTTTAAAATTATTTTTTGACTAATATGCTAACTTATCAAAACCAAATAATGTTACAACAGAGGGCATGCAGACTATGAATGGAAAGTAAGTCCAATCCAAAAATAAAAGGCCATTCCAAGAGTCATTCTCCCTCCAAATCTCCTACAACTTCCATATCCCCTCCACAATCTCCTACTTTTAGATCAAGAGTTGTACAATCACCTCCCAAGTCTCCTAGAATACTTCCTGAGATAACCCCTGTATATTATACTATGAAATCACCATAAATTACAACTTTGATAAAGAAATTGGAAGACGTTTCCATTTCAACAGAAAAGTCTGAATCATCCGATGTTTCTGAAGGAAATATAACTTCTATTTTTGACAGCACTGGTGTTTTAACACAGTCCCGAAGTGAAAAACTTGGCAACTCACCATTGAATTTCCAATTCAATCCCGTTGAACGAAAAATGCTACATTAGATTCCCAAACATCTTCCATTAAGATTCCCTCATTCTCTCATTCACCAACATCTCCATTTCTTCTTTTTTCATTTCCTTTCTCTCTATCGATCACTTCATATATTTCCATTTCCTCTACACAAATGACTAGTGGTGCCTCAAGCAGTACTATCACAACTACCAGTTCTTCTTTCATAAAATCCACCTCTCCAACTGTTACAATGGTAGCTAGACCATGGTCCAATCTGGGAGCTGTTCAAATGCCAGCACCACTTCATCCTCTACCAAAACATCCTGAAAGATGGCTTCCCAAATTCAATCCCGATGATGGGTTACTTGTTGAAGAGCACCTTCATAATTATATGTTAGCCATCAATCTTAATGAGGTAGATGAAGAAGACATTGTTGATAGATTATTCCCGTAAACTCTTACAGGATTAGCAAGGCCTTGGTACTTTTCATTACCAGCGAATTCTATTACTAGCTGAGATATTTTTGAAGTACTATTTTTGACTAAATTTGGTGATGATCGCTCAATTGCATCTCTTATCAATGACCTTTCAAATTTAAAAATGAATTCAGGGGAAAAGATAAAATATTTCAATTCCAGATTTAAAAAATTGTTAAATAAAATCGCAGCTACTTCTAGACCTGGTGTCGATGTACAAATTGAATGGTATATTTCATCTCTTCCTTCTAGCATAATTTTTTTTGTAGATAGAGATAATAAAAATACCTTAGTAGATAACATGAAAGAAGTTGTGTCTGTAGAGATGGGGATAAATGCACTAGAAAAGAAAAAACATCAAGAAGACAAAAAATTTAAAAAAGTTACATTTAAGGATGAAGCTAAAAAGAAAGCACCTAAAGATCCCTTTGATCTTCAAGGCTTACAACAAGTCCTTAAAACTTTATCTAACATGATGGTAGAGATTAAAAAACAAGTAGCTGAATATTCTTCCAAAAAACCTTTTAGAACATTCAGAAGAAATCAACCACCTAATACACAACCTCCAAACACGATCTCCAGTGCAAAAACTGATGATGAAGATGAGGAAGAAGCAACATTTTCTGTTGATGAATCCCAAGATGAAGAAATAGTTGAGTTAGATGGAATGTGGGGTTTTATTCTTCCTATTTCTGATAGTGAAAATAAATATGAAGCATTACCTATTAGCACAAGAAGTAAAATTCTAGTTGATCCTACGCAACCAATTCAAAAATAGAAACCTTCAACTTCCACTGCTAAAGATAAAGCTGTTGTTAAAAAATCCACTTCCACTTCCCCAAAAGTAATTCCGTCTTCATCCAATTCTCCATCTTCATCCAGAACCTTAGTAGTTTCAGATACTATTGAGTACAATATAGTTGAGGATATGAAGAAAATAAAAGCAAACATTTCCCTTCATGAACTCACTAAACTCAAACAACAACATAAATTTCTACTGAAAGAATTAAATGCAGTACTTGCTTCTCCTCTTCCTGCTGTTGTAGTATCCAAAGCTTCTAACAGATTGGGTAAACCTATTCTGATAGGTGACAAATATAACTCACATACCCCTCCTTTTCTTTTGACTTTTGAAATATTTAATAAAAATGTACATAACTCCTTAGTCGATTCAGGGGCTTCTTCGAATATCATGTCGTATTTAGTTTGTCTAAAATTAAACATGTCACCCCAGAAAAATCCAGTGCACATTGTGCAACTTGATAGGAAAAAAGTCAAAGTCATAGGAGAAATGAATTCAATTCTTATTAGATTAACTTTGAATCCTGAATTTTGTCAAATAATTGATATAGTTGTTGTTGATATCCCAGATTTCTACGATTTAATTCTTAGTAGAGATTGGTTAGAAAAAATACACAATTATTTTTCCATTGATTGGTCTCACTTATGGCTTCCATTTAATAGAAAGGAAAATCAAATTATAGTCAACTGAGAAAAACACATGAAACATTCAGTAACATATTTCGAAGGTGAAAATGAGGCAGTAGCATTTAATAACAACATTATTAGAAACTACTCTACTGAATCATTTTTTGAAAATTTTAAAGCAAAAACTTCACCATTTTTGAGTAATTTTGTAACTTCTCAAATTGAATTTTTTTCACAGATAGATTTTTCCAGATGTGTAAATATGTTAGAAAACCATTAGTTAATTCTTTATTTTGGACATTGTATTTTGATGGGTCGAAATCAAGTGATGGTGCAAGAGCAGGTTGCATATTGATCAATCATGAAGGTGTGAATACAATGATGACTTGCATATTGGAATATGAATACACAAATAATATTACGGAATAAGAAGCATTGGTCCAAAGTATGTATAAAGCAATTAGCCTTGATGTTAAATACCTTCAAGTGTTTGGAGATTCAGAAATTATAGTTAAACAAGTAAGAAACATGATGCATTGTATCTCTACATACTTGAAGCATTATCAGTCTTTGGTTCAGTCTCTCACTTCACATTTTTTAGCGTTTAACATTTATGCTATTCCTAGGATTCATAATGCCAACGTTGACCTTCTTTCTGACGTTGCATCAAAACTAATCCCATCCAAAGAATACAGTCCTGATAGATTTTCTGTAGATTTAATCTTTAGACCATCCATTCTTGATAATATCAACAATTGGTGGGTATTTAATGATGATGAAGACATTTTAAGCTTCTTAACTTCTGAAATATGATGACCAAATAATTGATGAAGATGAACATAACAATCAATTAAAACAGAAAATCAAAGATAATCCTATACCCAAATCTGTAATAAAACTTGAATATCTCTATGATTTAAAAGACAAATTTAAAAGAGTTACTAATTCAAAACTACAGAGTTCAACTTTGAGATTTGAATTAATAAACCTTGGGACAAATCTTAAACCTAACAACATCAATTTAGGACTTGGTCTCTCGTCTGAAGAAATATTATCCTTCATTCATTTGTTAAAAAATATAAGGATATCTTTTCTTGGAGTTACGAACATCTCAAAACATTTGACACTTGCATCATTCAACATACAATTTCGATGACATCTAATGATAAACTTGTCCAACAAAAATTAAGGAAAATTCATCTGAACTTAGAAAATCAAATCAAAATGGAATTAAATAATCTCCTTAAGGCTAAAATTATTATTCTTGTTTGGCATTCAAGATGGGTTTCCAATATGGTTCCTTTTAGGAAGAAAAACGGTGATATCTACATTTGTATAGATTTCAGGAATCTAGAAGGAATAATTCAATTCTGATAATTAATTTGTCTCAAAACAATGACATAGGATGTTCAGAAGCAAAGGTATATAAGATGAAATGATCGGAGAAATTCGGAGTATTTAAAGAAGGAGCATCGATAATTTCCTGTTTGATTAAATCGAATGCTTTCTTTTCATGATGACCCCATTTAAAGACTGTGTTTTTCTTAATCATTTGTTGTAACGGAAAAATAATTTGTGAGAAATCTATACAAATGTAGATATCACCGTTTTTCTTCCTAAAAGGAACCATGTTGGAAACCCATCTTGTTTCCTACCTCCTTGGCTACTACTATTTTCAGTTCAAATTTTCAGGGTGTTGAATTGAATTATTTAGAAGTAGAAAAACAAGCATTTGTTGTATATAAATCTGTAAATAATTTTAGACTTTTTCTTTTAAAAACACACACAAAAGTAATAATCCCATTCCCAGCAGTGAGGCAATTACTAATGCAGAAAGAATTAGGAGAAAAGAGAGAAAATTGGGTAACAAATCTGCAGGAGTACGATATTGAAATAAAACCAACCAAAATTGTCAGAGGGCAAGGTTTCTGCAAACTGCTTACAGGAGAATCCAACATACCAGCTGAAGGAGACACAGGTAACAATGAACACATTTTTGAGGTAAGTGTAATTGATGTTGATTCCAAATACACTGATTTAATTTTTTATTTGAAAAATGGATATGCTCCTACTGAACTCAATTATAAAAGAAAAATAGATTTACGATTAAAAGCAAGTCATTATGAGATTGTTGATAACATGTTATTTAGGAGAAACTATGATTCCATATTGTTAAGATGCCTTGAAAAATCTGAAGCACAAACAATTTTGCAGGAACTTCACGATGGACTAACAGGTGGACACTTTGGAGGAAATACCACTGCACACAAAATCTTACATCTTGGATACTACTGGCCCACTCTTTTCAAATATACCCATGCCTACGTAAGAAAATTAAAAACATGCCAAACTGCTTCTGGAAGACAAAGGAAACCAACCTTGCCTTTGCAGCCAATCAACATCGAACAACCTTTCGAACAATGGGGACTGGATATCATAGGTGAGATCGTTCCTCATTCTTATAAACAACATATATATATATTCTAACTTCTACAGATTACTTCACTAAGTGGGTGGAAGCAATTCCGCTAAAGGTAGTCAATTCTAAATCTATTATTGAATTTGTTGATCAATTTATCATTACAAGATTTGGTTTTCCTTCTGCACTTATATCTGATAACGCATCTTATTTTTTGGGTACCTGTATGATTGAATTTGCAATTAGGAGAGGTTTTTAACTCAAATATTCTTCTAATTACTATCCCTAGGGAAACGGTTTGGCAGAATCCACTAATAAAAATCTCCTTAGAATAATCAAAGGAATTATAGATCAAAATCAAAGAAACTGGAACAAAGATTTAATATTTGCTCTATGGGCTAATATGATGACTCAGAAGGCCTCTATAGGCACTTCTCCATTTAACCTAGTCTATGGGAAGGAAGCGGTCATTCCATCACATTTATCTCTTACTTCATTAGCCTTAGTTCAATTTATTGAAGAAACACCTTCTTCTTCCTTGCAATTAAGAAATCCACAAATCCTAAAACTAGAAGAAGAAAGGGAAAAGGCCAAACTCACACACACAGCAAACATCAATAGATGGTGAAAGCTTCTTTTGATGCAAGTTCAATCACACAAAGATCCTTCCAAGTTGGAAATCTAGTTCTCAAGTGGGACAAAGCACACGAAGAAAAAGGGAAACATACAAAATTTAAAAAATTATGGCTTGGTCCATTTCAGATTGTTGAACAGATAAGCCCATCTACATTTATACTTCAAAATTTATCAGGGAAGAGAGATTCTCTTCCTGTAAATGGGCTCATCTTAAATAAATTCTTTTCTTACGAATTAAAAAAAAAATAGAATAAAGAATAAAATCTATAAAAAATTCACTTCCATTGTACATCCCGCTATAATTTATTTTCCTTTTACATATTTTGTTGATAAAATGTTAAATAATACTCTATTGGCTTTTCAAACATCTCTTGAATTTATTTTATTTTTTCATTTTGAAGGTAAGAATTTTTAAGAAGTGGTTACCAAAATTGAAAATTAGATAAAAATTATATAACTCTAAAAATCTTTTCCATTAAGTTGTAAAATCTTTAAAAAACCTCAAAAATTATATCCTTTCATTCACAAAAGGTTTTTAAAAGAAATTGCAATTTAATGAGTTTTATAGTCAGAGTAATTTTATTTATCTAAATGTTTCGAAAAGTAGTTTCCACTTCTTAGATTATTTTTACTGAATTTTTGGAAAATTTCATTTATTAGAGATAACTGGTTCTTCCAGTGAATCGCCAATTGTTGTACTATTCAACAACCCCCATTTTAATATATTATAAATTTCCTATGAAATTTATTATATTAAAATAGGGACCCTTTAGTTTTAGAAAATCAACATAAAAAAATTGTTAATAAGGAACTATAACCAAAGTTTAATACTTAGGATTTTTAATTAAAACCCAAGTATTAAACCTTGATTATCCAAAAAACCAAATTTTAATAGCCCTTGAGACCAAAACTATACTTAGGCTTAAAAAACCTTAAGTATTAAAAAATATGGGTTATTTAATCAAAAAACAAAAAATAATTGGATTTTTTAGTTCCCAAAGGTTTTATATTTATAAACTTTGAATCATTCAAATCCTGCATCGCAAAGTTTCTAAAGGCTAAGCCTCCCCTGCATCGCAAATAAACAAAGTTTCATAAGGAAAAGACCCCTTCTCCAACTCCATTGTGATTGCAATTAGGCCCGGACCTCACGGGAAAATCAACTTCACTTCATTAAAATTCTGCATCCGTGCAATCGCAAGAACCATTGCCCAAGTCCCGCTACCTATCTTTTTTGTGATATGCAAAAAAGCCCTGGACCCGACGAGATTATCCATTGAAATTCATAAATTCCCCGTGTTTGCGGCTATCGCAAAAGGTTCCAAAAAGCTTAAGTCCATACTCCTGTCATATCTCGATTTTGATATATGATTAAGCCCTAACCTAACGGGATTATAAAATCCATTCCATAAATCCCTGCATCCGAAGTTATCACAAATTCCAAAGAGTCATGCCTCATTTGAATTGAGATTGCGATATCCTTCCTTATGCCGATTGCGATATGATGTCATACTCCACATCATCTGCCACACAATCGCCACGTCATTATTCCACGTGGATTCGCCACGTCATAGTGACGTCACCATGACATCATCTCATCCCGCATATCGCAAATCGCAAGTCTTTCAGCTACCTATTAAAGTTTTCCACTCCTTAACACCGATTGTGATATAACCAAAGCCAACCTTATCTACTAAAATGAACAACCCAGATCTATCCGCTCAGATCAACGACAAATAATGGTTTCGGACACCCCTGCACTCAATTTTAAGTTTTTCATGGGGGGGTCCGAAAAGTGGTTTTCCCATCTAAGCCCTATCTCTACGTGTCACTCCTCCATTGTTCCAGACTCCCCCCTTCATAAACCACTTACCACTTCGAACCCCCTAAAAAGAAAACCACTAAGCCTCTCACTTGTTTTGCGATTTGTGATAACACATCATTCTACCATGTGGATCCTCCACGTCATCCACCAAATCACCATGATGTCATCCCGCACTTCGCAATCACAAGTTTTAAAAAGACATAGTTTATAAGATCACATCCACCTTTCTGAACGCCAGCTGTGTTATGTTTTAAGAAAGCCCATTTTTTTATTTTGTTTAAGAATACTCCAGGATTTAAAACAATTGCTATTATTTTGATTTCTACCCCCGGTCTAAAAGTGATTGTGATTTACATTAAAACAATAAAATCTGACTTGTCTTATCACAGGCATCACTCTGCATTCCTCTCCATGATGGTTGTATTCAAAATTTATTCCAAATCTACATTTTTCCTGATTTCTTGCAAAAGTGATTTGTTTAAAATAAAACTCGCTTATGAGTTTCATTTATTTCCAACTTATCGATTCCTATTTTTCTTGTTCAGGTTCATGACAGAAGAGGACAGTTGTGTTGACAAGCAACAATTCAGTTCAAACAGACAGAAAAACATCCAGATAATCTGATAGAACAAACAAAGCTGATGAAGACATTAAATCAAATTCAGAAATTTCCACCAAAAAATTGTTTTCCTTTAAGAATTATTGAAGGGATCTGTTTAAATGCCCTTAACGCTCTGCACAATAGATTCAATTATTTTCTGCTATTTAAGCTTACTTGTTGTACGAAATAAAGGTCCTGAATTTTATGAAAAAAGGCTTACGAAAGCTCGCACTATTGTATTTTCATCCTTTTCTCAATAGAACAACTGGAACATTGTTTAGGAATTTTCATAAAGAATTTTGAGAAGTTTGATCTGTTTTTGTATGATTAGTTTTTTTGTGCTAATAACAATTACATATCTATAAATATGTGCTTGCTTATTGTTCCTAGTTCTAAGGTTTCATTAGTTGTTTGTGCATACAATCAGTTAAATTTCCTCAAGTTTTAAAAGAAATTCATGAGAAAATAGTTTCAAAAAGAAATAATGAACAACAAACATGTACAGTGCATCAAAACATCAAAGAGACACATTAACACAATGTTTTGATGAAGGAGTTCACCCCTCCCGGGCTACATCTCCTTGGTCCAGCTTCCATGGCTTGGGCCTCTATATTATCTCAATGTGGTAAAAATGATGCATACAAAGATCTATGGCTCCTGATACTTACACCAATGTGTTCAGAATTTCCAAGTTAGCAAAAAATGACTATTAGATCTCTGAAAACTGACTCTGGCTGATCTGGGCTTGACCTCCTTCCCTTTGGCCCTGGGCTTCCCTGAACTTTCCTGTGGAAACATAACCTGTAGAAGTCTTCTATTGCCTCTGCAACCTATACCAATGAGTTTAGAAGGTCGAAATCATCCAAAATAGTCTATTCATTTTCAAAAATTGGTCAAAAATTGAGCAAGATATGCTTCATTCATTTTTTCCCTAGGAAACTCCACTAAATCTGGAGAAGACTCCAGTTAGCACTGCCAAAACTGGTAGTCCCACTAAATTTGGCATGCCTCCAAAACCTCCACCAACTTAATCCCTAATTAAAGCGGGTTTGATTAAATTCTAAATTGGATTAGGGTGCTAAGCGCGCTTAGCGCTTCCCTAGCCCTTAGTTCGAGCATGTGGTCGTATGGAGAGGGGGTTGGCTCCCTCCGCCCCAACCGTCGACATTTCCAGAAAGGATAAATACAAGTCTGCCGCTAACCATTTCAAGTTGCACCTATGGCCCAACAATGGGTAGTGGTAGTTGGGCAGGGGAGGTCATGGGTTCGACCCCGCCTCCACCTGTCCCATACACATGTTTTGCCGCCAACGAATTTGAACTTTACCACCGTTTTGGATTTAAAACTTGTCACTTGTTTCAAAATTTGAATTACTTGCAAATTCGATTTGAATTAAAATTATATCTATATATATATCTATATATATATATATATATATATATATATATATATATATATATATATATATATATATATATATATATATAGATATAACTAAAAGAAATTCATATTCCACCTTGGAGGCCAAGTAGGCCATTTCTCTTTCACACAACCAAACTGGCGAATCCCGAAGTGACACTTGTCACAACCTCATTGGGAAAAAAAACTGAAGAAGATTCCCCTCATGCTGACTATAATTCCATGTCATCGTTTTGTCTTGTTCTGCAATTTGTTTTCGTTGTTTAGGAAAATGAACAATAGGGCTTTTCTCCTTCATCCAGACTCGATTTTCAGTGAAACAAATTGAATTGCGATCGTCTTGATGAGACAGACGCAATGGTACATGTTTTAAGCCAATATGAGAACTTTTAATTTTGAACTAAATGTTGAGCACCTGATCATTCCTCCCCACTAGAAGCCTTTTGGACCCCAAAAGATGACTATTATCTGACAAGTAGATGAGGGTACAACCCCCTCACCTTTCCAAGCTCAATCCAATTAGCTTTTGACGAATTTGTTTCCTTGAGCTCCTCTCTAAGGAAATCAACATTCACTTGCCTTGAGGACCCCGTTCTTCTGTCACGAATGGCATCTTGTTGAAATAGATTCATAAATTTTGTAGGAATTCATTCAAAATGTGAAATCTGAGCATTCTCTCCTTGTTCAACAACTTGGGGATGGTTGGAATCTGGGGGAGGTCCCTCCATGGCTGGATGGTGAAGCCACTTTATTGCTGAATTTGCTCCAAGGAAAATCTCCTTTAAAGGCCTCTTCTAAGGACAAAAGAGGGTGGGGCTCACTTTCAGGCTCATACTCAGCAGTAGAACAAAAGTATGATGGTTGTCCCAAACGTTCCTCCGAAGCCAACTCAATGGAAATTTATTTGGTATTTTCCTTCTCTTCCCAAAATTGACTTTTTTGGCTGGACATTGGTGCATAAAAGTATCCTCACTAGAGATAACCTGAGAAGGCATGAAATGGAAGGACCCTCCAAGTGCCCTATCTGTGTTTCGGATGAAGAAACGGCTAATCATCTGTTGTTAATGTGCCCCTTTGTTCAAGAAGTTTGGAGGGGTGTCCTAATGTTAGGACCTGAAAAAATAGAGCTTCCCGGAAATATTCCAGACCTGCTAAGAAACTGGGCCAAGTTATCCCCGTTCTGTCTCTCCAAAAAAAGCCTTCTCAAGACTGGCTGGATGTGGATTCCCAAATTCACATGCTGGAAACTGTGGCTGGAGAGGAACAATAGAATTTTCAGGGAGGAGAGTTGTAATCCTGTCAGAATTATCACTAAAATCAAAGCTCTGTTGGGTGAGGCCTTAGAAGCCAAACCCGCCATAAGAAATGGTATGATTCTGGACAGCGAGGAAGATCAATGGCTAAAAGAGTTAGTTCCAAACCATCAGGATAGACCCATTCCTCTTGCAAAAGCCTTTTCTCATTGGGAAATTCATCTAGAAGAACAGGAATTCATTTAATGGAGATTAGCTCTGGATGATCACTGCCTTTTCTTTGATGGGGCCTCTAAAGCTAACCCAAGAGCGGCGGGTGGCGGTGGAGTTATCTTGAGTCTTGGAGGCTCAACTGAGCTGTGTTTTGCATGGGGTCTGGGCCATGAAACAAACAACAGAGCGGAGGCTCTTGCTCTGTGGCAGGGTCTAAATCTGGCTATTAAGAGGAATTTCCTATCCATCTCAGTCTTTGGAGACTCTAGACTAATTATCCAGGCTATGAACTCTCAAAATAACCCTTCTCAGATACAATTAGCCTCCACACTCAAAAAATCAGGCTAGTTTTGCCAAAGTTTCACAAAATCTCCTTCTTTCATATTCTGAGGAAGTTAAACTCACAGGCGGACTTGGAAGCCAATCTAGGCTCTCTCCGGAGCAGGAGATCACTGTTAGTAAATGATATTGAATCGAACTATAGCATTCCATAATTCTGGAGAAGACTGGGCCTCTGTTCCTCTGAGAAATCCTCTATTTCATATTACTCTCCAATACCCAGAGGTTCGGGACCGGACCAAAATGAGCTGGCAGCTGTTAGGAGACTCGGACTCATCTACAAGGAAAAAATCAGAACGCAACCCCGTCATTTTCGCTCTCTGCTCTCTGTTGGAATTCATTGCTGCGTCATTCTGCAATCAGTTGGGTAGGTGCTAGGGGGTTCACGAGGGCTACATCAAGGCTAGTTTAGATCGCAAAAAGGCCTCTGCTGCAATTTATGATGAAACGGCAAGCAATGCCAACAATGTTGACATCTCACTTGGCAAGCTTGAGCACAGAGTAAGAATCCACCAGACAAACCAAAAGAAAACAAGCAATGAGCTATTAGAAGACTCGACAATGAAAGTCCGGTGCGATGGGTCTCCTCTCTGCAAGCTAGGAAGTAGAGCTAAGATGCGGCAAGCAAACACAACGGAAAATCAAGATGCCACTATGAAACCAGATCAAGCGCATATTCAAGCCATTATCTGCAAACACAGTGTAATCCCATCAGCATACTTATTAGAAACTAAATGTACTCTCCTCGCCTCCTATAAAAAAGAAATCAAAATCTGTAACAAGGAAACACAGAGTGGCCCTGTTAAAGCCCTCGACAGCTATTTTGCCGAATCTTAAATAAAATCTAGCCGTTATTGTCAAAAGAAAAAATAAACAACTTGAAGTCTCTTTTTGCAAAATTGACACCAGCTTGCACTGTCGACTTGAAACCTGTGATTGACATAATACCTGTACTTATCTTTGCCCTTTTCACGCTGATCTTACACTGTTTGTTGCACCATTTTCAGTCGTTCATAGAAACTCATGTTTTGTCCATGTCACCATCAAAAGCAACATCCTCCTTACCAAGATGACATAACAAAATATAACGCAAAGGGATGACAAATTTCACTACTTGGTTTTCTTGACTCAAGCCCGATTGTACATCTTGAAAGTATGAAATTTTCTGAACATAACTTTCATGTAAAACATAATGACAGCTGAATACAACATTTACATAACCAATAGGCCTAAAAGGAATAACAATAAACTTTCTTCTTATACCTCTTTTGTACCTTCGAACTAAGTGAAATTTTTGACAAGTATCCATCCAATGAAAGTGCATGGATCGCTGCAACTTAATATTTACACCATGGAAACCTTCTGAATGAAATAAGATGGTGAAGTTGCTTGTATAAACCTGAAAATAAAATGAACATTTCAAGTTTAAAAGAGCATAAAAAAGAATTGAACCGATCTTTTGGTTTGAAGAAACACATGCCTCTTTTTGTTTGCCTCCCCTCTGGAAGACTTTTCACACGCATGACAATGCATGCCAAGGAGCTTAAAAACAAGAAATGTTAAAAAAAACTCTCCTCCAACATTGGGCTGCTCCTAAAAAACCTCTTATCAAAATGATGACCTTGGGCGTTAACCAATCAACAATGGCATCTAACTTGGAGAGGCTTGCCTTCAACTTACCTCCTCCAATATCATGGCTCAAATGCATCAAAGAAGTGAAACCCAACTTGTACTTTGATATCTTCAAAACATAAAACAATTTTCCTTCATAGATGACATGTGCATAAGAAAACTTTCTAAACATGTTTATGTCACCCAAATGGGAAATTTATTCAATAAAGGACTCATTTTTTCCATAATTAAAATATATGTATGTAGTAAAAGTGATACAAAGAACATACAACATTAAAATCCATACAAACCATTCTTGTTTGGTGTTATGTATATTCTTGCATTGACCTCTTTTTACAACTTTTCTTTGGTGAAAATTACTCCTTTTGTCCTCTTTCTTGAAATACTTACCATTCCTCTTTAGCACCATAACCATCGGTGCACAAAATGGCGTAAGTGACGATTGAATGAGCCCATTGTTCAATCAAATCTTGCATTGCATTGGTGTCTCTACACTTTGAAATTTTGTTAACCCTTGAATGCTAACATCACAAAGAGAAACCTCTTTTTGCAAAGATATTTCATTTGAAGTTTCTTTCTCCTTGAAGGACAATTCTTTCACAACCTGAAATACTTCATCACTCTGATGAACTAAACTAACTAAATCAGAGTTGAAATTTTCATTACATGCAACAACATTTTCATAAACAATGTCATCATTTGGCTTAAACATGAGAAGTACTAAACTTTTACTTGAATTCACTAGTCTTTTTTCCTACCCTGCATTAACAACTGATATGTTTAACTTTTTGTGATGGGCTCTCACTATATACTCCACACCATCCTTGAACAAGTGATACTTGTTTTCATGGCAGTAAAAGACTACTTTCTGGTCATACAAATATGGTCTACCCAACACCACACCTAAAATATCAAGCGGTACCACATCTAACTCTACTTTGTCAACAAAATTTGTAGTGATTGCAAACTTAAACAAAAAATTTCTTGTAACCTGTAAACTGGTGTCTCTTGTTATCCATCCCAAAGGGTATGGTTTATGGTGAGGTACAATTTCAAGATTCAATATGTTGACTAAGTCTTCAGAGATTAGATTCGCTTATGACCCACTATCGAAGAGTGTGTCAATATTGGTGTGTTTAGATATTACCCTAAAATGAAATAACTCAATTCGTCTCTTTTCATCTGGAGTAGTAGTAGTGTTACAATTTTGTGAACTAGTGATTGCAATATCTTGTTTTCCTTTGATTCCCATGACAGTGATTTTATTTTCATGACCTGATTCAGAACCTAAATCTTCTTGAGTGATAGTAGTGGTTTTCTATTTCCCTTTATTGTTGAACTTATTTGGTCTCATTTCTAGATGCAATTTCCAGCAGTGGGCTTCATCATGCCCCTCTTTGAAATAGTGTTTGCATGTGATTTTCTCCCCTTCTTTCTTCACACTTGCATTTTTCTTCCGTTTCCATTTTCCTCCTTTCTCTTTCTCCTTACTCTTAGGTGGATTTTTATTACTACTCTCTTCATACATGTTATTGCCTCTAGATTCAAGATGCGTGGCTTGCACACATACTTCATCCAAATTAGTTGGATTGAACATAAGAATAGTGTGTTTAAGATAGGAATTTAAACCCCCAATATAGTTCAGTAGTGTGTCTTGGGAATTCAAATTTACTCATATTAACAAATCCCTTTTCCTAAACTCCTGTGTATAATCTTGGACTATTTGGCCTTTAAGCTGCCTAAAAGTCTGCAAACTCATACTGGCTTTTTGCATATAGGCTAAAGGATAAAACTGTCTTTTAATTGCAAAAACAAATTCAACCTAAGTGATGGATATCTTACCATGGATTCTCATTTCCTCTTGAGTCTTTACTTCCCACCAAACTAGTGCAGCTCCTTCTATCCTTATTGAAGCCAATTGGATCTTTATGTCATCTTCTTGAAGCTTTTGAATTCTGCAGTATACCTCCAACTATCGAATCCAATTGTTCAACTTTTCTGCATTCACCACTCCATTGTACATGGGAAGTTCAAATTTTATGTCCAATTTCAATAATGGAGTCTTTCCTTTTGGGGTTTTGGAATGAGTATGAGCAATTCCATTGGTGGTAGTGGAAGATGATGTTGTGTGAGATGATGGAGATGATGAGGAAGATGATGAGGATGGTGGAGATGGAGGTGGCTTTCCACCATTCCCTTTGGAATCCTTCTTCTCATCTTTTTTGTCCTTTGAGCTTCCTTCCCCATGTGGAGGCTTAGAACTCTCTCCAACCATTCTAGTGTTCCTCTCTTCTTAGAGGAATTTAACCATATCACTCAAAATATTGAAAGCTTTCTTGAGTTCTTCCTCTTTTGAATAGGGACCTTTAGGCTCTCTTTCTCCAGACATAATGGCTATGGATTCAGGCTCAGAAATTTGTACTGATTGTACCTCTTCAATCTCAGTTGAAGACAAAACTTGAGGAGTTTTAAGTGCAGCTAAAATTGGAACTTTGGGTGGTGTAGATTGTGGCCTTATGTCTCTCCTTATTCTGGGAATTACCTCAGGAGTTGCAACTAATAGCTTCCCTTCTCCTTTCTGCATCTTTAACTTTGTAAGCATCACAATTTTGCAACCATTACAACCCTAATTGCACAAACTCAAGAAATCAAGCACTTCAACCTTTGCTCTGATACCAAATTGATCTATTTTTGTATGATTAGTTTTGCTGTGCTAATAACAATTATAGATTTATAAATATGTGCTTCCTTATTGCTCATGGTTCTGAGGTTTCATTAGTTGTTTGTGCATATAATTAGTTAAATTTCCTTAAGTTTTAAAAGACATTCATGAAAGAAATAGCTTCAGAAACAAATACTGAACAAAAAACATGTAAAATGTAGAAAACCACCAAAGAGATACATTAGCACAATGTTTTGATGAAGGAGTTCACCCCTCTTGGGCTACATCTCCTTGGTCCAGCTTCCATGGCTTGGGCCTCTGTATTAGTTCAATGTAGTAAAAATGTTGTAGACAAAGCTCTATGGATCATAATACCTGCACCAATGTGTTCAGAATGTCCATATTAGCCAAAAATGACTATTAGATCTCTTAAAACTGACTCTGGTTGATCTCGACATGACCTCCTTCCTTGGTGGCCCTAGGCTTCCCTGAACTTCCCTGTAGAAAAATCACCTGTAGAAGTCTTGTATTACCTCTAAAACCTATACCAATGAGTTTATAAGGTCGAAATCATCCAAAATTGACTATTCATTTTCAAAACTTGGTCGAAAATTGAGCAAGATATGCTTCATTCAATTTTTCCCTAGGAAACCCCGCTAAATCTGGAGAAGACTCTAGTTAGCACTGCAAAAACTGGCAGTCCCACCAAATTTGGTGTGCCTCCAAAACCTCCTCCAAATTAATCCATAATTAAATTGGGTTTAATTAAATTCTAAATGGGATTAGGGCGCTAAGCGCGCTTAGCATTGGTCCTAATCATCGGTTCTGGCGCGTGGTCGCATGGGGAGGGGGTTGGCTCCCTCCGCCCCCACCGTCAGCGTTTCTGGGAAGGATAAATAAAAGTTTGCTGCTAACCATTTCAAGTTCTGCCTGTGGCCCAATGGTGGGTGGTGGTAGTTGGGCGGGGTAGGTCACGAGTTTGACCCCGCCTCCACCCGTCCCATACACATGTATTGCCACCAACGAATTTGAACTTTAACATGGTTTTAGATTTAAAACTTGCCACCCGTTTCAAAATTTGAATTACCACCGAATTCAATTTGAACTAAAATTAATTTAATATATATATATTTAAAAACTATATAATATAAAATAAAAATTATATTTAATATTTAAATAATTAAAAGAAATTCAAATTCCATCTTGGAGGCCAAGTAGGCCATTTCTCCTTCACACAACCAAACTGGTGAATCCCGAAGTGACACTTGTCATAGCCTCATTGGGAAAAAAAAACTAAAGAATATTTCCCTCATGCTTACTGTACTGCCATGCATCATTCTGTCTTGTTCTGCAATTTTTTTCGCTGTTTAGGAAAAAGAACATTAGTCATTTTCTCCTTCATCTGGACTCGGTTTTTAGTGAAACAAATTGCGTTGTGATCGTCTTGATGAGATGGACACATTCGTATAGGTTTCGAGCCAATATGATAAATTTGAATTTTGAGTTAAATACTGAGCACTTGATCAAAGTTGTGTTATTGTACTCCTGGAATCATCTTTGTAGGAAGGAATAAATTGTTGCTATTTCTTTTATGAGCTGAGTAATGTACATCTAGTATTTCTATCTTTGTATCTCTATTTTGTTCATGAATAAATAATGAATTTATGTTGTTTAAAGAATAAGTGTTACATGTATTCATTTTTGATCATGTTTCCATTGATATTTTTAAATACATGTTAAGAAATTTTCTTTGATATTCTAAATGCAATATGAGTTATACACATTATTTTGATTAACTATTTAATCAACGTAATCATCTTGAAATATTTTCATTTCCATTGGTGTTTGAGCAATCTATATTGTCATTGACTAAGGAAAATCATTGTAGATCACATCTAGATAAATGTTAAATAATCCCAGCTTATAGAGTAGATTAATGCATATGTTTTCCATTTGACTCATTACTGCAAATACATCTATTTCACTTCACTATAAGCATTACACATCCATTCAATAACCTTTCATTAGGAAACTGGTCCCATTATCCCCAGTTGGAGCCACTACCTAAACGAAACAGGAGTTGTCTTAAGGTTCAGAACAGGTGGTTTTCCCCCTATGTTGACGTTGCGATTTTCAAGGCCTCAACAGGTCATTAGAAATGATGAGGAATATAAATACTCCAAAGAGACTAGTAGGAAGTTACAAACTTCTTCTAGTAAGGCTAAAGAGAAGGAATCATTAGATATCGAAAGCTTGATCAGGATGGTGAAGACGCTCACCAATGAAATTTCAAAACTAAAGAAGAGGTCAAGTGAGACTTCCTCTAGCAGAAATCCTCCCAAGTCCTTCCCTTTTGGAAGGAATAATAATAACAACAGTAATCAGCCTACCAACTCTGCACAAACTTTGAATGTTGTGACGTACATAGAGAGAATTGGAATGGATAATTATTGTCCTTTCTGCGAGGAATATAAGTCAGAAAAAACGCCTTCAGTGGAATCACAACATGAATGCTGTAATGACCAAGTAACTGGCCAACCAGGGTAAACATGTGATGAGAAGTTACTATGATATTATTTGACCTCCTAAGTGACCTTAAGGAAATGGAATTGTAACACCCTCGTCACAATTCTACCCAAGTAACTAGCCAACCGGGGTAAACATGCAACAAGAGGCTACTATGATTGGATTTGACCTCCTATGCAAACTTAAGGAAGTGGAAATGACGAAACACATCAACCAACCTATCCACTTCAGCAACATAAAACTCAGGAGACATGTCAACCACTTAGGCATCCTATCCTTGGGTCCCACTGATGTTTTGGACATCTTAAGCCTCAGTTTCTCTCATTTTATAGGCATGACAATGTCCAAAAACCCAAAGTCACACTCACAAGCTTGCCTGCCAACATACAAAGACCCAATTTTCCAGTGTTATGCCAATGTCCCTAGGATTTGAGGCACTTTTTCAGGCCCAGAGCCCAGGTCATTACCCAGATGATGAGCCTTAGTATTGCAACAAGAATGGTGCAACTCCTAGGGCTACCAACTTTACTTTATCAACTTGGGGTTTCGTACAGACTTGGAGGTGACAGTGCTATATACACAACAAATGCATGATTCTACTCATGTCACTTCTCAACAGAGGCACTTGACCATTAGGATTTTGTTGCAGCGGCTACAACACCCTCCAAAATTTTGGCTTGCATCCAAATTTCAGAGCCTTGGTTTTTCCACTGATGGTTGCAAACACTCAAGCTCATTCCATGAGCTCTTGTAGAGTCTTTACTTCTTTTTGCTTGTTCGACCAGCGGTCGTCTTTTGGCATGTTGATTTATTTTCCATGCTTGCAATCTTGTTCTAGTGATTTTGAAGGTTGGTCTTTGTGTGCATGGGTTGTCTTCGCTCTATGAACATCGGTCGTACTCACACATAAAATTGTAAGTGTTGTCATGCAAGTGTCGTCACGGTTGTTCGAAAGTCTATCTCAAGTATCACACTTGTCACTCTTAACCTTAAGACAGTCTCACTTAGCGCATGTTTGTCTTGTTGGTTTGTGGTGTCCCGTCGTTGAGTCATGCTAATTGTCTTATCACAATTTCACGTCTATACAAGTTCACTTGCTCTCGCACTTAGCCCCTTTTCCTGAAAATTTGTCGGATGGACAAACCCCTTCAACCAAACCTCGACGGAGCTCCAATGCGCAATCTCAGATCTCAATGACCTTGGTTTGCTACCCATAATTATGCAATTCTTGAGGCTGTCCTCTGAGGTGGCTACACTATGTAATCCTAGAAGTGAGCAGGTTGTTTGTCTCCCAGAATTGCACAGAAGTTGTCTCCAAGCTCGATCCAATCTACACTTCCTGCAAGATCAGTTATCAAGCCTCCCTCTGGTCGACCAAAAATATGGACTACACTATGACTCGGGACTGCACTACTCTCTAGAATTGCGTAGACATGCCTAGCTTCCTGCTCTGCACTACTTGAAGAAACTATGTAGTCATGCTAAGTCAGGCCTCTTGCTGGCTTGCTCTGCTCTGCTCCTGAAATTTATGTAGTTCTGACTGGTACACCTTCTTCTGCCTTACTCTACAATGTTTCTCAAAATTGCACAGCAAAGCCTGTCCTGCACTATCTCTCAGAAATGCGCAGTTATGACCAGCATCTCCCCATAGCCTGATCATGCCCTGCTTTGGAAAATTGCACAAAATTTCCTGCTAGTGCCCTATGTTGCCATGGTTTATCTCCCTTAGATAATTTGTGTAGATCCCCAGCTAGACCCCAAGTGGCCAACTTAGTTCTCATCTTGAAAATTGTGTAGAACTATCCAACAGCTCCCCCGGACTTCTTGCCTTATCTTGCCCCCAAGAATTTGTAGTTCTTCCCAGCTGGGTTCCACCTTGCAGTTGCCACTGTTGTCCCCGATTGCACAATTTTGCCTCCCAGTGACCTCTGCGCAGTTTTCCCCGAAATTACTCTAGAGCCCCTCATCTCGGCCTGAGCTGTGCTCTGCGCGGTTTCAGTGTCTTGTCCTCCCTCCTAGTCACCTGGACCCGGAACCAAAAACAATGCATCATGATCGACTAGGAGATTTTTGGATTTGATGTCGTCCTATCATGAGTGAATTTCAGGAACATGTACATTGATGGAACATGGGGCAACGACGAATGGGATGAAGAAGGAGCACATGCTAGAAGACGTTCTCACGGTTGAACGAACATACAAAGCACATCAAGTAGCAAGCAAAAAGGGTACATGCACTGAACCATCAAGCAAATACCAAGACCATTGAAGACCCCACAACAATTTTCCATGCAGAGGTGAAGACACAACATACCGAGAGCACATCCATCACTTAGTAGCATAACAGCTTGATATGGAAACCACAGTCAACTAGTACATGTCAGCAGTGTCATGTTGAGTTGTGTCATGAGTTGTCTCGGCCACCTCACTACTATGGGCCATACTTGTTGTAATCAAATGTAATGTAGAGTGAAAGTCCAACGGACGTACATAAGAAGTTGAAGAGTTACGTCAGTTTAAAATTCATAGGAAGTTGAACGACCATGAGGGAAGTCCAAGAGTCATAAGGGTCAAGCATCACCCTTGACTATATATACCCCCTCATTGTATGAGCAAAGGACTTTTCACCTTGGCTCCTCCCACATAGCCTTCAGAGTCTACAGTCTTTTCTTTGAGGAGCGAGGAGTGGCTCCAATGTCCCACTATTGGGACTAGTGATATATGGTGTGCAGATGTGTCTTGGAACTTTTGCTTAATTCAGAACTCTGTCTCATGCCATCACATTTCCACGCATGTTTTGTATCCATTTGTAAGACTATTATTTAGACGTTTGTAATGCATGTTTGCTTAACCTATACTAAGATAGTTGAAGTACTTCAATTATTTTAGTACTTACATTCTTGAAAATGTGTTGTATTGTTTATCACCGCTATCTCATCCATGTGGACTTGTTACACAATATTTTGTCACACCTCCCACACTTCCCTGTGACATACCCCGAAGTGCCTGAAACATGACCATCATGCAGTGTACTCATTCAGATATGTATCTAAGATCCTCCCTAAAACATTGATTGGAAAATGCCTTGAGCTTCCCCTGAAGGAAATGGCTCTAAAACCATAATTTTAGAATCATCGTTCTTATGATACTGAAAACCGCGATGGTCGCTAGTTGCACTACACTAGACCTACGATGCCATCGCTTTGTTTGCTTGTATACTTGCAATGATCCCTAAAAATAAATTTTTCAAAAGAGGATCAGAAGCTTTGTGATCTAGAAGCTTCTAGAGTGACGAGATGGAGGTTATTCAACGTGGACGAGGTCGAGTTATCTCAGCTTGGCCTTTTGGTCTTATTTCTATGAGCTACCTCCTTGAGATGAGGGCCTTCTCCTATCTTTGGAGAGATCCTAACTCCCTTTCCTTGCCTATATATTCATATTTTCCCATTCCCAAATGGTTGGTTTTTGGCTATTTGCACACTTACGTTGAGATTGTGCCTACATGCTACTCATCTAGCTTGGAGAAGGAGTGCTTGGAGAGCTTAATCTTGGACGTGGACATTCTTTCAAGGAGAGCCTATTGACAGCAAGTCTTTGTTGTATGCTTCCTCCTCTATTCTATTAATATACAACTGCTGGTTCATTTTCCATAAATGTGTCTTCTTATGTATCATTTATCTTGACGCTCCTTGATCTATTAAGTAGGTTACTTTTGATTATGCTATTTGTAGTTGCATTCCTTGTTGTGTCTTGATCTCTTATGCAGGTGTTAAATGCTGTGAGCAACAGGACCTAGCCCATGACACAAGTGTTTCAAGGTATTCAACAAAGGAAGACATGATAGCATCAAAATGAGGTAGGCCATCTTCTTCATCTCTTATTTCAATTGTAACTTAGGAAAGTGTCCAGTAGGTTGTCATGTAGGTTGCTAGTCCCACTCATTGGGCTAGAGGGATCGTCTCTGTCTGCAGAGAGGATTGTCGAGAGAACAAAATGTGACTCGCTAGGGAAGCCATAACCTTTTCCATCCAATCCTTCACCCTAATTTTATGATGAGTTTGACCAATCGTCAGTTTTCTTCTCTATAACTATTTTCACTTGTTGGTGATTGCTTGAGGACACCCAGTTTTCTTTGGTCTTGAAGATTTTTTAATTTTCCCTCATTCTTCTTGTACATCACGGTTTTGGCCTTCACAGACACGATGTCGTCACTGATTTGTTATTTACAGTTGCGATTATTACTCTTTCATCGCCCTTTTTCCTATAACAGGCACGATGATCCCAGAGCATAAGAGAAATTAGGGTTTTTCTTCTTGTTCTCAGTTTTTTTCCCTCTATCAGTGATTTTCCAGTGTGTCTATGGTGTGTTTTTCCTGATTATCATGCTTGATTTATTTCCATTGTCTCTTGATTTGGTTTATGTGTACTTGAAGCTTGTTTGCTTTCTAGGGTTTCTAGGTCACCCTCCACTCATTGATTGGTCTGCTTCTCAGAGATCGATTACTCCTGTTCAAGAGTCTTCTGCATCAGGACATATTTTACAAGTTTCTTTTGGTTCTTTGGTGTGAAATTGTTTTCATTAGTGTCGAATCATATTGATGCTTTGAAGATCACTTTACTTCCATTGTCAAGCATAGATCACAAATTGTTTTCTTTGGTTGAACTGAAAGAACGTGCTTGTTATCATTCTTGTGTTTCAGAAAGTGAAAGTGTTTTTCATTTAAGTATTTTTGAGACATTTCTTGCATTCAAAATCATAAAGTGAAAGATATTTTCATGTTTAGTGAGTTGTTTTCATTTTCTTTTACTTTTTGCATTTGTTTGCATTGATTGAATCAAATAGAAAGGAAAATCATTATTGCATCTTAGTGAAAGGAAAGAGATTTTCATTTCTATAGGATTGCATGTTGGCATTGCATTTGTTAGTAGAATGAAAGATTAGATTTCATTTTTACATATTGCATTGGAAATAATTGTGTTGATGCATTTCTTGGTTGTTTCTCTTCCTTTGTTAGCTTAGCCTTCATCGAATGAAAAGGTTTCATTTTCATCATTTAGTTGCATTCTAGGAATAGGTGACATAGCTGAGTCATCAAAATTTAAACTTAATTCAAGATTCACTTAAAATTTACCTCAATTAACCTAAGGAGAATTTGTCACTTAACACAAATATCTAGAGGTCTAGGCTAGAGACGTGTTCTGATGTCTTAAAACATAGAAGTTTTCGTTAACTGCCTGCAGTGTATCCTGGGGGTGAAATCCCATCCCAGTATGGAAGTATATAGAAGGTTCTCCAGTACTTTCGAGTATATTAGAGGCACTTTAGTATAAAAAGTATATAGTGATGCTCTCATCGAACGGTTCTGCATTAGACAATGCTAACACAGACTTGTACTCCCCATATCGTCACGTATATATTGGGAGACCCCATTAGGTTTCTATCCTTTAGCCACAGGTAACCGAGTCAGCGGCCTTGTAAATGTGACACCGAACACAACATTCGGGGAGATTGGCCATCGTATTTTAAGTCCTTGGCTTCGATTGGGGCGTATATTGCGGTTCATGGGTACTTGGTAAACCCTCTTGCCTAGTTTTTACCCATTTTGATTTTTTTTTCTTGTCAATAAAATTAACTGCCAATGATAACATGTCGAACCCATGAAGTTTCTTCTTGGCCCAATATTGAGCAAATCCTTGTAAATTTTAATTTTAATCATCCCTCAACGAATCATCTCTCCCTCTTCTAATATTGAGATAAGGTCATCATAGTTGAACCATTGAGTTCACCCCAAAGTTCCCCTTTGTTATTTGATATTGAAGGGTATTCTCAAGGAGTTCATCCAAAACTTCCTCAGTCACTTGAAGCTCAAGGCTTTGAACTTGGGATTGTCCCAAGCATCCAACCTCTTGCTTCTCATCCACCACCTTCAGATTCCTTTTCACCTCAATAATCTGATCTAAAAACCCCTAAGAGTCCATAGAGGTTTGTCTTATATCCACCGAATCCATTATTTGATCCTGTTGTGATATCTCCTTAGTGTCCTTACAGTCCTTACGATCAACCTGGTGTTCCTTTGGAGTTATCTCCTCATACATCTTAGATTCCTCCTCGCCAGTTGTTTCCACCCATGGATTCAGAAGGTGAGATCCCAACCTCTCCTCAAGGTCATCCAGAAGTTTCTGCTACTCACACTCCTCATGTTGATGAAGAGCAAGAATATGAATTTCCTCCAGAAGGCTTTCCTTTTATGGGAAGAGTCCCATCTCAAACACTTCCTGAAACCAGTGGGCCTATGCTTCCACATGGTTATACAACCTTAGCTCAGTTAGTTTCAGGAACTCCTAGTGCTTCATCTTTGTATCAAAATCCTATTTGGTCGTCAAATGCTATGCCCATTACTAGTCCATTCATCCCAAATGCGACTTCTCAAATTACTGTACAAACTGTTGTCACTTCAGTTCCCATTCAACTGACGATTCCATCGCAACCTGTACCCTCGTTTCAACTTTCCATTTCAGCACAACAGACTGTTTCAGGTCATGCCTTCGTAAGTTCCTCAATCCTTCCATCAAGTGGACAAAATGTACCACTGCCTGGGGGGGAAATCCAAAAATTCCTCTTGTGTCAGGTGGAAGACGTGTGAGTGGATCACAACCTCACATGTTTGGATTCAATCAGACTTATTCTAGTGGTATACCTAACTTCATTGGTCCATCGGGGGCAGGTAATATCCAGTATCAATATCCTTACACGGCTTAGATTCCACTCCAACATGCTTATGTCCCATATGGATCACAAACCTTACAAAATCCATCTTATATTCCATAAGAAGGACCCTATGTGTAGCATGGTCGATATGTTATTCTTGGTGGATTCTGTCAAATCCCATTTAGAAATTACTAATACCCATAGGGTATACCTCAAGGAACTGTCCAAAAACCGCTACAGCAACAAGGGAAACCTTTGCAACAGCAAGGGAAACCTTTGCAGCAGTATCAAAAACCTTTGCAACAACAAACATAGTTTGTTCAACAACCTACTCAACCCTTGTATCCGCAAGGACCACCTTTGCAACTACAAGGTAAAACCTTGTAGACACAACGTCAACCCCTATAGTAGCAGGGCCAATCTCTTGATATCCAGGGTCAATATGTACATCAAGCTTACAATCCATATGTTGCATATAATGCTTATCAATGACCTGTGGTAGGTCAATATTAACATCACACTGGACCAAATCCACCTTATGATCAAGGTAACCCTCAGTAGGGGAAAAATAAAGTCCCCTATGGTAAAAATTCCCTACTATGGAGGCATAATCCTTACCAGTAAGGTTGGAATCCGCATTTTGGGCCTCCTCAAAGGCCTTACATGCCCTTTAATCTGCAATTGCCATTTTTAGCTACATTGGAACTGCTTGATGCTTCGAGGCTTACTAATGATCCCATTTTTCATTTGCCTTATTGGCCTCTAGTTCCTACTAAAATTTCGAGTGATTTCCCTAAGTTCGAAGGAAAATTGAAAGAGGACCCTCAAGCCCATGTGATGACATATCACTTATGGTGTTATTCTAATTCTTATGTTGACGATTCTATTCATCTCCGCCTCTTTCAGTGAACCTTAATAGGTGCTACTACAAAATGGTATATCGAGTTGCCTCGAGCTACCTATGCTGACTTTAACTCTTTGGCTATGGCCTTCCTCACCTACTTCCAATTGTTGGTTCTATATGAAATTGACACTCATTTTCTTACATCTCTGAAGCAAGATACTGCGACCCATATTTTCGATCATATCTATGAATGGAGACGTCGGTGTCACCTCATAAAATTTGAAATTCCTTATGAGTTGTTGATTGAATGGTTCACCAAATCATTCGTAAACAAAATTTCTGTAGATATAACAATGGGTGGATGTGTTACCGAGGACCAAGATATTACCCACGCTCAGTATTTAGACTTAGTCTATTCCCAATATGGCACGCTACATGAGATGTTTCCTAATGCTCCAAGACCATATTTGGATCCGACATCTTCAAAGTCTCCTGATGTACCACTTGTTGATGGTATAATTGGGTCAGTGTCTCAGACTTCCATTAAGACTTCTTCGAAGCAAAAATCTGTTTCAGACACTGGTTCCAATCATCCTTCAAAAAATCCATCCAATCCTGGTAAAACCTCTGAGGTCTATGCCATCCAGTCTACAGCGACAAATAAATCCTCGAAAGGTAAGAAAAAGGGTAAAGGAAAAGTCAAATCTGATACCCCAAAACAGGATCCTCCCAAGTCATCTGCTGATGATGCTTCCAAATGAAAGCCGAAATATCCTTGCCTCATTTTTGAGGAAGACCATTATACCAAGGATTGTCCTCGACGTGCTGAAGTTAGTCGTTTATTGAAAGGGATTCCGACTGTTTTGAAAGAACCATTTCTATCTCAGCAGACTTAGTTGGTAGACCAACCACAATCCTCTACCTCCTCTGGTTCTCAAGTTTTCATGATGCAAGGTCTATTACCTATTTCTATCGCTACTCGATCGAAAGACTATCAAACGTTTCAAAAGCAGAGGGTGGAGAAAGAAGTCATTGATATACCTTCTACTTCCACTCCACCTAGTTCTGCTCTGCTCCACATTGAGCGACCTAACAATGAATCCGTGATTCGACCACCTCTCAAGGGTGTGCTTTGGAAATAATCATATAATCTAAATGTTAGAGCTGCAAAACATTATAATATAGTCTAAGAGCTAGCTCAAGCACCTTCGACGATCTCTACTTTGGAAGTTCTCCAAACATGTCCAACGCAGTGAAAATCATTGTTGTCTGCTATAGGAGCCATTGATCCTGCTGATTCGAGTTTAATTACTTTTGATCTTGAAAACCATGTTCCTCGTCTTCCTCATCAATTGATTTTCTAATTCAATTTATTTTAAAAGGAAAGACGATCCATCGAACTGTCATTGATGAAGTTGCTTCTACCTGCATCATGTTTGTTTCGTGTTGGAAATCCATTGGATCTCCTCCCCTTAACTAGTCCCTGAACACTTTGGAGGCCTTTGATGGCAGAGGCTCCCATTTGTATGGTATTATCACAAATTTTCCTATCAAGTTGGAAGGAAAGAATGTTGAGCTAGAAGTGGAAGTTGTAGATGCAATTCCCAATTACAACCTTCTTCTCGGGCAAAGTTGGACCCATGCCATGTTTTGTGTGGTTTCTCCTTTGTTCTGGGTGCTTCGTTTTCCTCATGAAGGAAAAATTTTCACCAACGATAAATTTTCTTTTTTCTCTTCTGGTACATCAAATGAAAATGTCCCATATGTGGGAAATACTGAAGTTCCATATGAGAGTGTGGGACCAGGGCTTTTTAAAGATTCTGCTTTAATGGGTACTTTTTCTCTCCCACCTCCGAATATCACTTCGATCAATATGATCTCTGTTTCTATAGATCCTTGGATTATTCCTTCTCCCGTTGCTACTGCAGTGTGTAACTTGTATCGAGATTGACCATCTTGGGATCATAGTGGGTTCCCAGGTTTCTTTGTTCGTTCATGGTGTTGGTCCTTCTTGTGTTCAACACGAGTGCTTCAGCATCATAGTTTTTGACTTCGGTCTTCAAAAAACTTGAAATCACGCATGGTTCATTATTTCGTATGGTTGAGATACACTCGGTCCTTGAGCCATCATGTGTTCCTGATTTGTCAAGACTCATGGCCCACAGCTTGTCTGTATATGGACCGTTTGGCGTGTTGGTACTGCTGCTACTACCGTTGTTGCTACTACTGCTACTAATAGAAAAACACACTATACAAGTTTCATTATCATAAGTTGGGCGAGGAAGGAGTCCCAACTGCTTATCTGATGATGTTGAAGTAGGCCGTACAGGATAACACTCCAATGTCTTTTCCAGGAGGCAATTGCCAAACATGAGTTCTGCGAAGGCCAATGATTCCTTCACGCCATTAAGGGGAGTAACATTATGTTTCATATACCTCTCAGATAACACCCATATTTGGTTGCATATGCCCTTGTACGGAAGCCACAAGTGAGACTAGTATGTAGAAAAGTATCCATCTAGCTTGTTGGACCAGTCTTTGCTGAGCAGTAGACCATATGCTTTTTGTATGTCCACAACAACTATGTTGATGCACTAGTGGACTCGACTATCATGAGATAGTCAGATGATTACATCTCATAGTTCACCAATGGCTGGTACTAATGTTCTATCAAGTTGGATGATTCTCGTAGATGTTTCGCTCCATCGTGCATTGATCTTCTTAGCAATGGAGAGCGGCATGACATTGGCTGCCGCGCCAGAATCAACCAAATAGTTGTGGACATTGTAGTTGAAAATTCAGATGAAAGCAGGAATGGGGGGTAACCTGAGTTTTCTTCTTCCATCTGGAGTGTATTGAGCACAGTAGATAGTGATATGGGAGGTGTGCATGCTCCCTTGCTGGTAGAGGCCGCACTGTCTATTTCTGTTTGTCCCAATGCATGCAACAGGATATATCGCTGGCTCTGGACTTTGGATAACTCGAAAAAACTAATGTTCACTCAAGTTTTCTTCATGTCATTGGCTATGTTGTAATCTAGAGGTGGTAGACTCATCGAGGTGTCCGGGGTGAAACAAATGCTCGTGTTGTTTGGCGGATTGTTCTGCAACTTGCTACTCACGGATGTGTTCTTATCCGCCGCTCTCTCCCTGAACTTGCTTTGTGTTTGTTGCTTTGCGGAAATTGGTGGATTACCCTTCTTTATCAGTCATCTCACTTTCTCTTTCATATCCTCAAGTGTCGAGGGAGCCCCTTTACTCCTAAGATTGTAACGATCATTTTGCTTTTGGGGCTGCTTCTAGGTGTTCGTCTTCAAGACTACTTGAGAGCACTGATATACGTTCACCACATGCCCAAAAATTGGTGATTCATTAGGTGCAACCTCGTTGTTATCATCAGTGTCTTCCAGCTTCTCTTGTATGTTGACATCCACATCAAGTGTATGAGTACAGACAGAGATAACAACTCGCTTCCAATTTGAACAAGAGTTCTCAGGGTGAAATTCTTCATGGAAGGAATAGTACTTAGGATCAGTGCATTGATCGAGTTGGAACATAGGCTTCTGTGAAAATTTGGAACTGAACTGGTTGTTTCTTGATGATTCGGTTGATGAACTACTTGCCTGTCTTTGTCTGGGTGGATAGTTGTTCACGAATGTGTCCATCTTCCATTGCTTGAGTTCAGACATTTCGATGCTCAAGTCCTTGACAAGGTGAGTGAGGGTCTCAATGTCAGTTGCTTCCTTGTCTTTGCCTTTGCTCGCCATTGCTTGAGGCTTTTTTCTCGCATCCTTGGATTCTTTCATTGATTTTTCATCCTTGATGACTCTAATGGAATGCAAGTCTTTCTCAACAATAATAGCCTCTTCATAGCTTTCTAACAGTGTTGGCTTCGCAGCTCACTTGATGAACTGCACAATGGTGGTTGGCAGTGTAGATGTGTAATAGTCAACAATGATGGAGTCATGAGGTTTGGTGTCTACTGCAAACTTGTTCAAGATACGCGTAAACCTCTGATTGAAATCTTTCACTTTCTCTTTTCCCTCCATCTTGAGGCTTCCCAATTCTTTGAGTAACATGGCTGGATTATTGTCATCAACAAACTTTTCATGGAACATATGTTTGAAAGAACCCCAATTCTATATAGATTTGGGTGGAAGGCTGTGATACCAAGCAGCTGCCCAGCCATTCAAGGTACATGGAAACAATCTACATGCTACGTCGTCATAACGTACCTCAAGGGTCTGCAGCTGTAGGTAGAAGTTGTCTAAGTGGTCTTCTACCTTCACTGTGCTGTCAGGGTTAAAATTGATGTTCACTCTCTCTGCTTTCTTCGACATCTTGTGCAGAAAATCTGAGAGAGCCAATGGTCCATGAGTCATCCATTCAAGATTTGGGTTAGCCATCTCTTCGTCCTCTTCGTCTTCTTCCTCTCCTTAGGAATCTAATTGTTCTAGGTCTGAGTTTGTTGGTTTGTCTCCACTATTGAGATTGCAACAAGATGATGGAGCTTAGTGAAAAGAGTCGCCTTCACTAAGTGGGCATGCAGGCTATTTTTGGCGCAAGTCTATTTTTAGACATATGGATCATGTCTATGGATTGCAGGTTGTTGTTTATGAATGATTGGTCAAGTTGGGAAAAATAGATGGACTTCTATTTTTGGTCAAAGTGTGAGTGATCAAAGTCTATTTTTAGACTCGTTGTCAAAAATAGAAAAGTCAAATATTATTGTCTCATAATAATATTTGGACTATAAACTTGATCTTATTCTCTTGGAGCACTTCAGTTTGAGCTACAGAGGTGGCACATGCAGCTGTCAGAAGGAAATATGCTTTTCTTATGAGTCAGTTGAGTTGTTGCATGCATGACTTTAGTTAGAATGCAATCAGTTGAGTTTGGTGGAGTTGATTGTGGAGTTGATGGAGTTGTGTTCAGTTTGACTTGGTTAAACTAGTTGTAATTAGTCTAACTACAAATAGACTAATGATGAGTTGTTAAACTAATTATTAACTCATGATGCAACTAATGAATACATCAGTTAACTCAGTTGCATGTTTAGTTCAACAGGGACAGGTGGTAGAGAATCAGATTGCTATCAGTTGTGACTATAGTTGTGCACCAGATCTTGCACAATCAAGGGATTGAGTATGCCAATGAGTTTTCTCACGTATTTTCCCAGTATTGTAGCCTTTGCTCACGTCCAACAAAGTGTGAGTGATTATTTTGAGGTGAAATACGAGTTTGGTAAGCCATTCTCATCAGTTCTTGAGCAGGTATTGAGCAGTGGAGGCAGGCAAGCAGTGGAATAGATTTGGAGATCAGATCTGAGCTGTATTTTGTATAACAGGTGGATCTGGTACTGGATTTCTTGTGATAAGCATTGTACTTTGTAATGTTACATGTTCTCAATCATTAATATACAGATAGTTGGGTTTTTTAGCGAGATGCTTTCCCCAGGTTACATACTGTGTTAATGTGTGAATGCTCTTGATGTTTTATTGTCATTGATGCTGCTATATTGATGATCAACGTAGAGGAGATTATGTATTATGTATGTATTCTGCAATAGTACATGATCAGGATAATCTTTGTTGAATATGTGTTAAATTATTCAAAAATTCTACATGGTATCAGAGCGAGCTAGATAATTGTAGAAAAAGTTTCTACATGGTATCTGAGCTATTGATCATCAGATCTACTATTCAGGAAGTGTTTACATTCTATTTCTTTAGGCAGAGTCTGTAATCAGGCTAGGTAGCCTCTGGATTCATCCTTCCTTTGGAAGGTGAGATATCCGGTGAATGCCCATACAGTCAATCTCTGTACGAGAAATATTGTGTTCTCATGAATCTTAGATCGGAAGCAGTTGAGTTTGAGCTGGTGGAAATCGAATTTGCAGCAGTGTTGTTGAAATGTCTTTCAACGGATTGCGAATGTTATTCCAAAGCAAGAGTGACCTGGCGCTCAAGGATAAACTCAGAAACAATAAAGGTGAGAATGGATCTTCATCAAAGGTATCTGATGAAGAGAATTGTGCTTTGGCTGCCAAAGCAAAGAAGGGGAAGAACGAGAAAGCTTCTCATTCTGGTGCGAAAGGCAAGAAGCAGGACATGTCCAAGGTGAAGTGTTTTCACTGTCACCAGCACGGACACTATGCCACTAATTGTCCGCAGAAGAAGAAGAACAAGCAGGTTGCTGGATCTTTAGCAGGAGAGGCTCTAGCCTCACAGTTTGAGCTTGATTTTTCATTGAT
This sequence comes from Pinus tabuliformis, assembly GCA_031772625.1. Lineage (NCBI taxonomy): Eukaryota > Viridiplantae > Streptophyta > Pinopsida > Pinales > Pinaceae > Pinus > Pinus tabuliformis. The sequence goes on from CM062810.1 coordinate 519,141,604, forward strand.
TGCATGCTTGGTTTCAAATGTGATGGGATCAGTGTGTTTCTTGGACAGTGGTGCGTCTTTTCACATGACGGGAGATAGAGATTTGTTCTCTGATCTGGAGGACAAAGATCTTGGAGTGCACATCAAAATGGGCGATGATGGTAGATACAGTGCGACCGGTATCGGTACCATTTCCTTTGAGAGGGAGTCTGGTAAACCCTTCGTATTGAAGGAAGTCATGCATGTTCCAGGATTGAAGAAGAATCTTATCTCAGTGGCGATGTTAGAAGACAAGGGGTATGATGTTGTTTTCAGCGAGGGAAAGGCCTTCCTGCGTAGCAAGACAACTAGTGAGACCCAGAAGATAGGGGTTCGAGTGAGGAACCTTTATCAGTTGCATGTAGATGGATGCGCAGCAATGGCAAGCAAGGCAGAAGGATTGGTGAGCCGGGATGATGGCGAGTTGTGGCACAGGAGATTAGGTCACCTTCACCATGGAGCCTTGAAGATACTGCAGTAGATCACTACAGGGCTTCCTAAAGGCACACTTGCGCAGTCATATCAGTGCAGGGGGTGTACTTTGGGGAAGTTTGTGAAAGCCACCTTTCACGAGAAGGATAGTCGCGCCACGACAATCCTTGAGAGAATTCACACAGACGTGTGTGGACCTTTCTCAGTTGCTTCGACAGCAAAACACAGGTATTATGTGATTTTTGTTGATGATTTCTCTCGTAAGTGCTGGATCTTCTTCATGCAGAAGAAGAGCGAGACATATTCAAAGTTCTGTGAATTCAAAGCACTGGTCGAGAAGGAGTTGGGGAAGAAGGTGAAGGCTCTTAGGAGCGATAATGGTGGTGAATACATCTCGGACGAGTTCAAGGATTTCTGCAAGGCAGAAGGGATTCGTAGAGAGCTCATAGCTCCCCATAACCCACAGCAGAATGGGGTAGCTGAGCAGAAGAACAGAACGATTGTGGGTGTTTCACGGGAAATGTTGCATGATCAGGGCCTACCCCTTCACTTGTGGGCGGAAGCATGCAATACAGCAGTTTATGTGCAGAACCGTTGTCCTCATAGGATACTTGGCATGAGTACACCCGAGGAGGCTTATTCTGGTAAGAAGTCTGATCTTTCTCATTTGAGGATTTTTGGTGCTAACATTTACATGCATGTGACGAAGGATGCCAGAAAGAAGTTGGAGCCGACCGCAGAGGTTGGGATATTTGTGGGGTACACTGATACGCCCCACAACTATCGTGTGTATTTTCCAGACAATGGTAAAACTGTTGTGCGACGGGATATAAAATTTCAGGAGGAGAAAGCCATGAAGTGTTCGCTTGAGAGGGAGCTACACTTGCATGCAGATGAGGAGCTATTAGTTCCTAAGGATGAACTTCAAGATGTGGATCAGCCACAGGATGAGGTTCATGGAGTGGACGAGTCCACTCATGCAGCGCCAACCATAAGAGGGCGAAAGCGCTTGACAGAAGCTGAGCGACTGGCTCAAGATGCAGAGAAAGTTGTAGGACCACCTACAACCCAACGCAGGCAGAGACAGTCACCTAATCGGTACACTGGATAAATGGCTCTTATGAGCAAGTGTGTTGTGACTGAGCCATCCTCTTTCGAGGAAGCTGTGGAGGATCCCACATGGGTAGACGCCACGGTGGAAGAGTATGATTCTATTGTCAGAAACAGTGCATGGGAGATTGTTCCTAGACCGAAAGGGAAATCAGTGGTGGGTTTGAGATGGATCTACAAAGTTAAGCAGGCAGCTGACGGGAGTGTGGAGAAGTACAAGGCAAGATTTGTTGCTCGAGGCTTTTCACAGATTGAGGGGATCAATTATGAGGAGACCTTTGCACCTGTCGCAAGGTATTCTTCCATACGGACGATTCTTGCTCTCTCAGCGCAGATGGGATGGCACATTCATCAGATGGATGTGAAGACTGTGTTCCTCAACAGAGTCATTGAGGAGGAGGTGTACATTGAGCAACCTGAAGGCTTTGAGGTCTTTAGCAACGAGTCGCATGTGTGCAGGCTCAAGAGAGCACTGTATGGGTTGAAGCAAGCACCACGTGCTTGGTACACACGAATAGACAGCTATTTCACAGGACTTGGATTCTCCAAGAGCGAGGCGGATCCAAACCTATACCAAATTGTGGTGGAGGGTAAGTTGCTTATCATTGTACTGTATGTTGATGATTTGATTCTAATGGGTGATGAGCTGTTGATACTGTCATGCAAGAAGGATCTTGCTACAGAGTTTGAGATGAAGGATTTGGGCCTCCTTCACTATTTCCTAGGATTGGAAATATGGCAGTGCAGTGGTGGACTGTTTGTTTCTCAGGGCAAGTATGCTCGGGAGATACTGGAGAAGTTCAACATGCATGGCTGCAAGCCTGTTGATACTCCTCTTCCTAGAGGTTGGAGGAAGGAGGATGCCACTTCGGGAGAAGAAGTGGATGCCACTGTTTATCGACAGTTGGTGGGGTCGCTGATGTATTTGGTCAATACACGACCTGATATATGCTATGCAGTTAACCAGTTTTCACAAGCTATGGTTAAGCCTACCAAGCTCTTCTGGAAGGCGGGCAAGCATGTATTGCGCTACTTGAGAGGCACATCGGGATATGGTTTGTGGTACAGACAGGAGGATGAGGTGAAGCTATGTGGCTTCACGGATGCAGATTAGGCAGGGAGCCCAACGGACAGAAAGAGCACATCAGGAGGGGTCTTCAGTATTGGATCAACAACAGTTTCTTGGTATAGCAGGAAGCAGAGATCTATGTGGATGAGGATGATCCTGGTTAGGTTGTTCGGGTCCAAGCACATCAGGTACCATCATATCAGAGATTGTGTGCAGCGGAGGATCATGTTGCTTTCATACATTCCAACAGAGGATCAGGATGCTGATATTCTGACGAAGGCTCTCACTAGGAGCAAATTCGAGTACCACCGAGGCAGGATAGGGGTTGCTGATAATCCATATCTTGTCGAGAGGGAGTGTTGAGATTGCAACAAGATGATGGAGCTTAGTGAAAAGAGTCGCCTTCACTAAGTGGGCCCGCAGGCTATTTTTGGCGCAAGTCTATTTTTAGACTATGTCTATTTTTAGACATATGGATCATGTCTATGGATTGCAGGTTGCTGTTTATGGATGATTGGTCAAGTTGAGAAAAATAGATGGATTTCTATTTTTGATCAAAGTGTGAGTGATCACAGTGTGAGTGATCAAAGTCTATTTTTAAACTGGCTGTCAAAAATAGAAAAGTCAAATATTATTGTCTCATAATAATATTTGGACTATAAACTTGATCTTATTCTCTTGGAGCACTTTAGTTTGAGCTACAGAGGTGGCACATGCAGCTGTCAGAAGGAAATACGATTTTCTTATGAGTTAGTTGAGTTGTTGCATGCATGACTTCAGTTAGAACTCAATCAGTTGAGTTTGGTGGAGTTAATTGTGGAGTTGATGGAGTTGTGTTTAGTTTGACTTGGTTAAACTAGTTGTAATTAGTCTAACTGCAAATAGACTAATGATGAGTTGTTAAACTAATTATTAACTCATGATGCAACTAATGAATACATCAGTTAACTCAGTTGCATGTCAGTGCATGTTCAGTTCAACAGGGACAGGTGGTAGAGAATCAGATTGCTATCAGTTGTGACTATAGTTGTGCACCAGATCTTGCACAATCAAGGGATTGAGTATTCCAATGAGTTTGTTCACGTATTTTCCTAGTATTGTAGCCTTTTCTCACATCCAACAAAGTGTGAGTGATTATTTTGAGGTGAACTACGAGTTTGGTAAGCCATTCTCATCAGTTCTTGAGCAGGTATTGAGCAGTGGAGGCAGGCAAGAAGTGGAATAGATTTGGAGATCAGATCTGAGCTGTATTGTGTGTAACAAGTGGAGCTGGTACTGGATTGCTTGTGATAAGCATTGTAATTTGTAATGTTACATGTTCTCAATCATTAATATACAGATAGTTGGGGTTTTTAGTGAGATGCTTTCCCCGGGTTACATACTGTGTTAATGTGTGAATGCTCTTGATGTTTTATTGTTATTGATGCTGCTATATTGATGATCAACGTAGAGGAGCTTATGTATTGTGTATGTATTCCCAGTAGTACATGATCAGGATAATCTCTGTTGAATATGTGTTAAATTATTCAAAATTTCTACATCCACCTCCACTTCCTCCACTACCTTCCCCTCCACCTCCTATATCAGTGTTTGGTCCCAATACCACAAGAGTGCCTTGTTCATCTTCAAATAAGATTGGAGGTTCCTCTCTGTCTTCAATAGCTTCTTCCATACCTTCAAGAGTAGCAAGTTCTGCTTCTTCCATCGATGATACAACAACCCCTGTGGGAGTGGCTTTTGGCTTCTTCAAAGCATGTGGAAGATACTGTACATCTAGGATCAATCTGATTGCTTTCGTGAACTGGTGAGTGATGGGACGGATAGAGCGAAGGTGTTGATATGAAATCTCGTGTTCAATTCTGGGAGGTGAGGAGTAACCAACTACTGAGTCGTCAGAGAGGGAGTGTGAGTTATTGCCTTGACCAGATGGTTGATGAGTGAGTGTGAGGGAAATTTTAGCCATGTACAACTGGATGCCCTCCTTCTAGCGCCGGAAATGTTGACGGTGACGGACTCTCCAACATTCAGGGGATCACCTTGGTATGAAGTCCCAACTAGACCTCATACCATTTGGTGTGGGAGTCCCATCCGGTATAATGGGTCGTTGCCATTGTCTTAAGGATTTGCCTCAACTCTTTCTTGTCAACATAGGCGAGTGATTCACTTTGTCTTTGAGAAGTGAGCTTCGCGTGCCTAGTGAGTGTAAGTGTACTTGTGTCAATGGTTCTTTCACTATGAGGGGAAAAAGGTGAAGGTGAGTTCTAGGTTGAAAGGGTTCAGTCCCAACTTGTATAGGAACACACAACACAAAGGACATACACAGCTTCCGGTGGAGCAGTCCACTCGGATGTGGAAGTCACAACATACAAGGTAAGATAACACATACAACACTCACAGATCAGTTGGATACGAGTGCAACAGTTGTTACAACAAGGTTCATGTGAAAGGTTTGTATGATGTCTGGAAGAGCAGTCGACATGGACGGGACAACATTAACAACATATACAACACATTTCCATTAATAGATTATGCATTAAAACAAATTAATCAGTTCATATGTAGAACACATGGTTAAAGAAACATGCATTACAAGTGTTAAAGATCAGTCTTACAACAAATACAATACATGTGTGAAAACGTGCTGGCCTGTTGACAGGCTTTTGAATTAAGCGAAAGTTCCAAGACACATTGTTACACCATACATCACTAACCCTGTCAGTAGGGCGTTGGAGCCACTACTTACTCCTCAAAGAAAAGATTACAGACTCTCTTGGCTATGTGGGAGGAGCTGAGGTGAAAAGTCCCTTCATGTAAAAATGAGGGGGGTATTTATAGCCAAGGGTGAAACTGACCCTTGTGGCTGTTTGACTACCCTCATGACCGTTCGACTTCCATTACTTTCCAACTTACATGAATCTATGTTCAAAAAGTGGGTCTCTTGGACTTCCACATTACATCACATTGATTGACAACAAGCCCATAGTGGAGATGTGGCCAACATGACTCATGACTTGACTCAACATGACTTGACATGACAATGATGGTACATTTGTGCTGCTACTGGAGTACATGTCGAGCTAAAGTGTTGCTGATTGATGGATGTCTTCATGGTTTATCATAGCTTCACCTTCGCATGGTGAAGTGCGCGGAGTCTTCGATGGTCCTTGGTTTGCTTGATGAAGCTTTAACATGTTGTTCCTTGCTTTCATGTTGGAAGGCTTGAAAGGATCACTTGTTGGCGATGTTGCATGTTCGTCACGTTCGTCCACTTCACATGCTTCGTTCCTTCGTCCATTGGTGAACTTCTCCATCTACATGTGCTCCCTTCGTTCATCCCATTCGTCAGCTTGCCATGTTTGTTGGTGTACCTTTACCTGTAGTCACTCATGACGAGACAACATCAAATCCAAAACCTCCTAGTCTACCATGGCACATGATCATTCGAATGCAGGTGACTGGGAGAGGAAGCATGGCTGTGATATGGGATGATGACTCCGGGCAACTTCTGATGAAAAATGCCTAAGAGGCACTGAGAGGTGGAGACAAAAAATCTAAGTCAACAGTGATTGTCTGCAAGGTCTAGCTCGACTGGGAGGCAAAATTGCACAAATTTTGGGAGGGACAGTCCGGGCTGGAGGAGGGCAAGGCAGGCATTCTCTGCAAATTTTCCGGAATGAACAGTCAGCAGGGGCTGGACATCCAGATTTGCGCAAATTTCCAGAGGAATGGGCAGCGTTGCATGAAGGGTCAGCAGGCAGGGATTACACAATTTTTCTGGGGAACAGCCCGGGAGACAAGCAACCAGAACTACACAATTCCTAGAGGGAACTGCTAGTTGGCTGTTGGGGTCACTAGAATTGAGAACTACACAATTCTCAAAGGGAACTTCCAGTTGGATGTTGGGGTCACTGGCAGCCAGATTTGCACAATTCCTAGAGGGAACTTCTAGTTGGCTGCTGGGTCACTGGCAGCCAGACTTGCGCAACTCCCAAAGGGAACTACTAGTTGGCTGCTTGGGTCACTGGCAGTAGAAACTGCGCAATTTCTAGAGGGAATAGGTATTCTGCTGTTGGGAGCTGCTGGATAGGAAAACTGCACTAAGGCCGGAAGGCCAGCCTGCTGATCATCTCTGTGCAATTTATGAGCTGAGCTGATTGATGGGCAATGGGAGGCCTGCTCATGAGCGTTGTGCAATTTCTGAGATGAACAGTCGGTCAACTGTCCAGACGGCCAGCATGAGTGATGTTTGAGTTACTTGCGGGCAGCGCAGCTTGAAAGAACTAGCTTGGTGCTTCTGCACTTTTCTGGTTGACAGTGGATCAAGTTTAAAGAAGGGTGATGGTCCAGCTGTCAGTGAGGAGTTTGGTCGCTAGAACTTCATAAAAAATGACTAAGTGTGTGAATAGTATAAATATGCATAGGTGATCATATGAACACACACCTGCATGACTTAATGAAGAAACGACAGAACCATCTAGACACACATGTTCAACATGACTAACCGGTGGTGAAAACGACAAGTGCGACACTCGTGTTTGATCGTTCATGATCGAGACGACGCTTGCGCGACAATGAATGTGACTCCCTGTGTGAGTGTGACAAATGCTTTCATGGTGAACACAACAAACACATATGAAGCAAAGACTTTGAGCATAACCAAAACACGGTCATAAGCATGACTTAGACATAAAAATGCAGAGAATTGAGTGCAATAAACAAGCAAGGTCAATGTAAAGACTCACACGAGCTCACGGAGTGAACCTGGGTGTGTGCAGTCATCAAGTGAGACTCTTCAAGGGAGGCTCCGAAATTGATGCAAGCCAAAATTTTGGAAGGTGGTTGTAGCCACTACAACACATTATTATCAAGAAATTGTCTCGGCTTCAACGACTGCTTGAGAAACTCATTTTTTTTAGTGTGAATCTGGATACTTATGCACAATATCCTTGGTTTGGTTCTTCGGATTCCCCAGATCCTTTGAGCAAGACATTCCGCACCAACGAGAGTATTGTTGAGGTTATGTATCTTGACGAAACTCCTTGGAATGATATTCATCATCGTTCTTTGTTTCTTCCTAACCTAAGTGAGATTCCTTCATGTCTTGAAGCTTTTGTTTCTCATAACTCGACACATGCACTTCAAACACATGTTTTGGTTCACGAAGTCTTGTCTGAGGATAATATGGGAAATATTCCTACAACCTTGCTTGTTGACATTTCAGTTCAACCTAAAATTGTCAAAATCTTTCAACTGGGGGCACATTTTCCTCGTTATGAGATCAATTTTTTCTTGTTTCCTTTCATAGGATGAAAACCCCATTGTGATAATGAGCAAATGGTAGAGACTCGGTGAAAAAATCTACGTGTTTGATTACTAGAAAGAAATTTTGATTTTATCACATATCAACATATTCCACGCAATTTGAATACATTAACAGATGCATTATTAAATTATGTTCTTGATAGACATTTGTGTAATTTATAAAACTAATCATATCATCATGATACACAGACACATAAGTAGAAAATAAAACATGCATATATATATATATATATATATATATATATATATAGATATAGATATATATATATATATATATCGCATTTTTCAGAGTGTTTAACATCAAAATATAAAAAAATAAAGTGTTCTGAGACACATGGCTTTCAAAGCCTACAACATGTAAAAAAACAGCTAAAAAAGCTAAGCACCTACATGATGTTCATGATAGCATGAGATTGCCCTAATCACTCGGCCTAATAGACGACGTAGTCTCGTAGATACCCCTACTGTGTTCTTCTGGTATCACAATGGCACATCATTTATAGTTGGATATTCTGGAACCCCTCAAGTGATCATATCCAGATTACACTCCATATCTACCATGTGGTCTGCACCTTCCTCATAGGGAGCATCTGCTACTTGCTTGGCTACTTGCCATGCTATTGGCGACATGCCAGGAGGCCTTTCCGGTCCAACATCTGCACATTTATCACAAGTTAAATCTCAATTACACTTTCACAAAAAATTCATAAAAAATTGAAAAATACAAAAACATGTTTTACCTATATCAGTCCACTTTTCACTTGGTGGTAGAGGTAGATCCCAACCCCATCTAAAATTTGTGCCTGGATAGGCGTAGTCATCCACAACGATCAGTTGGTGATGCAGCCAAATAAAAAACTAAGGAGGAAGATGCATCTGCTCACCCCCTCCTCCTTGAGGCATGAGTTCACTCCATATGACCAACCTCCGATATTGTGGAGCAGTATCTGCTACTTCTCTCCACTGATACAAAAACAGGGACACATGCTCCAGAAATAAATTAACCAAAATCGAACCGAAGCCAAATTGTTTCAAGCTTCCTCGCTTACCCTTGGTCAGCGGCCTCTTCATATTGGCTAGTAACCCTGAACACCAGTTGAATACTGTTGGAGTGAGGCGTTCTACTACATATTGGAATTGGTAATTTGAAGTCTTGCGTAAACCTTGCTTCCCAACTATGTGATCTATGGTGAATAGGATCGTTCTCAAGGGAAGATTGGTGACAGTCGCTATCTTCACCTTCCCAACCATTGTCATTTCGACACCCGGGCAATGTCTCACGACTAGAGTACTGGTGCTCTCACCTCCAGGATGAGATCCGAAGAGTTGAACTCTTTCTCCTCTTTTAAACAATCTAGTAATGAAGCAAATGTATATCCCTTCCAGTTCCAACTCCCTTTTCCAAATAATGAAGATTTCCTGATTAATATCCTAGAGACTGATCAAGTAGTTTAGCAGCTTGTTTTGAGCTCTAAGTCCTATAGTTCTGAAGAACTTCAACAACCCACAGTTCCTCAAAGCATTTACACATTCTGGATCTTGGGTTCCATGATGATTTTCTGCCTCATAGTCTTTTTCCTTCCATTCAAGGACCATATTGGCAAAACTCTCCTACAAAACATCATCAAACATCAGTTAAATTCTTTTTCATGGATTAAAACTCAGACATTTTGCCTTAAAAGGAAGATTTTTCCCTAAAAAATTCTGCCCCGCGGTCATTGCGTCTATTTTTATTAAACATGCGATGCCATCGTGAGGGCCTTTCGTCTCAGGGGAAACCATCGCTAGTCCGATGAGCAAACCCGCGATGATCGCTCACGCAGTTAAAAAATTAAAATCCCTCCTTTTGGCAAGAAAAATTCAATGAAAATGCATTAAAATGTAATGAAATGCAAGAGCAAAGGAAGAGATCTTACATTATTGTTGATGGTTTGAGAAATGATGCCCTAGATCTCCCATACTATTCGCCTGAAAATTGAGGAAAATGGGGTAAAAATGCACTCTCAAACTTACTCTAGTGAAATGGTAAAAATGTTTTTACTTGTAGTCTATTTATAAGTTTTAATTTCATTTTTGCCATTATTTTATTATTTTTCTCGATATCAGTGATTGGTGGTTATCTTTGTGCAATTACAGGTACTTTTTGGTGGATACAGTGATTATTCTTGATTGATTCAATGAGTTTTTGTTTTATCTCTTTTTCGGACTCATTAAAAATAAACGAAAAAGGAACCCCCCTTGGAGTCATCTTTAAGCTCTTTTCTAACTCTTGAAACATGAAAATATCACCGAGTACTTGTCTTTTCAAACTCGTTAAATTAAATGAATTGACATCATCTCAGTATACGTTTACCCCTTTTTTGGGCTGAGATTGACTATTTACGAAAAATGTACACCTTGTTCGACATGGTCAAGAGGTTCTCTCGAATATTGTTTTCTACCTTTTCAAGTTCGAGGGACAAATTACGGAAAGGGACATGATGGATTTTTCTTTTCCATCTCTTTTTCAAACTCTCTAAATATGAAAAAGATACTGAGTTATTATTCCATTGGACTCGTTAAAAATTTATGACGAAAGACTCGTCACCATGATGAGATCAAGTTTCTCCTTCCTAAGGCTTGTAAAACTTACTAGGATGGACTCATTTGAAGAATGAACTTATATGAAAAGCATATTATATCCCCTTCAAGCTTGTGATAAAATTAATTGGGGTACTCATTAGAAATAGTGGGGAAAAACGAAAATGAAACATCCTTTGTTTAGGCCACATGTCGCTCTTGAACATGACACTCTTTTTCTTCTTGTGTCAGGTTTGGGATATCCTCACTCAATCACTTGTCTTCCCGGGTTTGGATAATCCATTTTTGCCTCTCATCTAACTATTCCACTTCGTCATCATGACCTTTAGTCCTATGTTGAGTCAAATGCTGCCACACTCCGAAGTCATGTCACCAATGTTCAAGAGAAGTCCTATATGCAGTCTATTACCTATACATTATCTGACCCTTTGCTACAGTCTTGGATCCTATTCATTTCATTCCACTTTATTCCTCATTTCATGTCGATGATGGGGGACTCATCATGGCCCTCCTTCGATGGGTCACTTCCTGTCGACTTCAGCTCATTATCCAGGAAGATGACTTAGAGACTCCCTTTCAGTACCTTAGAGCTTGCATGCATTAATGGCAAGTTCTTTGCATCCAACGACATGTTTTCATCATTGGCCTTCGATCGGGTGATTACATGAGTGTTCAACTTCAACTTCATTTTCAAATTCATGGATTATACTATCGTACCTTGAGAGCCATTGTCATTATTGATGGTTTCTCTTGTCCCTGTTAACGGTCCACATCATTGGCTGGTAATAAAGTGGTTTTCTAGCATGTTCGACTTCGACACATTCATTCACATGTTAGAATTCATACTTTGATCAGGTTGGGATGGAGCACATGATCTTGAGTCTTGTCTAATATGACTCAAGATGCATGGAGTTATGTATTATTTATGATTGTGCACATGTTTCTGCTATATGGATGGTTGTGACCATACCGAGGGACTTTACATTTATGGTTACCCTTCTATCTTGGGTGGTTGCGTCCATACCTTGGATCTTAGGTTTACAACTGATCCTTTTCATTTGGATGGCTGCGCCCATGCCATGGATCCTTTCACATAGTCCTTATTATCTGGATGGCTTCATGCATCTCCTGGATTCATGTTTTGATATCAAATATGTATATGTATATACATCCTTGATTTGTAGATCTCCTGACAATGTTTGTTCTCGTCCTTGAAAAAGCTCGTAAAGAATCTCAACCATCACTCGTTATTCTTCCTTCATGCTTTAGGGGGCATCTGTTACACAATATTTTGTCACATCTCCTTCACTTCTCTATGAGATACCTCAAAGTTCCAAAAACATGACCATCATGTAGTTTACTCATTTAGATATGCAGTTCAGATCCTCCCTAAAACATTGATTGGAAAATTCCTTGAGCTTCCCTTGAAGGAAATGGCTCTAAAACCCTAATTTTAGAATCATTGCTCTTATGATACTGAAAACCACGCTGGTTGCTAGTTGCACTACACTAGACCCACGATGCCATCACTCTGTTTGCTTGTATACCTGTGATGATCCCTAAAAAGAATTTTTCCAAAAGAGGATGGGAAGCTTCGTGATCTAGAAGATTCCAGAGTGACGAGTTGGAGGTTTTTTGACATGGATGAGGTCGAGTTCTCTCAACTTGACCTTTTAGTCTTATCCCTATGAGCTACCTCCTTGAGACGAGGCCCTTCTCCTATCTTTGGAGAGATCCTAACTCCCTTTCCCTACCTTTATATTCATCTCTTCCCATTCCCAAATGGTTGGTCTTTGTCTATTTGCACCATTATGGTGAGATTGTGCCTACATGATACTCATTTAGGTTGGAGAAGGCGTGCTTGGAGAGCTTAAGCTTTGAATTGGACATTCATTCAAGGAGAGCCTATTGACATCAAGGCTTGGTGGTCTGCTTCCTCCTTTATTCAATTAATATACAACTGTTGGTTCATTTCCATAAATGTGTATGCTTATGTATCATTTATCTTGACAATCTTTGATCTGTTAAGTAGGTTACTTTTGATTATGCTATTTGTATTTGCATGCCTTTTTGTGTCTTGATCTCTTGTGCAGGTGTTTAAACACTGTGAGCAGCAGGACCGAGCATGTGATGCAAGTGATTCAAGGTCTTCAACAAAGGAAGACATGATAGCATCAGAATGAGGTAGGCCATCTTCTTCATCTCTTATTTCAATTGTAACTTAGGAAAGTGTCCAGTAGATTGTCACGTAGGTTGCTAGTCCCACTCATTGGGCTAGAGGGGTCATCTCTTTCCACAAAGAGGATTTCCTAGACAATGAGACTACTCCGCAGAACATTAGATGGATCATTCTCGTTTTCCTTATTATAACGACCATCACCCTCGTGTGGACTACTCTACTGGATGGTGTACGTGTTTTCCCTTGCAATTTGGTTTTAACAACTGCCACATCTGTTGTGGACTGTTCCACTGGACGTTGGACATACCCTTGTTGTTTCCACATCTCTCTCCCTGGGTGGTACTACTACCTCTCATCTACAGGCTCACTTTTACCTTCTCCCTTACAGTAAGAGAAAACAGGCAGAAAGTTACATTACACATGCACTAGGCATACTCACCTCGCTTTCTTGAAGTTACAAGCATAACACTCTCATGTGTTGAACAAAAATAGCTAAGAAAAATCTCTAAGATAATGGAAACCGGACCATCATATCGTATGGGACTCCTACACCAAATGGTGTGAGGTCTAGTTGGGACTTCATACTAGGGAGATCCCATGAATGTTGGCGGGTCCAATACTGTCAATGTTTCTGGTGCTAGAAGGAGGGTTGCCAGTAGTTTATGGCTGAATATCCTCTCAACCCCACTTATCTATCATTTGATCAAGGCAATAACATAGAATCCATCTCTCTCACGTGCAACTCTGAAGTTGGTTACTCTTCACCTCCTAGGCCCGAACAAGAAATTTCATATCATCACATTTGTGCTGTTCGTCCCATCACCCATTTGTTTGTTAAATCTGTTGGATTGATTACATGAGTACACACTCTTCCCTCTTCACAAAGGAAGCAAAATACTACACCCACATGAGTGGTATTCTCATCTATTGAAAAAGTAATCCTTGCCATTCTTGAAGAGCTGGCAGAAGCTGCTGAGAACAAAGAGGAACCTCCTGTTTTCCTAGAAGGAGTAGAAGATAACAACTTACTCTTGGGCTTAGGTTCCTGTAGAGACAGTGGAGGGTAAGGCAACGAAAGAGGTGGAGGTGGAGACCAACCAATAGATTCAGAGGTTGAACTGTCAAATTCAAAAGAAGAGGACAATATGGCTGGTCAAATTTTGGAATGGATGACACAGGGCCCATTGGCACTCTCGGGTGTCTTGCACAAGATGCCAAGACACACAGAGAAATTGTTAAAAAAGTATGACCCTGAAAGAGCAGTCAAGGCAGTATATGATCTAGACACGTTCTACCTACATCTACAGACAATCAAGGTAAGTTATGATGATGTTGTGATGATGTTGCATGCTGACTATTTGCATGTACCTTGTGTAACACCCCTCAGTGAAAAGTAAATAATTAATTCACTTTTCCTGCAGTAATTGAGTAAAATTTGGGTTGTGTGAAAGCCTGATTTAAAATGTGATGTTTAAATTTTATTTTGATTTTATTTAAAAGTTGGTTATGGCCAGCTAGGGAATTTACGGTAAAAGTCACCAAGTGAAAGTTTTCATTTACCAGACAATTGGGATAGTTACTCCCAGCCCTAGAGATAAATGATCTCATTTTGGGAAACAAAAGCCAAGGAGAGCATGAGATAAAGTTGGAGACAATTATGGGAGAGAGAAAGAAAGAAATTATTTCCTTGTACAAGATACTGTCAAGGGAAGGCAGGACGCTTCCAGTAGGGAATTCTCGAGTTGGTTGGAGCTAGTGGAAACACGAAGCCATACATATGAGTCTATGAGTACTTGGGTTGGAATGTATAGTCCTGATGCCTTGTAGCAAACTTGGTTGTTGTTAACAACTGTTCTGGAAATGAAAATTGGCACGGGGGAGTATTGGTATAGAGAACCATTCTCATTGGTCGGGTGGAGTGAACTTAATTCCTGGTGTATTCCTTGGCAAGCCTTAACTAAAACAAAACATATAAGTACTTTAATCCTTATTACTGAAATATGAAAGTAAATTTTGTAGGTGCAGAAGTATGGCTTACTTCTATCATATATTTTGAACATCAAACGTTGTCTGTTTAAAAGGAACGGTATAGTTTTTATTCCTATGTATGAATATGTAAAAGAATATGTCTTTGTGAGCCTATGGGGGCAGTGGATATCTAATATTATTACTGAGTTAATTAGTATAGAATATGTGATTACAATAGAATATAATGAACCTATATTTATGTAGTTGCAAAACTGTTATTTCAAATCATAAAATTCCTAGCGAATGGATGTAGTAAGTTATACATATATAAAGACAAGTAAATGGTTCATTGCCATTCTTGTTGGTCAGGATTAGCAAGATTTCCCCTTCAATAATCCTGTGATAGCCTTACCATGTTGGATACAAGATAAGTGCATTTTTACCATGATTAAATTTCTAAAAAAGGAAAAAAATAAACATTTCCTTGTTGTGTCTATTATTTTTGAATGAATTGGAAATTATGATAATGAACACCAGGTACTAATATCGTTTTATTTTATGGTAAATATGTAAATTATTAGAGTTATTAAGTAGGGACATCAGTTAGTCCTAAGCCAAACTGAACTAGGCACTGGATGGTTAGCCTAGAAAAATCCAAAGCCAGATGGAAAAATCTGAAAAGAGAAGGGGGCGGAAAGCTCCTGGGTAGGAATCTGGCATAGGGATTAAAGGTTTAATCTATAGATATAAAAGTATATAAACACGTTTCTGGAGGCATACCATTCTGCATATATATAATAGTAATGATACAATTTCGATTCTTTGTGGAACAAATATCCAAGAGTTCCCACTCGAAAACAACAAAATGCTATCTACTGATCAGGATGAGTGCTATCGATTATAGTAATAGAAAAGGAACGACTGAGAATTAGATGGCTTATGTTCATGAATTAAGAGTAGTAATAAATTCTTAAATGATACTCGTCAAAATATTATTGATGGAAAACTACCAAACAACAGAAATTTATTAAAAACAATTACTCCTGATAAATTACTAAAGAGAACTTGGAGTCGAAGCTAGTCTGTCTTGGTGTTGAATGTAACCATCACATGAAATTAAGAGTGACTTTTAATTACAATAAAACAAGAGGCCATGAAAAGAAGACAAGAAAGAAATAAGGCCTAATAAATTGTAGAGGTCGTGGTCCAAAATTATTTAAAAATAAAACCTCACTCCAAGTACCAATATTTTAGAAGCATGGTTCCAAAAACAACCCTGTATCGTAGTCAACCTCCAATAAGCAAGGTTGGGTCCATTCCAAGTTGTATGTGTAGAAATTAATGTTAAGATTGAATTCCTAATAGTCCTATCCATTATCGGAAAGGAATTGTGGTTGAGGATGACATTGTGGTGGGTAATTGGGAAACTAAGGGGGTTTAGATCCTGGTCACCGGAAAGAACCAACAACCGAGTCCAGTCTCCCCAAGTAACCCTACTAAACTTCTCTTAAATTATAAATTGAGTTATATGATATACATGCATTGTTCAGAATTAATCATAGATATTGAAATATGTAAGTGTAACATAAGGAAAATAAAACCCTTGTTGGAAAGAAAATGACTTGGGAAAAACAAGAAGTAAAAACTCATGCACTACTCCACGAGTTACATCTGGATAGAAGAATCATGAATTAAATATTATCTTTTCAATAAACCTGAAACAATTCGGTATACATAAGGAAATTCTTTTATGTCTGAGGTATACCTCAAGGTCGAAATTTAACTATGAGGTAAAACAAAATAAAGCGAGAATTTTTATCTAGCTAAGGTTCAAATCATCTGATAGAAAATCCACAAGGATTCACTGGATCACTGCTCTTTTCTGAGCTAGAATTCATGAAAAATTATACAACTATAATTATAACTATATTCTATGCAAAGACTCGTAACAGAGCTCCAACACCTAAGCATGCCGGTAAGGGTATAGTCTCAGATGGTCGCCTGGTTCATTCCCCAGAGAACTAATGAGTATGGTACCTGCAATAGGCAACATAAAAACTTAGCAGCATCCTCTATAAGTGTAAAGGCTGTAGGGTTAAAAGTGAAATGGGGTATTGGACGACTCACCTTGTTTCCTAGAGGGTCAGAATTCAAACCCTCGTCTGCAATTCAGAAGAGGTTCAACCATTACCTTCATTTGTCGTTCTAAGCCTATAAAATTGGTAGTGAGCACGAGGAAAATTCATGCATGGGGATAACATCAATATGGTAAATATCTTGTACTTGCATACAAATCTCATACCAAAATGAAACCCGAGTCACTATATTTGAACTTATAAATGACAATAACATGAAAGTAAGGATATGCACGAGCATAGTACCTGCAGGAACTGTAACACAAAACATTAGCCAGAGTATCAAACTCATTTTGATTCAACTTGGCTGAGTTGGATGTTAAAACGAGGACCTATATGCACCCCACATAAGCAAAGGTTGTTGTTCCTGTAACTCTTAGAACTAGCCCATGCCATTTGAGATGTAGAGATCGACCGAGAATAATGTCGGTGCGAATGAGTGGTTGAGCTACGGATGGGGTAGGGATCAGTTACCCTAACCTCTCAAGAATGAAGATTGATCGTTGGATCTATAACTCTATCATCTACGGTGGAGTTTCTACCACTGGTCCTTACCTTGTGATTGACAGCCGCGGGTGGTAGCCTTTGAGAAATTTCTCCATGGTTTTCCATTTATACATCAACTATTGGGTTAAGGTATAGCGACATCGTTCATAAAAATTATATGCTTTAGTTAAGTATCTTGAATTTGGTTCAAACGTTGTATCGATAATTAGACTATACCCATGTGAATCCCGCAAGGTAAGTTATGGTAACTATTCATGTGATATATATTGGCTAAATTTAAAAAAATTTAAGGTGTAGTTTAAGTGCTTAAGTAAGAATGTTACAAGTGGTATCAGAGCCAGGTTCAGCACTGTGGTCTGTTTAAGGGAAAAAGAAGTGGAAAATTATGTGAAGGATAAATTTAGGTAATTCCATTACATTCATTAAGCTACTAAATAGTAGTTAACTTATTGATAAGGTCACCCTTGGATACAAAGGATTGAGTGGGTGCTTAGGGGAAAACTTAACTGCTTGAAAGACTCATTTAATAACTAAGAAAGTATACTTGGTCATCACTGAAATAAGTCCATGAGCTAGAGTGATAAGGAAGCATGGGCACAACCGAACCAAGAAAAAAAAAATGTGTACACAAGTAGGCATGACTCCTTGTACCATAGATATGTTTAAAGGAAGGTGTGTTAAGTTTCCTTTTGGAATGATTCTTTAGGTAAACTATATAAAAAGGAAATTTTCCTAAATACATTACTCATGAGCCTAGAAGTAGGGAACATAATCCATTGGATATTTCCTTTTTCTTAAACAATAATATATATACTACAAAAAAAATAAGGTAATTAAGGACGATCATGAAATTGTGGAGCAAGATTTCTAACTAAGAATTAATCACACAGAGACAAATCGTAATAAATATTTATAACAGTTGTGAAGGAAAATATAGCCTTAGAAATAATGGAGTAATCACCATAGTTGAGGCTTGTTGATTTGAAAGTAACATAATAAGATACCAAAAATCTGGTGAGAATATTAGAAAAGGGATCTAGATAGTTCCCAAATTCCTTACACTTGATGGATGTGAAGAGCTTACAATGGTGTAAGTTACAGATTTGGAATAGCAAATCATGGAACGATCAACTAGTTGATCTATAATATAATTGCCTTGTGATTGAAAAGGTCAAGTTTACTAGGGAAATTTGATCGATTGAAAGAAGACCAATGCAAGATTTAATGCCATATAAATACTATGGACTAGCTAGCATAATTACCCAATTAAAAAAATGTGTGTATATATATATCAGTATACGTCAGGGTCATATGATACAACCATATTTTTCCTTAATTTGATCCTTGTCAGTTTAATACTCCTAGGAAAATGTTTTAAATTAAAAGCACAAGATGTGAAGTACATGATTGAATCATTTCGAGCAATAGTTGATGAATGGCTGACTGTATTTACTATAAAATTTCCCAATAGGTGAACATGTGTTCTGAATCTGTAAAGGTTACGATTATCGAATATCCTTGTCTATCAGATGTCCCTATTACAAATATCTATAAGATCATTCGAATTGTACAACAAGTTATCAGTGACTATATGGCACTTTCTCACAAGTAGTGCAACCTGATGATTTTAAGATAGAGACAATTTCATTTAGGCTCTCTGGTTTGCAAACATAACTTAGCATTTACATCTATGATAGGCCTAACAATTCAATTTTTGGAAGTGAATACCACATAGGGTATTGTGAAGTTGCTTATCATGTATTCAAGCTGTGATAATTTAGAAATTCACACCAAGTGTTTGACTCAATGCTTGAAATAAATTGGATTACATGGAGTGCTATGCTTTTTTTTTTCTAAGATTTAATCTTATATAGGGCGATATTCCACAACAGAGTACCTCTGTAAATGTGGTAAAAAGGGAGTTTATTGAGTAGATTGTATGTATTAACATGTTTTAACATTGTATGGAGAGCTAACATTTGCAACTAGGAAGGAATTTGAAGCAAACCACATATCGTCGATAATCGACAAGCGTTCTTTGCTAGTAGGGAAGAACTAATCCTTGGAATAGATGTTGTATCGGTTACATTAAATAATAGAGTGGAACATTGACACAAAGAACACTTTTGGGTCAATTTCCCTTCACATTGCAACATGGGAAATCAGGGGACAATAGTAAACCAATTTCCTTCTGCTGCGATTGATTGGAATGTGAGGAACAAAGAATCAGGATGGAGTAGCTTGCATAGGGCTTTATATCTTGGGCATCTAGCAGTGGCAGGAGTGTTCAATGAAGCTAGTGTCTCTCTCATACTAAAATAATTCTAAGCTTGAATACCAACTGATCTGCTTTCTTATCCAATACATTTGGATATTTCTAATATATTAAAAAAGATAAAAGCTATGCATAGCAATTCAGTCAGAAACTACTTCTAACTATTAACTCTAAATTACAGTTTGCTAGTAATGTTTTGCAGAAATTACCATACAGGGTGGAGGCACTGTTACACAATAATTTGTCACTGCCTTCATACCAGTCTTCCTACTGTGTCATGAGTCCAAATCATTCATGCTCATGCTCTCTGATGTTTCCAAATGACCCACTTTGCCAAAGTTTTTCCATCATCGCGATGTAAAAATAAGCGTGCTGATGAGCACTCCAAAACAGACAGAACGCGCTGCCATCGTGGAAGTACACGTGATTCCCGCGATGGTCGAATTTCATGAGATAGCGCGACTATTGCTTATATTTGCTCGCGATGACATGGCCTTCCCTATTATGTGGTAGCGATGTCAGCGCTCTAGCACAGTTATGTACTCGCGATGATCCAATCTGGGCGAGTTTGTTCTAACAGCCGGCCTTCCAGATGACTTCAGATCTGGTTGTTGGCCTTGTATATGTCGCCCTCCCTTCTCTGGCATGTCTGTTTCGTCATTTGAGCCACCTTCCTTGGAGATGAGCTCATCTTCCCACCATTCATGGGGACTCCTCCTCCTATTTAAGCCTCCACCATTGCTATGAGTTGCTAGTTTGGAATTCATAGTGTTTGGAGTGTTGCTGATAGTGTGTGAGCTTGATAGATAGCTGGTGTGACAAGTGTGGGATTGTAGAGAGCTTAAGGAAGGTTGTGAAGTGTTTTGATCTTGTGTAAACTTGTGAGTGAGAGAGTTTTGTCTTGGGAGATCTACCTTCAAGGGTGAATGCCTGAGGAACTTGCTCGCTGGACCCTCTTGAGAAGGATTTGACGTCAGAACTATGGTTGTATTCTTCTTTGTTTATCAATAATAGACGACTATCATTATGGTTCCACTCGTATTGTCTTTATGATGGTGTTTGAGTTATATCCTTTCTGACTGATATATAGTTTCATCTATTGGATTTTATGCTTGTGTTTGTATCGTTCTTTTCATGTGCAGGTGTCCGTGCACGAGGATCGTGGGGACTGTGACCATCCGGAGCAAAGGAACGGGAGCGACGACTCTTCTACAAGTACTAGCATTGGAATCCAGGTAGGCCTTCATCATCGGTCTTTAATTTGCAATTAGGAACCTGCGTGTTAGCGTTGTTTGATTGTTGCTAGACCTTATTTGGACTAGTAGGGATCGCCTCTGTCCACAGAGGGGATTTACCTCCACCTGCTAGGGAGTTTACCTTGTTGTTTGATTTGTAAACTTTAGACGGAGCCTGAAGCACGGCCAGGTAGCCTTCAAAATGCTATTGCTCTGCATTAGCGAAGTAGATCAACGCCACTTCAGTCAATCTCCGGTTTGGTTTATGAACTGAACAGCTTGGAGCTGGCTTTTGTCTTTTTTTTGTTCATTCTTTCCTTGAGCTTGTTTTTGGTCTCTTTTCAAAGTTTGGGGATTAGTTCTCTGTTTCTTGGTTTCCTGGTTCGGTCTGGGAGATGCCTTGTTTGTTTAAAGATTGATTGTCTTGGTTTGGGAGTTTTTGGCTTGATTGTGGCTGTTTTTGAGCATCATCGTGGTTTATAATTAAACAGTCACGCTGTCATCGCGCAGCCCTTTCTGTGACCTCCTGATCATCGCGTTAATACACCAAACAGTCGCGACGGTTCTATAAATCGGACCATCGCGGGTAAGGCGTGTACTTCCGCGCTGACATCACATTGTTGCTACACATAGTTCTTTATCAGCGCATTGTTGCTGTGTATCACCCGTGCTGATTCCTGTAGAATTGAATTTCTTCAATTCTGCCTCCTGAACCTGTTGGTCTTGCTATCCCCTGCTGTTCTCACTTGGTTTATGACTTGTTCTTCACTGTCTGGAGGTTGAAGCACTCTCTTGTGAGTTTTGTTGAGCGAATCTTGCCTTTTTGCTTTGTGACCTAGTTTTATTATTCCAAGTTTGTTGGATCAGCTTTGCTTGGTTACTGGTTTGAAAAGGTTTGTTTACTGCTTGCTATTGGTTTGGTGAAGCCTTCCTCTTTGCTTGCTTTTGCTTGGTTGTTTAAGTGATCGCTGTTGAACCAATCTTGACATTGTTTCGATTTCTTTTCACTACCCGGACACAGATCACAATTGTTTGGGGTCAACCGGTTTTTCACATTTGTTTGTTAACGTTTCTCAAAGTTTGTTTAATGCACTTTGCCATCAACAATTTTTATTTATTTTTGCTTTGTATTAGTTAATGAGAATTAGAAGCTTTTCATTTTGACTAGTGATTAGTGATCTTGAAGAAAAGTTTGTGAATTTCCATTAGCTGCATTAGGGAAACTATTTGTTGTTTCGTGATCATTTCGTTTGTGTGAAAGCTCTCAAACCTTCTCGTAACTAGCATTCATCGAATGGAATGACATATTTTGGCATATAATTTGCATTTAGGAAATTTTGAGAGATTACATACGGTAAGGCCTGAAAACTGAAACCTAACACAAGATCAACCTTAAAATGAACTGAATGAACCTAAAAATTCATTGGAACATAACGCACACTGTTTAGAGGTCTAGGCTAAAGACGTGCTCCAGCGTCGTTAAACCTAGTCACTTTTGTTTCACTTAAGGTTGGGTGATTCCTCCTTCCGTGACGCAATAGTGGTCTAGCACAGATTTGAGCTCCCACGTACCGTCGAGTATATGGGGAGACCCCACTAGGTTATCATCCTTTATCCATAGGAAACTGTGTCTGCCACCTTACAAGCTGTAACGCACCGAACACAACATTCGGGAAGATTGACTGCCGTATGGAAAGTCCTTGGTTTTCATATGACTGCCAAGGTGTATATGCAGTTTTACGGATTTGTTTGGTAAACCTTTTTGCCTAGCTCTCCAGAGTAGTCACTTTCGTTCCTTTTCGAACTCTCTAAAAGAAAAGGTCCATTTGAGCACTTGTCACTTCAAGCTCATTAAACATTTGAAGGCGACTAGAGTCATCTTTTTGTCCTTTTCTCGACTCTTAAAAAATGAAAGGTCAAGTTATGTCCTTGCGTCTTAAAATTTATTCGGTCACGATTAACATTTACCCGGTTAGATCTTGTTCGCGTTAGTTTGTGTAGGGTTTCTCCTCGTTTGTGATGGAAACTTTCCCGGAGTTTACCAACCCAGGCATCCCCTCTGATGGGAATCCTGGTCATTTCCCTCCTTTTGGAAATGTTGGCGCTCCTTACATGGCAACGTTGTCCCTTCCTGGGTTAACTGTTGGGTTGTCTGTTTGGTTGTTCTCAACCTCTCTAGTCCCTACCGTCTCAACTACTGGTCAATCAGTTCCTCCACCCGAACAACATCATGTTAATTCTAAGGTGGACCTCTCCCCTTCTTCGCCTGTTTCTATGTCCTCGTCTTATACTTCGCCTGGTGAAAGTATGGATTCAAGTAACCACATGGCTAATAAGAAGAAGAAGAAGACGAAGAAGAAGAAGTCTCATCAGCGAGAGGCTAAAAGTGCAGTGACTGCTCCAAATCCAACTCAAGTCGAGCCACCTTCTGCTCCTCGGCGGAAGGTCAAATTTCCTTGTAGATTGTGCAAGGATGACCACCTTCTTCATGATTGTCCTAGAATTCCCAGGATCTTAGAAGTATGGTCTAGCGATCCGGCTCGTCCCTCATCGTCCTCTGAAGTTCATGGCGATGCCACCCTATCAACTGACAACATTCAGAAGAAAGGGAAGATTCGAATCCCCTGTAGACTATGTGAGGGCAATCATCCCCTTCACCTTTGTCCGCTCATGGATAAAGCTTCCGCTATCTTGGAAAGTCTTACAGCTTCCTCACCCCAACTTCCTGTTGGTTATCAGAGGCTCTCTTCTGACCCCCTCCTTGTGGACAAAGAGATCAACTTAGATTCTTCTCTTGTCTGTCCTCCTCCTTCCGAACCTGGCTGTGCCAAGCCTGTTCCAGACCAACCATTGGTCGGAGAGAGTGTTGACTTGGGTTCACCACCTGTCGATCACTCTGTTTCGGAAGAGCATCATGCCCATGTTCTTCTCGTCTCCTCAGATTCTCCTGAGTCTCAGAATGACTCTCCTATCCCAGCTGCTCCCGAAAGTCCTTCTTCGGTTCCCATGGAGCATGGGGGCAATCATACGATTCCCCCACCAAGTAGTTTGGCCATCTCCTTCGACTGGAGTCACCTGACTGCTTTCCGCCTTCCATCCCATGCGCCTTTCCAGATTACATTACTTGCCTATGATAAGGCAGTACCTGGCACTATTTTGGATGAAGGTGCGTCCGTCAGTCTTATGCCGTCCACTACTTGGCAAGATTTAGGTTCTCCGCAGCTTGGGCCAGTCGCACAGAATCTGTTAGCGTTTGACGGGGGAACCAGTCAACCTCTAGGGGTCCTCCCAGAATTTCCTATTACTTTGGGAGGCAAAACCATCTATATGGAAGTGCTGGTTGTCCAAGGTGCTTTAGATTTCAGTCTTCTCCTTGGCCGTGACTATGTTTATGCCATGGGGGCCCTTGTATCTTTGCTTTTCCGTGTGGTTTGCTTTCCACACAACGGAAGAATCATGACTATAGATCAATTATCGTTCTTTAGTCCCCCGGTGCCTCCTGCGCAGCTGCCACCCCCTCCTGGTTTTTACCCACCGATTGTGTCTGCCCCACCGCAGGTCAACTACGTGGCTACCTACCCCGTGCCTGTATCCCATGACAATGCCGTCGTGAATAATGTCCTGGGGGCATTGGGTCCTGACTTCCAAGATGTTGTCCTTCCACCGGAAGTGCCATTCTTGGAAGTGATGACTTCCCGTTCATTATGATGAAGTTCGTACAGAGCATAGTTCCTTCCCTATGTCAAGCTTTTTAAAAAATGAAACTACGTCTGGTTGAGCACAGTTCCTTGTCTTGTGTCAAGCTCGTTAAAAAATGAAACAAGGGTTATGAGGATAGTTCTTTTACTGTGTCAACCTCATTAAAAAATGAAACAACTCCCTTTCCCGATTGAGTCTTTTGATTAAGATCTCGTAGAATACCAGTCGAGTCTTTCCAAGATCTCGAAAGTGAACCTTCATTCCATCCACCTCGTTGAATGAAATGAAGCTTGGGGGGCATGTACCTCGATTTGCGTCATTATGTTGGGGGCATGCGAACTTATAACAAGCATAGTTTTTCGTTTCAAGCTTGTGTAAACATGAAACCGAATCCAAGCAAGGTTCTCCATGGTTCAAGCTTGTGTAAAAAATGAACCCATACCTGATTTACATCTCATGATTGCTATTTTATCCGCTAAATTTTGCTAGATGAGCCTTGGTTGATTCATTCCCTTGCTACCATCTCTTTGGCTGATCATATGCTTTCACTTGGTTGTTTTTCCTTTCCTGAGGAACCACAGCGATGAGTGGTTTTATTAGCCAGCCTCTTGACCATTACATTTTTTGAGCAGTTCCACCATTACCGGAACCAGTTGCTGCCCTTTATACCACTCGTTCCTCCAGGACGAGTCTCCTTTAAGCTCTTTTATGACTCGTAAAATATGAAAAGATTGCCGAGTATTTTTCCCTTTTTGACTCGTTAAAGAGAATAAAAATGGAGGTCTGCTTTTAGCTCTTTTCCGATGTGAAACAAGAAAAGATAGTCGAGTCTCCCTCTCAACTCGTTAAAAAAAGCGAGAGGCGGTCGCCTTTAAGCTCTTTTTTCGACCGTTTAAACTTAAAAAGATCGTTGGATTTTTGTCGTTTCGAACTCGTTATTGGCTACAAAACGACGTGCTTCTGACCGCTTTTTTAATTTTTCGGATCGAAGTCACTACTTAAGAAAATTACTCCTCGATCATACTGGTCGGGCGGTTCTTTCGGGCATTGTTTTATACTTTTTCGGGCTCGAGAGACACAACTTTACGAAAAAGGACCCCCCTGGAGTTCACTTTTCTGCTGTCTTTTCAGACTCTCTAAATAGGAAAAGATGTCGAGTTCTTCCTTTGTCAGACTCGTTAAAACTTAATGACATTGGATTCTGTCGAAATGACACCTTTCAAGCATATGCTATCCCCGTCAAGCTTGTCATCGAAAAAATAACCGAGGTACTCGCCAGCAATGGTGGGGAAAATGGAACCACAATCATTGTCGTGTCGGCAGTATGTCGCTCTTGAACATGGCACTTGTCTACATTCGTGTCTGGGTGGGGACATCTCATCTTATTTTTACACTTGCCTCCGTGGGTTTTCCTGTTTGACCTCTTATTTGCTCATTGCCTTGTCACCATGACCCCTGATCATTTAATGTCAAATACTGCCAAGTCCACTGTCGTGCCGCCGATATGTTCAAGAGAAGTTGACCTCTGCAAAATACTCAACCTCCCTCTGATACCTCACACAAAACATTTTATCCTTCTCTGTCTCGTGTCGACGATGTGGGAAACATTATGGCCCACCTTCGATCAAGGTCACTTGCTGTCAACTTCAGCTCATTATCCAGGCAGTTGACCTAGAGACTCCCTTCAGGTGCCTTGGAGCCTGCATGCCTCAATGGCAGGTTCTTCATGTTCGACGTGAGGTTTTCATCATTGGCCTCCGATCGAATGATTCTGCAGGTGTTCAACGCCAACTCACTGATTCGCACGCCATAGATTGTACCTATAGTACCTTAAGGACCATTGTCATTATTGGTGGTACCTCTCGCGTCTGTTAACAGTTTTCATCATTGACTGGTAATCAAATGATGTTCTTGCATGTTTGACTTCAACTCCTATATTCGAATGCTTGGACTTGTACTTTGTTCGGGTCGAGATGGAGCGCAAGACCCTAGATTTTGTCTTTGGAGATCCAGGTTGCGATTTTGTGGATTATTATGATCATTACATGACTCGTGCTGCGACCATACCTGAGTCTTCATGGATGGCTGTGACCATACCTTTATTATCATCATGGTCTCATTAGCTGGGTGGCTGCGTCCATACCACAGACCCATTTTGTATGTCTTTTGGATGGTTGCACCCATGCCTAGACTACATGTAATTGATTATCAGAGATATCAGTTGTACTTGCGTGCAGGTTCTTCCCAGTGGTGTTCCAGTTCAGTCAGTTTCGTAAAGCATTTCACCCCTCCCATTCTCTCGGGCTTCATGCTTTAGGGGGCATCTATTACACAGTAATTTGTCACTGCCTTCATACCAGTCTTCCTACTGTGTCATGAGTCCAAATCATTCATGCTCATGCTCTCTGATGTTGCCAAATAACCCACTTTGCCAAAGTTTATCCATCATCGCGACTGTTGTAAAAATAAGTGCGCTGATGAGCGCTCCAAAACAGACCGAACACGCTGCCATCGCGGAAGTACACGTGATTCCCGCGATGGTCAAATTTCATGAGACAGCGCGACTGCTGCTTATATTTGCTCGCAATGACATGGCCTTCTCTGTTATGTGGTAGTGATGTTAACGCTCCAGCACAGTTATGTACTCGCGATGATCCAGTCTGGGTGAGTTTTTTCTAACAGCCAGCCTTCCAGATGACTCCAAACCTGGTTGTTGGCCTTGTATATGTCGCCCTCCCTTCTCTAGCATGTATGTTTCGTAATTTGAGCCACCTTCCTTGGAGATAAGCTCATCTTCCCACCATTCATGGAGACTCCTTCTCCTATTTAAGCCTCCACCATTGCTATGAGCTGCTAGTTTGGAATTCATAGTGTTTGGAGTGTTGCTGATAGTGTGTGAGCTTGATAGGTAGCTGGTGTGACAAGTGTGGGATTGTAGAGAGCTTAAGGAAGGTTGTGAAGTGTTTTGATCTTGTGTAAACTTGTGAGTGAGAGAGTTTTGTCTTGGGAGATCTACCTTCAAGGGTGAATGCTCGAGGAACTTGTAGGCTGGACCCTCTTGAGAAGGATTTGACATTAGAACTATGGTTGTATTCTTCTTGGTTTATCAATAATAGACGACTATCATTATGGTTCCACTCTTATTGTCTTTATGATGGTGTTTGAGTTATATCCTTTCTGACTGATATATAGTTTCATCTATTGGATTTTATGCTTGTGTTTGTATCGTTCTTTTCATGTGCAGGTGTCCGTGCACGAGGATCATGGGGACTGTGACCATCCGGAGCAAAGGAACGGGAGCGTCGACTCTTCTACAAGTACTAGCGTTGGAATCCAGGTAGGCCTTCATCATCGGTCTTTAATTTGCAATTAGGAACCTACGTGTTAGCGTTGTTTGATTGTTGCTAGAACTTATTTGGACTAGTATGGATCGCCTCTATCCGCAGAGGGGATTTACCTCCACAACAAGCACTTTAAGGTTTTCCCCACAAAGGAGATTGTTTCCACAAAGTTCAATGGTGTAGCCTTGACTGCCATAGGTGAATCATACCCTAGGGATTTTGGAAGGGAAGTAGACTAGGCTACTCTAATTTTGATATTAACAATGGTAAAGTTGTGTGATTATCTCTTTCAAGTTTCAGTAGACTTGGATTGGCATGTTGCAGTAGTTGGGCAACAAAGAACTAGTTTATAGATGCAATTGTAGAAAAGGAGGTGTTTACTTGGAGTCAAACCGTGAAGGTTAGCTTGGTCATACTTCAGTTGATACAATCAATACCTCACCAGGTTAACTCTCTTAACACAAGAATCAATGTAGAGGCAGTGCCTAATAAGCACAACACATTAGTAATTGAGTTAAGACGAGTTGATGTAGATGTTATTGGAAAATATTAATAATAACAAGTATAACATAATTCTTCATTTGAAGTAAAATGATGGTTTATTAACCATTCCACAAATAGTCACTGGTCAAATATCATAAAAAATAATAACTTGTTGACGAATGAAGTGAATGGTATTTGATATACAAAGGATTAATATATATATATATATATATATAGATATGAATAAAAACTTTGTGACCACGCACATAAATAAAGTTGTGTCAACACCCTCTGGTACAAGATAACAAAAGACCAAAATTTTAAGCAACACTGCAAATGGATCCCTAGTTCACCTTAAAGAGGAAATAACAGAACAACGGAGTCAGACATCACTGCATTAATTAGATAAGGCAGACAACAATATATATCCCTTAGAATGACTTGAAACAAAACTTATATTAAGTTCTACTTACATATGGATAATGCGTACGTGATGAGTAGAATTAAGCTAAAAGGCTTAAAATGCTACCCATCATGAAAATGTGCTTAGTACAATTTATCACAAATAAGGACAATGAATGGATTTTTTTTAAATGATTTATTACTATATAATGCTGCTAATCTTGAAATGCTGGCTATTAACTTTTATGAGGTTTCACAGTTTACTCACGAACCGAACCTTAACGAGTACACCAATAATGATTGGTGGTGTCTATAACAAGATTGATATAAGTATACGAATATGCGTATTTCTTACATAATGATTTAGAAGACCAATAATAGTCTTGGTAGTTGTGAATATAGGAACAGATCAGCAAGAAGACTTCTGACTGAACCTCTATACCTACAACCAGAAAGAACAAAAAAAGGAGAATGGTATGAAAGAAAACTATCACCAAAATCAAGTGCAGATAAGGCACTTTGGCCAGAAAAGGCAACGTGAGTAGATAAAATTTATGGAGGAAAGCAGATTTCAGCTTGGGTTGAAGGGCTAGAGGTAAACACCGAGGATGGTGTTTCACTCAAGGGGGGGAGATGTAACACCCCTCAGTAAAAATTAAATAATTAATTCACTTTTCTTGCAGTAATTCAGTGAAATTTGGGCTGTGTGAAATCCTGATTTAAAATGTAATGTTTAAATTTTATTTAAAAGTTGGTTATGGCCAGCTAAGGAATTTACAGGAAAAGTCACTAAGTGAAAGTTCTCATTTACCAGACAGTTGGGACAGTTACTCCCACCCCTAGAGATAAATTATCTCAGTTTGGGAAACATAAGCCAAGGAGAGCATGAGAGAAAGCTTGAGGCAATTGTTGGAGAGAGAAAGAAATTAGTTCCTTGTACAGGACACTGTCAAGGGAAGGTGGGATGCTACCAGTAGGGAATTCTCGAGCTGGTTGGAGCTAGTGGAATCCTGAAGCCAGACATATGAGTCTGTGAGTCATGAATCTTTTGTGATCTCCGTGGTTGTGGATTATCAAAAATTGGCTTATTTGTAGTCTAAAGCTTCAGTTCTGCATATCAAATAACTTAAAGAATGATGGCAAAAACATGGCTAGTGACATTATCAAGGAGAAGTAGCATGGGAAACATGTAATTATGCATTATAGAAGAAGTCCCAACTTAAAAATCTCTATCAAAAAGTGTTGGTTAGTCGGGATAGAGTGTCACAATAATTTATTGAAATAACAAAATGAATGAAACATTTTGAGCTTATCAAATTAGAGGTGATACTGATAATGATATTCTGATTTCTCCAAGAAACATAAACGCCAAAAAACCATATAAATGGTACAGGAAAGATTCATTAATGATAGTTTTACGCAAAACGTGGGCAAGGAAATATTGATTAGTTCTAATAATGAGAGTGGAAACAGTAATGTGACAGCCAGGTAGGTTGGGTCATTGGAGTATAAACATGACTACTTATGGATAGTATGAAAAATGAAGTTATATGTTAACAAAAAAAAAATCCTACCAAGCATGACTTTTATATTGTGATTAGAGGCAGTATGACCTGGTTCACATGAATAAAAATGGTGTGACCTTTAGAACTATATGTGGTAATGTGTACGTGGCATTGTGAACAGGTAAGTTTAAAAAAAATGCAAAGGTCATTGGATTTGTATGAGGTACAAATTGGTGTGATAGTTAACTAAAGACTAATTGAGTTGGTGTTGCAGTATAAACAAGTAAGCATTGATTGGGTTCCTTGGAACCATCCAGCAGAATTGAAAGATTTTATGACGTGGAACAATCTAGTGGAAAAGAAAAATATTGTGACCGTGTGGTGCATCTATAACTACAGAAACAAATCCCTAAATCTATTTTTGTGAGCTGATTCAATGTGCAAATGAATGCAAGGGAAAGAAACCCCACGACTATATACTGAAATGAACTGCATATAACCTTCATCAACAACCTGTAATGTGGGATGAAAAAGGACCAAAACTAAAGGAATCTTTCAATATGGACTCTTGGTTTTGCGCGAAAAGGAAATAGAAAAGCAGCCCAAGATGGACACTACTTGGGAAAGTAGGCAACAATATAGCCACCTTGACCATGGAAGGAAAAGAAGGGTATCCTAAACTTTATTCATGCACGATTGATGCATATGAAACATTTGCAATTAAGATAAAAACATAGTAATGCTATCAGGATGATAATACAATAGTTTCAATTTATCATAAATGATAAGTAAATGATTTCTGAAAACATTATTATTAAGAATTCTTCGGCGAAAATCACATGGAGAAATTTTTGTCGGCGCGTTTCGAACCAATCAGTGTGGTTCATCGTCAGGACAAGTTGAATGAGCAGATCTGGCTATGCACTTTAAATAGATAGGGCAGAATATCCACTGACTCAGATTTCACGATGAGATAACAACTAAAAAGACAACAGCTAAATTTGACCTGATAACGGCTAGTTTGACCATGATAAGAGGTATTATATTAATTTATATTATTTATTATTTATTATTTATTTTTTTTATATAAAGGAAATTTCAGTTATTAATATAGAATAACATAAAATAAATTAATTACAAATCAATTAATTTTAAATATATTAATTAATAAAAATAAAATTAATTTTGAACTGTTAAATAAAAATATTAGTGAGTTATAACGGCTAGTTTGACTATGATAAGGGGATATATATATATGGTTATAGAATAAATTAATATAATAAAATAGGTAAAACATAAATTAATTTCAAATATATTAATATATTAATAAAGTAAAATTAATAATAATAATAATAACATAAATAATAAAATTAATTTTAAAATATTAGTTAGTAATATAAATATTCAATTTTTTTTTTTGAGAATTCAAGGGTTGGAAATAAAAATTAATTCAAGGTCTATTTAATGGAATAAAAATAAAATAAAATAAAATAAAAATAGTATATTAAAATTAATCTAATAGTATATTGAAATAGATTAATTTTAAAATTCACTTTATGTAAATTAAGTTTAAATTGATTAAAAAATAAAAAATATAAATAAATAATAATAATAATAATAAATATACCATATTAAAGTTTAAATTAATTAATTAAAATAGATTTAAATTAATTTTTAATAGTCCAAAAAGATTTTACATATAAAAAATAAATAAATAAATAATAATAATAATAAATAAATTACCATATAAATCCTTCAGATCTGTAAAAGATCCCATCGACCCTAAGGACATGAAAGGGGTTTATATTATTCCTTGTTCTTGTGGGACCCCCTATATTGGTGAGACTGGTCGCTCCATTAATCAAAGGATTAGTGAGCACGCAGCTGACCTCAAGCATATGAGAACTAAGTCTTCCGCTTTAGCAGAGCATGTGAAGAAAACCAATCATCATGTCTGCATCGAGGAGGCTAGTGTGATTGCTAGAGTGTCGCAATTCCATCACCAGAAATTTAGGGAAGCCCTGGAGATTGAAAAAAGACCGAACAATCTCAATAGAGAGGATGGCTAGAAGATCAGTAGTTGCTGGATCCCAGCCCTCTCCTCCTAGTCATTTTCTTTCTTTTCCTCCCTTATTTCATCGATATATTAATTTTTTAAATGGTAATTTATTTATTATTATTATTATTTATTTATTTATTTATTTTTATTTTTTTTATATGTAAAATCTTTTTGGACTATTAAAAATTAATTTAAATCTATTTTAATTAATTAATTTAAACTTTAATATGGTATATTTATTATTATTATTATTATTATTTATTTATTTATTTATTTATATTTTTTATTTTTTAATCAATTTAAACTTAATTTATATAAAGTGAATTTTAAAATTAATCTATTTTAATATACTATTAGATTAATTTTAATATACTATTTTTATTTTATTCTATTTTATTTTTATTCCATTAAATAGACCTTGAATTAATTTTTATTTCCAACCCTTGAATTCTCAAAAAAAAAATAAAAAAAAAATTGAATATTTATATTACTAACTAATATTTTAAAATTAATTTTATTAATTTAATTATTTATGTTATTATTATTATTATTATTATTAATTTTACTTTATTAATATATTAATATATTTGAAATTAATTTATGTTTTACCTATTTTATTATATTAATTTATTCTATAACCATATATATATCCCCTTATCATAGTCAAACTAGCCATTATAACTCACTAATATTTTTATTTAATAGTTCAAAATTAATTTTATTTTTATTAATTAATATATTTAAAATTATTTATTTTTTTATTATTATCATTTAATGATTTTACCTATTCTAATATACATTTCTAACAATTTTTTTAGGTTTATTAATATATTTAAAAATAATTTATTTGTAATTAATTTATTTTATGTTATTCTATATTAATAACTAAAATTTCCTTTATATAAAAAAAATAAAAAAAATTAATAATATAAATTAATATAATACCTCTTATCATGGTCAAACTAGCCGTTATCAGGTCAAATTTAGCTGTTGTCTTTTTAGTTGTTACCTCATCGTGAAATCTGAGTCAGTGGATATTCTGCCCTATCTATTTAAAGTGCATAGCCAGATCTGCTCATTCAACTTGTCCTGACGATGAACCACACTGGTTGGTTCGAAACGCGTCGACAAAAATTTCTCCATGTGATTTTCGTCGAAGAATTCTTAAAAATTTTTGATATGGATCACAGAAGTCTCAATTCAATAACATTATTATTACTACATAAGTAGTGCAAATCAAATTAGTACTTCCATGGTCTGAAATTTATAGTGGACCACATGGTGGGGTCCTTGTTGATTGGCATAACCATTGGGTAAGTAAAAATGATTTATTGCTATTGTGATGAATTTACAATGAGGTTGCTAACTCTTATTGAGTGCATGTTGCTAACCCTTGTTGTATTGTGATACATGCTGGTGACCCTTGTTGGGTACATAAAGAACAACTGATGATGCCGATAATAAATTTTTTAATATATAGATATATATATATATGTGTGTGTGTGTGTGTGTGTTCTTAAATAATGATTAATGGAAACTAATCACCATAATGATTATGGATGTAGGTCAAGCCAGACAAAGTCATCCTGTTCGAACCTCTGCACATTCGCGATCAAAGAAAAACTATGCTACAAAAGTAAGAAATTACCCAAGTTAAGTGCAGTGGAAGCACTTCAGCCGGGAGATTCCACCTAGGAAAATGATGATTATATGCCCAAGGCATATTCCAGCCTATTTTAAGGGCTAAGAAACACCAAAGATGGTGTTTCGGTTGAGGGGGGAATATGTAACACCCCTCAATAAAGATCTAAATGTTCTATTTTACTGAAAATGTCTTGGTAAAATTGTGGGCCTGGTAAAGGCCTAGAATGGATGGTAAAACATAAATGTTATTTTATTTATTTGGATTTATTTTTATAAATAATACAATCAATGGTCCAAGCTAGTTAGGAGCCAATAGGGCGAGAGGGAAGAAAACCTAAGGTAACCTTGAAGACTTGGTACCTGATTGGAGGAGGTCCAAGTGAGGATAATCAAGTTGTAATCTTGTGACCCTCAATCAAAA
The DNA here is from genome assembly GCA_031772625.1 of Pinus tabuliformis. Classification (NCBI taxonomy): domain Eukaryota; kingdom Viridiplantae; phylum Streptophyta; class Pinopsida; order Pinales; family Pinaceae; genus Pinus; species Pinus tabuliformis. Next base: position 519,175,988 of record CM062810.1, read on the forward strand.
CGTTGTTGAGTGAGGCATGCTTTTTCCAGTTTGGGAATTCTTGAGCTAGTCGGTGGCCAGTGGAAACCCTAAGACAAACTTGTGAGTTTGTGATTTATTTGGCTAGACTTGTACAGTCTTGACGCCTTTGAAAAGACCTTGCTAGGTCACTGTTAAGAAATTGTTCTAGAAGTGAAACTGGCTTGGTGGTGGGGGGTAGGGTTTGGTAGTTGATACCATACTCACTAGTATGGTGGAGCACCCTTTCCCTTGGTAATTTTACGGCTAGTTCAAACATTTAAGAAAGATACGTATTTTTGAACTACTTCCTTATCAGTCATGTTATTCTGTAAAATGATTATGAAATTGCTTCTACAATTTTTTTTGTGATTGTTTTCTATGGAAGTATCAGAAATGATGTGGTCAATCGTCTGAAAGAGTTATTTTATTTATGAGGAAATGGATAATGATTAGCTTTGTCACAAAATTAATTATTAAGACCATTGAAGTACTTAAATCTTTTCGGACCAAATTAGTTTCATTGGCCTAGTTGGATGGTACCAGTAGCCAGTGAATATTTCTAAATCCTTAATAATAAACCTAAAGAACTAGTTGATACTGGGTGAAAACCCAACTTGTACTTTAAGTACCAAATTAATAACTATCTAAATACTATAACTTACAAAACTGAGGGAATAACAACATAGTTTTGAGAAAAATCTAACGAGTGATTTAACTTGCTAGCGTTTTTTTGTTCAAATATATGTATATATATATAATCAAAGTTACAGTCTAGGTTCAGAAAAGGACTAGGGATTCTAGAGAACAAGAAATGATTTCTCTATTTAAAGAACGAGGGTTTAGTTATTTCCTGGCCAAGGTTGACAAGGGTCATCTAACCCAGAGAAGTCCTAACCATCAAGAAAGAAAGCAATCAACTACGGAAAATAAAACAGATATTACCAAAGATAAAATTTTGGAAGACAGTTCTTTGTTAATAATACAATATACAACATAAATGAGACTGAAAAGTATCATAATCCTGAAACAGAATACCAGAATGAATGTAAACAATTCTTCTTTACAAAACTTTATTAATAAAATAGTGGTTTACAATAAATTGTGAAGTCGACTTTTGACTTTGTAAACTAAATACAACAAGAGAAAAATGATGTGCACTATTGATCCAAACTTAAACAGGAATGCAACAAATTATAGATATAACCATAAATACAGAGATGCAACATAAATAATACTTCTTTTCATTAATATCAAATACTGAAATAAGCTTACAAACAAAATGGAAATAAACTAGCTCGGGCGATGGTAGCTTATCTCTGAGAAGAGATGTGGCGGCTACATGCCACTGAAATGTGTTACAATGAGGCTTGAATGCCTATTTATTATTGAGAAACAATGGAAAACCCAAAAAATCCAAAAACCTAACCCTAGGAGATGAAGCACCAAAACTATGGGCCCCGTTTAAGTAAATTGGTATATCAACTTCTCGGGGTCGAACTTTGGCATACTATCTCTGTTTGACGCGCACAATGCCTCGTTACAAATATCTATGCAAGGACTACAACTTTCGGATGGAAAAAATCAAATTGAAGACTCTTTTTTTGCTCGGTTTTCGCAAAAAATGATGTTTAGGGCCTTAAAATGACTCTGGTAGTTGACGACCCGAAAAACTGCCAAAAATAGTCAACTATGCTACAATTAAGGAAACTGAAAAAATGAAAGAGGCAATGGTGGGAGTCCAAGTGGAACAGGTGGGTGGCCACCAACATCCACTTGGACCAGTCCTCCCCCCTTAGGAAGCGATGGTCCCCATTGCATTGAGTGCCTCCATGAGATGGGGAAACTTCTGCTGAATTTGGTCCCTGGTGAGCCACTTGCCTTCGTGCAGGAGTTGGCCAGCTTTGTCAACCCGATATAGTTGGATCATGTGTTGGAAATTTTTATTGATCTATGTGTCCATAATCCGATCAGTTGTGGCTTGTTCCATGCAGTCTGGGTTTAACTTTGTTGGTGTGATTTTTTCTGCAATGTCTAATGTGTCCAGTAATGGTGGGAAGTATGGTCGAAGGTGGTCCACATTGAACACTGGATGTTGGCCAAAGGATGGGGGAATGCTGAGTGAAAAAACATTTTCTCCCACAACTTTGGTAATGGCGTAAGGAACATATTGGAGTGGACCACTTCTGATGGTGATCTTTCTACAACTTCCCTTGTCTCTGTATAAATTGAAGAGGTCGATGATCAGTGTGGATGCCCATCTCCAGGGAAAATTTTAAGGATGGGAATTTATCTTAAAGTTTAGAAACCTTGGTGAATCCCACTAGTCCATAATATGAAATCTATAAAATATTTGGAGTTGTTTTTGTAAAAATATTCAAATTTATAATATTTTTATATAGTCTATACATAATGTTTTGGCGATTTTTAGGGTAAAATAATTTCATTCTATAAAATTTGGAAGAATCATTTTTACAAAAAAATGGAAATTAGTGAATCTTCTTTTTGGAAAAAGTATAGAAAATTAGCCCATGGGCGAATATTAGCCCATAAAATTTTCCCTGCCCATCTCCTTCTCCAGAATGTAATGCTTCCATTGTCAGCAAGTCTGCATGATGGAATACATATCTTTATCATAGGTGGTGTACTTCCGAATTGTATCAGAAAGTGTCACACTATGATAGGCCACTGGATGCTTGTGCTGGGTGAGGACTGCACCAACATCATAGTCAGATGTGTTTGCCTCACTTTCAAATGGTTGTTGTAGGTCTGGAGGTGTGAGTACCGGTGTATAGCAGAGGTGGTGCTTCAACTCAATGTAATGCCTTTTGTTGGGACTCAGACAAGGAAAAAAATTCTTTCACCCCACCCTTAGTGTATGACTCAAAGGTCAAGTGATATGGGATAATCCCAACACGAACCTTCGATAAAAATTTGCAAGATCCAAAAAGATGTGAAGCTCTGTGAGAGTGGTCGAGGCTGGCCAATCTCGAATGACTTGGATCTTAGTTGGATCCACTTGCATGCCATGCTCATCTATGATGTAACCAAAATATTGGACCTGGCTCATTCCAAAGATGCATTTCTCCAAGTTTGAAGGACTTGTCAAATGTGTTGCAAGTGTTCTTCCCAACTCCCTCTAAAGATGACGATATCGTCCAAATTAAAAACCATGAATGAGTCAGTGAAGGTCCATAAGATGTCATCCATTAGCCTCATAAAAGTAGCAGAGGCATTTGTCAACCCGAAAGTAATAACCAACCATTCAAAAATTCCTTCCTTGGATTTGAAGGCGGTCTTCCATACATCTATGGGTTGTATTGGAACCTTGTGATAGCCAGACTTTAGATCAATCTTGCTGAAATAATTGGCCCCCTTGAGTTGGCCCTGGTGGTCATAAATCTGTGGGATTGGATACCTATTCTTTATAGTGATTTTATTTAGTTCTCGATAATCAATGTAGAGCCTCCAGGTCCCATCCTTCTTCTATGAAAGTACAATTGGGCTCCCACAAGGCAAGGAAATTGGTCGAATGTGCCCTTATTACAACAACTCCTGGATTTTACGCTTGATATCTTTATTTTCTAGAATGGAGAGACGATATATTGGCTCGTTGGGTAGAGGTGCTCCGAGAGTCATATTGATCGAATGCTTGACTTGACAGTGCAAGGGTACCCCTATGGGTGAGGAGAAGATTTCCCTGTATTCTTCCACAATCGTATCCACCTACTTCTGCTGCATGGAGGAACCCTTCTTAGGGGCCATGGATGTGGCTATGATCTTCCCCTTACTTTGAGAGAAAATCAGAAAGAAAAAAAAATTGAGTCTAGGAGATGATCTTTCTGCATTGCTTAGCAGAGATAAGAGAGATGGCAGTAGGCAGGGCTACCTCCGATATCTTGTATAACTTATTACCCAAAGAAATAATAATAGAGTGAGGTCTACTCTATATACAACAAGTCGCCTCCACAAGTATGGTTTTCCTAATAATACATTACAAACTTCAAGAGGAGAAACATCACACAGTACCTCATCCGTGAAGGGTTTGATGTTGTAAGGAAGGGGACACTGTTGGTTGACGTAGGGATCTCCTCCTTAGTGAAGCCACCTGATGGTGTATGGTTGCTGAAGTTTTATAGTCAGTAGGCCCAACTGCTTCACAACCTCTGCTAAAATGAGGTTATTTTGGCTCCTGCTGTCAACAATGAACTCCAATGAAGAACCCTTCACCCACATATGTGAGTGGAAGAGGCGTTCCCCCTCCTTTGGATCTTCAGGCTCAATCTTATGGATCTTGGTGGTGGCCACGGTGGCACTAGGCTCAGCGTCAACGATCTTCTTCCCTTTGTCATTCCCCTTGTCAGGTTTTAACTCAGAGTTGGAACATACATATGATTTGAAAGCCTTGAGCTTGGCCACCAGTGACTGCTTGGCCCGACACTCACTCATGTTGTGAGTGGAGCTCTTATGGAACTAACACCATTTTCTCGTGTCCTTCTTTGTCTTCGTGGTGTTGTTCATTTCTTGCAGCTTTAGAGGGTTTTCTTGGGTCGCCCCAAGTCTCGCATCTTTTGTTTAAACTTCTACTCAATCTTGACAGCGTATCAGTACGCTGTGTTGAGCAAGGATATGTCCAGGAACTCCATCTCATCCTATATATACCTGTGTAAGAAATCATGGTACTTGAGTGCCAAATGTCACTAAGAATCCTTAATACCCAACTTCGTGCGAAGGGTATGAAAAACAATCGTAAACTCTAACACATCTTGGTCCCTTCCCTGCCACAATGTGGTCCACTTTATGTATTTATCCTCATAGCTCCCGACAGGGTAGTACTACTCCTTGATATCATCTCAGAATGAATTCTAAGTGGGGGAAATTAAAAATAGTTATGATGTACTTTTGTCCTTCTTCTCACAGTAGGTTTCCCACTAGTCTTTGACGTGGGGGGCGACTTTGAGAAGTGTAAAAGTAATATTTTCCCGGCTAGATAAATCATGAAAAAAAAATATAATTTTAACATATTTAGCTATTTATCTACGATGTATAAATCTATTTGACCTTCAAATATGGGGATGTCAAATTTAACTTGCACCTTAAAGGGTGTGGTGCTTCCAGAGTAGCTGTTGGAAAGAGATGCGTCACCTTTGGGTAGTCGCTGAAGGATCGAGGAAAATTTTTCCATCATGACGTTCCTCTGTTGCTCGAGAGCTTCTTCGAGCAAGATTTTGAAAGGATCTCCTACCCCCTCATATTTTTTCTCTTCTTCCATGGGAGGCTGTAAGGATTTGTGAGTGTTTGTCTTACAAAGGTTCGACTAGTTTGAGCCCTAACTCCTTATATCCCGACATCGTTGAGGACATGAAAAGAAAAAAAGAGAAAGAGAATACAATTCTAATACCACCAATACGAAATTAAACATGAACGCAACAACATATATAACCATAAATATAGAGATGCAGTAGAAATAGCATTTCATTTCATTAATATCAAATACTGAAATAAGCTTACAAATAGAATGGAATTAAAGTAGCTCGGGTGATGGTAGCTTATCTCTGAGTAGAGATGTGGCTGCTATATGCCTCTGAATTGTGTTACAATGAGGCTCGAAGGCCTATTTATTATTGAGAAACAATGGAAAACCCTAAACATCCAAAAACTTAACACTAGGTGATCAAGCACCAAAACTATGGGCCTTGTTTAGGTAATCAAATTCCAAGGGTCGTAACTTTGGCATATGATATTTGTTGGATGTGCACAATACCTTGTTAGAAATATATATTCGAGGTCTACAAATTTCAGATGGAATAGGAGGGTGACCTCCAACATCCACCTAGATCAACTATCAACAATATTTCTCAAGACCACACTTCATTGAAACTGCTACAAATAAGAATTCCACAAAACCTTTGTCGACAAACATATTAACATTCGAAGGAGGGTTATCAAAGAAACCATAATGTATATATTTTGAAAACGAAAAATAAGTTCTTGTACAACAAAATGTACTCAATAAAAATGAAGAGAGTTCAAGCTCAAAAGACCGTATCTGGGACATTACAGAACAATAATGTATAGAACATAAAACTCGAAAAACAACCTCATACAATCTTCAAAACTGCAAGTATGGGAAGAACATTTAACCGAGAAACAATCCTACGCTAAATTATAACACAATTATGATATTTCTGGTGGATATCAAGAACCCAGTGATAGGTTTTGTTCGTCGAATGAGGGCCCTGGGGTAGTAAAACAAAGAGAGGGAGTTATTAAAAGAACCTGGCAGAGTAATGAGGCCGCACACTCAAGAAAACTCTTGTAGCATATGATATCTGAGAAACCACTAGATATTTAAGGTTAGTGAAGAATCGAGGTAGAAAAGAACTGTAATCAACAATTTGTAGCAATGTAAGGTAGACTGAACAATTACTTGTTGAAGAACGTGAACACAAAACCCTTATTGTTGCTCACCAGATACAACCATAATACCCACAAGCATCTAGGAAACCCTGAAATTAGTTTGCAAGAGACTTCATTACTTCAAAAAATAATATGGGTGAAATTCTACTCTCAACAATGAGGAAAAGATAGGCACGTAAACCTTACCAACACTAGTACAAAATGGCTAATTAGTTACTAAAAAAATGACTAAAATTTGTATATAAATAACCATCTTTTTGTCATTGACCACTAGTAGCTAATTTACAGTATCTTATAACGCGACCAACTTTTAGTCATTTTTATCTTAGTCATTAATTGGTTGTTTCAATTTTATTGTCTAGTAGTATATTTAGTCATAAATTTGGTCATTAATTTAGCCACTGATTATTTCAATTAATGACCAAATATACAACAAAATATATTACTATATAATTACCTGAGAAAACCAATTAATGACCAAAAAAATATGACTAAAATGTTGGTTGTTATAAGATACTGTAAATTAGCTACTAATAGTCATATATATGCAAATTTTAGTCATTGTTTGAAACCAATTAATGACCAAAGAAATATTAATAAATTTTGGTCGTGTTATAAGATACTGTAAATTAACTACTAATAGTCATATATATGCAAAATTTAGTCGTCATTTGTAATCACAAATTTATCATTTGCAATAGTCATTTTTCTTTTTTTGATAGTTTCGTATTCATTATATAAATGGTTGATTTAGTAGTTTTTATTCATTTCATTTTGATTTCATTAATAACCATTATAAATGACTAATTTAGTCATATATTAATTGTATTTTTGTTCATCATTAATCAATATAAACTACTAATTTAGTAGTTTTAGATTGATTTTGTGTTCATTATTAATCAACATAATTAATTAGAATGATTTTGTGACTATATTTAAAAAGAAAAAGAAAACAATAATCATACAATGTGCATGTTCATCTAATATGAAAATGTAAAGTTACATATGTTAATTACAATACTAAATAATATCATGTGCAAATATAAATAATTTCAACCACATAAATTTTATTATATAAATTGTCAAGTATTACAACATGAGTTTCCAACTTAATATTGGTTGGACTACATTTTACACATGAAATATTGTTTTATCACTTCAAAACATTATCACTGTCTTGTCAAGACATTGCAAGTGAATTCACCAACTCTGAAGACTTGATCATCAGTCTCTATGTGTGTGTCTTATGCAGGATATTGGCTCTAAGGGTATCACTAGACCAGTTCTCTTCTCTCTCTTTTTACATTTGTCGCTCCAGTGTAATTTCTCTCCTCTTTCTTCAATTCCTGCTTCTTACCATCAATATTGAGTTCCTCTCCTAAAAACAAAAGAAGATACAATGCAAAGTATAAGACATGAAAGACAATGAATACTTGAATATAAACTAAAATATATTATAAAATATTTATACGACACATACCTCAACATCAGCAATGTCAATGCCATTTTCCCCCATAAAGCAAGAAACTCGAACAAGTTTTTTTTAGTTGGGCAATAGTGGCCACTATGTGGCCCAATGACCTATATAAAAAAAACAAATAAAACATCACCATAAAAAAGAACACCTTAATAACTTAGTATTCAACCTTTAGAGAAAGCTTAGGCACAATCATGTCATCTAAGTTACATTCTAAAAAGCTCAGGTTGTAGATAACTTGTTAAAACAAATAATCTTAGGTGAGATGTCTAATCCTTCTCATTTTATTCGCAACAACATTTCATTCTCTAACGCATGAACTTGGTCAAGTATATAGACAACCTATGCCCAAATAACAACATGAAAGTAAACTTTTTTAATAGTCATGAAAATATTTTAACACAAAACAACTAAAAGGATTTCAATTAATATCGTGTAATACTAAACTCATCTTCAAGCTTTGGATGTTTTTTAAATGTACATAATACCAAGTATTTTCAATTTCATAATTAAAAGACAAACCAAAATCAAAAGAAATGTTAAAAATATAATCAAACAATAAAGAGAGGATATCATGGAATGAACATTGCAATTATAAAAAAATTGTTTACCTATCCACTAGTGTCTTGTCTAGCATTCCTAAAACATTTTCTTGCCCAAAATAACCATGAGGTGAAAGAATCACAATATTAAAAACCACAGGAATCCCTACTAGAAACATTTCCAAAGTCGATGGCTCAAGCACCTGAAGGATCTCGAACAATAAATGAATCATATCCAAAACATTCTCTACATTGTCTCATCGTCTTTTTTCCAATCCCATTTCTAGTAACCTGCACACACGAGAGTCGAGTAACAATCAAACGAAGGCGTTGATTTTTTTATCATTTATATCTATAAATTTTGAATTTTATTTGTTTCAAGAACATATTAATTCATATTTAAAACCTTCATGTCATGAGAAGGTACCAATCAAGGACATCAGAAAAATCAGCCTTAATGAGGTCCTCAAACAATTCCTACAATATCAATATTTTTCTTGTTGTGATATCTTGGGTAAAAAAAATAACATATATGCAAAAGAAAAATCCATATATTACTTGTGTTTAAACTTTGTATATGGTATATGCAAAAGAAAAATCCTCTGCCTTTACCAAAGAAGATTGTAGCTTGGTTAAACTCTGTATCATTTCATTCAACATAAATTTATGCAAGATAAATGTCATATATTATTATTTCTCATTTCTTAACATGCTACAAATGATAAATTGAAAGTCACATAAAACCAAGAGCAAAACCTTTTTCTAACCAAAACAAACAAACAAATAGTGCCTCTAATAAAACTTCACACCTCAGAAATTACTATGCCACATGCTTAGGCTAAAGTTGAGATTCTTTGAACCATATTTAGATCATATTTAATGGGATATTCATATGTTTATCGTGATGTCAATTTGGTGTTAAAATAAATATATAAATCCGGGTTATTATCAATGAAATTCAAGTATGATTTGGCATAAAAAAGGAAAAAATAAAAAATAAAAATAAAAATAAAAAACGTCATTGCAAGGTAGTGGAGAGAAACCATCACATATCTTTGTTAAAATAAATAAGAAACAACAGAGAAAGGATCAGATGGATGCTTCCCTCGTGCCAATACTAGTCCAAGGATGCTACAATAAGATTGGCAGAGAAATAGAAGTGCAGGGAAGAAACCAAGGTGGATAGATGACACATACCCAAATGTCACATCAACTTCTGAAAAAAGAGGGAAAAGAAGGTCACGAGATCAGAGAGATCACTAACAGCAAGGGCCTAGAAAGCATGCCCAAAAAAATAAAAGTAATGTATAAGGTAAGCACAAGGCTGGTTATTTGGTCACATTAAACTTCAACTAACCACACAAATTAAATTGCAGTGACAAAGCCCACAACAAGCCACATTCTGTTCAGTTATGGTATGTTCTATGCTTATAACAGTTTACTTCTTTTTCTTATTATATTCCACAGATTAGCAATCACATGTACATAAAGTAAAGTGCAGATAGAACATTAAACAATCGACAGAAAACAAGCCAAGACAAGAGACACAAGATGTGGTGGCTAGCCAGGGACAAACCCCACAATGTGTGGGGAAACCCTTTGATCAAATCTTCTTTTATCTTCAATAATTCAACAGAGAGAAATAGTACAATGAATCTGATTCATATCAGCAGTAGCAAACCCTAGATCAGCAGCATCAGCATTAGTGGCTTCATTATCAAACTAGGGCAGGCGATATCTCACAAACCGACCGTCGGATTGACTTCATTCCACCACCAAAAGTTTCAGCTTCCAGAGGAGGTTCAGATGAACCTACATCGCAGTTCAAATGAGGAGATATTCTAGGCCACGTAGGTCAATCTTTACTTCTGCAGTTGCAGCTTCAGTTTCAGCAGTTTCCGGCTTCAAACTAGGGCAATTGATATCTTGCAAACCGTTCATCGGATTGACTTCATTCCACCGCCAAAAGATGTGGCTTTCAAAGGAGGTTCAGATGAACCTACAGCACAGTTCCAAAGAGGAGATCTTCTAGGCCACGCAAGTCAATCTTTACTTCTGCAGTTGCAGCTTCAAATTCAATAGCTTCCGGCTTCACATGTGTGAGAGAGAGACCCATTTCAGCGCAGTAGATAAGAGACTCATTTCTGCGTAGTAGAGAGAGAGAGAGAGATGTGATGAGATGAGTGAGTCCAAATGAGGAAAAGTCCTCTTATATTTATACACAACGTTGGTGGGTGAATAGATGCAACTGTTGGGCTTCTGAGCCTACATGAGTTGTAGGTTGGCTTGATAATAATTCCATAATCAAAATAAATTCATATCTCCATGAATTCTTATCGGAATCGGATGATCTTTATATCAATCCTACACCTGTCAACGAGAGGAATCTAATAAAAATATTATCAGCCATGAATAAGATGACCCACATGAAGTTTTGCCCTGGTTTCCAGTTTTAACACTCCCTCTCAACCATGGAGAACTTCATCTGCAATCTGTCTATCGGTCGTTACTATTCATCCATCAAATGAAATGCCCTGTACAGCCTGACCCTTGCCCTGCTCTGCTCTATTCTGCCTGTTCTGCTTTGTCGTGTTCTGCCCTGCACTGATCTGTATTGTTTTGCTCTGTTCTGCTCTTCTCTTGCATTGTTCTGTTCTGCTCTGCTTTTTTCTGAATTATGAAGAAGAAGAAATGATCGAGGATGTATCATACTGACTCAAAGTCAGTCTCAGAGTATGTACCACTGGTCCCAGACTAGTCTCAACCAACCCGAAGTCAGCGTCATAGTGAGTACAACTCCACTGGTCCTAGACCAGTATCATCCTCCACTGACTCAAAGTCAGTCTCAGAGTGCGTACCACTGGTCCCAGACCAGTCTCAGCCGACCCGAAGTCAGCTTCATAGTAAGTACCACTCCTACCATTGGTCCTAGACCAGTATCGCAGTCTCAGAGAGTGTACCACTGGTCCCAGACCAGTCTCAACTGACCCGAAGTCAGCGTCATAGTATGTACCACTCTCACTGGTCCCAGACCAGTACTGCACTGACAAGAAGTCAGTCTCGGAGTATGTACCACTGGTCCCAAACGAGTCTCAACCGACCCAAAGTTAGCATCATAGTATGGTACAACTCCTACCACTGGTCCCAGACCAGTATCGCAGTCTCAGAGAGTGTACCACTGGTCCCAGACTAGTCTCAACCGACCCGAAGTCAGCGTCATAGTATGTACCACTCTCACTGGTCCCAGACCAGTACTGCACTAACACGAAGTCAGTCTCAGAGTATGTAACACTGGTCCCAGACCAGTCTCAACCGACCCGAAGTCAGCGTCATAGTATGGTACAACTCCTACCACTGGTCCCAGACTAGTATCATTGATCCCAGATCAATGGAGGTCATCCTAGCGTAGGGAGTACGATAGATACAACGATGTGTCCATTAGTACTACTATGGTCCCTAACTTCATTTCCTTGCTCATTGATCAAATGAGAGGTACTTCCCATGAGTCCCAGACTGCATGGGTAGGATGCCTCGACAGGAGAACTAATCAATCCTGTCCTCACAGGAGAACACATCAATCCTGCTACAATCGTCGTGGAGAACACATCAATCTAGGCTGCCATGGAGAACACATCAATCCAGGCCTCACAGGAGAACTAATCATCCTGCTACACAGGAGAGCGAATCATCCTGTTCCACAACAGAGCGAATCATCTTGTCCCACAAGAGAGCGAATCATCTTGTTCCAGTGTGCACCACCAGGGGAGGGTGAGTCACCCTGTGGTCATATGTTGCTCCAGTAGGAACCGCAAGCCCTCAGAGCTCCCAGAGCTCAATGTATGCAGCATGCAATACCCTTATACAAGGTTTTCTTGCCGACTCCAAGTCGTTTGGGAAAATCACATATTAGATCTTTCCTCGGGGCTTTGACAAGGTGTATCAACTTGTACATCATCTTAATGTGATGGAGCTTCCTTGCTTATCGACTTACCATATCCCAAATGATGTCTATCTGCTGGAGCAATTTACAAATATGGGATTCCTCAATAATCGAATCCCACCTCTGGTTGTTACAGAGAATCACAGTGGTATCCAATGTAAATCCAAACAGCTCACTGAAGAGCTTTCGCAACCAGACTGCCTCACACGAGGTTATGCTAGCAACAATATATCCTGCTTCGGTGGTGCTCAAAGCCATCGACTTCTGCTTCCTACTCATCCAGGATATCGAAGCAGATCCCAAGGTGAAATAGTAACCGGAAGTGCTCTTACAGTCCACCACACTGCCTGCCCAATCAACATCAGTATATCCAAGTAGTCTCACATCTCCGTCAGTGTATCTTAATCCATGAGAGATTGTGTCCTGAAGACATCTCAGAAGATTCCTAGCATCAATCCAGTGAGGCTCAACCAAATATGAGCTCACGATGCTAACTGCAAAACATATGTTCAGACGGAAGTTCACCAAGAACATCAATGCGAATGAGTTTTTGAAACTCAGAGGCATTTCCCAAGTCTGGTCCGATATCACTACCATATAACTTCTAAAAGTTAAGATCCTCGAGGTAGTCACAGGCTTGCAGTCCATCATACCGAATCTTTCCAATATATTTATCACATATTTTCCTTGAGATAGGAAAATTTCCCTTGGCTTCTGCCACACTTCAAGTCCTTAGTCCTTCATTTCAAATTCAGAAGCCATCTCCCTCTTACATTTGTGAATGAGAGGGTTTGCACCTGTAGAAAGAGGTCATCCACATGCAACACCAGTATGATAGGCTTGTCATCTTCAACCTTAAAGTAAAGGTTAGGATCGGCTTCACTCCTAGTGAATCCCAACTTCATCAAGTAGCTATCAATCCTCTCATACCATGTTCGGGGTGCTTGCTTCAGCCCATAAAGAGCCTTCTTCAACCTGCATACATGAGATTTTCAATCATAAATCTCAAATCCTTCAGGTTGCTCCACGTAGACCTCTTCTTTGATTAAACCGTGCAAGAACACAGTCTTGACATCCATCTGATGTAGGTTCCATCCTTGTGAAGTGGCAAGGGCTATGATCGAGCGGATGGTCGTATATCTGGCAACAGGTGAAAATATCACATCATAGTCTATACCTTCCTTCTGGGAGAAACCATGAGCAACAAAACGAGCCTTATACTTTTCCATACTTCCATCTGCTGCATGCTATATCTTGTAAATCCATTTGGAAGTAACAACTGTCTTGCCCTGGGGTCTGGGAACTACTTCCCAGACATCATTCTCCATAATAGACTCATATTCTATGGTCATAGCACCCTTCCATAGTTAATGCTTGACGACATCTGAGAATGATGAAGGCTCATTTTGTATGATCGTGCTCATGATGGTCAGGTATCCTTGATACCTATTAGGTTTCTTACTTTCACAAAAGGTTCCTCGAGGTGCAGCATGTCCTTCAGCATCATCAACTAGGCCCCTAAGCCATGAAGGCCTCTTCCTAGAAGAGGAAGGCTCATGTGGAGGAGGATCAATCAGATCCATGGGTTCTTCTACATCAGGCATTGATTCATCAGCCTTTTCTTTTGGTTCCCTGCTGTCGGCTTCTTGAGAGCTCCTCAAAGTCGGAAGATTGTTCACCTTAATGAGAGCCATATCTTCGTCAAAGGTGACATCATGAGTAATTACGACTTCCCTTTGACCGGCTACATAGATTCTATAGCCTTTAGTATTTTCAACATAGCCCACGAAAATTCCCTTCTTTCAAGATGCACCCAATTTATTTCTTTTCTCTTTCGACACATGAAAATATACAGGGCTTCCAAAAATTCTGAAATGAGAAACATCAGGTTTCTTACTAGTGAACTTTTCTTCAGGAGTCTTGGAACCCAATGCTTGATGAGGGCATCAAATTTTGTACATATACGGCAGTGTTTGTAGTTTTAGCCCATAGAAACTTTGGAAGTCTTTAATCATGTAGCATGGCCCAGACAACTTCCACAATCGTGCGGTTCTTCCTTCCCACCACACCATTCTGCTCAGGAGTATGTGGTGTAGCAGTCTCCCTCTTAATGCCAACCTCAGGTATGCCTGAGTGAACCAACTATAATATATCGGAGGTCTTGCTTTGGCTTGAGGGGAATGGCCCCCTTTTGAGATTTCCTTTGGCACATCCCGGACATACACCTTCTTTCTCTACTTGGAATTCGGGCATCCCTGTTACCATCTGTCTTACATCGGGTAGAGCTTTGTAATGAAGGTGGGAAAACCTCTGATGCCAAAGTTTGGACTAAAGAGTTGTGTCACAAGACATGACACCTAGCGGACTTCCATCGACCTGATATAATGAATCAACACTAAACCCAAGAGTAAAGGCATCTTTAACATTATTTTTCCATATACATACCTTGCCATTGCTGAAGGTTACCTTGTAGCCTCTATCTTCCATTGCCAAGATGGACACTAGGTTCCTTTTGAGGTTAGGTGCATTTAATACATCCTGGACTTTCTAGCCTTCTTGAATGGTTGTCCTCTTCCTCGATCTCCAGCTCTCCTCTTACCTTTGCTGTTGAATTTGTCATTCCTTTGATTTGCCATCAGAGGGATTTTGATCATCATCTCGGTGTGAGTCCTTTCTTCTCTTTGCATGAGAAGTAAAGGCAGCAGGAGGACCTTTAGGCATGGGCATTTCTTGCACTTCTTCCCTTGTTTCTTCTTGAATGCATCTAGCCATTAATTCCTCGAAACCAGTAATTACATTATAGTTTAGAAGAGTAGTCTTGAACATGTACCATTTGGATGGTAATCCTCCAAGAGTTGTGAGTGCCATTTCTCTGTCAGTAATAGTTTCCCCAATAGATAGGAGATCGTTCTTGATCTCGGTGATTCTTAAGAAGTATGCTTGCATACTTTCATCCTTACTCTTCTTGATTTACCTCAGCTTATTTCTAAGAAACAAAACTTGATTTGCATCATTAACTTTAAATAAACTCACCAGTTTATTGTAGATTTCCTTGGAGGTGTCCAGTTCAGAGATGTAGGCCACCAAGTACTTGTTGATAGAGTCCCGGATGATCTTCTATTGTTTTGACTTCTCCATTTTTCCATTTGTTCCAGGCAGCAGCGGATGCATTTGATGGAGGCTCAATAATATTGCCTCCAACACTCCTTGATTCTCAAGGGTTAGATCGATAGACATCTTCCATCCGTGATAGTCAACTTTCTCACGGAGCTTGTCTTCGGCATGAAAGAGTGTTGAGGACCCCATAGTTCTTTTGGGATAGCCTTGCCAATCATCTCTTCAATGATTGCTCTTGCTCTTGCTCGGGCTTTGTCTTCACCTCAGCTCTGATACCATGTTCAGTTATGGTATGTTCTATGCTTGTAATAGTTTACTTCTTTTTCTTATTATATTCCACAGATTAGCAATCACATGTACATAAAGTAAAGTGCAGATAGAACATTAAACAATCGACAGAAAACAAGCCAAGACAAGAGACACAAGATGTGGCGGCTAGCCAGGGACAAACCCCACAATGTGTGGGGAAACCCTTTGATCAAATCTTCTTTTATCTTCAATAATTCAGCAAAGAGAAATAGAACAATAAATCTAATTCATATCAGCAGTAGCAACCCTAGATCAGCAGCATCAGCATTAGCGGCTTCATTATCAAACTAGGGCAGACGATCTCACAAACCGACCGTCGGATTGACTTCATTCCACCACCAAAAGTTTCAACTTCCAGAGGAGGTTCAGATGAACCTACAGTGTAGTTTAGATGAGGAGATATTCTAGGCCACGTAGGTCAATCTTTACTTCTGCAGTTGCAGCTTCAGTTTCAGCAGTTTCCGGCTTCAAACTAGGGCAGTTGATATCTTGCAAACCGTTCATCGGATTGACTTCATTCCACCACCAAAAGTTGCGGCTTTCAAAGGAGGTTCAGATGAACCTACAACATAGTTCCAAAGAGGAGATCTTCTAGTCCACGCAAGTCAATCTTTACTTCTGCAGTTGCAGCTTCAAATTCAACAGCTTCTGGCTTCACATGTGTGAGAGAGAGACCCATTTCAGCGCAGTAGAGAAGAGACCCATATCTTCACAGTAGAGAGAGAGAGATGTGATGAGATGAGTGAGTCCAAATGAGGAAAATTCCTCTTATATTATACACAACGTTGGTGGGTGAATAGATGCGACTGTTGGGCTTCTGAGCCTACATGAGTTGTAGGTCAGCTTGATGATAATTCCATAATCAAAATAAATTCATATCTCCATGAATACTTATCGGAATCGGATGATCTTTATATCAATCCTACACCTCTCGACGAGAGGAATCTAATAAAAATATTATCAGCCATGAATAAGATGACCCACATGAAGTTTTTCCCTGGTTTCCAATTTTAACACATTCTAATAGCATCCTTACCATGTCATTATGATGAACTAAATTTCCATATTATAGTATTAGTAAGTTGCGTAAAGCCAAATAATCCACAATTATTATGTCAAACACAATATCTTCTATAGTGCCCAAAATCCCCTGTATCAACTTCACTCTAGCACTAGAGCGAGATACAATTATCATCATGACCCTCTCCAATAATGTAATAATGGCATAAATGTCCATTAGAGTAAAGTTTATATATGTATTCTGGTTAATTAATGTAAAGTGGCCGAGCCATTAATAAAATCCTACTATGATGGTTAATAGATTAAAGTCATTGTGTTCATTACATAAGGTCCACTAATGGTGGATTAGTACAACAATAGCTAGAGTGGTTGTAACTAGTGATGGAGTACTCCTCATGTAATCAAGCGATTTTTATCTATCATGCTTTGGCACTCATATTGGAGGTCATCCCCTTTGAAGTGGTTGGGAGAGCTTGCCCTCACTTGATTAATGTGGATAATAGAAATTCGTTGATGTCCAATTGTGTGTTCCTTTTATTCTTGTTATTATTATGCACTATCAATCTTAACAAGTAGTATCAAAGCAGCAATTTGAGTAATCTGAAATCCTTTTGTTTTATTTTTTGCAAATTATCTTGTGGTAGCATTTATCCTTGCTTGGAAGCCATATTGTAGTCACACCAAATGCCATCAGAAGTGCAATTGTGTCACCATTTCCGAAATGGGTTATAATTGCAATTCTGAGCCATACTGAGGAAGTTACAACCATTTTAAGTTGCGGCCTCAAAATTGTAACAAAAAAAATGAGATCAATTGATTATTATATTGTGGCATGAATTTAGTCTTTCTTTTCGTTTAGGAGCTTGATTGCAATCACACCAATGTTATCCAAAGTAAACTTTTGATGTCATTTTAAGATTGGGGTCATAATAGCAATTTTAAGTAATATTGAGGAAGATATACCCTTAAAAAGTCAACTTTCCAACTCTACAAGTTTTGGCTATCAAAACTGGAAATTTTTCTCATGGCTTTATTTTCTCTCTACTTGTGAACCAATTTGAGGTCATTCTAATGCCACTTGAAGCAAAGCATTAATGTCATTTCTAATTTGGGTTCATCGCAGTTATGGAAGGAGTCCTTGACACAATTAACCTACAAATTTCTCAGATACAATTGAAAGGATGAGAAAGTAGACAATCTTACCTCTCAAAGAATCTCTGGTGGAAATTCAGTTTGGTTAAATGTCATAAAAGGAGTAGGAACATTATCACCTTGAGCACAACCTACCCATTTTAAGAAGTCAAATGATAAATGTTTGCAAGAAAAATCCACATAGGAATGTCACAATACCATACATAGTGACACACCTTCCTCTAACAATCTAGTCTACATTCCCACTATTAGTTCTTCCTCTAAACACGTTCCTGGTTCATCAATGTGATTTAAGTTTGCAACTTGGTAGTTTTTGTGTGGAAATGTTATTTTGTATGCTGTTTTGCTAAATTTGCATGCGAATTGGGACAACTTTCCATTGGACATCAACTGTTGTAGACTGAAACATGCATGTTGTATTTCATCTAAATGGTTGCATAGACCAGTGATGTGGAAATTCCATGTAGATTCTAGGAGTAGATTCTTAGGTTGAAAGCTACATGGGAAAATTTCTAACATTGGACTGGAAGCTGGTTGGTGTTGTTTGGAGATCTGCCCTAGGTCTTCTGAGACTCGAGATTCTCTACTCATGGTCATTTCACTCCTTTTCATAGTGCTAACAATCAAATTCATTCGCAGTTGCAAAGCATTTATGAGGGCACTATTCCACATAAAAAAGAGCAGAAATGAGGGACCAAGTTCTGCCCAAGTTCCTCTCCAAAGCCCAACTTTTTGAGCTCATGGATGTTTTGAAGGCCCTTTAGGAAGATTCCTATTGGAAATATAACTGAAAATAACTATTGGACATGGATGTGATGAAGAAGAGAATGTTAATGCATCTAATCTAGCTTTGATAGCAGAAGCTGAAGCCAAAAAGGAGGGCATTAATGGTGTCTCAGCTGGAGATCTCACTTTCATGGCTCAAAAACCTCTCTTTGGTTCCAACCTAAATTAAGGTCTAGCCAAAGTCTTGTTAAAAATAATAGCGAGAAAGGGTTCCTTGATTTGTGCCTTAATCAAAGGAACCCCAACGAGTTTCTTCTTGTGCATGCATGCTCTAGTTCCTAAAAATTAGGAGATTCCCTATAAATCCGGATGAGTTCCTAAACCACAAGCAAAAAATAATGCCCTTTTCCAGTGTTATTGACCACTTTATCTAGTGAATAATTAGAAAAATTCCAAAATTTTGGCTTATTTCTACATTTGGAACTATTATCTTACAGGTATTCTAACATTATAAATTATGGTTTAAATTTGAATTATGTCAGTTTTGACTGAAAGCAATTTACAAGAAGGAAAAATTATGAAATACTTACAGTTTCATTGGTTTGTATGTTTCCACCTTGTGACTTTTTCCTAATTGTTGAAGGTGGGAACATGCCCTCTGCTCTAGGTTTGTTCCCAAATCTTTGGCATCTGATACCCTCATCTTCCTTGTTAGATTGTTCTTCATGGCTAGGCTTTGCACCTCTAACGACATGGGGACCCTCAAAATAAGATGTATAACTAGTATATTGTTTAGTATTCCAGTTCCTGAACTTTGGAATGTGTTGGCCACTACTATAAACAAATACAAGAAAAACACACTAAAAATGTCAATCTATAAGAACACATACAAGAAAACATCCATAGATATCAAAGTTCACAAAAGAGAGGGGGACTCTAAAATCCCTTGCCTTCACCTTTTAGGGTACCATTGTTGTTTGTTTGTTGTAATCCTTCATGTTCCATGATGTACTTATTTGATCTATGAAGTATATATGCATCATTTTTCAACCAAAAACAAGAGAGGAAGACCTTCTATGTGACAAAAGAATACTTCAAACTATGTCAATGGGACTAGGAGGACAACATTTGACAACAACAATAAGGAGTGCCTAGAGCATCTATCAACTAGTTCTAAAATCTAAGAAGAATGAAAGAAGAGTAGATAATAAAATAGAAAAGGAAGGGAACCCAAAAGAGTATCCCTAGAAAGTGGAATTGATAATAGATAATACTTGAGAGAGAAAATCCTCCAAGTCATGACTAGTCCTCTCGAAAGAAAAGACTATGGAGGTGAGGAAGAGCAACATCCTTACTAGCATTTGAAACAAAGAGGAGCCATCACCATCCACCACCATAAATGTGTCAATGTTGACACAGTTACCCCTTGGTTTGTGCAAGAAATCACAAGGCTAATTGAAGGTCTAAAGGATTTTTAATGACTTTCATCTTCCTTGTTAGACTATTCTTCATGGTCATGCTTTGCACCTCTAATAACACCGACACCCTCAAAATAAGATTTGTAACCAATATCTCGTTTATTATTCCACTTCCCAAACTTCGGAACATGTGTTGGCTGCTGTTGTAAACAAATACAAGAAAAACACACTAAAAATGTCAATCTATAAAAACACATACAAGAAAACATCCATGGATATCAAAGTTCACAAAAGAGATGGGAACTCTTAAACCCCTTGCCTTCACCTTTTGGGGTACCATTGTTGTTTGTTTGTGGTAACCCTTCATGTTCCATGATGTACTTATTTGAAGTATATATGCAGCATTTCTCAACAAAAAACAAGAGAGGGAGACCCTCTATGTGACAAAATAATACTTCAAACTATGTCAATGGGACTAGGAGCACAACATTTGACAACAACAATAAGGAGTTCCTAGAGCATCTATCACCCAGTTCTAAAATCTAAGAAGAATGAAAGAAGAGTAGATAATAAAATAGAAAAGGAAGGGAACCCAAAAGAGTATCCCTAGAAAGTGGAATTGATAACAGATAATACTTGAGAGAGAAAATCCTCCAAGTTGCATTAAGTGCATTATATAGCTCCCATTACAAATAATGTCGGATGCATCATAGAAAATAAAAACAAAGGTGAATTATAGAGCCCTTCTTATACATTGTAGTAGAGTACATAATTTCAACGATAAACAATTTAGCCAGCTCGGGGCTTAGCCTCCAAAAGAAAATTGTAATTACATCGTAAGAGCTCACGGCTCTGTAGTAAATCTAACCATAAAGTTATCAGTAACACAGACCATGAAGATGAGCGGTAAGGCAATGTAGAGCAAGAAATGCTAAACTTTAGAGAACAGGAAACCCTCTGACAAGAGAGTGCGAAATAGGGAAGACTAACCTGCAAAGATGGGCGAAGTTATTGCAGGAATCAAAATTATAAAAAAATAAGGAGGAATTATGAACCAAAACTCACCCTGGGAAGAATCCCTGTTGGTCGCGCACCCACTACCCTAGCAAAGTAAAACCAGGGTTAGCTGTAATTAACCCTAAACAGAAAGAATTCAGAAGCAAATACAAGGAAAATCCATATAGAGGTTATTACTCACTAGGAGATTCAACATATAGCCGGTGTTGCAAGGTTCACAAACCGGGCACCAACTGCAACTTGGAAAGGCAACCTGCTCTTGAGAAATATACAACAAAATTTATTTATGTAACCCTAAATATGACAGACCAAGATTACTGGCACATAAAAACATCAAAATTTATCAAAATTACTGGCACATACAAACGTCAAAATTTACTTATTGTTGTACTGGAGACGGTGAAAACCTGAAAGGCATGTAGATCGATTAGGGTTTTCTGCAGAGGAATCACCAGAGACAGAAAGCTGCAAATGAGCTGAAGAGTCGGGGTTGGGAGGGGGTAGAAACCCCATAACTGATCCCCAAAAACTTGAGTCGCCAGATCAACACCGAATCAATCCAACGGTAGGGATAGGGACGCATGTTGTAGAAGGAAGGCATCATAAAACATGCCATAGGACACCTTGTATTGAGAATGTTCTAGCCCTCCGAGGCTTGGTTGTTTGCACCCTCCACCAAGACGATAACCAAGAACCATTTACAACAACAATGACATGCAAAACCTCAACCATTTACCAACTTTAATATATCAACCCTGTGCAATTATAATCGGAACCATGCTGGCAAACCTTTAATAAGTGCTTGATGTAAAGAGTAACTTTATTGATTGAAAAATATATAATATAAGTTGGGATTAGTGGTAAGTGTTTAGCATAAGATAATCCGAAAATAAATACATGAAAAAATATGTATTCCTTAAGGTAAATAAATGTTAGTGGATACTCCACGTAGAAAATAGAATTCACACACAATAATATTTTTATATTTTTACATTGCATACTTGAAATTAAAATACATCACAATATATAGTGCATATTTTAAGATATGAGAACATTATTGAGAAAATATTTTGCATAGACTCCAACAAACCAAGTTTGTTGTATACTATTCTAAGAGTTAATTCCAAGTCTTAAAAACATCAAAAACATAGTTATTATATGGACTTTCAATTAGCCATCACCATCCACTACCATAAATGTGTTAATGTTGACACATTTACCCCTTGGTTTGTGCAAGAAATCGCAGGGCTAATTAAAGGTCTAAAGGATTTTTAATGATCTTCATAATGCGAATGAAAAAAATATGCAAAATGGCATATGACTGTTATGGTTCTCAATTCAAGTCAAGCAGCATGAATGGGTCAAATGTGCATAAAGAATGTTACATGGGTTGTGTTTCAAAAGAGACTTTGCAACAACACTTGTAGAGTTTTCATGGCATACAAAACTTATAAGAGACAATTTGAAACTTTGATGCCGTAGTAGAATTCAAACAAAGACTTTCTAAATGTGGTCACAAATGTTCTATGTGCTTGGATCGTTTGTTTCGAAGTAGAGAATGATAATGTCCATATCAAACCAAAAATGGAAGGTCTACAAGATACTCTTATATTACAGACAAAAAAAAAAACATTCTTCAGCACAGAAGTCAAATTTTGACGAAAAAGCCCAAAGGAATTAAAAAATATCAGATTGGAAATGGTGTATATAATGGAAAGTGACCCTTCGACACAAGATGAACATGAACACAAGGACTATGTTAGGAATGTGTTTCACAGGATGCATGCTTGCGCCCGCAAGATCTTCGTTGCATATACCCTTCGACGCAAGAGGAACATGAACACAAGGACTGTGTTAGGAATGTGTTTCACGGGATGCATGCTTGTGCCCACAAGTCATTATGGGACATTGGGAGTCCCATTGGGAGCCCCTCCTGGAGAATAGATCTCAAATATGGTGGGCATGCTAAGCCAAAAGTGGCATCGACCCTCGATCCTTCCAAATGCGCCCTTCCTTCTCCTTCTTCCCCATGGACAAACCTTTCAAATGGAGGGAAATAAACCATTTTAATATTTGAAAGAAACAAATCCATGAAACCTTAATGAAAATTAAATGAAATGCTCTTGTGTTTATCAAGGGAATTAAATTCCATTAAATAAAAGGTTGATTCTTTTCTTTTGTTTAATGGGAGGTATTTTTTATTATAAATAATTATTAATTTATGAAAAAAATTAGGTTTTTGTGTCACCAAATATAAATTGAGGGGGTTTTGGTTGATTTATCAAAAGTAAATTATGGTGATATCAAAACAAGTTTTGCGTGGTTAAAAAGTGTAGAAAAGTACTAATGTCATGGTAATGGTCAATCGTCATTTCCAATTAAATGTTTGGTTTAATAAAGATAATTAATTTATAGAGATTTTTTATGATGTTTAATAGAGGGAGTCAACGTGGCAAAGGTAATACTTTGTCTCTCACATTTTTTAGAAAATTGATATCTCTTTGTCCATAAATATAGGGGTGGAAAAATGACATAGCTTGTAGATCTAAGTTTGTTCCAACTTAGTTATATCTTGAACCACAAATTGGTGTTGACCTCATGGATATGATAGAAATTTGGTGGCTTGTAGGGTAGTATTGTCATAAAATAAGAAGGGTAGACATCAAAATAAGATTTGTGTGGTCAAAAAGTATAGTGAAGTAGTAATGTCATAGAATTAATGATCATTTCAATCAAATGTTTGTTTTAGTAAGGATAACTAATCTATGGATATTTTCCATGATGTTCAATAGAGGGAGTCAACATGGGAAAGGTGATAGTTTGGCTCCCACATGCTTTAGAAATTGATCTCTTTGTCCATAAACATTAGAGGCAGAAAAAAATCCTAGGCTCTAGAGCTAAGTTTGTTCCAAATTAGCTATATCTTGAACCACAAATTGTTGTTGACCTCATGGATATGATAGAAATTTGGTGGCTTGTAGGGTAGTCTCATAATGAAATAATGTTGTCACTTATTATCTAGTCATATATTTTAATCCTAGACTAAATTAGTCATTTAAGTTTAAACACTTATTAGCTAGTCATATATTTTATCCCTGGACTAAATTAGTCGTTTAAGTTAGTAATTTTTAGTTTGGTCACTTAAAATTACTCAAATTTAGTAGTAATTTACTTGAAATAATTGTGGTGAATAACTTTTTTAGTCACATAGTCATTAATTTCATCATTTTCTAATAGTACAAGGAGGGTTTAGGTTGTAGAGTTCATTCCTCCAAGAAGCAAAGGTTTGAATGATCAAAGTTTGCATGAAAGGGAAGGTTGTTACTCTCGTAACTTCCCACAAACCAATCTATGGTCACAGAGAAACCCTAAAAATTCCCATTGTTGGATTGTCTGCTAGCTCAAACTCCAATGGTACTATCCTAAACTACAATGTGCATCCAGTTGTACTCTCTAGATGATTTTGACCATATAACATTGAATAAATATGACACTAAGTTAAAGTTTGTGGATAGTGTAAAGGACCAAGTGATATATGCCACTATGGTTTGGAATTTCTAAAAACACCAACTCAATAATAAACCCCAAAGGTATTCATATCAAGTAATAACCATGCCGTACATAAGTGAATGTGAGGATGTATTTAATATGCATATGTAATATCATGCCAAGACCTACAATAATATGTAGTAGTAGTGTGCTACTCTTCTAAACATTAAAAAATCCAATAATCAACTAAGTCAAGAAAATTCATCAAAGTAAGCATGTGAAGAAAAAAAATTATTTACCTGTAAAAAAAATTGTACTGATTGGTTGTAGTGAAGGGATGTTACAACTTTAATCAAAACTAATATCAACTAATTTCATTTCAATAAACAATACAATTTTTTTAATTTAGATATTTTCTTTAACACAACCATATTAACGCTATGTTATGTTGGTATTTACAATTTGTTATTTACATTAAATATAACTTTTCATGATTCTTAAAATATATTATATTACAATTTCATATAATCGTCTATAACTTTATGTGTTTATTTAGTTTTAAAATGCATCAATATTTGATCTTATATAACCATTATGTTATTGAGTTTATATAACCATTATGTTATTTGTTTATAATTACATTTTTTTAGTATATCTTGCTCTAGTTTAACTTTAATCAAAAGTAATATCACTTAATTTGATTTAAATAAATAATATATATATTTTTAATTAATATATTTTCTTTATTTGATTCTTTAACATGTAGATTTATAAATAATAAAGATATGTTAACTCAACACAACCATATTAACGTTATGTTGATATTTACAATTAGGCAATACAATGAGTTAATTAATAAAAAATAATTTGTAGTTTTAGTTTTATTTTGATTACAAGATACCAACAATGATCCCCATGAAAATTGGTGAATTGTCGGGGTGGCCAAATTTCATGGATCATGTGGGACACATGTCAAAAAAATTGAAATAGACACTCAAAGTTTAACCCAATCGCATGGTAATAAATTATTATTTTTAATTAAAAAAAAACTTTAAATAATGATTTATAAAATTAAACATTAGAAGTTGTCATGGTCAATGCTAAACTATTAATGGTCAACAGACAAATCGATTGTTATAGTCCTGCCTTGGCAGGGACTAATAATGAAAAATTATATATGGTGAATGTGTGGGTGTGTGTGTGTGTGTGTGTATATATATATATATATATATATATATATATATATATATATATATATATATATATATATATATATATATGAAGCATCTATAGGAATCAAATTTGTAGAAGTGCAATTACATTTTAAAACAGGTTGATCCCTCTAAGCTCTTTCTAGATATGTGGTTAAGATGGATCTATATTGGTTATGACTAGTCTAGATCAATCTTAACTTCAGATCTACCAAGCCCCGAGATGGATCAAATCTATTTTCAGTCTAAAATGGTTTACATTTCAAGAAAGTTGATCCTTCTCAGTGCTTGGTAAATCCAGATTTAAGATGGATCTAATTTTTAAATAAACTATATTCCACATAAACCTGGAGCTCAAAACCCACAGATAATAATTTATAAAAATTAATAAATATAAAAAATATTTTATTTTATTTTAACTAAGTTAAAATGTTTATAGAACATTACATTAAATTACAAAATCCCTACCATGTTAGGCTATAGAGAACCTCTCATTGAAATTACCATTATATATATATATATATATATATATATATATATATATATATATATATATATATATATATATATATATATATATTTCCACATGAAAATTAGACTTTTTATTAAGGAAATAAAAAGTTACAAAGTAGATGCAACAAAGCATTCAAAACCAAACTGTGAATCCACCATACGCAGAAAGTGAAACCACAACATACTGAGGAAAGTGGAAAGTGCACTTGCTCAATACTAATAACCATATGAAGTACTATAAATTGTAAACATAAACCTGGGTCTCTCCAAACATTCAGAGAAAACAACCCAACAACAAAAATATAAAGTAGCAGTTTTGTTAACTAAGTG
The DNA here is from genome assembly GCA_031772625.1 of Pinus tabuliformis. NCBI lineage: Eukaryota > Viridiplantae > Streptophyta > Pinopsida > Pinales > Pinaceae > Pinus > Pinus tabuliformis. Next base: position 519,202,666 of record CM062810.1, read on the forward strand.
CCCAATTGTCATATACAAACATGTCGACTGAAAGGAGAGAAAAAACACCAATGGAATCTATGCTTCCCCACAACAAAAAGAGGCAAAGATATAAATTCATATACAAAAAACAGAGCCATTAAAAGTATGGAGGCTTATCCGACTCGGTGACCCTTCCATTATTAGAATCAATTATGTGTCAGGAGTCTAGAGCCTAATGTATATCTTTTTTCAGAAAAGTAATCCGCATCCATGTTCCTTTCCTTATAAATGTGACATACATAGGAATCAACAAAGGATGATTTAATAAAACATATTTCTTCTAATATAGGAATCAATGTAATATTTGGACAGTGTTGCACATTGTTTGTCCAATTTATCACATTCAGAGAGTCACCAAAAATATGTATTAAATCAATCCCTAATTGTATTAGCCAACATAAAAGGATTTCAGAGTTTTTAATTATGCATAGTTGTTTGAACCGGTACCAATACCCACTGAAGCTTTTAGAAGTCTGTGATCATTTATGTGAATGGTAATCCTTGCCCCACATCTATCATGAGCATATGAAGCCCCATCAAAATATGCCCATGGGATATCAGGTCTGATATGTTCTTCTTGTATGTTCTGACAAGAAAATTAGGGAGTGGTTTGAGGAATCAGTTCATAGATAGAGGCACATTTAATAGCAATAAGATAGGGGTCTGAAGGTTGGTTCTGAAAATTTCTTTAGTTCTGAGCCAACCAAATCCCCCAACAAATAATCGGGGGAATGTTCCTATGATGAGAATCATTTGAAAATGACCACCAATTTTGCTAAGCATCCATCAGGGAAAGACCAAGCCAATTCATGTTGATACCAACAACCTTCAAGAAGATATCCCATGTTCTTAAAGTAAAAGGGCAACTTAAAAAAAGATGAGAAATGTTTTCTTCAAATTTTTTGCATAGAGTACACCATCCTGAACCATGTTTGTTTCTTTTTTGAAGGTTATCCCAAGTAGGGACTTTGTTCTTAAGAATATACCAGAATAAAATTCTGGATTTTTCTCAGCAACCAAGTTTCCACATTGGCTTGAACCACCAATTCCTATCTCCACATGCCCTTCAATTCATTTGCAAATTGTACCCAAACTTCAGAGCATAAATTCCATTGGGAGAGTGGACCCATCGGAGTTCATCTTCCCTTTCCCTTATGCATACATTTTTTCTCTGCAAATCCATAGTGTAGTCCAGCCAGACACCCTCCCACTGGGGCTCGAGGTTTAAATCCTCATCTGACTTCCAACTCTGGTTTCAAAAAGATGATTTTTCGTCATTTGAAATTTGATTGAGAAAGTAATCTCCCTGAGTAGCGAGGAACTCCCTCAGATCCCTTGAAAGAGTAAAAGCCTCATTACAACCAGCCCAAGGGTCTACTCCCACTCAAACACTAGTACCATTCCCAACAAGCCAGGATAGAACATTAACAACAATGTCAAAAGACTCAATCATAGCCTTCCAGATGGTCGAACTTTTCCGGGGTTTGCAACCAAGCATCCAAATCCAAGGGATCAATATATTTCCTTTTTATCACAAATGTCCATGGGTGGTCCTTGGTTAAAAGACTCCAGGCCAATTTTGCAACCAAAGAGCGAGAGAAACATGTAATATCCTTAATACCCCACCCACCCCTATCTTTTGGATGAACAATTTTCCCGCAGGCAACCCAAGGGAGTACATCATCTTCCTTCAAACCCGCCCATAAGAAATGATCACAAATTTTCCTGATCAGTGAAAGAACTCCTTTTGGGACCCAAGTAAGAGCAATCCAGTAAATAGGGATAGCCAATAAAACAAATTTTATAAGAACCAAGCGCCCTACTCTTGAGAGCCACTTAAAACTCCAATGCTTGACACACTTTTTTATTTTTGCAACTAACTAATTCCAGTCTTATTTCCTGTAGGAGTCTGGCTTTAGGAGGAACCCAAGGTATTTAAGACTATTTGACAAAGGATTTACTTCGAAAGGAAATAAAGATAATGATCTATTTATCTCCGCCCCATAGATCCCATTGTGAGTAATAGAGGACTTATGTGCATTAATACTCATCATGGTTGCCTTAAGGAGTAAGTCTAGAATTATCTTTAGCTGTGATAGTTCACCCCTAGACCCATCACAAAATAGTAAAATATCATCCACAAAAATAAGATGAGTAATAAAGAGATTTATAGAAATTTCAATTCCTTTAAATTCACCCCTTCTGATAGCAGAATGAATCAATTGGCTTAACCCTTCAGCTGCAAAGAGGAACAAAAGGGCCGATAAAAGGAATCCCTGACGCAAACCCCTCTAGCGAGTGAAAAAAGGAGAGGCAACCCCATTGATGAGAATAACAAAGATCAGATTAGTTATACAACCCATGACCCAATTAATAAGACCAATATTGAAACCCAGGTGGGTCATCAAAAGACACAAGAACATCCAACTAATCTTGTCATAAGCCTTTGAAAGATCAATTTTGACAATCATTCCTTTTTTGTTGTGTCTTTTAATATTGTGCAGAGATTCTTGGGCCAACCCAATGGCTTCATGGATTTTCCGACCCTCAAGGAACCCAAGTTGTTCCTGAGAAATGTTTTTTGAAAGGATTGGTTTTAGGTGTTTTGCAATAGTTTTGGCAATAATTTTGTATGTATAATTGCACAGAGAGATGAGTCTGAATTCATTGAAATTTTGAGGATCATCAGATTTAGGGATTAAAGCCAAAAAGGTTGAATTAAGGGGTTCATGCACAAAACCCCTGCTTCTGGACTCCTCCACCAGTCCAGCCAAGTCATCCCCAATTAGGTCAAAAAAATGTTGGAAGAATTCCACCGTCCAACCATCAAGACCCAGGCTCTTCTCCTTTTGCATAGAATGAAGAAATCCCTCCACTTCCCTCTTTGATACGAAAGCCATGAGTATATCATTATTGTCTTCTTCAACAAAGCTGGTGAAAACTTGTGCCACCCGAATGACTTCGCAATAGTGGCCTCAGTAGGAGCCTTAAATAAGGATTTAAAATGACAAACACCCAGGGCAGCGAGCTCGCTAAAAGAAGATGTTGATCCCCCATCATCTTTTTTTAATTCCCAAATGGTATTTGAGTTTTTCCTGCCCTTAGCATAGTTCTGGAAAAATTTGGAGTTTTCATCCCCAGCCTCAAGCCAAATGGATATACTTTTAAGCCTCCACTTTTCTTCAATGTCTTTCATAATCCTATACCTTCACCCTCCATAGCTTTAATCCTTCCCTTTTTCTCTTCTGTCTCATACCCATCCCCTTCCAGACTTTCTAAAGCCTCCAGTTCAATCTTGATGGTTTTTAGAGCCGCTTCATCCCTTAAATATTTTTCCTTTTCCCAAGAGATCATTGATTGTTTCAATTTTTTAAGCTTCTCCATAAAAGACTGAGCAAGGGATAAACCCTAGGTTCTGTTATGAGATCTCCAAATCTCATGAACCAACTTATTGTAGGATAGATCTTTAAGCCAAGAAGAGTTGAATTTAAAAGGAGATTCAGGCTTCCTACTAGCCCCTTTTAGTTCCAAAAAAATTGGAAAGTGATCTAAATCACCCCCGGATCTGACCCACTAGCGAAAAAAAAGGAATTTGAGCAGCCAAATATTCTTTAATAAAAGATCGATCTAACCACCCTTGCCTCTCCAACCCTCCTATTTCTCCAAGTAGGTTTTTATTTCAGAAGATCAACATCAATAAGTCTCCCCATCCTAATCTTGTTTAGAAAGAAATCAACCAAAGGGTCCACCTGTGCATTTGGTCCCCAAGATTTAGACAAACCTAAAGAAACATTGAGATCCCCTCCAACCACAAGCTTAGAGAAATTTAGTAGAGATTTAGAAAACATCTTGTTCCAAAAGGGAATTCGTCCCTGGCAAGGTCCATAAATTTTGATAAGGGTTAGGTTTGTATAGAGATCCAAGGATAAAACCTCCGCTCCTAGCATCAATTCAAAGCCCCAAGAATTTAAGTAATTTAATATGTAGCCCTTAGAATCCATAGTTAAACCCCCAGAATGCCCACTTGCATCCAATGCCACAAAAGTCCACCAGGCATCATGTTACTCAAAACTTTTATTACAGAATCCCTAGGACCAAGAGTCTCTTGGAGCATAATTACATCACAACTAACATTTTTGAATAATTGTTTTAAAGAAAACTTTTTCCCGGGGATGGAAATACCTCTACAATTGAAGGACAGAAAAATCATTTGGAAACCACCACAGGGGTCACTGCTACTCTAAGTGACCCTTTGAGGGAGAGTTGTTTCCCATCAGCTATGTCAAGCTTTGCTTTTATTTGGGCTTTTGAAATGTTCATTTTTTAGCCCTGGGTCTTGGGAGGACTAGCATTATCATGAATAAGGTCGAGACCACCTACAGGCTCATCAGGACGGTCTATTTTATCCCAGGGTTGAAGGTTATAATGGGGTTTTCTTGGGAAAAGATCTCAACGGAGGGGTAAAACAAAGCCCACCAAAGAGGATCCAAAAATATTTAAAACCGAGATCGATGTAATGATATTGTCAAGGGCTAAAGATATATTTCAAATTGGAGAAAAACCATCAAAATAAGGCCTGGAAGGACCAGGCCCGAGAATAGGATCCACATGGGGCATCAACAGAATCGAATGCGAAAGAGGAGGGGGAGAAGTGGTACCCACAGGATGAGATGCCTCCTTCTCTACCATCTCGTCCCGCATATGTTCTATTGTAGGGATTTCTTCCTCTTCGGGTGTTGCCAATTGAACCTCCTTGACCACAGTCAGAATCAGAGCCTATGCTAGTTGTTCCCCATGATTTTCCGACTGCTCCATAACTTCGTCCTAAGGCTTCTCCTGCATTTCTTGAACCGGCTCCACCCTGTTCTTTCTCTGGCATCTAAACTCCAAAGGGAAATCCCTTGCCGAGTGAACATGTTTGTGGTTGCAATGACATCTATAAGGCAGTTGTTCATAGTTGAGAAATTCAGTGAGGGAGTAGTTGTCCACCTGTATCTACATCATATTTTCCAAACCCTCCCTCGGGTCCAACCTAACTAGGATACGAGCCACCTTTCTTTCCTTTGTCACCTGAAAGGACATATCGACATCCAGAAAGGTACCCAAAATGTTCCCAATCACCTTGAAAACATCCATCGACTAGAGCTAAGGGCAAGAGCTAGAAGACGCACCCACATGGGGATTTCTCCTAATCGTTCTCTTTGAGCATCAAAGAGAGGAGTTCATTTTAAAAAAAAATCGAAGCTTTCCCAAAACCCTAGTTCTGCTCAAGCACCCAATCAACAACTTCAACATTAGAGAATATAACCATGAACCAACCCTTGGTCAAGCATATTACCTCCGTCTGTGTAACAACCCTACACTCCAGTCATTTTTTATCCATTCCATTATGAAATTTGCAGTGAATTGTCTTCCCTTTACCCACCCCACTATGATGCACTTTGATGCATCCATAGCTTCGTCCATATGAATGTCGACCCCTAGGATCAAATTCAGTTTCTCTGCTTTCTTTCTTATCACCTTCCCTTTCTTCCTCTCCAGGCTTGAGGCCTGACCATTAACTGAAGGGGCTTTTGAAATATGTTCTTCGTCAACTTGGATTTCAAACATCGGGAGACCCTCCAACGGCTCATCCAGTACCAAATTGATGTTTGGAGGAACCCAAAAATCTAGTGTCTTTCCACCGGAGACGAGAATGGGGGGATGGTTTCCCTCCTTTGACCCCTGGGAGCCCTACTCCAATTGACCAACTAGTTCCAAACCCTAACAAGAAAGAGATGGAAACCCTAGTGCATCATTCCCAGATTTTTCTGGAGAAGCTGACCCACTGAAGAATTTAACTCTGGGAAGCCAATAAAGGAGTTCTCCCCACTACCAACAGTCTCAATAGCTAATCAAAAAGACTCTGAGAGGTTTATGGCGCATGGCAGAGCAAGAATTTTGCAGTTTTGTGTTTTGTATAATCTCAAACCTGCAGTCGGTCATTCAACCCCCAAAACTTCATTTAAACAAGATTGCAACCCTTCCTTTCTCTTAAGCCCACTACTCCTGACTATATCTTCCAACCCGACCATTAGAAACCCAAAGGCAGAGGCAACAAGAGGGGTTTTAGGGCTTACCAATATTTCTGCCGATGACTCGACAGATTTTCCTGCCAATACTGCATCGTCCTGACCTTCAAGAGCTTTAGAATCCAGAAAACAGCAAACTTACCTTATAGATGGAGGTTTTGACTCCTCCAGCAGCCTTAAATCACCACCAAAATGCCATGCCAGCGTCGTACTACCACTTTTGCCAGGTGGTGACCTAGCTGGCAAGGCTACCTTCGCCAGATTTTGTTGCATCAGTTCCAAACTCCACACTGACAAAATATCCTCTGGTGTCAGTTCCAAATCAACATAATCCTTGGGGCTGACCATCTTGTTAATAGTAAAATGAGAAAAAGACTAAAAAAAATAAACTGTTACTGTACTGACCAATGAAGCAAATTCGAGCAGCGAAAATTATGGGAGAGAAACCAATGTAGAGGAACCTCCAAGAAACAGTACACCATCGGTAACTTGAAGCCCAAGTGACTAGGAAGCCAGTGGTGAAACCGAGAAAACCATTACATCGCAAGGAAGGTAACATTGAAAGGATGAGTAAAAGAAGCAGAGGAAAAGTACAGTGAAACCCCAACCAGTGACCCAAACACTTGGAATGAGGAGAACATAAACCTGTTCCACTAGAAAACCCTTACCTCAAAAATCTCAAAAATTCATCGGCACCCAGACCAAATGTGGGGCCAACATACGCGTGGCTGCCCTGAAACCTACAAAAAACGTTACTTGGCTCCACATTCCTCCATCGCCTGTCAAACCTTCAGAGTAGATCCCACCACTCAAATGTTCAGATATACATGTACATGTACATGTACATGTACATGTACATGTACACTGTACATGTGCATGTACACTGTACATGTGCATGTACATGTGCATGTGCATGTACATGTGCATGTGCATGTACATGTGCATGTGCATGTACATGTGCATGTGCATGTACATGTGCATGTGCATGTGCATGTGCATGTGCATGTACATGTGCATGTACATGTACATGTGCATGTACATGTGCATGTACATGTGCATGTACATGTACATGTGCATGTACATGTACATGTACATATACATATACATATACATATACATATACATATACATATACATATATATATATATATATATATATATGTTACCATAAATATTCAAACAGTTTATTTAATTTATGTATTGAAATACTTTTAAAAAGTATAAGACTTCTTTTTCACACTCAAAAGTAAAAATATAAGAATTTTCATTTTTTTATTTTTTTATCTTTAATCTCTAACTAAAATATTTTATTAGAAATTTTTTTACCATGTCTCTTTCATATTATCTTGTAATATCAATAATGAAAAAAGTGAACATGGTGAAAGTGAGACTATTGACGTTTTATAATGCTTTCAATTAAAACTTAACTACTAGCAACTGCTCCTAAAGGTGCAAAGAGACACCGAAGGAATTGAACATGCCTATGATGTTACGGCAAAAATGTTGTAGCAAAGGAAAGATAACAACCTAAAGGGATGGAGGGGAGGAAATGTGTTCAGGCATGCTATAGTCTCACACTTGTATCGATACCTGTCTGATAGATGTTGCTCGAACCACCTGGCTAAATCAGTTTTTCCAATCAAACCACTATGCCAAAATCTTATACAGATATCATATCCAAGATATAACATGCAAGGTATTGAGGAGAAACATTACCATAGGTCCTCGTGGGGACTTGCGCACAAAAAATGTAATTGTAGACGAAGTGACTAAAGTCAATGTGTGTTGATAATGAGCATCTTTCGCTCGAGTGACCTTTAGATTCCAGGATATTTTGCAATCAACATAAAGAAGGGGGTTACTTTTATAATTTTAGCTATCTCCCTTAAAAAAATTAAATTATTTTGGAGCCATTTTCCTAGAACCATTAACTCCAAATTTAAATTTAAATTTAAATTTTGTCTAGCAAAGATTTGTTGGAATTGCACATTTATGTGGTGTAATTTACACAATCCAAGTGTCCAAGTAAACTTTCAAGGCATTGTATCCATTTATGCATTCAAAAATACAATTTTAAAAATGAAAAGTTACACATGCTATATGCATATATAGAACCAATATAGATCCATTTTGAAGAGGATTAAATCCCTTGAGGTGCATACCTTTTTTCAAGTTTTACACTCTAAAATAGGTCCCATAGGCTATATTTAACATTGTGGACGTTAAATTTTCTTTACGGTTGTCTTTTCACAGCTCGTGTGGGTCCCAGAATAATGAGTAACCATGTAAGTTAGTCGTAGTTAAGAAGTCTTTATGTCGAGGATGGCCTAACCAAAAAATACCCAATAACATCTAAGGTTGAACACGATTTAAAGTGGGACTTCATCATAATTAATTAAAGCAATTTTGTGTGGGAGTTATCTTAAGAATCCCCAAAGCCGTAATTTCTATACGAACTTTACCAAAAATTTAGATATTTTCTATTATTTAAAAAAAAATTGGTTAGGTTATGATCTTGCTGTAAATTGGTTGAGAAAAATAAAACTAAGCCCATTTAATTTTTCAATTAAATATTATATATATATATATATATATATATATATATATTATTTATTTTATTTTTCTTTTTTGATATATAAATAAATATTCAGTTGCACATTACACGTATCAAAATCAACCTATGTAAAACCCTTGTACCTTTCCTAGTTCTAAGATGAAGATAATTCATTATATTTTAATAAAATAATAACTCTTTTCTTGTAAAAGTTTTTCTTGAATGTTAACATTGTTAATAATTTTGTTATTATGCTTTATTTTTCTTTAATAATGAGTGAGTAAACGTTTTCCCCGTTTTTAACTTGAAACAATAAGTACATTCATCACTCTTGATTTGAAGGAGTACCTACTAAGTATATAATATGTATTTATGGTTTGGAAAATTTTCACATTATTGAATTGTTTATTTTGCATATATTTGTTTTGTATGTGGAATGGAGAAATTATAAATCTCAATTTCATATTAACGAAGTATAAATATAAAGGAAAAAAAAAAATATATATATATATATATATATATATATATATAACAATGGTTAAGAGTATGTGTTTTTTTGGTAAAATGTTATAGGTTCAAATTCAAAGAGGATTAAAATATATATATCTTTATAAATTTTAAATGAAAAAATCTCATGTATCAACTTAATATCTAATTTAGCCATAATCTTAAAATTAAATTATCATTATTATTATTTTTTTTCAAAAACATTAAAAATAAATAAATAACAAACTTAATTTTAATTTAGATACTAAAAATTAATTAAATATATTTAGATTCTTAATTTGTAAATATGCTTTTTTATAATATGATATATCATGGGTCATTACTATGGTTTATCAATACTACATGCCCAAAAAACCATAACTCATTTCATATGACACTTGTTCATATAACATTTTTTAATTAATTAATTTAATTAAAAGGATAAAAAGGACATAACTACTTTGAAGATAAATCTCAATCATTGATTTGTGTATACTACTATGAAAAATCTAAAATATTTCATGGAGATTAAATCTATACCATCCACCTAATAATTATTGATAATTAAATTAAAATTCCAAAAACCATTCCAAAATATACATGCTCATCTAAATAATTGAATTTTTAATTTTTAAAAATAATGAAAATTTTGTTAAATTTCTCATCATGTAATAAAATATCTATTTTTAAAAAATGTCAAATGGAGATGAAAAAGGTAGACAATCCCTAGCGTGAACAATTTCAAAAAGGGACACCTTCAATGTAAAAATTAGATGGCTCCCCACCCACCAATTTCCTAGGGATTTGTGATTGTAGAAAATTTAACATACTAATAAATAAAACACTCATAAAATATATAGCAGAAATATAGAAAAACCAGACATGGCGGAAAATGCCTCAACCTTACAACATTCCTCACATTCTCATTATTAATCAATCCAATGTACAAAGAATGATAATAGTACAAATAAATACATGAGGAAGTTGGTCTCAAGATAGTACGTCTATCTTGGACGCTATGGTTGAGATATTTTCTCAACAAAACACTAATCTAGGAGAACTAGTTGGAGAGAATCTCTCATCCTAACTAAAATCCCTAGTTTGAGGAACTAACTCCTAATTCTCAAGATTTGATTTACTTAATTAAGATATTTGGATTTATAATTGTTTTATTATGAGAGTGAGGCTAACATCCCGCACCCCCCCCCCCCATCAATGATAAATCCAGAATAAGAACAAGGAACCATCTTCCATGTTCTAAGGTTGATCCTCAAAAAAACATTTACCTCAAAAACCGCCAAAGCTAGATGCCGAAGAAACTGTAATATGAAGAGACCATGAATCAGCTACATTTATTATTAATATTTGAATGTCGCTTGACAACTCCATCACGTACCAAGCTGCAAAAGGATCCAACTGTCCTTTTCTTGAAATCAACATCCTGTGTCCACTGACAAAATATTGAGAACGCCCACTGGCTGATGATGTCAAAAAACAACTCACGGTTGCTTTTGTTGTGTTTGAAAAACTGCTCATTGCTGACTTTGTTGTTGATCGCTCACTGGCGAATTTTGTTGATGCTCACTCGTTGATGAAAATGCCCACTGGCTGCCTTGTTGATGTTGTTGAGACTTGCAGTCTGATAACCACTGTCAATTTCAATGACATTTTCCCCTCTTGTCAACTGAAAGGAGAGACAATCTTCTTCAAATTATTTCTGAACTCCCCCCCCTTCAAGTGTAGGAGTGTTTCACTGGTGTACTCCCCCATTCAACTTCACGAGAGTACCATCTTCATTTTTACTGTTGGCTGCAATATGTGTGAGTGAATGCGATTGTAAAACTTATACAATCTTCTAAATGTGGATGACCATTCCCAAGGATCAATCCATGAATAATCGATCTTCAATCTGCTTGATTGTTGTTGTTTGCTGCATTGTGTTGATGAATGATTTGACTTGCCACAATGGTGACAAGGATGGAGATCAAAACACTGATCTTCCAGATGACTGGTTCTTTGACAATGAAGGCATTTTGGTTTGTCTGCTACTTTCTCATGGCTTGTTGATGTTATTTGATCAAGAAATCCTGCACTGGTGAACTTGATCGGCTTAGAATAATTGGGCATATGCAAGTTGTTTTCATCTTTTTCATATCCTAATCCTTGTCGATTTTTGTTACTTTGAAGTTCTTCCCATGGCTTGATGATTGGTTTGGAAGAAAGTTGAACTAGATCAGGGACCACTTCGACACTTGAAGTTGGTTGGATCAGTGACTTGGAATCATCATCTTTATCTTCATCTGGATGGATGAAAGACTTGGAAACATCACTCTTCTGTTGCAACTCATCTTTTTGATGTTGCGACTCCAGTTGAAGAAACTCAATCATTTCATGTGCATGTTGAAGATGCACTTGAATATCAGCAAGAGTTGTCTTGTTGATGTTCACCATGTCGCTAGCTGATGATAAAATCAAATTGTTAAGAATTTGGGACAACTGAATATGTGTCGCCATGTTAGCTTGCTCACTTTGAATTCAGGCTCGCTTGTTTTGATTGGTTGAATGACACGCTCGCTTGCTTTGATTTTTTGAATGACACGCTCACTTGCTTTGATTATTTGAATGACACGCTCGCTTGATTTATTGCTTATTTCTCACTTGAAGAAAAGAATACTAGAATTCATACTCATTTGATGATGATTGCTTGTTAGATGGCGTGCTTGAACTTGCTTGATTGATTACTGACACTTTGTGCTTTCTTGAATGTACTCACTGAATGTACTGTTTTTTTTTTTAAAGGAAGGGTGTCGAACATTGTTGAAAATGCACCTAAGAGACAAATGACAAGTTCAATATTGATGACTTAGTTGAAGACTTACTTGACTTAATGTATTCACCTTAACAATTCAAATAGGGTGTCGGTTACAACCGAGAATGAACCCATACAATTCAGTTAAAAAATGTTTATCTGCAAGTGATACAAAAAGTGTTGATAATGTTGATGTCATCTTGGCTTGAAATGCTTGATTTTGTAGCGTCCTTAACTGGATTGCTTTGATTATGTGATGTGGAATGTTCTTGCTTGGAAGATCATCTTATCAAGTTGATGATGTGACGCTTTGTGCTTGTGTACTTAAGCTTGATTACAGGAGCTTGATTAAGCGTTCTTATACTTAAGCTTGCTTATGTGCATGTAGTTGTTTAAGCATAATACAAAGAGAGTGTTTTGATAATCTGAACACAAGTCATGCACACACATTCATTACACACGGTGTACCTAAGATCCCCTTATTCAATTTCGGGCGGATCTAGGACACAAGCACCACAAAAATTATGATTTTATTAATTACTGGAGTACATCATTCTTCAATGTCACAACTTTGTCATGTAAACTTCTCAATGAGAATGTCACACTTGCAAACTTTGGAAGCAAATTGTCTTCAAAAACTGTCTGCACTAGCTCAATCGTTCTCAAAGTAAAATATTACTTTGGAGTGCAACAATGGATTTCTCTAAAAAATCACTTATCACTCTAAATACAAAATAATTATAGCTCGAAAATATACCTATTCTCTACACACCTTATTTCTCCAAATTACAACTTATACCTTATCACTCCATTACAAAAGATTCACTTTACTTCCATCACTTATCACTCCCAAAAAGTTTTACAAATTCAAAGCATACCTTATCTAAATACATTTGGAGCAATCCAACCAAAATCATTAAAAAACAATCGAAACATTCCAGTCTGGAAGCACACCCTGGAAAACTCACCGACAGCTGTCAGTCGCAGTACCTCCCTCCACGATGTAACATTTGCTTTACGTTGAGTTGAGCTGGGCGATCTGATGGCCATGTGGAACAATCCTATGGACTGTTAGGTCGGACTAGGGTTGCTGACCATTCGGATTCAATTCTGACAAACGTTGCTATGCTCCTAAATAATTTAAGCTCCCATTAATCTGTTAAAGAGAATGGAGGATTCATGCAGATTAATTTGATGGCGAGCATGCCAGGGGACTACGTTCACTTCAAGGCCTGTGTGCCACTTCGACGGGTATCGGTTGGATCAAAACAATGACAAAACTATGATTACAGTCCCAAGTAGGTTCCTCCACTCATTTGTCTTCCTGCTGTGATAGGAACAGTTGATGTCTTCAATCAACGATACATATCCTTCTTCACATCCAGCAACAACATGCTTTGACGATACGTTCATAGAAATGCAACGAATTGTCAAATGTTGTGAGTGATCTTCCTTTTGGTTTTGATCCAATGGGGTTTCTCAGTTTCTTATGGCAAGAAGAGGTTTTACCGTGGCATTAAGGTTGGACCAGAACCGAAAACGTGTATCGGAATTGTTCCGAACAAACATCGGGAAAACATTTTATCCATCAGATATTTTGGAGCTGTAGGTGACGAGAAAACTCTCAACACCAAAGGTTTTCGTACGACAATCTCTCAAATTCAAAATCTAAACAACAGAGACAAAGGCGGCACATTGCTTTATATTCTGAGTGGAGTTTGGCTTACAGAAACTTTCAATCTTACCAGTCATATGACTCTGTATTTGGCTAAGGATGTTGTTTTACTCAACATGATGGATATATGGTGCACGTCAATCAATCACCATATATGCGTAGGGCCCTTAGTTTTAAACTTCAGCATGGCTTCCACCTGCGATCCACTTCTGCTCCTTGACGGTGCGCAATAAGAGATGGTCTGTCCTGTGTGTGGAGGGCTATGGATTGCAAACAAAAACTTGTTGACCTTACCATCAACCAATCTCCTTACGACCTTGACTACTTCAGAGAGCAGCGATCCCTAGATCTGCAATGTGGGTGCGGTTTGGCCATTATTTTGTTGCCATTGTATGTGAATCTTGATTTGTGGTCTCTATCATTCTTTGCGACCAGCTGTATGGTTCCTCATTAACACAATTGTTATATGGCTGCCGAATTGATGCGATGAACCCTCACAAGCACTCTTGGCCTTCAAAATGTTGTTGCTACATTTCATTGGCTCTGATACCACATGTAGAAAACTAATAAATTAATAATACACACTCACACTCATAAAATAAATATCAGACATATACAACAATCAAACATGGCGGAAAAGGCCTCAGCCTTACAACATTCCTCACATTCTTATTATTAATCAATCCAATGTACAAAGAATGGTAATAGTACAAATAAATACATGAGGAAGTTGGTCTCAAGGTAGTACACCTATCTTGGACACTATGGTTGAGATATTTTCTCAACAAAACACTAATCTAGGAGAACTAATTGGAGAGAATCTCTCATCCTAACTAAACTCCCTAGTTTGAGGAACTAACTCCTAATTCTCAAGATTTGATTTATTTAATTAAGATATTTGGATTTATAATTGTTTTATTATGAGAGTGAGGCTAACAGTAATTATTCCAATTCTAATAAGTTCTTCCATGATAAGTTCCTCATTATTATTTATAACAGTCATTTATATATAAGCAAATTTTATTTAGCAAAATGGTCCATTTTATAATAAGATGTGTAATTCCTTTTTTTCCTTAAGTTAAAGTTGACCCATGTCAAAACAGAAGGACAAATGTCAAATGGAGATGAAAATGCCTAGCAACCAATTTCAAAAAGAGACACCTTCTGTGTAAATATTCATTTTCATTTTTTCCCTGGAGGAAAAATCGTAACTTTTCATTAATTTGAAAAATTACATGTAGTAGATGTCGTAGACATATGCAGTCTATTGGCCATAGCCATGCAAAATATATAGATCTATACATAATTTACCACGCAGGGTATACTGATAAGTCCAAAGGCATGAAATAAATATATACAATACATGAACAAGTAGTTGTTATAATCACTGCTAAAAATTGCAAAATAATTTAGGGTTTGTCTGCCCTCGGGTATGCTCTATCAATATATGGCCGATGATAGTACTGGTAGTGATCATCTCCAATCTGCTCCTGAATTAACCATAGGCCTTTGGGGTGTGTCGTAGCCTCCTTGGAAAGTTGGTCAGCAGCCATGTTACGTTCCTTGTAAATATGTTGACATGAAACATAATTGAACTATTCTTTTAATATCATGATATCATCCAATATGTTCCTAAGAGAGTGCACATGACAAGTAGAAATGTTATTGAACCAATTGATGATGATTTTTGAGTCACCGAAAATCTGTAAATGATAACATGCATGGGCCAGTGAAAAATGTAGAAGATGTCTGAGAGAGATCAGTTTAGCAAAGTTGTTTGTTCCCAAGCCTAACCCCATTAGAATTTTGTAATGGTGGTTTTCAGTTTTATGAAGTAGGATTCCCCCTCCACATCCCTATGCTTGTGTCGCGCCATCAAAATAGGCCCAGGGAATAGATTGATCAATAACTTCGGGTGAGACAACATGACCTACAAGTATATTATCTTCTTCAGGGATTTCATGATATGTTGTAATAATTTTTGTGATGATGGACGACCATCGAGCCAATTTTTCTCTGAAGATGATCCCATTCCTTGTCAACCAAATAGACCATCAAATGAGGAGTGGTAGACAACGTACTTTAGAGTTCTGGTTTGAAGCTCACCAATGATCCCAAGAATTTGATACATTCTATCCATGCCATCTGTTAGTTAGATCCAGCTCATCCAGGACTTGATTCCAAAGATGAATTACCGATGGGCAGGATAGGAATAGATGGTCATTAGATTCCTCTGCTTACTGATAGAGCACACATCAGGTAGGGCCAAATAATGATCTCTGCATTAATTTTCAACTAGTAGGTGTCTTATTTCGGATGACATTCCACATGAAGATCTTCATTCTCAGAGGCGCTTTAAGCTTCCATATATTTATCCACCAATCCTTGAGAACAAGTGGTCTGTGCCTGATGTGTATAATGGGATAGAACACCTTCAAGAAGTATGTACGATGTTCTGCAGGGGTCCAAAGGAGTTCATCAACCCCTTCTTTTATACGGACGTGAGATTCATTAAGGGCTTCTATATAAGCCTCCCAGTCATACTGCAGTGTGCGGGGATGTCTAAATGCTCTATAGAGAACCATGCTTGATTAAAGATAGAGTTGTTCTCCATATCCGCAACATGAGAAATTACAGTAATGTTCCTGTTATTGAGAAATTGAATTAAGTCCGGGGGTAATCAAAACATATTCCCACAGCCCAACCACGGATCTAAACCAATGTGAACAGATGTGCCATCATTAATTCTCCATGCTAATCCATTTCTGATAGTAGGCAATGTGTGTAGGATCGCTCGCCAAACCATTGAAATCCCAGTTCTCTGCCAAGTGGGCATACATATCCAATCCATTAGCTGATGAGGCCAAATATATTTATAATAGATAACCTCAGTCCAGAGGCTATGGGAGGTGAGGATATTCCAACCCAGCTTAGTAGCAAGTGCATGTGCAAAGGAGGATAAATCCTTCAGACCCCAACCACCCCATTTCTTTGGTATAGCAATATGATTCCATCCCACCCATGCAAAGGGTTTACCCTCCTTATAGCCATTCCAAAGGAATCTGCAACAAATCCTTTGAATTTGAGAAAGGATTCCTTTAGGAATCCAAGCCAGCGACATCCAGTAAACAGGTGTATCTTCCACGATAGATTTGATGAGCACTAATCGTCCTGCCCTGGAGAGGAATTTGTGGTTCCAGTTGAGTAATCATTTTTCGATCTTGACCAAGAGCCAAATCCAATCATCAATTTTGTAGCTATGCGGCTTGATCCAAAAGCCCAGGTATTTGAGTCCATCCTCCAGGTGATGGCTCTGAAAAGGAAATTTTTGCACTACCAACCTAGCCTCATGGGGAGTACATTCAGATAGAGTAATAGTGGATTTCAAATGGTTTTCTTCTATACCTGTGGCCTTTGCAAAGAGTAGAAGGATATCTAAAAAGGTATTAATATCTCGAATGCCTTCATCAAGGAAGATGAGTACATCATCTACAAAAAGTAGATGTGTAAGTATGCACTGATCGGTTATTTTGAGACCCTAAAAACGCATATCATGCTTGGCAGAAGTAATGAGCCTACTAAGTCCTTCCATAACAATCAGAAAGAGGAGAGGGAGAGAGGGCATCCTTGATGCAGCTCTTATTTAGCATGAATAAATTAAGATTCAGAGCCATTTATCAGGACACTGAAAGAGGCTGAGGTGATGCAACACATAACCCAATTAATGAAGGGAGGGGGAAAACCCAAATGGGTGAGAATCGTTTTGAGTTAGAGCCAGCTTACCCGGTCAAAGGCTTTTGTTAGATCAATTTTGAGAATTTACCCCTTGAGATTTTTAGATTTCCTGGAATGAAGGGCTTCCTGCGTTGAGCCTATAGCCTCATGGAAATTTCTATTATGAAGGAAAGCGAATTCTTCAGGGGATATGTGACAGGAGAGAATCGGTTTGAGGTGATTGGCTATTATCTTGGCAATGATATTATAGAGACAATTACAAAGAGATATAGGCCTGATGTCATTAAAAGATGAAGGGGAGTCTGATTTGGGGATAAGGGCAATGGAAGTGGAGTTAATAGCCTTGTACATATGCCCAGATGTCCTGCATTCTTCCACCACCTTTAGCAGATCCTGACCAATAGTTTCATGAAAAGCAAGATAAAACTCAATAGACCAACCATCAGGTCCTGGGCTCTTGTCTTTTTTGAACCATTTTAAGGTACTTTCCAATTCACCCATTGTAACTATGGAGGTGAGCTCCTCAACTTAATCTATGCCAACAAACCGAGGAAAATGTCCCACTATTCAAACGATATTAGCAAGGGTGGCACCAGGGGGGGCCTTAAAGAGTTTTTGGAATTGTTTGTTTCCCAGATGAGACAGATGAGACAGCTGATTAAAAGAAGTTGCAAGTACACCATCCTCCATGGGCATGTGCCAGATAGTGTTGCAAACTTTCCTTCCCCTTGCATAGTTGTGGAAGAATTTTGTATTCTCATCACCAACTTGTAACCAAATAGCCCAATTGCAGAGGCACCAGGTTCCTTCCCTCTCTTTTAGAATCTTGGATCGCTGAGCCTCCAATTCGATAAGGTGGGACTTTCCAGTTTCAGATGTGAATCCCCAATCCTGTTCATCCAACAGATTGGCCAGATTAAGTTCAATAGACCTGAGGGTCTGTTCATCCCAGTCTCTTTTTTCTTTTGCCCAATAAATAGATAATCGCTTGATTTCAAGTAGGTTGTCATAGAATCCCTCCGTCAAGGTTCTCCTCAAGGATGGTGGATGAGATAGCTAGTAACTGTTAACCAGGTGAATATATGAGGGATCCTTTAGCCAAGTGGAGTTGAATTTAAAGGGTGCATTTGGCTTCCGGACTGGACTGGAGAGTTCCATGTAGATGGGGGAATGGTCCAATATTCCTCCAGAACCAACCCATTGTCTATACAAGGATAACCTTCTCACCAAGGGATCCTTAATGAGGAAGCGGTCCAAACACCTAGCCAAGGCAACATCCTCGATTCTTCAGTTGCGCCAAGTGGGTTGTGGTTTAACCATAAGGATGTCAATCCAGTGATGATGTTCAAGGAGTTGTTCCATAAAGTCAGATAAGGGATCCACCTGTGCATTGCTTCCCCATGATTCCCTGTATCCAATGGAGAAATTCAAGTCTCCTCCCAAAATGGTCTGATCAGAGTTGATGATGGAAAGAATTAGGAGATGATTCCAAAAATCCTCTCTGTTATGACAAGGGTTGTATACATTGACAATCTTGAGGTCCATGCCTAGTTCTGAAGAAAATAATTCCATGCCAACGAAGCCAACCCCACCCCAGGAGGTCTTAAGGTGTATTGTGCGGGAATTAATACCCAGGTCCAGCCCACCCCATCGCCCCATGACATCAAGAGCCTGGAAATGCCATCCTAGTTTAATCGAATGAAGCACAAGTATAGTATGATCAGCCAACCCAAGTGTTTCTTGCAGAAAGATAATATCCACTGACTTAGATTCAAATAAGTGTCTGAGGGCTAGTTTTTTAGGAGGGCTAGCCAGACCTCTGCATTTGAAGAAGAGCCACTTCATGGGGGAGACTGAGGGTGGGTAGGTTGTGCTCTAAGTACCAAATCGAGAGTAGATTGTTTGCCAAAAGCTACATCCACCCCAGATGCTTAATGGCATTTGATATGGGGGATTTCCACCCTTAAGGGACAATGGAGGAGCAGGAAGGGGATATCAGGCCCAACCCAGAGTTCCCAAAGGTCTCAGATGGTAGAGAAGTGTGGGGACGAAGATTATAAGAATGAGAGTGACCGGAGATGGTTGATGGCTCAAAATGAGAGGGAGAATGATCCAGGTTTGGGATGGTGGGTGGAGTAGTGGAGATAACTGGAATATGGGGATCCAGGGAGCAAGGGATGGTAGGGATATAATCCGGTAAAGATGCAGATGCAGAGTGAAAATGCAGTGTAGAACTTAAAAGAGAAAAAACAGTTTCAGAGCAAGGGAGAGGAGGAGTAGCCAATGATCAAGTTGCCACAGCTGCAACCCTTGATCTGGTCATCGATGGGGAAGGAGGGCGGGGGGCACTCGAGGAAGGCACTTGAGTTGTTGCACCTTCTTTTGTCTAGGGATATTTTTCCTAAGGATTCAAACCAAGAGCTGATGTGGCATCCCTTTTCATTCATTCGCCTGCTTCTTTGGATGGTGAAGCAGTCTTGCAAACCAACAGACATTCCTTGTAGAGGTGCCCGACCTTATGGCACCTATGACATCTAAAAGGCACTCCTTCATAGTCCAGGATTTGAATCCTGGTGAAATTCTTCCACTACAGGGTGATTTTTTCCTCCAACCCTTATCTAGTATCCAAGTAAACCAGTATATGGGCCAATGACCGATTTCCCGAGTGAATGTACGTCTTGTCATAGTCTAGATAGGTGCCAAGAGCATTTCCTATGTGAATGAAAATATCTTCAGACCAAAAATGTAGGGAGAGACCAGGCAGCCTTACCCAAAGTGGTTCGACTCCAATTTGTTCCCGTTCTAGATCAAACAGTGGACACCAATGCTTAAGCATGATCAGAGCCATCTCAATATGCCAATGTCTGGTAAGTGCCCAGTTTGTATATTCCTCCTGATGGAAATAGAGTGCGAACCATCCTCGGGCCAATGTTTGCACTTTTGGGAGTTCCTTGAAGATGTTCCCCCAAATATCTTTGATACAAAGCCTAAGTCTCTCGGCCGAATAGGCACGACCTCGAACTCTTCCAACAAGAACCCTGCCCGCCACGACTACCACTTCCCCCATGGTTACCTGTAGAGTCTCCAAAATGTATTCAAAATATCATCCACTTTCACCTTTATCACCACCATTTCACTCACATGTCACAACTCCATGACCATATAACCTTTCATTAGCCTCCATTTTCATAATTATATGGGTTACCTTTGTGTTTTCCAAAAGTTAATGATTTCTAGTATTATAAGTGAATTAAATGGTTAAAATTTAAAAAAATGACATATACTTGCGAATACTTAAAAATGGCTTGAGTTTCATGACATGTGTAGGTCATTTGGAAGCTTCCAAGGCACCCTTGTGTGGCCTCCAATACTCAAATTCGAATTATCTTCAAGATATGGAAGAAGATTTGGGTAAAGGTCAAAGAGGATATGTGTCTCATCATTACCTATTTGAGTTGTAATTCTATGAGATTTTCTAGGGATCTAGGGAGAGAATAATGGACCTCCATTAATGAGGTAGCTTCTTATGTTTTTGTATAAATAGGAGAGCCTTCTCCTTTGAGAGGCATGTGTAAAGTTGGGGAAATGCTCATGTTTTGAATATAAAATTTGGATTTGGCACCATGCTCATGAGTGATGTTCACCTTGATTTGGTTATGCTTGCATTTGAAGCCTCTCAACTTGCAATCTCTCATGCTTTTGGATTGGCCACCTAATGTTTTTCATAGATTAAGATTTATTACTTTCATACATTAAGATTTATTTATTTCATATATTTTCCTGTGTGAGAGGTTAAGAGTGATTGTATTTATTTTCTTTCTACTAGAAGTTAAGAGCATTTGTTTTTATTTGCCTTCATATCTTTTCTTGTGTGAGAGGTTAGGAGTGATTGTTTTTATTTTCTTTCTACCTAGAAGTTAAGAGCATTTTTTTTTATTTGCTTTCGTATCTATTCCTATGTGATGTTAAGAATGATTGTTTTTGCTTTCATTTCTGAAAGAGTGGTGTGCTTTTCAGTTCTTGCAAGATTGAAAGATTAAGATTTCAATTTCTTGCGCTATACTATAATTCTACTATAATTTCTTTTGAATTGAGTGTTGAATTAGAATAGGTGAATTTGGTTTGCCACTATTTGGTTTCGTAGTTAGATTGATCTAAATTGAAAGTTAATTTCTAGCATATACAGTGCACGCATGCTTCACAAGTTTTACGAAACCCCCAGGTTGACAATTAAATGATAAGTAATTAATTTTCCTCAACATTTTGGCACCGTTGCCGGGGAAGTGTGCATACGAACTAGCTTGCAGTCTAGAGTTCATTTTTGAGTTTTTTTCTAGATGCATGATTAAAGCATGTAGATGCATAAATCATTTAGCTGCATGTCATTTTTATAAATATATATATAGATATATAATTTTTTTTTTGATATTAATCATTTATGGACAAAGGATCTAGAATGCAGATCAAACATTCTTTGGAGCACAAGGACTACATTGAGGAATGGTGTCGAAACGCGATTGCGCCACGACATTCATCCATTCTTCAAGAGATCTTTGCGGCAAATCTAAAGGTTAAAATGATTTCTCATGTCCTCATACACAATCAGGTACATTTTGAAAATTTGGATATGAACATTTTAGATGGTCTAATCTGTAAATGGCTCCATTGGAAATATTCATATACTTAAAAAATAAATAAAAAAATTTCTTTCAAGTAGATAAATTAGGAAAAATAAAATCAAACTTGATTACATTTTTTTTTAAGTTCTTGGTTACATTTTTTTAAGTTCTTGATTGCATTTTTTTAAAGTTGTTAGACTTGAAAATCTTTTAGAATTTTATTTATTTTCTTGCATTTTTTTCATTAACATCACAAATATTTTCAATAAAAAGAAATCATGTTTTGATTTTAAATAATTAAAAAAGAAAAATCATGTTAGATTTTCATTAACAAAAAAAAGAAAAAAAATCATTTTTTTTTCAATCAAAAAAATTCATGTTTTTGAATAAGGAAAATAAAAATTCTGAAATCAATTTTCTTCTTTGATTTTCTTTCCCAAAAGAATTGACAAATTGATAACTGGCTCTCATGCTACCTGCAAAAAAATTAAATTCAATTGCATTAGCTTAAAAATCAAAATCCAAAATTCATCAAAAAAAAAATTAACAAAACACATAAACCAAATAAAAACAATAAAAAAATATGTTTTAAAAATTCACAAAGAAAAATGCAATAACAATATCGAAAGTTGATCAAATGCATCATAGTTTGCTCGCAATCCTGTAAATTGATTGCCCATCTATGCACACACTGTATCTGGCCATTTACAACTTTCTCGAGTCCGAAATGGGCAAACACTATCACAACTTTTCAGGAATAAATTTGCAGAGAGGTCACTGTCCCAGAAATGGAAATAGATACAGACATATCATTTAAACCTTCCTGTTTAAGTTCATCTACATTTTTCTTCATTGATTCCTTCAGTGACATGGCCATTATTTTCTGTTCTATTTCTTCTGAGCTTGCCATATCTGTAATACAGTCATGTGAACTAGAGAAATTAACTTTGCACCCAACTGACTCCATTGCTCACTTAATAGCTATGTTCTCTCGGCAAGCCCTTCTAACCAGAGTAACTGCAGAACGACAGGCACACTTTTCAGATACTAGCTTCTCAGTTAGTACTTGCAGGTCCAGCATAAATGAAACTGAGGCCAGAGAGTTGGTGCTAAGGCTGCTGCAGGGGGAAAGAGTGGTCCAGGATATTGATCAGCACTATAGAAAAGGGGTTCCTAAGGACAATGAAGATCGGGCCAAGGCATCCACTGCGCGGCTGAGTTCTTAGAAAAATTCCAAGAAAACAGTGGGAGCAAGAAGCTGAGCAGCAAGTTATGGAATTTGTTAAGAAATACACTCCAAATATCCAAATCTGGAAATCAATTGAGGATCTGCAGGTTGAGCATCAATGGTTCATTCGTGAGCCTAGGAGGCACATTTTAGTAGGTTTTTTTTAGAGGATCTTTCTTTCCAAAGTCACTGCACGTTGTTAATAACTCCATGTGTGCATGCTTGGCTCATCCCTGTGTCCAGCTGCCAGGGTGCACAAATCTTCCACATCGAAACCTCCCTAACATCGAAGGCCAAAAATTCTACATATGCATTAGCATGGTCCACGTAATAAGTTCAAATCTCCAATCAATCTAGAAACAATTAATTTTGTTAACTCGTCATTTGCCAGAATGTGTAGCAACTTAAAAACATCAGTTTTAAAACACGATTTATAGCCAAATGAAAACAAAATTCTAAAAATTGAAATGTAGGTTTTTCCCATAACAAGGTCAATTACCATAAACAGGAGTGATTTTCTCAAATTCGTAATAGATTGGGAGATATTCCAGGTTTTTTAGAGCCTTATTTTCCAGATTACGTGGAAAAAATGGTTTTTACTTACTGCCTTGATCCTGCAAATCGTTGAAACAAATCCGGTTTGATTGAGTCCATGAGAAAGACATCTTGGTTTTGATGGGCGCTATTAGATTTGCGTCCACAATATGGGGAGAAATGTGGGTTTTTGAGCACCAAGTATCAATTTATTTACAAAAACTAGCTTCCGCTCTATTCTATATCTCCAACTGCTTCACTGAGAAGAAACACGCATCCACCCAAAAATTCCACCCGCTGCTCTCACCACCGCCTGCGGATCTCTTTTGCAGATTACACATTAAATTGTGGCCTCATCCATCCCTCCACGTGGACATTCAAAATTAGCAACGATCAACTTATGCTCCTTCATGCTACAAATGCAAAGTTATGAATTTTATGCGCATTGCTAGCACTTGTGCTCCGGAATATGATGTTGTTACAGTCAAAACCATGTCTCAGTGCTGCTACAGTGAAAACCACATATCAGTTCATATCAGTTTAGATATTCACTCGCAATGCTTTGAATTTTCATGGGAAATTTCGTACTAATTTTTTCCGTATATGTATATTTTGATGTTAGTGGAATGTTGTTTTAATGTTTTATATGTATAATTTTTGTTATTTTGTTATTTTTATTTTTTTTTAAGTGTAAATATATGTTTTGTATAATATTTGTTTTTATCATTTTATTTTTATTTTTTTTAATGAAGTGTTTTTTTTTATAATATTTGTATATTTATAGGTTTTTTTATGATTTTTGTTATGTTTGTTTGTATGTATATTTTAGTTTGTAGATATATGGTTGATTTATGCATTCTTAAACATGTTCAATGAATCTTGCTGCAACAAAAAGAAATAAGCAATTGAAACACAAGAACCAATACCAATTAAGATTTGATTGTCACACAAGAACCAACCAAACATGTTGCAATTCAACGTATGACAAGGAATACTTTGCAAAATGAAATAAAATTGTCAAATACTATCAAATGCAAAGTTTAAGGATATATGATATAAGCCAATCTCATTCAAAAGAAAATCATGATTAAGCAATGCAGCAAATTGCATGAGGACATGCAATAACGTCAGTTGGGGGAATGTAAAGTCTCCAAAATGTATTTAAAATATCATCCACTTTCACCTTTATCACCACCATTTCACTCACATGTCACAACTCCATGACCATATAACCTTTCATTAGCCTCCATTTTCATAATTATATGGGTTACCTTTGTGTTTTCCAAAAGTTAATGATTTCTAGTATTATAAGTGAATTAAATGGTTAAAATTTAAAAAAATGACATATACTTGCGAATACTTAAAAGTGGCTTGAGTTTCATGACATGTGTAGGTCATTTGGAAGCTTCCAAGGCACCCTTGTGTGGCCTCCAATACTCAAATTCGAATTATCTTCAAGATATGGAAGAAGATTTGGGTAAAGGTCAAAGAGGATATGTGTCTCATCATTACCTATTTGAGTTGTAATTCTATGAGATTTTCTAGGGATCTAGGGGGAGAATAATGGACCTCCATTAATGAGGTAGCTTCTTATGTTTTTGTATAAATAGGAGAGCCTTCTCCTTTGAAAGGCATGTGTAAAGTTGGGGAAATGCTCATGTTTTGAATATAAAATTTGGATTTGGCACCATGCTCATGAGTGATGTTCACCTTGATTTGGTTATGCTTGCATTTGAAGCCTCTCAACTTGCCATCTCTCATGCTTTTGGATTGGCCACCTACAATGTGTGAGATTTATTGTTTTTCATATATTAATATTTATTACTTTCATAGATTAAGATTTATTTCTTTCATAATTTTTCCTGTGTGAGAGGTTAAGAGTGATTGTCTTTATTTTTTGTCTACCTAGAAGTTAAGAGCATTTGTTTTTATTTGCTTTCATATCTTTTCCTGTGTGAGAGGTTAAGAGTGATTGTTTTTATTTGCTTTCTACCTAGAAGTTAAGAGCATTTGTTTTTATTTGCTTTCATATCTTTTCCTATGTGAGAGGTTAAGAATGATTGTTTTTGCTTTCATTTCTGAAAGAGTGGTGTGCTTTTCAGTTCCTGCAAGATTGAAAGATTAATATTTCAATTCTGCACGTTGTACTATAATTGTACTATAATTTCTTTTGAATTGAGTGTTGAATTAGAATAGGTGAATTTGGTTTGTCATTATTTGGTTTCGTAGTTAGATTGATCTAAATTCAAAGTTAATTTCTAGCATATATAATACACACACACTTCGCAATTTTTACGAAACCCCTTGATCAGGAGCTCAGGACCAAGTGTCGTAAACTGGTCAAAAATGAAAGTGCTCAGAACTAGTTTGAATTTGAATGACCGAATAGAGCTCGTCTTCCTGATTCCGGCACCACAAACAGTTCGGAAAACGGTCGCCGTATAAGAAAGTTATGCCAAAAATAAGAATTGCCCAATAACATTGGAATTTTGAATTTTTTTCAAAAATTTTTAAAATAGAATATTCTTTGGAATATTTTGTTTTGGGCAATGAATGGCAAGCTGCCACGTGGCAGGCCTAGAGGCAGCAACATGGCTCGAGTGAAGTCAGCAGGTGACATGTGCGTTATTTAAAATTTTGGTGGCAGTGAGGTTTGATCTTAGGACCTCCCATCTAACACCCAAGTGCTTAACCGTTGAACCACAACTACAGGTCTTGTTGTATGGGCAGGGAAAACTTTATATGAAGTTCAAATTTACTTTAGGCTGGGCCCGAAAGGGGCTAGCCCCTGAGGGCCAGCCCCCATACCATATGCCCATCCGCCGGGACCATGACGCTCCACCCTAAACCGTCGGGTATTAAACCATTCAACTGTTATAATATATACGTGTTCACATTGCCACCAAATGCAGGAGTTAACACATAGTTCACCGCCCGTGCACTAACCGCCCAGGCGCGCCAGCCAAGGTAAACTTCCCGTTGATAAATGCGTTCACATGTGCCGTTAAAGCAATTCGTTAACTGGCGGTCTGTCTGGCGGAGCGCTACAAAAAGGACGGAATTGCCTATTTGTCGGGGTTATCTGGCAATTAGCCAGTTTTATTTGAAGTTTTTCTAGGGCAGATTGGAGGAAATCTTGAATGAGCCATAACTTTGGCTAGGAAAGTCCTTTTTGGACGATGTTTTTTTTTTTTTTTTTTTTGACTCTCTTCGAGCTTCTGAAGCCATTGGCATAGGTTTCACAGCCATTTGAGGTCGTTTGCAGGTGATTTTGCTTCGTGGAAGTTCCAGGAGCCACCAGGGCCAAATCAGTTTAGGAGCTGCATTGAGAATTGTGCAGCCAGTGAATGTGGAACGAAGGTCATTCCTGAAGGTTTTCAGTATTCTAAATCCATTTCTACAGCTCGTTTTTCCTGTTGAGGCATTCTTCTCACTGTTTAGCTTCAGGGAAGCTTTCAGGGCCACTAGGGCCATTTCAGTGCTTGAGCTGTTTGGGGGCTGTGTTCATCCATTTTTGGTGATTCAAAAGCCTATGTCTACTATTTTCGACCTTCTGAGTCTAATGGCAAAGGTTTTAGAACCAATTGAGGTCATTTTCACCTTGAAATTCTCCATGCAAGTTTAAAAGACCACTAGGGCCAATTGGGGAAAGTACTGTATAAGGTACAATTTCACTGTTTAGTGTTTGGGAAAGAGCATGTTTAGCTAATTCCTATCTTCTGATTCTGTATTTACAGTCAGATCTGTCTTTCAAGACACTCATATTCTTGTATTAGTCTTTGTAGCATTTTTAATACAAGAGGACAAGCCTAGTTTGAGAGGTTTGGTCCAGCAAATGTAGCCCAGAGGGGGTGAACTGCTTTATCATTTTGATGTCTTTATTTGCTAAAGATGATATTCTAAAAAAAACTGATATAAAGTGTTAAACAACAAATATACGTAACTTGCATACACACATAATCACCTATTCAGCTGCAGAAAGTTATTTGTCTTATTCCGTAAGACATCAAACTTCAAGTATGCGTATGTCAAAGACTTCTAAGTGTTTACTTTGCTATTTCTTTAAGCAGAGCCTGTAGAGGGCCAGGTAGCCTCTGGAACTCATCCTCTCTTTAGAGGTGACATGTCCGGTGAATGCCCCTACAGTCTATCTCTGTATAAGAAATAAGAAGTTTTCACATTTTCAGAGGTCACTTGGAGTGTATAGCTCACGTTTGAAATTATGGGAAATGGATACCTTGCACCCTTAAACAAGTACATTCCATTTTCAGATCAAGATGGTATCAGAGCACTAGGTTTGCTTGACTGACATCACTAGCTTGATTGTGTAGCTTGAAAGGTGTTTTAAAGCAGTGTTGAAGATTGACTGCTTTATTATTCTGCAAACTACTTGTTGTTTGAGTTTGCTGAAGCTCTTTTGTTCTTTTTTATAATGACAACTTCCATAAGTGAGTTCTCAAAATCGTCCTCCTTCACAAGATTTTTTATGAAGGCTTGAAGCAAAAAAATTTCATCATGATGAATATGGTGAGAGAAATGTATGAGGATGAAAGAAAGAGCTCTAGACTTCAAGAGCAGTTGAATTCCATGAGGGAAGAGAAGCAGTTGCTTTCTAACCAATTGCAGGAAATGGAAGGCCAACTTCATATTGCAAACATGAATCTGGAAAGGATGCATGAGTTGGAGACACAACTCCTTGTTGCCAAAGAAGCCTTAGCCAAGTATCAGCTTGAAGAAGAGGTAAACAATTCTAGTTTATCTTCAAATTCTTATAAGAATGTTTATGTTGGTTCTTTTGAGAAACATACCAGAGGCATAGGGTCCAAGTTGATGTCCAAAATGGGATATGAAGGAAAAGGATTGGGCAAACATGCACAGGGTATAGTTGAGCCAATAATGGTTGAGGTAAGGCCTAAGTATTTGGGTCTTGGCTATGGACAATCTTATGAAGAAAGTTCCAAAGCAGCCATGAAGGAAGAAGGTGTGCATCAGCATGCACTTGAACAAGGGAGTGGTGAAAGCTCTAAAACCATTGATGGGATTGATAGTGTTCCAAAGGGAGCTTCTTCTTCTTTCGATTCACCACCTTATGAAGGTAATGAAGGTGAAAGAGAAAGGTATAAATATGATTTCCATCACCCTTCCTTTGATCATGTAAAGCATGGAAAATTTCCACACAAGCATTGGAAAAGAATTGCATGTTCTTTTTGTGGTTTGGCTAACCATAATGTTTCTAGATGTTGGAAAAGAATGGCAACATACAGGAAACTTTTGAAGGAAAGGAGGCAAGAAGCCAAAGTTCCATTGAACAATGCAAATCATGCTGTCAAGAAGATGAACATGTGCTGCACTTATTGCCATAAGCATGGACATACTGCTAAAAGATGTTGGACTCTGAATCCAACAATGCTTCCATGAAAGTTGAAGAAATTGGAGAAAGAGTATGGCAAGAATGGGAAGGAAGTTTCCATCATTGATATGTGTCAGGATGATACACATGTTGATATTGATGTGCAGTTAAATGAAGCGCCTTTGAAATGGATTGGTAAGAAATGGATAGAATTCTTATCCAATTAAAGTTGCATGTCTTTTGATTGAATGCATTTCTTTGTTAAGGGAATGCAAGTTGCAGGATGGAAAAGCTGAGTATGAGACTCACTCTATCGCAGCAAAAGTTATATTCATTTCAGCTTTGAAAGTACATGTACATGTGATCGAGGATATTGTGCTTATGATTGTACTTAAGAGAAAGTTGAAGGATAAACTGCATGCATGAGAATGATATGCATGAGCACAGGGATCATGATGATTTCCTTGTATCTTAAACATGTATGTTTGATTAACTTGAAGGGTTGATTACTTTGTTTTTAACCATGCATGTAATGTAATATTGACTTGGAAAAAGTTAATTTGATCTCCAAGATTGTAAAAAGGAGAAATGATGAAGTGTTTCATCTTTGTAAAAGCCTTCTCATTTGGGAGGCAGCGCTTCTTCTGGAGCGGAGGTGCCATGGATGGGCATCGTGACAGTTGATAAGGCAAGACATTTTGGCATCAGTATGCTCTTTTGGCTGAACAGAAGAGGATATTTCTGTTCCTCAAGTGCTGTACAGTTCAGTTCAGAGAATCAGTAAGCTTTTGGGGACCAAAAGCCCTCTCATTTGGGAGGTGTTATCAAGAGCTCAGGACCAAGTGTCTTAAAATGGTCAAAAATGAAAGTGTTCAAAACTGGTTTGAATTTGAATGACCGGATAGAGCTCGTCTTCCTGATTTTGGCACCACAAACGGTTCGGAAAACGGTCGCCGTATGAGAAAGTTATGCCAAAAATAAGAATTGCCCAATAACATTGGAATTTTGAATTTTTTTCAAAAAATTTTAAAATAGAATATTCTTTGGAATATTCCATTTTGGGCAACGAATGGAAAGCTGCCACGTGGCAGGCCCAGAGGTAGCAACATGGCTCAAGTGAAGTCAGCAGGTGGCATGTGCGTTATTTAAAATTTTGGTGGCAGTGAGGTTTGATCTCAGGACCTCCCATCTAACACCCAAGTGCTTAACCGTTGAGCCACAACTACAGGGCTTGTTATATGGGCGGGGAAAACTTTATATGAAGTTTAAATTTACTTTAGGCTGGGCCCAAAAGGGGCTAGCCCCTAAGGGCCAGCCCCCATACCATATGCCCATCCGTCGGGACCATGGCGCTCCACCCTAAACCGCCGAGTATTAAACCGTTCAACTGTTATAATATATATGTGTTCACATTGCCACCAAATGCGGGGGTTAACACATAGTTCACCGCCCAGGCGCGCCATCCAAGGTAAACTGCCCGTTGATAAATGCGTTCACATGTGCCATTAAAACAATCCATTAACCGGCAGTCTGTCTGGCGGAGGATTTGGCGGAGCACTACAAAAAGGGCGGAATTCCCTATTTGTCGGGGTTATCTGGCAATTAGCCAGTTTTATTTGGAGTTTTTCTAGGGCAGATTGGAGGAAATCTTGAATGAGCCATAACTTTGGCTAGGAAAGTCCTTTTTGGACAATTTTTTTATTTATTTATTTTGGCTCTCTTCGACCTTTTAAAGCCATTGGCACAGGTTTCACCACCATCCGAGGTCGTTTGCAGGTGATTTTGCTTCGTGGAAGTTCCAGGAGCCACCAGGGCCAAATCAGTTTGGGAGCTGCATTGGGAATTGTGCAGCCAGTGAATGTGGAACAAAGGTCATTCCTGAAGGTTTTCATCATTCTAAATCCATTTCTATAGCTCATTTTTCCTGTTGAGACATTCTTCTCACTGTTTAGCTTCAGGGAAGCTTTCAGGGCCATTTCAGTGCTTGAGCTGTTTGGGGGTTGTGTTCATCCATTTTTGGTGATTCAAAAGCCTATGTCTACTATTTTTGACATTCTGAGTCTAATGGCAGAGGTTTCAGAACCAATTGAGGTCATCTTCACCTCGAAATTCTCCATGCAAGTTTAAAGGGCCACCAGGGCCAATTAGGGAAAGTACTGTATAAGGTACAATTTCACTGTTTAGTGTTTGGGAAAGAGCATCTTTAGCTAATTCCTATCTTCTGATTCTGTATTTACAGTCAGATCTGTCTTTCAAGACACCCATATTCTTGTATTATCCTTTGTAGCATTTTTAATACAAGAGGACAAGCCTAGTTTGAGAGGTTTGGTCCAGCAGATGTAGCCCAGAGGGGGTGAATTGCTTTATCATTTTGATGTCTTTATTTGTTGAAGATGATATGCTAAAAAAACTAATATAAAGTGTTAAACAGAAAATATACGTAACTTGCATACACACATAATCACCTATTCAGCTGCAGAAAGTTATTTGTCTTATTCCGCAAGACATCAAACTTCAAGTATGTGTATGTCAAAGACTTCTAAGTGTTTACTTTGTTATTTCTTTAGGCAGAGCCTGTAGAGGGCTAGGTAGCCTCTGGAACTCATCCTCTCTTTAGAGGTGACATGTCCAGTGAACGCCCCTATAATCTATCTCTGTATAAGAAATAAGGAATTTTCACATTTTCAGAGGTCACTTGGAGTGTATAGCTCACGTTTGAAATTATGGGAAATGGATACCTTGCACCCTTAAATAAGTACATTCCACTTTCAGATCACCCCTAGGTTGACAATTAAATGATAGATAATTAATTTGCCTCAACATTACCCCTTCCCCGAATTTCAGAAGCAGGTCCTTGCTCGTGGCCTTCACACACTTGAGCTTTCATTTCCCAGTGCGAGGTGTTGTGGGATGATCCTGCAAAGGATCCTGAGAGCCCTGGTGCTCTTGATGCGACAACGTAGTGGAGTGTCGGACTTTGACAACCGGGGTTTCAAAACAGCCGGAGGGGGAAGATGAGGAACCCGAAGCCGCTACTAAAGGGGCGAGTGGAGTGGCCGAAGGGGGGTTTATTCCGATCTCCGAGTCAAATCCTGTAGAGGAGGGAAACTCAAAGGAAGGCAGAAGATCCAAATTTCCAGATGGTGAAGGGTCAAAAGGGGGAGATGGCGGAGTGTAGGAGGTGAGCAGCCGGTGGAGGGTTGTCGGCGAGAGAGGCGGGCAGTCGAGATCCGAGGAGTCGATGGAAAGAACGACAAAAAGGAGGTGTTGATAAGTTAGTATATTAGTCAAAAATAAATTCAAAATGTTAAGTTAGGATATGGATGCAAAAGAAAGAAAAATAAAATGTTAGGACAATTTTATATTTTATAGGCATCCATATCAATAAAATGATAGGAGTTAGTTTCCCTAAAGAAAGAAGGCAAAAGAAAAATAAAATGTTAGGGAAGCAAAAAGAAAACAAAGGCTTCATTTTCATATAAAAATAAATGCAAATGCTACTAGTCTAAATGTGCCACTTTAGAAAAATGTTAAATTTTGTTAATTTATGATTAATTCCTTAATCGGGATTAATTCTTTGGTTATAAACCTTTGGCATTTGAAATTATATTATAAAGTGCATATTTGATTAGACCAAAGTCAATAAATGACAAAAAGTCTTGTCGACTTTCAATAAGAAGAGCGCATGATTCAACAACTCATCTACTCCCTACCCGGATCAACGGCAGGGATATATTTCACACCCCCTCATCTATTTCTCGTTAACACGACGGGGGGAGTCTGCAAAGCGGTTTCCATGGCAGACACCCCAACCTTATGTGTCGCCACCATATCACTCTGCACCCCCCTCTCAAAACCACAAACCACTCACTACCCCTCCCCCCTCTCTGGTAAGAGTATATGGTTGTGAGCTTGCACCATATAAGCTGCCCAAATATGTTCCTATGAGAATATTTTCTCTAGAATATATTAGGCAGATGATTCACATGGATGAGCTACATTTTGTGTCAGGTAAAAGGAAGTCTCAATTCAAGCTTAAAGCACAGATCGGATCATTTATTTGCAACACCAGATCAACTGGTGTTGAGGCAGATGCATTGTTAAGGAAGATGAATTTTCAACCCAATTTCACCTAGTCCTATAATCCTTTTGGCATCATTTCTGATTTGAGAGTTAATTTCAAGATGACTCCTTATAACCATACTCCAAGGCTAGAAATAGAAAAAATTATGAATAAAGAAACATGGGTTGATGGGACTCTTCAAGAGGCAGATGAACAGGTTGTGTCTACCCCCACTAAACATACTCTAGTTGCTCGGAGTAAGCAAAAGAAAAGGCTGAGAGAGGAAACTTCATCTACTGAAGATATTATGAAATGATTCATTTTTCAACAAAAGAAGCCTAAGGTTAGCTTGGTCACATCAGCAGAAGAAACTCCACCAATGATCATTGATCTTGGAGATCCAGAAGTGTCTACATCAGTAGGGATTAGTGCTTCAACCACTCCTCCCACAACCAGTGTTTCAACTACTCCTCCTACAACCTCACCTTTTAGCGAGCCTCTAGAAATTATTCAATCCACCGGAACTAGCTCTTCAGATGATCAGAATATATTTTCAAGGTTGCTAGAAATTAAATAGAAAAATGAGACTTTAAAGTCCAATGTGTACAACCAGTTCTAGAAACAAACTTCAACCTCCCAACATAGGCTTCTTTCTGCTTTTGACAGTGAAAAAGGCAGAATGCAAATGGCTTTCTTACAAGACCATATTCCATTTCCTAAATCACCATCAGATTACAAAAACGCTGTGTTTTCATTTGATACCAGTCAAATCCATCCAATTGATTAGATGGATATGCACAGACGGACTACTGAGATGTTGTTTTCTACTATGACAACTATAACTATGTCTCTTTCTAAACTTAGGACTATCCTATCTAATGTTCAGTCCCAACTTAAGTTAGAAAATATTTCTTCTTTAGCCAAAGACAACAGAATAAAATCATTAGAGGATTTTGTAATTAAAGTGGGATATGATCCCAAAGATGTAAAAGCTGCATAGCTACTCCTTAAGAAGATAGATGCAGACATTGTTGCATTGAAGAAATAGTTAAAGTTGCCTTCGAAAGAAGATCCTCTGACCAAGGATATGGAAGAGAATGAAAAGAAAAAGGAGGATATGCTCAATATTATCATTGAGTAGAATATACAGTTGAAGAAAATGGAAGAGAAGATCGAAGAGTTATGAAAAGGAAGCAGCATAGCTTGCCATGGTTCCACTCACAACACTCCCAATAGAAGTTGCAGGTACAAAACCTAGTTCATCATCAAAAACCATCGAGTCTACATCAACAATAGCTAATCCAACTAGATTATCACAAGAATTGTCCATACAAAAATAGGGAAATGAGAAATTACTTTAGAAATTCCAAAATCTAGAGTTGCAGAAAGTAAAAAATGACACTTTGCATCTGCAGGAAATGCAGAAGACGCACAAATTGGAACTTAAAATCAAGAAGTTAGAGAGTGAGTCCCTGATGGAAGACACTTTTTCTCATGCCAAGGAAAATATTTGGACAAAAATCAGCCAATCCATGATAGAGGTATGGCCATCCATATAGATTATTTTTGAACAACAAGAACTCATCACTAGATGCAGAGCAGTGATAGAAGAACAGAAAGCAGCCTTGAAGACCAAGCCAACAGAAGCCACATATATGATCAAGGTTTTAAATTCAAAGAGTGGAGAAGAATTAGAGGAAATAAACATCTCTGACAAAACAACTACCATCTTAGAGATTAAGAAGGTATTACAAAAGGGAATTTGATCAATCAATTAGAAACTAAATGCCAAACCCTGTATATTTTTGTCAAAAGATTTCATTCAAAGTTTAATGTTTTAAATCAGAAAGGGTTTCAGGATTAGTAGGTTTGAATGATAAATTGATTAGATTATATGATTATTGCAAGGAGTTATATGCTATTGTAATAGACAGAACCAAATTTGTAGGAGTTAAAGGACAGATAACAGGGAGGGCTTTTCTGGAAGCCTTGGAGTTTGATTTAACCATCTTGCATGAAATTAAACATTTATTTCTCACCAAGCCTAATTTCGAGAGATACACAGAGGTGGATGAAACATTTAGAAAGATGGTGAATGTGGAAATCCCAAGTGAAGAAAGATGGGATAAATTGTGTGAAACAATTGAGTAATTGCTCATTCTAACAGCATGACAACTCACCAGTGTTTTTAGGCTAGATCATCAACAAATTCCCAAAGGATAGAGCCACCTCTTCAGTAGTTTTTCGATTCCTGTTATATTGTTCTATTTTTGTAATTTTGTACTATTTTGGTATTCTATTCCAAACAAATTGTAGATCTTTTGCAAATTTTGTATAAATAACTCCTTCTTTGAATTATTAAGGGTTGAAACCTTGAACAAACTATCAAGCAAATTTGTACTAAGTTGGAGCATTTTTGAAATAATAAAAGATTCTGGATTTACCTCATATGGTCTTTTTCTCAGTAAGTTGTATTTCATCTTGTTTATTCATTATGTTTTCTTCATATAAATTAAGTCTTTTGCAATTATCTAATTTAAAATTTAACTAATTTTCAGTCTCATTTTGAATGCTCTATGAAGTTATTATTTTAAATAAGAGAATAATTTACATAACTATTTGTTATTGTAAGTTCCTCTTTAAATATAAATTACACCAAATTTCTGTAACAGTTTGATTATATTTTGTTGATTAAGAAAGCATTGTTTTCTTAATTTCTTCTTATAAATGGTTAAATATTCAATTTGAATATCAAATCAATTATACCTCTCATGCTCTACTTCTCCATCCCATAAAAATCAAATTAACCATGTGTAGTTAAAGAACAACTTTTTGTTTTACTTAAGAATCTATCTAAGTTTAAAGCACATGTTTATAAAATTGTTCATTGGTCATCCAATCATTTAAAACAACAAAACATTATAGATGCTTTGGCATAACTAGTTGACCTTAAGTTATCTCAAAGGACAACAGGAAGCCGGATGTAGATGGACCGGGTAAAGAAACGGAGGGTGGATCAACGGGAATGCGCAAACAAGACGGACCTTGTGACCCAACAGGTGTATATTCCGACGTAGGTTTAGGGTTCGACCATATGGTAACATGGGGGTCAAGGTCGGTGGAGTAGTCCACCTCCTCGAGCTCCATGTCCAACATCCTGTAGCGAATCGAGCGACAATGTATTGCAGCAGGTGACAACGAAACCGGTAAGAAAAACCCGTAACTGTGAGAACAACAACAAAGGTTCAACAGGTGATCAGGGGCCCAGGTGTAGACAAAGAAACCCTAACCGTGCTCCTTGTTCAGTGAGGTCGCGAGTGCCCAGTTACCCATCGTTCCAGCTAGTGTATCATTTTTTTTTTCCGTTTATAATCATTTTTATTTATTTTTATTTTTTTCTATGTGGTTCACGAATACCCTTGGTCACTGGGTAGCGGCTACGTCCACAGTAAGAACTGGGTGGATCGAGGATCACAGCCCTCAGCCTATTTACTGACCTAACCCCAAGAGCTTTCGAGAATTGGCCCTGTGACCTCCCATCTGGCGAGGCCCAACTTGACCGATTGAGCTAACCCTTGGGGCTATTTTCGTTTATAATCATAGCCAACATTGTTTTTTATTTAGAGAATATTTTATTTTTATTTTAAAAAAGACACAAGTCAAATCGAATTTGAGTACAAAACTCTCTCATTTTGCATGTAAAATGTGTCGTGTATATATATATATATATAGCCAAACCATTGAGCCCAGGGTTAGCTCAATTCGTCAAGCCTCTGTTGTTAAAGCATCTTTGCTATTGACAAACCATAGGTTCAATTCTTACAACCTTGGGGTCAAGCTCCCCTTCTCTTGGATTTCCCAATAGCTTAAACCATTTTATTGGTTTGTTGTTCAAAATGAAGGCGATATGTAATTTCTTTCATATTCACTAGACACTTGTATATAAATGGGATGAAAGGATATATATATATGATCAAATCCTTTGGACACTTGATAAATCTAGATTAGGAGGGATGTAAGTTAATGATTAAAACATTTGATGTTCAAAATGAAGAAGATATGCAATTGCTTTAATAATCAAGATAATATTGATACATTATATATAGAGAGAAAACATTAATCCATCTTAAGCTTTGATTTATTAAGGAGAGATCAAATTTCTTGAAATTTAAATTTTTTCCAAATTTTGCATTCTAGAAAAATTTAAGATTTACACCTTTAAAGACTTCATTTTTCTCAAAACTTAATAGATCCAAAGTTAAAATCAATATCCCTTATTATAACTTCATACCTAACTAGTTTCTTATAGACCATAAATTCACAAAGTATCATTAAATTTTTTATAACTATTAAATTATAAAAAACCTTTACCATCATAAAAATTATAAAAATCTGTCCCTTGCCACCATAAAAATAATAACAAGCTCTCCCATCAGAGAAATTTTTTATTTAACTATTAAAATTATAAAAAACTTTTACAATCATAAAAATTATAAAAATGTGTCCCTTTACAAGCATAAAAATTATAAAAATCTGTCCCTTGCAACCATAAAAATTATAACAAGCTCTCCCATCAGAGAGAATTTTTTATTTATTGTGCTATATCTATGCATTCGGTCATTTCTACATCACCGTCATTTTCCAAAATTAGCCTGCATAACAATAAAGAAAGAGAGTTTAAAATCCTTTCTACATAAGAAAAGATGTATCATTGTGAATTGACTTTATTCACAAGTATGTATTATTAGAGTCGAGCTACCTGTCTTGTTTTGTAAATTTCAACTATTATCTTGGGATCAGCTACTGTTTTCGCATATCCTTCAATCTTGTGCAATTCCTGTATTCCAGGCAGAATGTGGTTAAGCATTTTTATAACGTAAGCACCAAATCTATTATAAAATTCCAAAACCATTTATTTTTGCACCGTTGAAAATAGGAAGTAATGCAAATAAAAGAGAAGTTTGACTTGCCTGAATCCATTTCAATAGTTTCGGCCTTCCAGCCGTGGTATCATAATTCTTTAGTGCAGGAAACACAACTTGAAATCTTTCAAAGATAGGACCATATGCAATATCAACCTGCAGTAATGGTAAACAAAATATAATATAATATAACGTCAAAATGTCTCAATTGTCAATTGGAATCATAATATAATATGATGTCAAATATCAAACAAGTTATTAAAATGGCTTACCACACTGAATTGACCCAAAAGGAAAGGCCCATCAGCAAACTTTCCAAGAGCATTTTCCAAATAATCAAGAGCAGGCCCTGCAGTGACGGGAAGTGCATTTATATTAACCCACACTTCATAATCGGTTGAAGATAAGAAATCTTATTAAAACGTAAGCGATGGCGGCTGGAGAATTTGTTCTTACCAGCTTCTTGTGCAGCCTCAGGCTCTGGCTTGGTCAAGGCAACGGATAGATTTTGTATAAAAGTATCCGTATACTTCAGTAACTCAGTTGCAGCCTCTGTTTTCGCAGGATCCTGTTTAATGGCAAACAAATTTTAGAGCATAGACTCTGGGGGTAAAACTGGACAAGCATTCCTCAGGGTATTACGGCTATGGTTCCAACCCCACCCTGCTACCCTGAAAAAGTCTCTAACGGATTCAACGTTATAAACTAAAATTGATAAATACCAAGACCCTGACCATTGAGACACTTTCATTTAGTTAATGACCTAAATTAACGATATTCAGGTAGGCTAGCACATACCGTGGGAAAAAGTTTAGGTCCTTCAAAATTGTTCTCGAGATACTCGAGCAAAGCTATACTCTCTCCTGTGACCTTGCCATTGTGCTCAAGAGCAGGAACCTGAAAAAATGAAAATAATCAGTTGTTGCGAGTTCCACTCTGTATCTTGCAGACATCTGACCCTTTTGTAACATTTCACAGTTGCCACTTCTATTTCTGCACATTCCTTGCTTGAAAGTTTAACAACACTCTAAACATGATCACACCTTAACTCACACAAGAACAAGGTCACCCTACTTGGTTAAGAGTGCTAAAATCAATATCCAATCTGTGTTGGTTTTTCTTAGTCCATG
The DNA here is from genome assembly GCA_031772625.1 of Pinus tabuliformis. Lineage (NCBI taxonomy): Eukaryota > Viridiplantae > Streptophyta > Pinopsida > Pinales > Pinaceae > Pinus > Pinus tabuliformis. The sequence goes on from CM062810.1 coordinate 519,241,863, forward strand.
CCCAAATAGTAAAAGGCTAAAACAGCGATGATCAAACACTCATTGCAGCCTCTCGAGGCACAGTGAGAGGGTGCCTCATAAACTTGGGAGTAGCATTTGAACCCTCAGCTTCAAACCTGTCAAGCCACAGTAAGAAACGTGTGCATCTTAAGCTTGGAGTTGCAACTGAACCCGAAGCAGCAGTACGTTATCTCATATATCACTTATTAGATCCGAGATGCAGCTGAAATCCAAAAAATTCCACCCTCGTCATGTGTTTTACTAAAATAAAAAAAATTAATAATTATAAAAGGATGGACTTTCCAATTTGTAGCCAGCACAAGCACATGTAATTCTGAATTTTGGGCCTGTGGCAAGATAGACTGCAAATTTGGCAAGGTATAACCTTATCCTCAGGCAATAACCCTATGATCCCCACCTCAATTTACTTGGTCACATATCAAATATATTGGACCAAACTAAATGTCGCGTAGTCTAAACAGGCCTCATTTTCACCCAGAAAATGTTTAGTTTTCTGGCAGGTTTTTATATAAATTTGGTCAGAATTTTTAAAAACCAGGTTACAGTTGTGGAATTTGGGGTGCTCCAGAAGTTTTTGATAATGCTCAATCCATTTCTAGTGATAAAATGGTGATTGAAATACTAAAAAACTTAAAATTTTGCAATCTAAAAATTACCAATTCTGGCCCCAAAAAAAATATATTCAAAAAAAATTGTCGCCTCTGTAAACAAAACCCCCAAATATTGCTAGACGGCTTGTTCATGTGCAAGCCTGTTCCCTGTTACCTGGGCTAAGTCAAAACCAGGGCCAACCCATCTATTTTCTCTTTTGCATCTGCTCGGATCAACATAAGAAACTAATAACAGAGCTTTTACACTACAGGCCCTAGTTACACAGCAATTAAACCATAAAGTAAATCCAATTGCCCTTGAGTGAGGAACTAAAAGAAAATAGAATTAAACAAATATAGAAACACCAGACTACCTTATTGGGAGGATAAACTTTCTCCTTGTACCATGCTGGTCTGTCTTTCAAGTCAATCGAAACTATCTGAATCTCACTAAGACCCTGCAATTTATTTTCAACCGTTTCAACCAATGGATAATGATATCTGATATCAATAGAAGACCTACCAACACAAAACAGGGGATCAGCAAGATAAAAACCTTGATGTTCCTGGCACTCCAAACTCGCTGGGCATATGGGCACTTCACATTAATATACAATCTGCAAACCACAGATCAAATTCAGTATTTAATCGCTAAATAAATACGATACCGTACACATTCCAACAGAAAGTGATAATGAAAATAAATGATCAATAACAAAATGCAGTAACAGTAAAAATTTAGATACTCACCTGGTCGTTCCATCAAACAATGGAGGCGGTTCTGATTTGGAGGTGAGAGGGGGTGGAACTGCATAGCTGCAATCGAGCAACGCCGTGCCTTGAGTTTGGATATAATAAATTAAATATATCATCAAACAATGCAGTGACTTATACTTACAGTGCTGCCATCTTAACCTGGAGAATCACTGTTATATAAATATGTCTGCAAAACAAATCTCAAAAGCTTAGTGTCCCCTTAATTGTGGAAGAATATGAACCATACATACTGTAAATATCTAAATGAAATGGATGGATTTATAAAGTTCTACCTGCAACTGCTATGCGGTTCTTACAAATGGTCAATTAATTTATAGGAACCATAAGACAATACAGTGGAGGATTCAAGAATGTAAATACATGAGCATGGCATGGCTTACCATAAAGGAAAGGTCATCCATCCCGCGCCATGTGCATCAGGAAGGGTCATCCATCCCGCCGCCATGTACTACAGAAGAAGGACCGCGATAGGACGATTTAAACGACGCATTATTTTAAGGTAAGGACGATTTAAGTTTAGGGAGTGGGTAAACCAGTGAAACGTCTTAATCCGAACAGATAACGGACAGCACGCTTTCTAAAATTTCTGTCCACTTGCAACACTGTGGTTTGAATTGCGGGTCCAACTTGTGGAATGGAACATACAATGTTGTTTTGGGCAAGAGCTATTTCCAACCCCATAACATATTTATGACGCCTGACATGTTCGGGAGATAGCCCTTTATAACGCGCAGCTTTTTCTTTTTTTCTATAATTATCCGGACCCGGCGTTGGAAATAGCTATCTCCGGCGCATGTCAGAGTGTCATAAATATGTTATAGGATTGGAAATAGGACTCGCCGTTGTTTTGATTGTTTGCAGGGAAATCGTCGAAATCAGCGTATCTCATTAATCTGATCTCCAATAAAAAGCTCAATCTTAATGTTTTTGGGTGATTCCTATTTCCAACACCATAGCATTATAAATGCGTGCTGATAAGCAAGGGAAATAGTGCTCGCCCTCTCTCTCCACAGTGGTGACGAGGGCTATTTCCCTGGCTTGTCAGCCGCATTTATAATGCTATAGGGTTGGAAATAGCATTCGCTATGTTTTTGCACTTTTATTATTTAGAAATTCAATCATTGTTTGTATAGTCATATATGTGGATAGTATTTTATTTCATTTTAGGAGCCTAACCATAAATACAAATTAAATTAATAATTAGGTAAACATTAAATATTATTTTAATGTTTATGAAAGTGTATTTTTAGGAGTAGTCTACCTAGGCAGTAGAATGGACCTTTTTCCGGCACCGGCCGGAAAATCGTCCGGCTCCAACTGCCGGAAATCTCTCCCTCTTCCGCCACCATCTCTCCGCTCCACCACCACCTTCGCCACCCTCCCTCACCGCCCTGGCATTCCCTATTCCCTGACGGCTCGCCTGACATCCCTGAGTAGTCTACCTAGGCAGTAGAATGGACCTTTTTCCGGCACCGGCCGGAAAATCGTCCGGCGCCAACTGCCGGAAATCTCTCCCTCTTCCGCCACCATCTCTCCGCTCCACCACCACCACCGTCAGGGAATAGGGAATGCCAGGGCGGTGAGGGAGGGTGGCGAAGGTGGTGGTGGAGCGGAGAGATGGTGGCGGAAGAGGGAGAGATTTCCGGCAGTTGGAGCCGGACGATTTTCCGGCCGGTGCCGGAAAAAGGTCCATTCTACTGCCTAGGTAGACTACTGAGTAGTCTACCTAGGCAGTAGAATGGACCTTTTTCCGGCACCGGCCGGAAAATCGTCCGGCGCCAACTGCCGGAAATCTCTCCCTCTTCCGCCACCATCTCTCCGCTCCACCACCACCTTCGCCACCCTCCCTCACCGCCCTGACATTCCCTATTCCCTGACGGCTCGCCTGACATCCCTGACGGATCGCCTGACATCCCTGACCGATCGGGGAGTAATTCCTGCGGGGAGTAAACGCTCTGCAGCTCAGGCGGGTGACCATTTCGAACCGGCGGGGTGACCATTTCAAACCGGGGTGACCAGAGGTACCGCTCGCTGCAGCTGCATTCTACAGCCTCCATTCTACAGCCTCCATTTCGAACCGGGGTGACCAGAGGTACCGCTCTGCAGCTCCAGCTTCCAGCCCCAGCTCCAGCTTCCAGCCCTTTAAATTTTACCGCCACAACTACAGCCCTAGCAACCACAGTCACAGCGCCAGCCCCAGTTTCAGCTCCAGGTCCCAGGGCTTTCGATTTCACCACCAGGCCTTTCGATCTTAACGTCCCAGAACCAGTTCCAGCTTCCATGGCTTTCCATTTCACCGCCACCGCCACAGTTCCAGCTGCCTGGCCTTCCTATGTTACCGCCACAGCCCCAGACCTAACAACATCCGCCGTCACGCCCCAGACCTAACATCATCATCCGCAGTCACAGCCCCAGTTCCATCGCTCTTCTATTTTACTGCCCCAGCCCAAACAACACCCACAGTCCCTCCCGTACCACGACCACGACCACGACCACAAGCAACAGCTACAGTCACAGCTCCAGCGCCATCCCCAGCCCCAGTTCCAGCCCCAGGTACCAGGCCTTTCAATTTTAACACCACAGCCCGAGCAACAATCACAGCCCCAGCCCCAGTTCCAGCTCCAGCGCCCACCCGTCAATATTTCACCGCGGTATGGTATGGTTTGCTTTGTCTCACTGTCATTTATGTCGTCCTTCTCCTGCTAATTTGCTTTAATGGCATGGTGCATCTTTGAGAGCATTATGTTGGGTACCGTAATTCTGGAAATATTGCAAAATTTTGCAATCTAGATAAATTCAGCAGTTTTCATTTTTATGGTTTTACGCGCTGATGTGGTTTCAAAATTGTCTAGGTTGTGACGCAACTGTTGAATACGTACAATCCCACACTCAGGCGATGGCAAGAATATTTAGTATTGTACGGATCTTTGTGATAACGAACACACTGTCATAAATATATGAATCATTTGGAGTCTGTTCCCGTTTCTTGACAGATAGATAATTCTCCTGTTCTTGATAGATACATAATTCTCTTGTTCTTGATATTGCTAATTCTCTTGTTTCTTGCTAGATACATAATTCTCCTGTTCTTGTTCGCAAATTTGACATTCCGTGACCTTGATCCTCCACTCCCGGGTGTTCAGGCCTCCGAAGGTAAGTGGCTGCCTGATTTATGGCTCTACATTTATCTATTTATGTTTATATATGTGTACATATATTCATTGTTTAGGTTTGTATGTATGTGCATATATTCACTGTGTATCCACACTGTGTGATGTTGAACGACAATTATAACAGCGGTAGTATTCGTGCAATATGGATTGACAACCGAGTTGCCACCACACCCAAGCGGGCTATTCTTTCTCAGACTCTATATTCAACCAGGAGGGCTAAGAAGATCAATGCGTGGTCTCAGGCAGCGTGAGCTTTTCACACCCGAAGAATTTCAAGCGTTCAATAATTGTGGGCTTCCTATAGTTCTCCATTCTTTTAGGATGTAGCCGCGTCGTCCATAAACGCTGCTAGAGCTAAGTGATTTTAAGATCTGTGTGAAGAGCACGTTTTGTTTTCAAAATAAAAATCAGTCATTTTAATGCGCAACACCGAGAGCTCTGGAGTCGTTGAGCCATGGCCAAAGTTCAGACTTCATACTACATTAATGTATTTTCTGTTGTGACCTCTTATCATTGATAAATAATTGCATACTCTATATTCTTTTTTTTTTTATCGGAAGAAAAACTACGCTATCTTTTATATATTGAAAAAGAGACTGCATATACATGGATCTTAGTTCTTTATGATCAATGCTGAATCTCGCATATTATTTGTGGTATAGTTAAAATCTAAAATCAAAGGAATTAGGAAATGTGAAAAACTGTCTGTGTAGTCTTGTTTGTATGAGGCATAGTAGTCTTGTTTGTATGAGGCATAGTGGATCACGCCAGGTGACCTCTTTTGGAAAGCATATCAGCAATGTTGTTTTGCTTCCTGAAAATGTGTGCATAAGAGAGATGTTGAAAAGAGTGCTCTAATGAGCTAATGCACTTCATCCAGTATGACAATATTTGAGCCTTAAAACAATTGAGACTTTTGACCCAATTAATGCAACATTTTGAATCTTGTTACCGGTGTCACCTTCTCAACAAAAATGGAAAAAATGTAGAGGTTCCCTAACAGTGAGGGCTCAGCATCGATAATGACTATTGTTGCATGTGCCATCAAAGAAACCAACGGGAAGCTTTAGCCAAACATCTTGTGTAATAATTTGTCTAGGTTTGTAAGCACTCTTCATGGGACTTATCTCAGAGAAATATATCACTATTGTCAATGCTTATGGTTTAATGTCCACTTTCTTATCTTCAAAGATTTTCTCTATATGCCCCACATGATGTAAAAAGGTAAGGAACATAACTCCTATTGAGTTGTAAACCATAATTTGAAACAAGCCTACAAGTTGAGATGCCTCCAATTCCCATCAATATGAAATATATGAAGAAAACACATCCTCCCAATTAATCATACAAAGCTAGTAGACCATAGAAGCCTCTAGGAGAGAGATTACTCCGGGTAAGTATTTTGTCATGGAGAGCCAACCATCCAAAGCATTTTAGTTTTAATGGGAACTCCCACTTCCATATCTTATGCAACTAGTTGGGTGTCTCTAGTGATTTTTTCCAACCCAAGTCATCATGTTCACTCAGTCTGGACCTGTCTAATGTATAGGTCCCATTCTGTAGCCAAAGAACCCATAATTTCAATGTCTTCTGCTCGAAACCAAGATTGAATATGAGGAGATGGAACCCTATTTGAAACAATATGAGAAAAAAGGAACATACCCCTATCATGCAGATGCTGGAGTAGAGGAGCAGATAGGGTATGAGTACCCAGAAGACCTTTTATGATATGTAGGCCAACCTCTATCCTATTGCCATTACCCACCTCCCAACAAAGACCCACAAAAAGCCAGTGCCCATTCCTCATCATGCTTGCACCATCTTTAATTCAATCTTCTATGTCCTTATAAGCCATATATTTTCCACAAATAATCAGTGACCAGATGTGCAAATAAGTAATCTATTAAAAGATAGAGTATTTAGGATCCCCATGCCCAGTGTCATTAGTTTTGGCTAGAGTAGATAGACTAAAGAGATGGATCTTTTTAGGTGCATCTGAAGACCAAAGAAAACTAGCGAATATTGCATCAATATTTTTAATAATGGCTATCAACAACATATAAATATGCATCCAAAAAAGGGAAATGGATTGTACAACGTATTTGATCAATATAATTCTACCCCATGGTAAGCCACTTGTGGGACCAATGATTGATTCTAAACTTAATTTTTTTAATGATCCAGCCCAAATCCTAAATCTGGTAGCAATTCAATTTTGATGTGAAATCCCAGGTAGGTGAACCTAGAGTCCAATGACGGGGCGAGCTCTCTCACTTCCTCATGATCAACTATCAATTAAGATTCTTTATAATTCATAAAGAGGCTGGAAGCAAATCCAAATGAAGCAAGAATTTGATGAAATAATTTACACTTTGTGATAGAAATAATTAACACCACCAAATATGAGATCATCCACAGACATGCATTGTGTGACATTTACATGACAGGTCATTTTAATACCTGTGATCAAACCCCTATCCTTGTTGTCAACAATCCTCCTATTGAGGACTTCCATGACAAGAATGAAAAGAATAGGAGATAGAGCTCACCCTGGTACAAACCTCTAAAAGCTTTGAAAAAGGAAGTGGGAATTCAATTGATGATAATAGTTATCTATTAATTTAATTTTAATCATGATTTAGTTGTTATTTTTAATTTATTTATTTTCCTTGACTTTCATTTACTCCCCTTAGTTGTTTATTCCTGTCCCATTGATTTATTTGATTCTTTATTATTTAGTTTTGGCCATCTTGAGTGTCAAAGGAATGAAAAGAAAGAACCTCTTGAGTGTTATGGTTATAAAAATATTAAATATGTGCCAAAGTAGGGTAAAAGGTCCTTAAATTAAGATTTTAAAGAAACTTATAAAGTATTAAATATTAAATTTTTTATTTAATTTAAAACAAGCATATACAAATTAAAAATTAAATCTTTTAATTTAATTTGAAAAGAAGAATTAGAAAATAAAAATTCATTTTAAATTATTTAAACAAAGTTGCAATGGGGCAACTCATTTGGTGATCCAATTAATTTGAAATTTGTGAAAACTTAGAGAGAGAAGGTTGAAATCCCCTTGTGTGAAATCTGGTTTACGGAGAGGGGGACAAGTTGTAGACCCCTAGAGTTTTACTAGTAGTTAGGTTGAAATCCCCTTGTGTGAAATCTGGTTGTCCTCCAGATTTCAAATGATTTGTGTGGACACATCCCATTGAGGAACTTGATCTCCAATCTCTTAACTCCTAAATTTAAAAACTTTATGAGTAAAAAAGTTGAATAAAGAGAAATAATTTGGGTAGAAATCACATCTAGTGTAGTTCATCATCACCGCAAGATGGAGAACTAAATCTTGGCATCATATTAAGCAACATATTAGATAAGGAGAGTGATTCAAAGACAATTAATTCTAGTGATCAGATTGCAATGGTTACTTTTAAACAAGAATTATTTTGTATTGTAATAATTTTTTGGGTGACAATCACATCAGAGATAATGTCTAGATGCCTTTTGAACCATCTAGTGTGGTTCACCTTAGGAAAAGATAGAGAATTAGATCATGACATTAGATTAAATAAGGAAGATGATGTAGAGAACAATGCTTCTAAAGACTAATTTTGAATAAGGAATTTTTGTTAATTAATAAGCAACAACATAATAAATAATAAATAATTGAATTAAAAAAAAGGACAAGCCTATTATAGATCAAACAACAGATGGCCAAAACTAAATAATAAAGAATCAAATAAATCAATGAGACAGGAATAAACAACTAAGGGGAGTAAATGAAAGTCAAGAAAAATAAATAAATTAAAAATAACAACTAAATCATGATTAAAATTAAATTAATAGATAACTATTATCATCAACTGAATTCCCACTTCCTTTTTCAAAGCTTTTAGAGGTTTGTACTAGGGTGAGCTCTATCTCCTATTCTTTTCATTCTTGTCATGGAAGTCCTCAATAGGAGGATTGTTGACAACAAGGATAGGGGTTTGATCACAGGTATTAAAATGACCTGTCATGTAAATGTCACACAATGCATGTCTGTGGATGATCTCATATTTGGTGGTGTTAATTATTTCTATCACAAAGTGTAAATTATTTCATCAAATTCTTGCTTCATTTGGATTTGCTTCCAGCCTCTTTATGAATTATAAAGAATCTTAATTGATAGTTGATCATGAGGAAGTGAGAGAGCTCGCCCCGTCATTGGACTCTAGGTTCACCTACCTGGGATTTCACATCAAAATTGAATTGCTACCAGATTTAGGATTTGGGCTGGATCATTAAAAAAATTAAGTTTAGAATCAATCATTGGTCCCACAAGTGGCTTACCATGGGGTAGAATTATATTGATCAAATACGTTTTACAATCCATTTCCCTTTTTTGGATGCATATTTATATGTTGTTGATAGCCATTATTAAAAATATTGATGCAATATTGGCTAGTTTTCTTTGGTCTTCAGATGCACCTAAAAAGATCCATCTCTTTAGTCTATCTACTCTAGCCAAAGCTAATGACACTGGGGATGGGGATCCTAAATACTCTATCTTTTAATAGATTACTTATTTGCACATCTGGTCACTGATTATTTGTGGAAAATATATGGCTTATAAGGACATAGAAGACTGAATTAAAGATGGTGCAAGCATGATGAGGAATGGGCACTGGCTTTTTGTGGGTCTTTGTTGGGAGGTGGGTAATGGCAATAGGATAGAGGTTGGCCTACATATCATAAAAGGTCTTCTGGGTACTCATACCCTATCTGCTCCTCTACTCCAGCATCTGCATGGTAGGGGTATGTTCCTTTTTTCTCATATTGTTTCAAATATGGTTCCATCTCCTCATAGTCAATCTTGGTTTCGAGCAGAAGACATTGAAATTATGGATTCTTTGGCTACAAAATGGGACCTATACATTAGACAGGTCCAGACTGAGTGAACATGATGACTTGGGTTGGAAAAAATCACTAGAGACACCCAACTAGTTGCATAAGATATGGAAGTGGTAAAATGCTTTGGATGGTTGGCTCTCCATGACAAAATACTTACACGGAGTAATCTCTCTCCTAGAGGCTTCTATGGTCTACTAGCTTTGTATGACTAATTGGGAGGATGTGTTTTCTTCATATATTTCATATTGATGGGAATTGGAGGCATCTCAACTTGTAGGCTTGTTTCAAATTATGGTTTACAACTCAATAGGAGTTATGTTCCTTACCTTTTTACATCATGTGGGGCATATAGAGAAAATCTTGAAGATAAGAAAGTGGACATTAAACCATAGTGATATATTTCTCTGAGATAAGTCCCATGAAGAGTGCTTACAAACCTAGACAAATTATTACACAAGATGTTTGGCTAAAGCTTCCCGTTGGTTTCTTTGATGGCACATGCAACAATAGTCATTATCGATGCTGAGCCCTCACTGTTAGGGAACCTCTACATTTTTTTCATTTTTGTTGAGAAGGTGACACGGGTAACAATAATCTGTATTTGGAGATTCAAAATGTTGCATTAATTGGGTCAAAAGTCTCAATTGTTTTCAGGCTCAAATGTTGTCATACTGGATGAAGTGCATTAGCTCATTAGAGCACTCTTTTCAACATATCTCTTATGCACACATTTTCAGGAAGCAAAACAACATTGCTGATATGCTTTCCAAAAGAGGTCACCTGGCGTGATCCACTATGCCTCATACAAACAAGACTACTATGCCTCATACAAACAAGACTACACAGACAGTTTTTCACATTTCCTAATTCCTTTGATTTTAGATTTTAACTATACCACAAATAATATGCGAGATTCAGCATTGATCATAAAGAACTAAGATCCATGTATATGCAGTCTCTTTTTCAATATATAAAAGATAGCGTAGTTTTTCTTCCGATAAAAAAAAGAATATAGAGTATGCAATTATTTATCAATGATAAGAGGTCACAACAGAAAATACATTAATGTAGTATGAAGTCTGAACATTGGCCATGGCTCAACGACTCCAGAGCTCTCGGTGTTGCGCATTAAAATGACTGATTTTTATTTTGAAAACAAAACGTGCTCTTCACACAGATCTTAAAATCACTTAGCTCTAGCAGCGTTTATGGACGACGCGGCTACATCCTAAAAGAATGGAGAACTATAGGAAGCCCACAATTATTGAACGCTTGAAATTCTTCGGGTGTGAAAAGCTCACGCTGCCTGAGACCACGCATTGATCTTCTTAGCCCTCCTGGTTGAATATAGAGTCTGAGAAAGAATAGCCCGCTTGGGTGTGGTGGCAACTCGGTTGTCAATCCATATTGCACGAATACTACCGCTGTTATAATTGTCGTTCAACATCACACAGTGTGGATACACAGTGAATATATGCACATACATACAAACCTAAACACTGAATATATGTACACATATATAAACATAAATAGATAAATGTAGAGCCATAAATCAGGCAGCCACTTACCTTCGGAGGCCTGAACACCCGGGAGTGGAGGATCAAGGTCACGGAATGTCAAATTTGCGAACAAGAACAGGAGAATTATGTATCTAGCAAGAAACAAGAGAATTAGCAATATCAAGAACAAGAGAATTAGCAATATCAAGAACAAGAGAATTATGTATCTATCAAGAACAGGAGAATTATCTATCTGTCAAGAAACGGGAACAGACTCCAAATGATTCATATATTTATGACAGTGTGTTCGTTATCACAAAGATCCGTACAATACTAAATATTCTTGCCATCGCCTGAGTGTGGGATTGTACGTTTTCAACAGTTGCGTCACAACCTAGACAATTTTGAAACCACATCAGCGCGTAAAACCATAAAAATGAAAACTGCTGAATTTATCTAGATTGCAAAATTTTGCAATATTTCCAGAATTACGATACCCAACATAATGCTCTCAAAGATGCACCATGCCATTAAAGCAAATTAGCAGGAGAAGGAGGACATAAATCACAGTGAGACAAAGCAAACCATACCATACCGCGGTGAAATATTGACGGGTGGGCGCTGGAGCTGGAACTGGGGCTGGGGCTGTGATTGTTGCTCGGGCTGTGGTGTTAAAATTGAAAGGCCTGGTACCTGGGGCTGGAACTGGGGCTGGGGATGGCGCTGGAGCTGTGACTGTAGCTGTTGCTCGTGGTCGTGGTCGTGGTCGTGGTACGGGAGGGACTGTGGGTGTTGTTTGGGCTGGGGCAGTAAAATAGAAGAGCGATGGAACTGGGGCTGTGACTGCGGATGATGATGTTAGGTCTGGGGCCGTGACGGCGGATGTTGTTAGGTCTGGGGCTGTGGCGGTAACATAGGAAGGCCAGGCAGCTGGAACTGTGGCGGTGGCGGTGAAATGGAAAGCCATGGAAGCTGGAACTGGTTCTGGGACGTTAAGATCGAAAGGCCTGGTGGTGAAATCGAAAGCCCTGGGACCTGGAGCTGAAACTGGGGCTGGCGCTGTGACTGTGGTTGCTAGGGCTGTAGTTGTGGCGGTAAAATTTAAAGGGCTGGAAGCTGGAGCTGGGGCTGGAAGCTGGAGCTGCAGAGCGGTACCTCTGGTCACCCCGGTTCGAAATGGAGGCTGTAGAATGCAGCTGCAGCGAGCGGTACCTCTGGTCACCCCGGTTTGAAATGGTCACCCCGCCGGTTCGAAATGGTCACCCGCCTGAGCTGCAGAGCGTTTACTCCCCGCAGGAATTACTCCCCGATCGGTCAGGGATGTCAGGGGATCCGTCAGGGATGTCAGGCGAGCCGTCAGGGAATAGGGAATGTCAGGGCGGTGAGGGAGGGTGGCGAAGGTGGTGGTGGAGCGGAGAGATGGTGGCGGAAGAGGGAGAGATTTTCGGCAGTTGGAGCCGGACGATTTTCCGGCCGGTGCCGGAAAAAGGTCCATTCTACTGCCTAGGTAGACTACTCCGTATTTTTATTTGATTTGCATTTGTAATTTTGATTAAGAAATTTTATGTTTTATTTTTACATTGAAACTTTTTTAATAATAATTGAAAATTAATTTATAAATTTATATAATAATTATGTTAATAGATATGTTTATTTGTTTTTATAATGTTAATTAATTATTAATAATGTGGATGGTAGAAATTTACCTTCCATGAATATTTTAGAATATTCTTAGATGTATTCACAAATCAAAGATTAAGATTTATTTCAAAGTAGTCACGTCTTTTTTGCTATTTTAATTAAATTGATTAATTAAAAAAATGTTATATGAAGTGTTATATAGAGTTATTTGTTATTTTTAAAATAAAGTTATAATTTATTTAGTTTTTATTTTATTTTTAAATTTTAGTAATATAAGATGTTTATAATATAAGTGTTTTAATATTTATGGATATTTACCAATTATTTAATTTATATGATTAATTAGTAATAAGTAAAAAAAAATCTCTATTTTTTTCAAAATTTAAACTTCCAAAATTATGAATTATCTTCTGATAATAAAATTTTAAAAATTGTGTAATATAAAATGTGTATATTCAGATAATATTTTATAAATTTGAAATAAATATTTTAAGTTTTTCATAATTTATATGAAATAGTATAATATTTATATATGAGGTAAATAATAAATTTATATTTATATAATAATAAATAAAAGTAAAAATTTATTTTACACCTAATAAGTAAAAGAAGTTATTAAAAAATATGCACAATCTTGTCACATGAATATAAGTTTTCAAAATTATGAATTATCTTCTACCGTATGGGCATCCATTTACAATAGGATGATTGGACAAAAAATGTTGCAATATTTGGTAAATTTTATCAATAAAAATATAAACAAGTATAATATGCAACATTGTTGTTTAGTACATGCCTCTTATATAAAAAATAATTTATAGCATTAAAAAAATAAAATAAAATAAAAATTGAATGAACTAAACTAAATAATTGCTATATACATTTTCTTAACATTAATATTATTATTTTAAAAAAATTAAACAATAAATTGTTATTATATAATATATTTTTATATTGATATAAATTAGTTAATATTATATTTTGGTATTTTTTTTGTAAGCTTAGCAATACCTCACATTCATTCATCTATAAATAGGTAGGTTACAAATATATGAGTCGTTCGGTGGCCTCAACCTACCCAATGGGAAACCAGATTTGCTGGCCACCAAATTGTATTATAAGCCATCCAAAACATAAATAGTTTGAGCCTTTTTAGCCAAGCCTTATCAGGTCGATAGTCTAGAAACCAACTAATAAACATGAGACTGAAAACATAAATGTTACTCGACATAAACATCCAAAAAAATCTAAAATTAACAGTCATAACTTCGATCCACTAATCATCCAACTATTCCACCTGACCAGGATCTTTAGCACTTGATCCTGGTAATTCAGTTTGTGGAAGACATGGGATATGTCGCTTGATGCGGCCCAGAGTGTCGCTCTGGTTCTGCAACTGACGTTGGATAAGTTGGAGCTCATTTTGAATGTCTTGTAGACCCGACTCGACGTCATTGTGCACCACTCCGTTGGTGGTCGCAGCCATTGCTTTGGCCACTATGCACTTCATTAACCAGTAAACATTAAGATTGCGAATTCAACTCTGCCTCCCAGTTCGCAATCAATTGTTTCACCTGTGTCGGGGTCCTTTCGCAGTAAGCCTTGACCGTGGCCTAAAGATTCTCATAAATTTTTTTTCGACCCATCTTCCACGCAGTCCCATGCCACGCTATCCCCCGTCGCACAGTCCCCTGTCGTGCAGTCCCCTACCATGCAATCATCTACCACGCAGTCACCTACCCCGCAGTCACCTGTCGTGCAGTCTCCTATCGTTCAGTTCTTTGTCGCGCAGTCCTCTACCGCTTAGTCCGATCGGAAGATGGATCTACCTCTTTTCCTTTATCTTCCTAGTGTCTTCTACCTCTTCCACCTTGACCCGAGGCTCCACTGCGAGGTTGAGACTTCACCATATCTACCAAGGTCGAGCCCCCTTTCTTCACCCTTCTCCCACTTTCCCGCGCTCATGATCCAAGCAACTGTACAGAGGCCAAGAGTAAAGACAACATAGGCAAACCAGACTTTATACGCCAACCTCGAGCAGAGACATGTAGCAGCTGGGTACTCCTCTCATGTTCCCGTTGTCGCGAACCTGTAACTAACAAACTTAGGCTCCTTAAGAAACTGAGGACCTAGGTTTATACGCATGATATATGGTCTTAACGTCACCTTTGCTCCCACTACCTATAGGTGCCAAGGATTACCAACCTTCATGTCGTGGATCTGCCAAGATCTGCAACGCTTCATATTATCACAGTGAATACGCGTGTGAGGGCGTGAGGGATACTACCCACCGTCCCAAAACAATAAAAGCTCTGTCATACCAATCAAGCCCAAGTGGGCCTTCAGCTGTCTCACACCCCGATCAGGGATTCTAATTAAGAGCCAGGTCCTGGTTCAAAATCAGAGTCAGTTGTTCCATTCCTTCTTCCCCAATCTCCCTTATCCAAGGCTTATCTATATTCACTCTCAGCTGAAGATAGCCCTAGTTTGCTAAGAAATATGTAGCTTTGTTGCCATTGCGAGAGACATGCGAGGGGATGATATATTCGAAATATTGAATAAGTTCACTGATATCCTGGATCAAGCGAGCAGTCCTCCAGCTTTTACTAATATTTTCCCACTAGGACCCCTGGTTAAGATTTTTAATAGTATTAATGACCAGAGAAGAGTCGCCTTCCACCACCATTTTTCTCAACCCTTCCCTTTTAGCTATTATCAAACCATGTTTAACAACATCGAATTCATCTTCTTTGTTACTTGCCATGCCACAATCCAAAGCATATATTTGGACATCTTGGCCCCGTGAATCCCTGATGACCCCTCCAAAACCCGCATCCCTAGGGTTACCTTTGGATGCCCCATCGAAGTTTAGCTTGAGAAAACCCTCAGGGGTCATGAGAAGCGAGAAGGAGATTGGCTGAGAGGCAAATTTAAGTTCCAATATGACGGTGCAAGCATTTGCTGGGATAAGTTGAGAGTAGACAATATTCGCGCTTCTTGGGGGTTGACCTTCTAATCATCAAAATGCCATTTCTCTGTTAGTATAGATTCTCTTACATTTTGGAGTATTCCCTTCCAGATTTCCAAGTGTGACAGTTTCTGGTCCTTGAAAATCCTTATGTTCCTTTCCTTCCGTACTGCCCATAAAAGAAAGTCGAGAGATAGACACCAGGCTCTATTTACCATCAGATTGGAAGATATTTTTTTCCTCCAACTCCCAATGGTGGATTGGACACTGGTATTATCCCAGTCTAGATGACCAAAAAGAGTATTTATATTCTGCCAGAGTCGGGCTACAAAGGGGCATATATTCAGGAGATGCTCTATGGTTTCAATCTGAGAGGCACACATATTGCAAAAAGAGGGCCCATGGATTTCTCTCTTCTATAATTCGTCCCAGGTGAGAATCCTGCCACTGCACACTAGCCACAGGAAATACATTACTTTCGGCCAAAATTGTCCCATCCATATTTTCCTCCAGAGCGGATTGTACTGATTCGGATGCTCCTCTGATGCCAGTTGGTAAGCTTCTTTTATGGTGAACATACCTTTAGTTTTATAGCCCCACCTGAGAATGTCCTGTCCTTCTAACGATGCAATTCTTCTAGTGTGAAACTCAGAATCAAACACATCCCATTGATTTGAGTCAGGAGGGTTGTTCCAGTCTTGTTTCATTTTCCACTGTCTCCATTGATTCCTGGGGGTCGGGTCCCAAAACTGATTAACCATCAAGTTGTGGGGTTTATTAGTGAAAAGGAAGATCTTCGCAAAATCTTGGCGACTCAATAGTTTTTCCCATTGTTGCCACGAATCTGGCCAGAATAGAGCACTCCTCCCATCTCTGATTTCCCAGAATGTATGGTTGCAAATTAACTCTTTATTATCAGAAGCTAAGTTCCAAATTGATGATCCTCTTGGAGTTCCCTGCATTCTCAGTCTTTCCTCTGTAGTTGAAGGCATGTTATATTTCTGGCCCCAGATGACCTTCCAGAGATCAGTTACACCTTGAATCCATCGCCACCAGAGTTCCCCCCCCCCCCCCCCCCCCCCCTTCCCCATCACTTGGTTTAGTAGAAAGGGATCCTGAAGACCTAACCCCCTTGCCATTTTAGGTTTAGTCAACTAATTGCATGAAAGGAGTGCCCATTTTTTAGCTTCCTGAGTCCCCTGCCATAGGAAGTTTTTGAAGATAGTTGTCATATCAGAGCAAGCAGTTTTAGGAGTAGCTAGACCCGAGAGTTGATATATTGTGATCAATTGTAGCACAACCTTCAGTAAAACCACCCTCCCAACAATGTTTAGGGATCAAAAAGACCAGTTTTGAAGTCGAGATTGGATTCGCTCAAGGATGGTTTTCCAACAAGAAGTCCTAAGAAAGTTAGTCACTAGGGGAATTCCCAGGTATTTGGACAGAAGGGAGCCAATGAGAAATCCCAGAATCCTGGCCATGAAAGATTGGTAAGGAATCAGGGTGTTGAAGAAAAAGATATTGGATTTCTCATTACTGATCCAAGTACCAAAATCTTGCATAAAGTCTTGCAATATGGCTTTTAGAGCCCTGGATTCCTGAAGGGAGACTTGACATAATAACATTATATCATCCACAAATTGTTGGTGGGATAAGGGAAGATCATTTCCCCATAGATGAATTCCTTTTAAATGGCCAACTTGAATAACTGATTTTATATATCTTCCCAGCCCTTCCGCAGCCAGAATGAAGAGGAAGGGTGAAATAGGGTCACCTTAACGAAGGCCTCTAGATGCATTGAAGGTGTGGGAGGGAGAGCCATTAATGAGGATCGATAATACTGGGGAGGAAATGAGAGAAGAAATCCATTGGATCCATTGCTGGTCAAATCTAAAGGCTTTCACTATGTTCATAAAAAAGGACCAACTCAGGCGATCATAGGCTTTGGATAAGTCCAATTTTATCATCATACCCTTTGATTTAAGGCTCTTGAGAGAGTGAATTTCCTCCTGGGTAGTGACAATGCCATCCATAATTTGGCGGCCTTGGACAAAACCGGTTTACTCAGGAGAAATAAGGGCAGGAAGAAAGGGTTTAAGACGATTGACCATAATGGTGGAGATAATTTTATATATGATATTACATAGAGAAATCTTCCTTCTTGCATGGGGACTTGCATGAAGAAATCTATATGGAACAACCTACTGGCTTTATACAAACAGACTCCAGCCTTATATGTCAGCTTAAGAAATCCCTTTATGGTCTCAAGCAAGCCCCTCGAGCTTGGTATGCCAAAATGGATAACTTTCTTTTAGAAACTGGCTTTTCTAGGTGTCATTCTGACAATACTGTCTACACCAAGAAAGTGGGAAAGTCTCTTATCATTCTTGTTCTTTATGTTGATGATCTTATCCTTACTGGTAGTGATCCCAACCTTATAAACCATGTGAAGTCCAACCTTAAAAAGAAGTTTGAAATGACAGACTTAGGACACTTGCATTATTTTCTTGGTCTTAAAGTCCTGCAATCCAAGGAAGGTATTTCCCTTTCCCAGTACAAGTATGCATGTGATCTTCTACGCCATTTTCACATGGAAGACTATAAGCTAGCCCCTTCTCCCTTTCAGTCTGGAGCCAAACTTTCAGTCACTTGTACATCCCCTGAAGTTGATGCTACCTTATACCATCAACTTGTAGGAAAACTTTTGTATCTGACCCATACTCGTCCTGGCCTTTCCTTTGTTGTTGGCCTTATTGCACGGTTTATGCAAAACCCACATGAAAGTCATTGGAAAGAAGCTAAAAGAATACTTCGTTATGTTTGAGGTACAGTTCGGTTCGGGATTCATTACAGTGTAGAAGCATCTCCTCTATTGGTTGGTTTCACTGATTCTGATTGGGTTGGTGACCCGAATGATCGGAAGTCTACTGCAGGTTATGTGTTCACTCTAGATTTAGGACCTATTACATGGGTTTGCAAGAAACAAAGTGCCATTTCTCTTTCTTCAGCAGAAGTAGAGTATCGTGGTGCCGTAGAAGCTAGTAAGGAAGCCCTGCGGCTTCGTCAGATCCTGACAGAGTTTGGCTTTTAGCAGTAGCATCCGACTACACTTTGGTGTGATAATCAAAGTGCCATTCAACTATGCAAAGATCGAGTGCAACATCAGCGCAACAAACACATTGAATTGCACATGCACTTCATTAGAAAGCTCATTCACGACCATGTTCTTGAAGTGCAATATTGTTCAACAGATGATCAAGTTGCAGACATCTTTACAAAGGCTCTCGCAGAGGTGAAGTTTACTAAACTTCGATTTATGGTTGGAGTTCAGGAAGTTGTCACTAAGGGGGGGTAGGCTCTAATGCCTCCTTCCTTCTCCTATTGTGTCATATTTGTACATCCTTCAATCTTATCCCAAGTTGTTCTTGGGGGGGATGTTAGGATATTCTGACACATAGGAAATAGCTAAGTATAACTTGGTATAGTGTAGAGTTAGGTAAAGTGTGTTTCTTTACTATGTACTTTTGTAACTTACAATCCGACGGTCACGATATGTAGTGATCCGACGGTTCATTCTCTCCTCGGTATTACCGACACTTAGTCTGTGGCTTAACACCCGATTGGTCCATGATCTCTATTTAAAGAGTATGGATGGTCATTTGTAGGGTAACCGTTCATGAGAGAAGCTTATGTAAATTTTCATTCTTTTATTAATAAATTGCCTGAAGTGGCTGCGTTGGCTCAGGCCATGGACCGTTTTCCTCTTTGAGGGTTTTAACCACGTCAACAATACTGGTGTATTGATCTGTGATCTGTTTGTGAGCGGTGTCCTTTGGTGTTCTGTCTGAGGAACTTACCCTGTAAATTCCTACACCTATCTGCACACAATTGTTCCTATTTCACTGCTACAAGCCCCAGTGACTATCGTGACCACCATTCTGCCTTTTTGTCCCAATCAGAGCCATTCTTCCGACCATTTTCGACATTCTCTGACCAATCCACGCCAACCATTCACTATTTTGTGGAGTCAACATCACATTTTTATTTCGGGTCACATCCCTTTATTAATTGATATAATTATAAAACTATAATTCATTATAATAGTTATATAATTTAATTATATAATAATTATAATTAACATATAATTAATAATTATATAATCATATTATAAAGTTATAATTAATTTTTTTTAATTATTATATTATTAAAAAAATTGGTTCTGGTAAGAAGAAAAACAAATTGGAAATGGGGAATAATAATGATGACACCAAAAAATATTAAGAAGAGATTGATAAAGTACGACATTGCCTCGACAATATTGAAAAGAAGCAGGCAGAGTTAGGAGAGGGTCAAAATAGGATAATTGTTACTCAAGAGGGATTAACAAGCGATATTAAAAAAATAGATAACATTGAGAGAATGTTGTAAGAAATACAAATCCAGTTAATAGGAAGGGATAATTCATTTTTAAGGGGATTTTGGAGCCTGGTCTTTCATAATTGACATAGTACACATAACATCATCAATTGATCCAACCAAAGCATTACTATTGTTCCTAATATAATAATTCAATGTTCTATTTTGCATCTATAAAAATAAACTCCACAAAATACTTTTGCATACTTTATATCATTTTTGGTATCTATCTTTGTTGTCACCAATTTGAACCCAATTAGATCTTGGCTCTTTCTGACAGTTTCACCTTGTGCCTCCCCTCAGATTCTCATGATTGAAAATCGCTCCTTTGATTTTTCTTATTTGCTCTGCATTTAGTAATCATTATTATTGCATTTAATTATAATGATTATAATTTATAATTAGAAATTTTTTTGCAAAAAAATACTCCAATTATAAATTATAATTATTAGTGTAATAATCATCCTTATTAAAATAATTAAACAAATATTAAATAAAACAAAACTAACATAGAAATTAAACATTCTATCAATAAACATTAATTACAAATTAAATTAATAAAAACACAATTTAAATTAATAAAACATAACAATAAAATTTTATATAGATTAAATATAATATCAAATTAAAATAACATATAAATTAAAATAATACAAAATTGAATAAATTAAATTAATTAATAAACTTACCATACCTTACTCAATAGTACGTTACACTGATGTATTGAAACGAAAATTCATTTAACATAATAAAGGCCTCCTCATGAGTTATCCAACGTAATATTGAGGAGGCAGGTGCTTTCGGATATGCGGGACCCAAGGCATCGAGCCCGAATACAACTGGTCTTTTTTCTTCACCACAAACCCGACAAGAATATAAATTATGTTTAAAAATAATTTCACGGAAGGTTCAGTACATAGATACATATGTTACAATTCTTATATAATATATATATTACATTAAAATTCATATATATATATATTAAAATTTATAAGAAAATCAACTTTATACATTATATATTATTGAAATTTTATATAAAGTTATATTTTATGAGTTATTTAAAAAATTATTTGAAATTATCAAAATGAAAATATGAAAATTATAATTAATTTTTTTTATTTTAAATTTGAAATTGAAACGTATATATTGGTTTTATTTTGAATTCATAATTTTGTTTCTAATGGGTGAATGAAGATTGTGCAAGATTATGAGAGGAGTATTGAAATTTCATGACATATTTTGTAGAATGCAAATCTTTAACAGAGAAAATCACATTCATTTTAATAAATTTAATATTTTTGATTTTATCTTGTGTTTTTGGAAAATAAGTGCACCTTAAATACATATTTTATTGGAGTAATAAAATGTGATTGATGTGACTGTTGATGTATATGTAAATATTGTACAAATTGGGCCTAATATAAAGCTTCTTCAAGGGACTAGCCCCCCTTTTAAATACATATTTTATGACCTAAGATTTTATATAGTGGGAAAATTTTATCGGGTCTCACTTAAGGTAAAAAATTGAATTTCATTTAATATACATGAGATAATATAATGAGGAGAATATTATGAAATAGTGAGTTATATTTTAATTTCATTTATTATAATGTTTTATATTAGAGAATTAATTATTATTTTTTCTTTTAATGCATGAATATTATTCAAAAGATTTTTCACATGGAGAATTTGAGCGGGATTTATTTAAATGATGAAATATATACTATATTTAATCAAAATAATTATCAATGTAATTTTTTTTGGAAGTTACGAGAATTAAAAATAAAACGAACTTCCAGACATTTGAAAGATGTAGAGGATCGTTCCAGGGACTTTTCTGGGGCAAATTGAAGGATGGTGGTGCATCAGAGATGAAGACTTATTCTTTTTAAGGCATCATGTACTTGCTATAGTGGTGTTGTTCATTATGACTATGAGGATTTTATTTAGTAATATTTATTTATTTCTTTTATTTCTGTGCATTATTTTTATGTGAGGTTTTATTTACTGCTTCATTGTGCAGGTTATTGATATAACATTATTATTCAATAATGTTGCATGCAATAATAATTTAAATGCTTGATTTTTTTAATTGAATTTATTTGTTGCAGAACAAATCTCTAACAATACATGTTATTCAGGGTTTAATTTGCACATAAATCTAAATACCGTAAAATCAGTGCTCCTATTTTATTTTTATTGTTAATTTTTTTTTTCAATTTTTTTTTCTTTTAGCATTGGTAATATGTGGTGATTAGCAATGCTTTGACACGATCATATTGTTTATTATTCTATACATTAAAATTGGTTTAGTTTTTCCTCCACTATTTATTATTTAGAAAAATTAAATCAAATAATTTAATTTTTTTGTTGCAGGATGAATAATAATAGCACTTGATGCCATATTGTTTCAACTACAACATTTCTATTAAATAACTAGATTTTTCTAACTTTTGTCTTTTCATTTTATTTTTATTTTTAATTTTACTAACCCTTATGTTTTGTGAGAAATATGGTATATTAATTTAAACCTCACTTAGTCATAATGACATTTTATTTTTAATAAGTTTTCACATGTTATATGCATACCACCTATATTTCCTAAAAATTATTATTTATTTAAAATTTTCTTTATTCAATAATCTGGCCTATTTATTTGTTAATTAGAAAATCTATTTAATTTACATTATTCTACAACGACTATTCAATTTTGATTATCACCAGGGATTACCCCCCGCGGTGAAAGGGAGGTCAAACCTTATCACTTAGAGCGGGAGGATCTAGGCTCCTTAGTGATGTGGTCCCAAGGTGTCCTCAGTTACTGGGACCATTTGAGCACCAACAATGTCTATTAAAGTTATGAGCATAATATCAAATATTGGTATATCATGGTCTAAGTTTATCTATTTCTTAACATTCAATTCCATAGAACATCCTATATATAATTTTTATGTATACATAATTGTAGGCCCTATATACTTCAACTTTAGGACCTATATTGGGATTTTAATGCCTTATAGTACTCCTTTTTATGTATGACCATAGCCATTTCATGCGATGGTATCATCATCCTCATCGGCCACAATAAATGTGGTTACGGCATCTACACATCACTGCATTCCTGCTAATAGATCAACCAAAACGCTCACAACATCATACGGACAGGCTTTTCGATACGAACATTATATTACATTGAATGCAATAGCATTAAATATTACATTCAGTTCGTACCTGTCAATTCAATTGGAATTTGGTTTTTGTTTGTATCATATTTGTTAAACTTTACTTTTATTTTATTTTATTTATGATAAGTGTTTAAAATGAGTAATGTTAAACCTATAAAGGACTTTTTTTTAGAATATTTATCTCAATTACTATGCTTATTCTGAATCTTTTATTTATATTATAATATTTTCTAAATAATTTAGAATAAATTATATAAAATTTATTATTAATTATTAATTTAATAAAAAATAATATGTTATAAAATATAATTTATATTTAATAGAAAATAATTATTTTTACAATTACTTGAAATATTTTAAAATACATATTTATGAATTAAAGATAATAAGTTAATTAAAAAGTTATAATAATTTAAATTTTTATTTTTTTTATAAAAAATAATTATTGACATATAGATATGATATAATTTTATAAAAAAAAATGTATATATAATTTATAAAAAAATTGACAAAATTCAACATAAACATCAAACTTATTATTTAAATCTCATTTATTATTATCATTTTTTTTATAAAGAAGAAATACATTGAATATAAAGAATAGATTTTAATCATTGAAATAATGGTATCTATATTAATACCAAATAATAATGTTTATGTTAATGTGATTATAATAATGATAATTCATGTTCATTGAGATCAAAATTAGTTTATCTCATTTTTAAAAGGTAAAGATTATTTAAATTTTTTTAAAATTTTGTTTTTAAAAGGGAAAGTTTATTTAAATTCATTGAAATCTTGTTTTTATGCTTTAAAAGTTGTAAGAGAAGCATTCCAAGATTATCATAGTTTTTTAGATTTGGGAGGTTAGAAAGGTAAATGAGTTTTAATTTGAGAAATTGATTTTCATCTTCAACCATCACAAAGATGACAAATTTTTACATCCCACGGTTTTAGGAATTTTCCCAATGACCATTGTAGTTATGTAGTTCATGGGAGTTGGTTCTTGTTTTAGTAATGTTGATTTCTTTTTTATACTAGTTAGAACTAAAAGATATTTTTGATCTTTTAGAATCCGGGTTACTCCCTCGTAATATCTTGGCTTCCTTTTAATGTCTAACTCTTCATTGCACCACAAATCCTCTTTAAATTTAGATACAATTATATTTTTAATATTGTCCGTATGGATAGGATGACATCCTCCTATATTCCCTAATGATTTAACCAACACTTCATCTTGATGTCATCTTTGCTTAAGGTGTTGATAGTAATGGATAGAGTTGAAAACAATTTTGGGGAGTCTCTTATCATCCATGTTGTTTATCTTGTTCATGTACATTAGGTCCTTAACCATGGTTGATCTATAAACTATCATGGATATTCCACTAGATAGTCCATCAAAAATATATGTTACTTAAATATAAATCTATACTATGAAGGGTTAATTCCTTTAGATTCGAGATCCCTTATTACCAATTTTGTTGTTTATGTATGCAATAAATTAAATATGAAAAATAAAGAAAAGTATTGACAATCACTCACAAACCACAATGAATGCCAATTATTTTCTGGAAAACCCTTTTAAAATAAAATTCATTCGAAAGGTGAATCTACTATGCTCTCTTTTATCTCGAATTGAAATAATGCAAGTGCAAAGGAGAAGACATTATCTATGTAGTTTCCTGAGACATGTGGTCCATGGGCTATTACAAAATGTAAACCCTCTCAATTGTGCTCTCTTTGTCTCTATCCACTCTGAGCTACTCTACTCTATTGTGGAACAAAATGCAAGAAAAAATAATGGAACCCCTTTCATCCTAGTAGTATGATCATAACACAACCCAATAACAAACTAGGGCTCAAATTTGACTCCTTCCTCCGTTTGGGTTAGTTTTTACATGCCACTCATATAGGTTCATGCTTCATATTGCCATGAGAATAAGGGGCTTACATGCTCAAGGTTAATGCATATTTAAAAAAATAACAAGGAATGAACAAGATGTAAGTTCAAAATTGAAAGGAAAACAAAGGGATATGAATGATAAAGCAAAATCCAAAGTAAATATTGATCTCTACCTTGTCACTATGAGACCATTATGCCAAGTCCTATGCAATGGAACACATACCTAAAACTGACTAAATAAGAGTATCCCAAGCACCCATGCAATAAAATGTATAAGTTAATAAAGGGGACTATATGAAATCAAGTGAAAGAAAGGGGTAGTAAGGCATAATACTAAGGAAAAGGTAACTCAATGCATAAGAATTCCTTCTGCAAAGGTGCTCAAGTGGATGAAAATGTTATATAACCTTACACAACTATGTACGACCACTCTTGAAGTCAAACCCCATACCATTTTATCTGTCATTACAAATACCCTTTGATGGCTTTCCTAGGACACACTACTCTTCTTGGGTACTAGCACACCTAACAAGGGCTGATGATGATCATCCCATACCTAAACTTGACATGTGGCACATATTCTATAAGGTATTGTAAAGTTCAATAGGATACTTAATTTGATCTACCTAATGGAATTTACGTAAGACATTATGTTGCATTGAGTTGTGTACATTCCCCCAATTGATGGTCACACTTAGAAATTTAGAGCCTCTCTTTTGATGATGTACTTTGCATAAATATGACATGGGCATGAGCTTTGAATTTTTGTAGGATGTGGGAGGGTTACTTACACATTTTGAACACCACCTACACATCTTTTTTCAAAGGACATCCCACTTCTTTTGGAGGTTGTTTCGTTACTTTGGAAGGCATTAGGCCTTTAAGGATGTGGCACACATGAAGAGATTATATCCCCTATTTGGAGAGGATGTGGCACATTTGGATGTGATATGACACTTGGATGATCAAATATATAACCTTTTGGTGGAAACATTACACCTTTAGAGCCCCTACACTTCATTATTGAGTGAGTTGTCCACTTTATGATGCCACTTGTGTGAGATGGAGCATACATTTTATGATGGACATATTGTCTTATGAGAACATTTACCTCATTGTCAAGGCATGAATGGGGATCTATATACCTATCCACTCTTATATCATGGATAATTTACTTATCATTTCCTTATCTCTATGGTTTGTAAGAGATAAAGGAATTATTTTATGCTTCTATGGATTTTATTAGATGAGAAGGGTGATTGACTATTCCAAGTGGATATTGGTGGCCACCCACCTATTCCACTTGGATCCCCACCATTGTTTATTTTATTCTTTCAATTTCCTTATTTGTAGCACAATTTACTATTTTTGGTAGTTTTTCGGGTCCTGAACTTTCGAAGCCGTTTTGAGGCTCTAAATGACATTTTTTGGGAAAATCAGGACCAACATGGATCATTCACTAATGTTGGTCATTCAAAGGTTGTATTCCTTGGATAGATATTTCTAACGAGGTATTGTGCGCGTCAAACAGAGATCGTATGCCAAAGTTATGACCCCGGGAAGTTGATGTACCAATTTACCCAAACGAGGCCCAGAGTTTAGCGCTTCATCTCCTAGGGTTTGGTTTTTGGACATCCCGACCCCATGAATCCCTGATGACCCCTCCAAAAACCGCATCCCCAGGGTTTGGATTCCCAATCGAATTTTAGCTTGAGAAAACCCTCAGGGCTCATGAGAAGCGAGAAGGAGATTGGCTGGGAGGAAACTTTAAGTTCCAATATGAAGGTGCAAGCATTTGTGAGGATAAGTTGAGAGTATAGAATATTCATGCTTCTTAGGGGTTGACCTTCCAATCATCATAATGTCATTTCTTTTCTAGTATAGATTCTCTTACATTGTGTCCCTGAACCATGATGGAATATGAGGACCATAGATAATTGATAATAATACCCACTCTTTAGCCCCAATATGTCTGAATTTTCCAAATAAAATATGGGGCATACTGATCCAATGGTAAAAAAGGATCATGCGAGGGTTCTAGAGTATGGAAATGCCCCCTACACTACCTCTTATTTAAGCCATAAATCTAAGAAAATATCTTAAGGCTTACAACATTAAAATAAAACAAACATTGACACCACTTTGAAAACCATGGTTGGACCAATAAGACTCCTTCAAGCTACTCCCTATTCCACCAAAAGGTATAGTCTTCTAGGTGAGACCCAAATTTTGCTAACATCATTAGTATTTGAAATGACTTGTAAACCTTGTGAAAGTATGATGATGCACTTTGAAATCGCAGATACAATCCCCACGTACATGTTCCATAACTCCAGTGGGATGTTGTCTCTTTGTTCCATCAACAAAATTCTAACTTTTAATATTATCAAATTTTAACAATGAAATAAAATTTATTGTAAAATTAAACAGCTTCACATCTTTATATTATAAAGTCAAACAATTACACTGCCATTAGAAAAACACAATAATACTATTTTCTTTTAAAAAATAAGAAGTAATTTAAACGGATTGAATTAAGATAAGATAAGGTCTTTATAATACATAGTCAAATAATTGCTTTGTAATTTAAAGAATATAATTGTTTTTTCAATTTAAAAAAGCACAACAATGAATATTTTTAATTAATCACAACTATGGACTATTCAATTACATCATGACTCTTTTCATTCCACAATTGACAATTTCACTTACAAATTATTTACAAAAGAATATTACAATTTACTCATACCCATATAGGACAAAATTGGGTAGAGCCAACTAGACAACCTAATAGAACAAAACATATCATGCTTGTGTTTGGGGAAACTTTATCTCAACAACCTCCGTTTGATGTGTCTCGCCAACGTAACAGTGCCAATTTATGTACTGCACAAGCTATCTAGGGCTCTAGAGCTGGCTATCTCAACCCACAACCTTTAGGGGACCCAGACTATTACAGGGCTCCAAAGATAAATAAAGGAATTGTTAATATATAATAATAATAATAATAATAATAATAAAACTTAAATAATACTACACCAGTTATCAATAAAGTTTTCATCTTTAAATGTTAGTAGTGAAGTGGTAAAGGCTCAAATATTTATCTATTTTTGCATATTTTCTTATATGGCATGTATAGTGTACTTTTCTTTTTCATAAATTAAAAATTAAAATAAATCTAAATCCATATATATGCCCTCTTCATGTACATGATACATCTATTATTATAACTAAGCAAAGTTCCTTGGTAATGATATGTTTTTTCATGCGTGCAACATTGAGTAAGATATAAATATAAAAGTAACTTAACTTGCAAACTTGATAACTTGTAAATGAAACAAATAAATCCATTCTAACTACATTCCTCAAAACTAATGTAACATTGATAGAATATAACATCAAATCCACATCATGAATTTAAAAGTCAATGAAGACATTGTCATACACAAAAGTTCAAATTCATGTATTTGTATTCCAAATTTGTCTAGTTATACATTTTTCTTTTCTAGAAAATGGAACTTCATTCCCAAGATAGATAATGGAAGTTCATGCCCATGAATGACATTATGGAAAAGCCGCCTCACGACTGATCTAGAAATTGGGTGTATAAGTCACCATCGCCACTCTTGGCACTCCCAAGTGTATTTCTAAAGTGATATTGCTGCAAAAATTCAATAACCAATTAGTTGTAAAATCCAAAATGCATATAATCAATTTCGTTAATTAATGATAAGTTTTTGATCAACTATTCATTCTCACCATGAAGATCTAAGGCAATGGAGAACACTGCCCTTCCTAGGTAGATGGTGAAGCACTTGGTGATGGATATAGGCATGGTTCAGGGGTGATGGATAAAGGCATGGTGGGAGAAAAATTGGAAAAATGCAGTGGGTTGGGGTGATGATACATCCCCATTGGTTGTACGATAGTGGGAATAACCCTAGGGCGAGGGATCACCCTAGGGGGGGAATTGGAATGTTAAGGGTGGATGATTGGAACAATGAGAAGGGCGGATGGTTAAAGGGTAGGGGTGGGAATTGGGAAGGGTTTGGGGAGGCGGTTATAGGCATGGGAGAATTTATGAAGGAAAAAGGTGGTGGTTGTGGCCGACAATACATCCCCATTGGTTGTACAATAGGGGAAAGCACCCTCAGGGAGGAAATTGGGATGGTATTGATTGGAGAAGTGCTCCCAATGCTATAGTTTCTTTCATCGACATGCTCATCAAATAATTGGAGTCGACAAGTTGGCCCGTCAACTGTAACAACAAAAAAAGTTCATATAGTTATGCCTATGCATTGCAAATGATAGTATATCATATTTCACATGAAAAAATGCATAACATCGGATTTACCATTTTTGTGTATAATAGAATGTTGCACTAACTCAGGCATGTGGTCCATGGTTATTTGTTGTTGAGAAGACAACTCCAATTGTTCATTCATGCTCTTTTTTTTTGCACGGATTCGTCTTTTGGAGGTACCGTTTAGTCCCTTGATGTTCCAGGTTGTGATCTTCATTGAGTAACCTTTGGAGTGGATAGGACCAAGGCCCTGATTTTTACTTCATTGATTAGGCGCCTGCCGAGTTCTTGTATTTGTTGTTTTGTGGATTTTCGCCCCCTCTTTCTTCCTAAACCTTTCGGCCTGTATTGGTCCAGATCTACGTTGGCTTGAATGCCCGATTGGCTGTTGTTTCCCCATTGCTTTTTGGTTGCATTCTGGTTGAGATATTCCAACTACAGGTATGCCATTTCTATTTTCTCCAAATGCTCCTAGGGAATCGCATCCACTCCCAGTTTGGACCATTTCTCATTGACCTTTTGGAGATCTAGGTCACCTATGATCTCCTCCAGAGGATTAGTGGGAGTGGTTGAGGATGGTTGGTCTGAATGGGTTCTTGTGCATGGAGAGGGTTGCAATAAGGCAAGGCTTGTATTGTTCTAGATAGGAAGTGGTTGTGGTTTTTGTTGTTGTGGCTGGGCTTGGTGTGAGTCAGGGTTCAGGATGGAAGTGTTTGATGGGTTTGATAACTGAACAATCATGGAAAGATATTGAACAATGGGGGCAAGAGATTCCAGAGGGTTCTGATTTGGATCAAGGTTGCAAGTGCTTCAAAGCTATTCTGTTGGGTGGGGGTCGAGTTTGTGGAGGGTTTCAGAGGATTTTTTCCCTTCTGCCCTTTGTTCTTCCTTAATACTGGGATGAATCCTGGGGGTGGAAAAAAGTACATAGGGTGGTAACCCACCCTTTAGAATATATGTAAGTAAGCAAACAACAGAGACCAACAAGGAAGTCAGATACCAACATAGAGCTATACAAAGACACCAACAAGGCATGGTGTTCCTGGGTTTGACGCCATCTCAGGAATGAAATTGACCATACTCGTATGTGGCTCACTCCGCGCAGGCAATATTGAGCTTGAAGCAACACTGAGCCAGTTCCATTTCGAGAGCTAGAAGCAGTCGATCCAGGAGTCCGTATGAGATAGAAGGTGCAGCAATAACCTCTAGTCGATGCATTAATGATGCTATACTCGCATTATGAACCTCTGGTCTGTCGGTGCGTTCCTGTCAGTGCATTAAGCTCTACTCAGCCAACCTAGACATCGTGCATGAACTATTATCCACCTTTTCCGCTTGGGGTTGTGGTGGGGGTTGATTAAGGGGGCAACGATGACTAAGATGTCCATGCTGTCGGCATGTCCGACATCTGAATGGGATGTTTTCATAGTAAATGGATTGTTTCCAATGAACTCCCCTATGGACTAGATCAATATGACCTGGGAGGGGTCCTGATACATCCATGTAAACACAGATTCTAGCATAGGCAGTGTACTTACCATGCGATGTGAGATCTGAGGTTTTGATGAGGACTCCCAGCTGATTCCTGATGGCTTCCAGGATGCACTTATTCTAGTAGTTAATAGGCAGAGAGTAGAGTTTGATCCATACTAGAACTTTTTTGAAATCTTCCTATTCTGGAGCAAAGTTGGGTCTCCAGTACGTCATGTAGAGTCATGCAGAGTTGTAAAAGTATGGGCCTCCTTCGAAAATGCAATCTCTATCATCCCTGTGAGCGAAGATGAGAGTGAAAAAGCTCCTTGACCCCAGCTGAAGTTCATTGTCCCCTTTAGGCTTCCACTTCTGGTTTATCCACCAGCAGAGAGCCTTTTCATTGAGTCGAACTCCCATGAATAAGCATATTAGGGCATGTTTACTCATGTGATCTCTATATTCATCGATCCAAGGATCTTCTATGATCAATGTGGGTGTTTTCTCCGAGAGGGGTTTGCAAGGGGATGGGCCTGTCGCACTGTTCTGACTAGGAATGTCCCCCGCAGACGCAAAGCCATTAGCTCTAGGGTTGTGGTTTGCAGCCAAGGCTTTGCTATTGACCCTGGATCAGGATCTGGATGGGGTATTGGAGGGATTAGAAGGAAGACTGCCAAAGACAAAAGGGTCGAAGGCTGGGGGGGCCGAACCCCCTCCTGAGATGGTCATAGAGTGATACAGATGGGGATTTCTCAAGGTTCGAGAGTGCTTCGTGCGCTTCGTCCCACAGTCTGGAGGGGAAGTCTTGAAAAGTTTATTGTTAAATAAATAATCTAGTGTCTTTTCTTCCTTGCTAATTTTACTCTAGGGGTTGAGAAGCTGATTGTTCAATAAATAATATAGTGTCCTTTATCCTTGCTAATTTTCCTCTTAGGAAGATAAATAATCATTTATACAAGGTGGTTTATGGTCTCTAACTATGTTTATCATTTTATTGGAAGTGAAATTGAATTTCTTAGCAAAGAGGGCTTCCTTTTTTCTAGTGTAGGAAAGACTGCCATTCTAAAATTTTGCAGAAGGGTTCGTAGGATTTGTCAAATTGTTTGTTTCATTATTGCCAAACATGATAACATGATGATGATTGTGAAGAAATATGTGGAAACTATGCTTGAAAATATTATATATGATATATTTGCACCAATTGCAAAGTCATTATATAGTTCCCTAGTGTTACCTTGCTTTATTTTATCGTTGGGAAGGATCCCTTCGTATGCACCAACATTAAGCAATATGTAGGAAGATCTTCTAGAAAGGAATATTTTTTAATTGAGTTAATTTTCCAAGCATCCAAAACTTCTAGTTGACAAAGAATGATAATCCCTATCTATTGTCTTATGCTCCATGGTATATAAAAATGATACTTCCAAAGGGCATCTCTTGTAGAAAGGTATTTTTTAAGGATTTTGTATTAGTCTCCAATACGATTTTCAAAACATAGGATTATCTTGTACATTGTTTGGAATGCATTTTTAATTATTTCACTTGTATCATAATTTATGTATTGCTACCATTTTGTCCACCATAGGAGAAAATTATAATTTGTGTTTACAAGTCATGGATCTTAAAGCGTACTACACCATGCAATAATATATGATAATGTTGATTGGAAAATGTGATGGTGAAGCAAGAATGATATTGAAATGACAATGTAGTCCCCACTCAAGATACATAGGATATCCATAAATACCTTGGGAGGGCATTAGAAGCTAACCCTTGCAAAACCAACATTGGAAGGAGCTACTCAACTTACTGCATGAAGCTCAATAGTTCTTAAAGAGAAGATCCATTAGTTCCTACTTATCTATGGAATGGGTTGTTGGATCCCAAGGGATATTTAAAAGGGAGTGGAAAAATTATCCATGTCTCCCCCATGCCTTTAGACCCAATATTTAATACAACTGTTGGTGGCTACAATGGTTTTCCAAAGAAAAAAAGTATTGTACTACATCCTTTTGTGGCTTTATGTCATTATTAAAATTTAATGTTGTTATCTCAATGCTTTAGATTCACAATTATAAATGATATAAAATAGATATTTGAGTTTGAATGTTCCTTGCTCATTTCCAGGTCAAAAGTTTAAAAGAGAAGGACCATGTGTAGAAGATGTTATATAATTGTATAAAGACCATGAATTATATAGAGATTATCCCACGGGAGGAGGATGGAGACAAACAAGAAGGGAATAAGAAGGATTAGGGCAAAGAATAAGGGAGGAAGTAAGGATGGATGCCAAGGTACTTTCCCTGAGGGTACTTTTCCAAATGGCAAGGTATTGTAAAAAATGTGGCAGAAACACTACAAGAAGATCTCTGAAGGGTGGGTTGTGAGCCCGACCCTCAGTCCTGTAGCGCTAGTATGACAATGTTCCTAATGTTCAGGGGCTTAGCCGATGGGGGTGAACGTTAATAAAGGAAAAATTCCATGTAATAAAGTTAATAAAAGAAAAATAATAACTAAGGTCACTGGACACGTATTCCGAGCTAAATGTTGGGCAAGACCAAGCAATTTTGTCAAGTCATAATTGAAGTTCAAATCAAGTACCTATCCCAAATGACATACTATTCTCTCTCGATGTACCTATTCATCCTTTTACCTTGATTTATGCCTAAAGATGTCATTCTTAAAATGGGAATTGGAAAACACAGTTCCTATAGTTTGTAAATAAAAATTGCTTAAGAGTCAAAACCAAAATTCCATAAAAAAATTATTGGAGTTTTGTAGGTTTTGATGCATATGTGTTCAATCATATGCTTCCATAATCCATATTATATTCCTCATTTGTTGGACTATATTGAAGTCAATTATTTGCCTCTATATATCAAATATCAAACATTTCATTGGCTTGTGTGATGCACATAATTAATTTTACAAATTAATCATGACAAAATTTTGCAACAATGTTAGATGTCTTCCTCATTAAGCTAAAATATGAAGGAAAACTTACATCATTCCAATAATGGCATGAGTACTCTATTGAGAAATGTAGCTTGAGGAAGAAATTTTTGCATAGGTTGAATGTCACAATATGTAGGAAGTAGTTCAAGAAATGTCTTTAGTGACCACTTAGCAAAAGTGGGAAATTACTCCATTTTGTAATTGCACTTCATGACTAAAAGAAAAAGTGAAAGCTTTTATGCTTTGAAGCCAACTAGTATTAGAAATCTAAATGAAATGTTCTAGAAGCTCAAGAACATTTATGAATTGGATTAACATTTAACCTCAGCTATATATCTCAATATTAAGATAGGTGGAAACTAAGATTAAGGAGATTAGTTGCTAAGATTCAAGGCATTAACTAAATTATTTCAAAATCATAAATAGGACAAGAAAGGAGAGGTCAATCTCGTAATAAAAGAGAGAAAGAAAGATAACATAGGACAAAGTGCATTCAAGGATAAAGGAATAGATTGTTGAAGTTACTAGCCAATATAATAGACTCTACACAACTATAGCAATATTTTCCATATATGTCATACTTTGTCTTTAATGATTGCTTAAGTGTGCTTTAGTGTTGATAGAAGAGGAAGAGTAAAAAATGGCACGAAGGAGCAATTCATACTAATGTATCGTATTTTTTCAACTTTTTCCTTTCTTACATGAGGTGTACACTTCAAATCTAGGGGATTTAATGACCATACAGTTGCTAGTTAAAGGTAGGTTGTAAAGGTCACCTTGTCGGCTTTTCCGAAGGAATGGAAATATGATTCAATGGAGAAATACCTCTATGTGTTTTTTATTTCATTCATTATTCATTTTTCAACTAGTGTGACATTAATTGAATGTTCAAAAAATTATTTTTTTGTTAAATACATTTTTTTTACTTATCTAATGAAAGAGCACTAAAACAACAATCAACTAGGATCGAAAAATGTACATGGTATCAAAGCTTTTCTCTTACTGATATTCTCAATGGTTTATAGCGATCAATTAATTGCCAAAAAGAACTAGTAGTTAGAGGGTTTCAATTTTTATTTTAAGGATTAATTTTTAGATCTGGGAATTTATGCATTAGATCTCAAAAATGGCCTAATCTAGCATCAAATTTGAGGATAGATTAGATGGAAACTCAAATTTATTGTCATACAAAGTGAGTGTTACAATTTATTAGAAGAGAATGATCAGTGTGATATTGTCAAGGATGTTATGCTTAGCCTACAGATTTGTGGTAGTGGTAAGCTCATAAGTAAGCGAAGGCAAAGAGGAAGATTATGAATACCATAAAGGATCACTTGATTCCTCATATATTAAAAAGGAAAGCAATAAAGGAGATGTTTGATGCCCTAGTTGGCATCTACCATAGTGATAACATAAATAAGTAAGCCAAGGTGAAGAGGAAGATTATGAATACCATAAAGGACCATTTGATTCCTCGTATATTAAAAAAGAAAACAATAAAGGAGATGTTTGATGCCCTAGTTGGCCTCTACCATAGTGGGAACATAAATAGGTAGACGATATTGCAAAATGAACTCATATCCCTAGAGATTACTATACCATATTCACCAGTTATATTAGCAAGGTCATTTAGATTCGTGATCAACTTGCAATAGTTGGGGATAATATTACAAATGAAAATTTGGTATACATGGAATTGAATGGATTACAACTTCACAGGAACCATTTATCTAAGATGTTTCTACGCACGACAACGTTCCTGACTTTGAAAGGTTGTGGGAGGATTGTATTTAAGAGGAGACTCTGATGCAGTTAAAAACCAACGATAAGTGTGATGATAAGATCCCAACTACATTTGGTCAAATAATTAAAGGACAAATTAAATGACTCAACAAGGATAAAGGAAAGAGTAACAAGTCAAACTCAAAGCCAGGAAAGGACATGAATCAAATCAAGTGTTTCAGTTGCCATAAGCATAACCATTATACATCATATTGTCTAGATAAGGAGAGTAAAGGGAAGCAATAGCAAAAACAGGTAGCAACTTTTACAAAAAACTTGTATGAACAAGTTTCTACCAAGTTTGAGAATGATTTCTCAATGGTATCGTTCTTTTCTACCAATATGGTTACTAAAAATGCATGGAATGTGGACAATGAGGCATATTCATTGGGGATTTCTCAATGGCATCTTTTCTTTCTACCAACATGGTTCCTGAAAATGCATAGGACAACCTAGGGTGAATTTTGTTTAAACAATGGCTATCTAATTGATGTATCTTGATATTTTGCTATTCTAAGGTAATACTAATGTGTATATGTGTGTGCCCCCACACCCCATTTTTGTCTTTTTAATTAAATTGATTAATTAAGAAAAACATAGTATAAACATGTGGCAATATAAATTATGTTTTTTTTAGATATTTAGTATTAACAAGTCATGATCTTGCAACAAAATATATTTACAATAAAAAATCTACCAAATAAAATGAGAGTGAATCTATATATATAAAACTAACTCAAATTAATTAATTTATTAATAATAATAAATTTTAATTTAATTAATTTTTATGATTTTTTGATCTAGATAAATAATATGAGAGGGATGTTTATACACATTTATTTATACTAATTTAATTAGACATTAAAAATAAGATGGATATTTATGCACATTTATTTATATAATTAAAAGTAAATTGAGAAAATTTAAACAAATTCAACCTCAATAACGTTTAACCACAAATTTTTTTTTTTATAAAAAAATAAAAACCAAACTAATGCTGAAATAACTAGCAATAACTAGGCAACCAAAAATCCTCCCAAAACATTCTCACTGCACGCTTACATGCGATAGGAAAGAGATCCTTAAAGACTTCGAGTCTAAAATGCCAAGGAAGTCGCAAACAATTAAAATATATCTACAGATTTCACAATGCAGCGATTAGCATTTATGATTGTTGATATTTGGATTGGAACGATGGTATTGCAGTTGAAGCAAGACAAAGATAACATTGCCACTATGATGGGAATGTCGTAACCATAATATAACTATGAAGATCATGACAAAGAAATATCTTGCAAACCTATGTTGTTTATTAAAGGAAGATTGCGTCCTCATTGAAACCTATCTCTCTTCAAAGTTCATGCTAATACACTACATTGAAGAGGATTGAACTACTGATCCTGTAATATTATGAGACTGTGATTGAAAAACTATGGTGAACATGACTCCGATTCTGGACTTTGCAATGCCATTTGTATTGCTGGTTCTCGTCCTCCACAAAGGATAAATAGGAGTGTGGACATCACACATGCTTATACAAAAAGATTTGCTGTGAGAGGTTCGTCTCCGGAGCCAAGTAACCCCATAATGCTCATCGCCGTTGTGCAAGCATCGATATTTTTGAATGTGGGTTAGTCCCGGGGAACTGTAGATAAGAATGAATTGCAACCAAACATGAAAATATCAGTGCTGGGAACTTGCAGTCTGGTGAGAATTTTGAGATTAATAGCTTTTGTGTTGGGGTTGTAGCTAAAGCAAAGCACACAAAGATATGAGAGGAAAAAACAAGAAAAATGGTTTAATGACTCAAAGATTTAAATGGCACTGGCAGCAAGTCAGTGGTTGATATGGTAGTTATTAGCAGCATCCAGGTTCCTTGACAATTTTCAAGTTTACAACGTTAAAATATCACAGCTTAAATAAATAATTACTGAGTTCGGCCGGATTGGCAAATGTAATTCGCAAATTCATCCATTCTATAGGGTTCGATGTAATAATGCAATTGTTAAAAAATAGTAAATTCAAGTATGGTAAGTTTGCAGTTCATATGAAAGTACGACAAAGAATGGTAAATTTTATTTGTAAAATCGTGTAAGATAAATACATAGGCCAATACATAGCAGACGGATTTGGCCTCAGCTCATAGAGTGATCTCTGGGAGGGATTTGAAGTCCCAGAAGCCGCTACTGTTCCACAGCGGAAGAAAAGAAAGTGGTAACAGACAGCAGCTCGCCAAGCTGGTACGCGCACAGCGCCTCGTGGAGATGTCGATGGTCTGCATACAAATGGAATTTCATCGAATTTTGACAGTGAATGTCAAGCCGAACTTGGCGCTGCCCTGGAAGATGGCTTGTCAGACGACGGGATGATAGACGAGGACGGGAGCCGCTGCAGCGGCAGTGGCAGTCGAGGTAGGAATTCTAACATCGACGGAATTTTCTAAATCAACATGATGTTGCTCGGAAAAATGGAACCATCCGAAAACATGGTGTGTCATGCATGCTGAGCTCGTCACATCTCAGATGCGCCTCCGGGTGCATAGCATGGTTTGAGGTTTTTATGTATGGTTAGCATGGCATTCGGTGCTGTCAGATATTGTCTGCATAGCATGGTTTGAGGTTTTTATGTATGGTTACCATGGCATTCGGTGCTGTCAGATATTGCCTGCATAGCATGGTTTGAGGTTTTTATGTATGGTTCGCATGGCATGCGGTGCTGTCAGATATTGTCTTATATACATTAAATACCCACATAGGATTTATTGGTTGCCGTTCGACTACGACATTTCAATGTTAGAATGGGCGAATGCTGTTTCCAACCCTAGCATTATAAATGCGGCTGACAAGCGAGGGAAATAGCGTTCGCCTTTTCTCTATGCTTCGTCTATTTGCTCACGTGCTGTGGAGAGAGAGTGTGAGCACTATTTCCCTCGATTGTCAGCACACATTTATAATGCTATGGGATTGGAAATAGGAATCGCCCTTAAAATGCCTTAGCAATGATGTAAGCCGCGCGGTGACATGAATATTCCATTTACGAAAGCACGTCTAAGAAATAAATTAAAAATTAAAAATTCCAGCATGTTTGGAAATCGTTATTGTTGTTAATTTTGAGGATTTTGGTGCTCTAAATATTTTTGATAAAGCTGAATCCAATTTAGATTTGTCATCGAAAACAATTTAAACACTCTTATAATCACATTCCTTAAAAAATTCTCAAGAAAATTTTTTATCATCTCGATGAAATTCTAGTTTTATTAGACAACGTGACTTATTGACTTAAATTTGACGAGAGGTCAACGAAAAATTATATTTGCTTCAATCAAGTGATGGTTTTACAAATTACAAATTATTTGATGGAATTTGATTTGATTATATATATTTTAATTATAAAAAATTATTGTTTACTCAGGAAGGGTAAGTAATTGTTTTATGTGAGGTTAGGGTTTAAATTTCATAGGAAACAACGTTTTGAAGAGTTAGTTTTAATTTCATTTTGAAGAACATATATTCATTTATTTTTTCAAAGATGAAAAGTTATAAAATATTTTTTTTTATAAAATAATGTTAAAATGAAATAGTATCTTTCTAAATCTTAATAATCTTACAAATTTAAAGCGTGGCTACATTAAAACACTATAAAATCTTAATAGAACTTAGTAAATAAGCTAAACCTCACAATGACAAATTGAGGTAGACAAATTTTTTTTGATAGGAGGATTATGAAAAATACCTTTCGACTAAAGACCTGCGTTATAAAGGAATTGTGAGAAGAATTTGAAAAGGGACTGAATCTGCAAGGACTAATCAACTCGCTGGATTATGCTAGAGCTCTCGCCTCGACACCTCTTGTATCCCAATTGACAGAAACTAGACAAATACTACTAGTGATGACATTGAAATATGTATTGCTTTCGCCTCCTATGATACTAGGTTTCCATCTCGATCTCAATCAACAGATTAAAAAATCAGATCAACCAACCCTACCTTTGCTTCTGTTGCTCATTAAAGGCCAATGATAGTCTAGCGTCGGACTGTGGATGATAACTTGCCCTCTATGGATAATGGGTTGCACCCTTTATGGATGATGGGTCGCAAACTTGCAATTCAAATGGAAATGGAAAAAATGGATGCAGCCTGCAAGGAAAGAGTGCTTGAGGATAATTGGGGAGGAGCGAGAGCCGAGAGCACACACGAAGTTGTTGAATGGGTCATTGAGTAATATGCTTCACCTCAATGTGCCAAGTGTAATAGCACCAACTTGCAGTATCAATTTTCCAGCAATATTATTCTTATGACAAAACATGATTATTGAAAGAAGAACAAAGGCGGCATATCGAGACAACAAAGCTCACATTGACATTTTGGATAAATATATATATTTGTGTATTGTAATCCAGTATAAGAATAGTTTATTGTATGTGACTTAACATTTTCCATCAAGTTGTAGAAGATTTAATGTTTGGTATCCAAAACCATGTTAACAAATATCATCATTCATGATTTCATTAAACCCACATCATATTGTCATTCGTCTGCACAATCTCAACCCCTTACATCCTTGCTTACATTTGAGGTCTTTGTCTGTGGTCTTCTCATGTACCCTACTATCGATGGTAGGTGGGTACTATCACCCATCCTCTATCCTTTCCCATGTCCCAGTTTTCCTTGAAGTTATTGCTTTACAACGATTCTTAAAACTTCTATTCTCTGCTGCTTCTTCACAGACAACATAGTTACTGCTTTGGTCTCATTGTCGGGCCAAATGAATGATGAGTACATCAAATGTTGTATAGTCAAACAACATAGTCTGAATAAAGATAAAGATTGTAGAGAAAATGAGACAAAAAGAGTTCATGTGTCAATGGATCACCTATCCAAACACGAAAGGACCCATACATTATTTTGTAATTGATTTCATCTTTGATTTTATAATTTATTTCCAATGTAAGGAATTTGTTGATATATTGGGTAGTTGACTAGATTATTCTATCATGTGTGGCCATAAAATCACAAAGTTTCCACTCATGTTTGTGTTGCATTTTATATGGGTGAAGAATCAATCAAGATTGGGTTCATAATTAAATTAATTGAGTGCATTTGCACATAACATCACTGCCTTTGCCTTCAACAAATTCCAAAAGTGAAGTGGACAATCGAGAAATTAGTTCAGTTGCTTCTAAAAATTCAAAGTAATGGACAAAACTCAGCATTCTTTTGAAGGAGTGAATGTAGTGGGATACATCAATAAAAAAACGACGATTTCAAAGGAATGATATGATTCCCTAGCCCCTATTTTTAAAATAGTTTCCTTTATGACATATGTGCCCCTATTTTTACAATAGTTTCCTTTAAGACGTACATGGGACCATTATGTCCCATTGTTATGGATGCGGGGATGTATTATAAATTAGTGTTGTTCTCTACATAAAAGAATAAAATGAGTTACTATTATTGTCCTCACTCATAATCATTCATTCATATCTTTTTAGTCTAGTGCCTAAGAAACCTAAAAGTTCGTACTATGTATGGATTTACATGCATTGATGGGGCACTAGGTAGATGGAATTGCACTAAGAACAAATGTGTGAGATCAATAGGAAAGAAATATGATGATCTATTATTTATTGTCAGTACAGAAACATGAGTAAATTTAAAGAAATTAAAAAAATATTGAAGGGTTATTAAAAGTATTGCCTTGTTATTACTTATTGTTGGTACCGAAAGAGAAGTAAATTTAATGAAGTTAAAAAAAATATTGACAGGTTACTAAAAATATTAAACTCCAACCCAAAACGAGGAAACATAAACATTGAAGTTGATAAATAAATACTAATGTAATTTTAAGGTCATGACCAATCCAAACACCAAATTGGTGTATGAAACCCCCTTTTTTGAACAAGGTTCCCAACTCCACACAACCAAATACAACATCATTACATGAAGATAGATGAAACCCTAACCAAAAACTAGGAAACATGAACATAGAAGTTGATAAATAAACAATAATCTAATTTTAAGGTCACGGTCAATCTAAACACCAATTTGGTGTATGCAACCCCATTGTTCGTGGGACAAGGGACCTGCCTCCACACAATGATTCGACTGCTAAAGTCTACAAAGGTGTACATAATCGACCACCATATAGATTTGAGCTTGTTGTTTTAAATGCAACAAGAAAACCTCAGTTTGACTTTGCCTTGGTCAAACTAGAGAGAATTCGAATTTCTATTTCAGCATAAATCTTGGAGGTAGTTAACTAAGGTGACATGGCACTTGTCACTCAGTTAACTCAGTTAATTTGAGTTAGAGAAGCTTAATTTCAGTAAAGTATGATTGAATGCTAATTTTTAGCAATCTATTCTAGTTAAATTGAGTTATTGTCAGTTAAACTAGTTCCAATTGTTAGAGGAACTAGTGGAATCATAGTGTAGAGAGATTAGTTTAAATTATTTTTAATTTTAATTTTATTTTTAATTTAGGTTAAATTAATTTTATTTTTAATTTAGTTTTAAATTTATTATTAAAATAAAATTCAAAACTAAATTAAAATTAATTTAATCAATTTATTAATAAATATATGAAAATTCAAGCCGACCTCTCCTACCCAAAGTTATCTCTCTATCCTTCTATTAATAGGTTCACATCTTCTTGACTCTCTCTTCTCAAAATACAGATCTCATTACCCTGATGATGGACTCACTTAGCTAGTCCGAAACGTCGGTTTCATAAATTGCTCACAAGTTTTTCCATTAATTAAAATACTCTACCAGCCTGTATGGAATCTCTCTTCAACAATATAATAATCCAATTTGGATCACACCTCCCAATTTTTGGAGGATTTTGGTCCCCAAAAGCTTTTACTGAATGAGGTGAGTAAATTTTTCCTCCACCTTCTCTTTGGTGTACCATTTAGATTTGCCTAGAAGTTGTCCTTTCAACCCAATCTACTAAAGGTCTTGTTTCCCTTGTCTTGTATTTTTGGACCTCTTTTGCAAAATTGTATCTTCTATCAACTTTGCCTAAGCGTCTGGTGCTAAATCCTCCACAGAAGGTAGGACTTGTTCCTCTTCTTGCTCTAGCATGGAAGGCTCATAGAGTTTCAAATTATCTACATTTACAACTGAGTAAATGTGCATATATGGTGGTAAAATGAGTTGATAGGCATTATCACCCACCTTTTCTAGTATCTCAAAGGGACCATACTTTAGAGCCTTGATTTTTTTATCGAGCCCTGTTGTACTATGCAACAACCCCCCATTTATTTTACATAAATGACTTAGGAGATTATTGTATAAATAAATAGGGACCCTTAAAAAATTGAAAAACACAAGAATATAGTTTAGTTTAGGGGTTTTGTAAAGAAGAAATTTGATTTTTTTTAATAAACAAAT
Organism: Pinus tabuliformis; assembly: GCA_031772625.1. Classification (NCBI taxonomy): domain Eukaryota; kingdom Viridiplantae; phylum Streptophyta; class Pinopsida; order Pinales; family Pinaceae; genus Pinus; species Pinus tabuliformis. Next base: position 519,284,832 of record CM062810.1, read on the forward strand.
CCTCATTAAAGCTTGAATGAATTGAATAAGGCTTACCTTAAAGAAAACTCGACAATATCGCATGTCACAAAGTTTCATTTACCCTTTCGAAACTTGCGATTACAATAAAAGATAGCCCCCGCGAACCAAACCTATCTATTCCTTAAAAATCTAAGTAATGATGAAATACCTTCACGACAAAAATTCCCCGCATCGCAATCTCATAATAAAATTGATATATCATAAAACCAAGGAACATCCCTATTGTGAAATATGACAAGTGATCGGACTCGACAAAACAATAAAATGCACTCCCTAAAAACATCGTGTCTAGATAAATCACAAGAGTATAAACATGCTCCCCGATTATATCATTCCCAATTTCCCCGATTGCAATAAAGCTATTTCTTAAAGAGTGCGCCTAAGGAAAATCATAAAGCTAAAAAAAAAAGTCGTGCTTAATAATAAACCCATGGGCCCACTACAATGCCACGCCACTTCTCACAATTTTGCAATCACTCAAAGCTTTCGACCATATCCATTCTCCGCTACTCCTGAAACCTATATGATTGTGATATTGCGATATTGTGACTATCGCAATCACACATCTCTCATGCTTAATAAACTAATACAATGATATCGTTATCGCATATCAGTGGAGTACTTGAAAATAACTTTTATTTACCGTTTGAAAATATTTTTGCGATGCGATATATTAATGGATGATAAATAACCACGCGAAGCTATGGTTTCAGTTATTAAAGGATTCTAACGGTATTTATGATTTCAAAGCGCAAGGAGATTTGATGGCCTTTTTAGATTGATTCACATTTAAACTTCCCTTCCTGTCATTTCAAGGCCTTGTGTGTTTGTATGCTTCCGCATTTAACTCCTATTGCTCTTCATTCCTCTGTATTCTCAATTTGCAAGTTTTGCTCGAGAAAGAATCATGTAATAGGATGACTAAGTCAAAGAAAGGAAACAAACCCATGGTAGCCACACAATCTTCTACATCTGATGTAACAGAAATGCCCCCACTATTCTCAGACATGACATGCACTATCGACAACGATACTTCCTCATGGGAAACCATGTACCAGTTGCTAGAGAGCGAGGGACCTAAGATAATTCAAAGAGAAGCAACAACCAATGCTACTACCTCTTTTGAAGTCTCCCACTTTTAATCTGCAAGTTATTTCCTTCACAAAATTGCTTCTAGACCCAAGATTTTACCTTACACTGATATGGTAAGATGGATAATAGAGAATATTAACATTTCTGACAGGGACATTGTTAGGTCCCTTTAATACTAGTGTAGCCCCTTATTGTTATTAGTGCAACCCCCTTATTGTATTGTTGTGCCCATGTATTCCCCATGTTTTTATTATTGTGCCCCATAGAAGCCCACTATTGTTATTGTTGTGCCCCTACAATATTATTGTTATGTAGACTCGGATTACATTGGGACCACTTAGACTCCTATATATAGAAAGGAGGTCCTGTCATTTGTATCATCCAAGAATTGTTCATTTTTGTAATGTAAATTAGATTTCCCCCTCGAAGAGGCTGATTTTGAAGTCGTTGATCTATCTTTTCTTCTATTTTGTGAGCTGGTTGCATAACATTTGGTATTAGAGCTTTGGATTCTAGGGTTTCGCTGCTTCAAATAGGTCATCGTGGAATTTTTGCTATAACTTTGTTTCTACGAAGTTTCCAAAGCTAAAATTAAAACCCATTTGAGACGAAATCTTGATGAACCTTGGGTCCAAATTTTAGATCTTGTCTAGCTATATTTTTTGAGATCTGATCCAAGGAATTTAGGGTTTTTGCAGGCTCCCAAATTATATCTCAAACAGGTAACCTAGGGAAAATTGTCATAACTTTCTCTCTGAGCGTCAGATTGAAATTTTGTAAAAATTTAAAAAAAGAGGACAAACTTTAGTTTTCTTGGTATTGTTTCCAGGTCCGAAGTTTGAAACAGTAACATGTGGAACTTCGTACAAGTTCGTTCTACTGAACTAGTCTATAATCAGGCCATCGTGGGATATTTGGAATAATGCTTTCTTGGAGAATCCAATATTAATCAGACTTGTGGGGTTGGAAAGAGGACTTAGAGGGCTACCACATGTCACGATTTCAGACCTTGGAGATCTGAAATTTCAAAGATACAACAGATTCAAGATCGAGCTCCTAAAAGAAAGAAAAAGAATGACTCGAATCAAGAAAATAGAAACACCTAGTAAGCAAAATTGGAGGGATGATTTGAATAATGTGATCGAAGATATGATCAATAAGATAAATGGTATAGAAGAAAAACTGAATGGAAACATGGAAGATTTGAAGAAAGACATGGGAGGTTTGAAGGAAAGCGAGACAAAGTCACTACAAGAAAGGCTTCCTAATGCCGAAAAGGTAGTAAAGGAAACTCATGATGAGAACAAAAGAAATGTTAATCATGATTTCATAGACTCTAACATTGGATTGAAGACCCACCATATTCCAAATATAGATTTGAGGAAATTTGATGGCAAGGATCCAATAACTTGGATACTACAGATGGAACAATATTTTGATCTACATGGTGTGCAACTGCCACAAAAGGTACGTATTGCATATTTATATTTAGAACCAAATCAGTTTGTATGGTATAAAGGGATTTGTTCTCGCAAACCACTTGTCACTTGGTCAATTTTCATGGAGGAAATGATAGCACATTATGAGGATACAAAGAGCAACACCTTCTTTAGCCAATTGATAAATCTCAAACAAAAGGGTTCAATGGAAGAGCACATTGAGGACTTCCAAAAATTGAATATAAGGGTAAATGATCTTCCAGAGAAGCATAGGATTGAAGTCTTCATAGGGACTTTAATTGATAACATCCAACATGAGGTTCGCCTTTGGGAACCTGATTCATTGGAGAAGGCATTCAGGTTGGCAAGAAAAATTGAAAGCAAAATTGTACTCAGGCTAAGTGTTGTCCAGAGTCAGTCTATCAGGCAGAGGGATAGACTATACAGTTGCAGATTGTACTCAGGCTTGAGAAAGCATTGTGTTTCAACTCTATTATTTGATTAATGCAATACAAATAGGAAGGGGTTTTGAGCAGTTGTTTTCCCCTAGATAAATCTTTGTGTATGTGTGATAAATATTCGTGCATGTTTATGATTTGTGTTCTCGATCATGAATAAAATTCCGCAATTGAGTAGAGTAGATTTAAGTCTTATGTTTTAGTAAATTACATGAGCAGTTTCAGATCTACACATAATTTCTACATGGTATCAGAGCAAGATTCATAATAGAGAAGAGATTTTGAAGTTGTTATTGCAGGAGGATCGAATTTGCAGGATCAATTCTTTAGAGCTAGCAGGATGGCTTTCTATGGACTAAGACTTCAGTATGCCCTTGAGGGAAGCCCAAATTATGTTGCTTGGAAGGACAATATGGAGGCAATGCTGGAAGATAATGGGTTGAAGGAATTTTTTGATACTAATATCCAGAAACCGACAACAGCTGATACTTAGAATCTAGCAGAATGGAAGAAGTGTGTAGCCAAGGCAAGGAGGATCATATTGGAGGGAGTTTGTTAGGTCCCTATAATACTAGTGTATTCCATCATTTTTATTGTTAGTGTATCCCCCTTATTGTTATTGTTGTGCCCATGTAGTCCCCGTATTGTTATTATTGTTATGTTGGCTCTGATTATATTGTGACCCCTTATACTCCTATATATAGAAATGAGGTTTTGTCATTTGAATAATCCAAGAACTGTTCATTTGTGTAATGTAAAGGAGGTTTCCCCCTCAAAGAGGCTAATTTTGAAGTCATTGATCTATCTCTTCTTCTATTTTGTGAGCTAGTTGCATAACATTTGGTATCAGAGTTTGGGATTCTAAGGTTTCTCTACTTCAAACAGGCCATCTTGGAATTTTCGCAATAACTTTTTTTTTACGAGACTTCAGAAGATGAAATTTTTACCACATGGATTCGAAATCAGGGTGAACATCGTGTAAAAATTTCACATCTTGGTTCACTATATTTTTGGAGATATAATCCGGGGAAGTTAGGGTTTTTGCAGGCTCCAAAAATTCTGTCTCAAATAGATGACCTATGGGAAATCGTCATAACTTTTGTATTTGAATTCTATAAAAATTAGCTAAAAATTCATGCACTGTAGTTTTTCGTGTAGCAATTTCAAGGCCGAAGGTCAAAACAGTGACACGTGGCACTCCGTACAAGTTCGCTCTACTGAACTAGTCTATAATCAGGTCCTCATGGGAGATTGGACATAATGCTTTCCTGAAGAATCCAATCTTGGTCTGGCTTGTGGGGTTGGAAAGAAGACTCAGAGGCCTACCACAAGAAAAAAGTTCAGACCTTGGAGATCTGAAATTACATAAACGCTCCTGCAAAGACAAAAAAAAAGGTGTGTAGTTTTTCAAATTTACATAAGTTTTGTTTGAAAAACTAGTTTGAAGTGATTCAATGGGCATAGTGAAGCATAATTATCATTAATTGATGCCCTGAAGAAAGAAAATGGAAACACTACACATGAAGAAGAGGAATAAATACAACATGATATATCAAAATTATGAGACGAAGTGCAACAAATTTCGCTCTCACAAAAAGTAATAGAAGCTAAGATGGATGGTTTGAAGAATGGCATGGAAGATAAGATCGATGGTTGGAAGAAAGACATGGAAGGTTTGACAAAGTTGCTACAATAAATGCTTTCTAATGGCGAAAAGGTAGCAGAGGAAACTCATGATGAGAACAAAATAAATGTTAATCATGATTTCATAGACTCTAACATTGGATTGAAGACCCACCATATTCCAAAGATCGATATGAGGAAGTTTGATGGCAAGGATCTCGTAACATGGATACTATAGATGGAGCAATATTTTGATCTCCATAATGTGCAAAACACACAAAAGGTACGCATTGCAACTTTATATTTAGAACCCAATCAGTTTGTATGGTATCGATGGCTTTGCTCTCGTAAAAAAATTGTCACTTAGTCAATTTTTATGGAGGAAATGATAGCACATTATGAGGATACAAAGAGAAACACCTCCTTCAGCCAATTGATAAATATCAAACAAAAAGGTTCAATGGTGGAGCACATCGAGGACTTCCAAAAATTGAATATAAGAGTAAAGGATATTCCAAAGGAGCATAGGATTGATGTCTTCATAAGGACTTTATGTGACAACATCCAACATGAGGTTCACTTTTGGGAAACTGATTCATTGGAGAAGGCATTCAGGCTGGCAAGAAAAATTGAAATCAAAATTATGGCAACAAGGAATCCTACCACTCACAACTATAAATATGGAAGCTTTGTTGCTCCTATCCTTCCACAACCTACAAGGTTGACACCACAACAGTTGGAAGAAAAAAGAGAAAAAGGGCTTCGTTATAGTTGTGATATAAAATACACTAAAGGTCATAAGTGTGATGAGAATAAATTATTTTACATAGATTTTTAAGAGGAGGAAGAAAAGGAACAATAAACATCAAAAGAAGAGGATATACACCAGGAACAAACCCTAGAGAAATAAGAAATGAATCCGACCATATCTTGTAATGCATTGGAAGGAATTGCCACTCCTCAAACTCTCAAGATAGAGGGACATATCAAGAAGAAAAAGGTAATAGTGTTGATTGATTCGGGTAGCACCCATAATTTTATTCATTGTAAGATAGCCAAGGAATTGAATTTCTTCCTATATCCAGCACCAGAGTGTCAAGTGATGGTTTCAAATGGAGGAACCATAAATTTCTCTAGAAAGTGCCATAAGATCAAGCTATCCATGGGAGAATATGTATTGAATATTCCATTGCTTTCCATTTCAATGCATGGTGTTGATGTTGTACTAGGAGTCCAATGGTTACAATTTTTTAGTACGATGGCTTTTAATTTTCAAGAACTTTTCTTGAAATTTTTTGGGAAGGAAAAGAAGTTGAATTAAGGGCTATCGCAGGGAAGCCAGGAAAGATAGTCACCTCTAATGATATGAAAAGCTTCTAAAGAAAGAAAAATAGGGTGTAATTGCACAATTATGTTCACTAGAGGTTCAAACATTGAAATTATCTATTTCCCCAAATCTCCAAAAAGCCTTAGACAATCATTCCAAGGTATTTGAGACTCCCAAAGGCCTCCCACCTATTCGTGATCATGATCATGCTATTCATTTGATTCCAGGAATTGTTCCTCCAAAAATCAGGCCTTACAACTATCCATATGCCCAAAAGAGTGAAATTGAACTTATGGTTGCAGAAATGCTAAAGGTTGGCATAATTCAACCTAGTCAAAGTTTTTTCTTTTCTCTAGTAGTATTGGTGCACAAGAAGGGTGGATCATGGCGCATGTGTCCAGATTATAGGGAGCTCAACAAGCTCACTATTAAAGATAAATTTCCCATTCCTATCATTGATGAATTATTGCATGAATTACATGGAGCAATTTACTTCACCAAGTTGGATCTTCGTCCAGGATATCATCAAATAAGAATGAAGACTGAAGACATTCTGAAAACAACATTTAAAGCTCATGGGGGTCATTATGAATTTTTGGTCATGCCTTTTGGCCTTACCAATGCACCTTCTACATTTCAAGGTTTGATGAGTTCCATTTTCAAACACTTAGAAAATGTGTGTTAGTATTTTTTGATGATATACTAATCTACAACAAGTCAAATCATGTTCAACATGCTAGGGTGCTCAAACTATTGGAGGAGAAACAACTATATGCAAAAACCTCCCAATGTTTCTTTGGAGTACAAGAGGTGGAATATCTGGGTCATATTGTATCTCATGAGGGTGTTCAGGTAGACCCTAACAAAATTAAAGCCATTAAGGAATGGAAAATCTCCACACCCATAAATCATTTGTGAGGATTTCTCGAGTTGACATGGTATTATCGCAAGTTTGTTAAGAATTATGGGAGAATAACAACACCTCTAACAATATTACTGAAGAAAGATGCATTTTCTTGGACTCCAAAAGAAGCTAAGGCCTTTGAACATCTTAAAGAGGCAATGTGCCAAGCACGGGTCTTAGCTACGCCATACTTCACAAAAACCTTTATTGTGGAATGTGACACTTCAGGAAATGGAATTGGTGTTGTTTTAATGCAAGAAGGGAGACCCATTTCTTTTTGAAAGTCATCCAATCAAAGGAAAGTATTTACACAAAGCTATTTATGAGAAGGAAATGTTGGCAATACTACATGCACTTAAGAAATGACGACCTTACCTAATGGGAAGACACTTCAAGGTAAAAACGGATCATGATAGTCTTAAATACTTTTTAGAACAAAGATTATCTTCAAAAGAGTAGCAAAAATGGGTCACAAAGATGTTAGTTTATGACTTTGAAATCATCTACAAAAAATGGAATAAAAATGTTGTTGCAGATGCACTATCAAGAAAGGATGAGGATGTGGAAGCATTCCTTTGTGCCATTTCTATTATCCAACTAGATTCGATAACCAAAGCAAGGTGTTATGAAACCAGCTCACAAAAATATAGAAAAGATTGATCAACGCCTTAGAATTTAGCCTCTTCGAGGGGGCAACCTCCTTTACATTACACAAATGAACAATTCTTGGATGATACAAATGACAAGACCTCCTTTCTATATATAGGAGTCTAAGGGGTAATAATATAATCAGAGCCGACATAACAATAATAATGTAAGGGCACAATAATAACAATATGGGGACTACATGGGCACAACAATATAATAAGGGGGTTGTACTAATAATAGTAAGGGGTTACACTAGTAGTATAGGGACCTAACATGCCCCTCTCCTTCAAAAAGTGTTGTCCTCAACGCTTGAGTAGTTCTTGATGTTTCTGTATAAAATTCTTGTCCTCCCATGTGGAATCTTCAGCGGGTAAGTTCTTCCACTTGATGAGATACTTTAAAATTGATCGATTTCATAGCTCTCAAGTTCTTGTTTCTGTGACTGCTCCAGGTTCCAATATGATTTTTCCTTCCTTATCAAGTTCTGGAAATATTGTTTGAACTGGGATCTTCTGCAAATTTTGAATGAGTGGCCACACTTCTTCGTCCTTCTTCCATTCATCCCTTACTTCATTTATCCAATCTGGTTGGATAATAGAAATAGCACAAAACAATGCTTCCACATCCTCATCCTTTCTTAAGAGTGCATCTGCAACAATATTTTGTTTCCCTTTTCTGTAGATGATTTCAAAGTCATAACCCAACATATTTGTGACCCATTTTTAATGTTTTTCTAAAGATAATCTTTGTTCTAAAATGTATTTAAGACCATAATGATCCATTTTTACCTTGAAGTGTCTTCCCATTAGGTAAGGTCGCCATTTCTTAAGTGCATGTAGTATTGCCAACATTTCCTTATAAATAGCTTGCTTGATATGTAGCCGTAAAAATACCCAATCGCCTACATCAAAACTTCTTTCACTGCGATGTTGATCTTCCTATTGTTTCATTCGATTCTGCACCAAAGTGACATTATCCTTTAAGAGTTGGAGAACTTGTTGTTGATGCTCGATGTGATCTTTCACTGGTTGAATCTTTTTCTTCTTGATATGTTCTTCTATCTTGAGAGTTTGAGGAGTGGTAATTTCTTCCAATGCATTACAAGATATGGTCGGATTCATTTCTTGATGCTCGATGTGACCTTTCACTTCTTGAACATTTTTCTTCTTGATATGTCCTTCTATCTTGATAGTTTGAGGAGTGGTAATTCCGGACAATGCATTACAAGATATGGTCGGATTCATTTCTTCTTTCTCGATGTGATATTTCACTTCTTGAACCTTTTTCTTCTTGATATGTCCTTCTATCTTGAGAGTTTGAGGAGTGGTAATTCTTTCCAATGCTTTATAAGATATGGTCGGATTCATTTCTTCTTTCTCTGGGGTTAGTTCCTGGTGTATATCCTCTTCTTTTGATGTTTCTTGATCCTTTTCTTCCTCCTCTTCACAATAATAATTTCTTCTCAGCACACTTATGACCTTTAATGTATTTGTTATCACAATTGTAACAAATCCCTTTTCCTCTTTTTTCTTCCAATTGTTTTGGTGTCAACCTTGTAGGTTGTGGAAGGCTAGGAGAAACAACACTTCCATATTTGTAGTTGTGAGGGGTAGACTTCCTTGTTTCCATAATTTTCCATTCCACTTTTCTTTCCAACCTGAATGCCCTCTCCAATGAATAAAGTTCCCAAAGATGAACCCCATGTTGAATGTTATCATTTAAAGTCCCTATGGAGACATCAATCCTCTGCTTCTCTGGAATATCATTTTCCCTTATATTAAATTTTTGAAAGTCCTCAATATGCTTTGCCATTGAACATTTTTGTTTGAGATTTATCAATTGGCTAAAGAAGGTGTTTCTCTTTGTATCCTCATAATGTGCTATCATTTCCTCTGTGAAAATTGACCACGTAACAAGTGGTTTATGAGAACAAAGCCCTTTATACCATAAAAATTGATCCGGTTCTAAATATGAAAATTCAATATGCACCTTTTGTAACAGTTGCACCTCATGTAGATCCAAATATTGCTCCATTTGTAGTATCCAATTTACTGGATCCTTGCCATTAAACTTCCTCATAACGCCTTTTCTTGATTTTAGGAGCTCGATCTTGAAACGATTGTAACTTTGTAATTTCATATCTCCAAGTTCTAAAATTGTTTTCTGCAGTAGCCCTCTAAGTTCTCTTTCTAACCTCGCAAGTCTGATCAAGATTGGATTCTGCAAGGAAGAGTTATGTCAAATCTCCCACGATGACCTGATTATAGACTGGTTCAGTAGAGTGAACTTGTACAAATTGCCACGTGTCACTATTTCAATATTAAAACCTAAAATCGATGCAACAAAAACTACAATGCATCCTATTTCTGAAACTTCTTACGAAATTTCAATTTGATGCTTAGAGAGAATGTTATGATGATTTTCCCAAGGTCACTTGTTTAGGATTTAATTCTGGAGTCTACAAAAACCCTAACTTACTCAGATCATATATTCGAAAATATAGTGAGACAAGATATGAAATTCGGACCCGAGGTTCAGATTGATTTCTTCTCAAATGGGTTTTGTTTTAGCTTCTGAAACATCATAGTAAAAAATTTATAGCAAACATTCCATGATGACCTGTTTTAGATGAAATTCTGGAGCTTGCAAAAACCCTAAATTCCTCAGATCATATCTCCGAATATATAGTGAGCCAAGATCTAAAATTTGGACACAAGGTTAAGTGAGATGTCATCTCAAATGGGTTTTTTGTTTAGCATCTGAAACATTGCAAAAAAAAAGTTATAGGGAAAATTACACGATGATCTATTTGGAGCAGCGAAACCCTAGAATCCAAAGCTCTGATACCAAATGTTATGAAACTAGCTCACAAAAAGATAGAAAAGATAGATCAATGCCTTAGAATTCAACCTCTTCCAGGGGGCAACCTCCTTTACATTACACAAATGAACAATTCTTGGATGATACAAATGACAAGGCCTCCTTTCTATATATAGGAGTCTAAGGGATCATAATATAATCGGAGCCGACATAACAATAATAATGTAAGGGCACAATAATAACAATAGTGGGCTTCTATGGGGCATAATAATAACAAAATGGGGACTACATGGGCACAAAAATATAATAAGCGGGTTGTACTAATAACAATATGGGGACTACATGGGCATAACAATATAATAAGGGGGTTGTTCTAATAACAATAAGGGGTTACACTAGTAGTATAGGGACCTAACATGGATGAATGGAAGAATGATGAAGAAGTGTGGGCACTCATTCAAAATTTGCAGCAATATTCCAATACATCTAATACATTTAGCTGGAAAAATGATTCGTTATGGTACAACAATCACTTATACCTTTGTAAGAATTCCCAACTCAAACAAAAGATTCTTTTGGAATTGCACACTTCTCCCTTAGGAGGGCAGTCAGGATTTTTAAAAGCTTACCATAGGGTTAAGAAGAAATTTTTTTGGGATGGCCTTAAATATAGTATTCAAAATTTTTCGGTGGAATGTTTGGTTTTCCAACAAAATAAAGTTGAGATAATTAAGACCATGGGTCTGTTACAACCTTTATCCATTCCAAGTCAACGTTGGGAGGAGGTTTCAATGGATTTGATCACATGTTTACCCATGTCCGAAGGAAAGAGTGTCATCATGGTTATAGTTGATAGACTTACCAAGTATGCACACTTTTGTGCATTATATCATCCATTTAAAGCCAGTATAGTTGCTACTGCATTTATCAAATCAATTCAAAAGCTACATGGAAACCCAAAGATTATTGTAAGCAACAAAGATCCCATTTTCTCTGGAAATTTTTGGAAGGAATTATTTTCTTGTCTGAGGACTCAATTAGCTCATAGCTCATCTTATCATCCTCAATCTGATGGTAAAACTGAGATAGTGAACAAATGTTTGGAAGCATATATTCGTTTCTTTGTATATGATAAACAGACACAATGGGTCAAGTGGTTACCTTTGGATGAATGGTGATATAACACTTCCTTCCATACTGTAGCAAAAATTACCCCATTTATGGAACATTATGGATATCATCCACCATCCATCACATCATCTTTAAGAGAAAATTATAAGGTTCAAGCAATGGAAGATCACATCGAGCATCAACAACAAGTTCTCCAACTCTTAAAGGATAACCTCACTTTGGCGCATAATAGAATGAAACAACAGACATATCAACATTAGCGAAAGAAGTTTTGATGTAGGTGACTGGGTATTTTTACGGCTACAACCATACAAATAAATGTCCCTCAAGCAATCTAAGAACGATAATATATTATCACCAATGTATTATGGTCCTTACAAGGTGTTGCAAATGATTGGTACTATGACATACAAATTGGAGCTTCCTGCATCTTCCTGAGTGCACCCAGTTTTCCATGTTTCATGCTTAAAGAAGGTTATAGGTGACAAGCTCACAGTTCAAACAATATTACCAGAAATTGAGGAGGAAGGAAAAATCATATTGGAACCTGAAATAATCACTGAAACAAGAACTTCACAGCTACGAAATTGATCAATTTTAGAGTATCTCATCAAGTGGAAGAACTTACTCATTGAATATTCCACATGGGAGGATGAGAATTTTATATAGAAGCATCCAGAACTACTCAAGCATTGAGGAAAACACTTTTTTGAAGTAGAGGGGCATTTTAGGTCCCTATAATACTAGTGTATTCTGTCATTTTTATTATTAGTGTAGCCCCCTTATTGTTATTGTTGTTCCCATGTAGTCCCCATATTGTTTTTTTTTTTTTTGACTTTAACGGTTAGATTTTTATTTAAAAGGCGGCAAAACAGCTACCACTTGCTTTTACATTGGATTAAGTTCCTCAATTTCATTTCTCTCTGAGTTCATGAAATCCCATGGATCCATGATCAATCTTTGACTCAGAGTCGCCTTTTGGAGAAGAAACGCAGTGTCTCTGCCGAAGGGTTCTTTACCTTGATTGCGGGTCGTTTGTCCTCACAAGCTATGAATGTTACCTGCTGTCTCTGAAAACCTGAGTTTGCCTTTCTGAAGCCGTCCTCTAACTCTGATGCCAGAGGAGCAAATCGGATCTGAGCTATTTCCACTTGGGGGTATGAATATCGTTTTCCATCTCTGGTCTTCAATCTAACCTTCCAGCGCCTTGATTTTTCAACTATGGTTTCAACTGTAATCCACAGGTTGATCCCTGGGATAACCACTTGCTGTCGTTTACAAAAATCGATGCACTAACAGTTACAGTGCAAGGATCAGCTTGCGCTAATGCTAAATTCATAGATCCCTTTGAAGGAGGCGAGTCGAAGGCACCGGTGGATATGGAGTAGCCTGACACTAGAACAACTTTCTGTAGAAACGAAGAGCCTAAAAATTATGCTGCTGCCAGTCTCCACAAGCTTGAGAGTTAAAGGACAGAAAAGGTCCAGTCTTTTGCTGTCATTCTTGGTTTACTTCAGAAATGAGGTTGGGGAACCTGTGATAACACTTTTATTTCTACCTTAAACACACCTGCACAGAGCAATCTTCCTAACACACAACGCTCAAGCCGGATCCTGCTTGGAACAGAGTATATAGGGCCAGCCAGAAACAGAGAGTCCAATGCATCTAACATTTCTTAGTTGCCTGTCCTTGGAGCTTGGTGTAACTGATTCCTGTAGCTGGAACAGCGAAAGCCTGAAGGAGCCTGAAGGGTTTCCGAGACATCTGGTTCAGTAGCTGAGCCCCACAACCTCATGAAGAACAGAATTCCTGGTTAATCCAATTATGGGATGATGCAGAGAGAATCTTCCAAGTTGACTGATAGGGTTCTTTGGCTTCTGGCAGCGCCAAGGTTGGCTTCCGAATCAGCTTGAGTATTTAGCTGCCTCATAATGTGGAAGAAGGAGATTTTCCGAAACTTAGCCAGCATGGGTCTTATTTTCTTGAGAATTCGGCCTAAATGGATCTGCAGCTGATTCGAAGGAGAATTCATTGCTTGAATGATGAGCCGAGAGTCTCCGAAGACCGTCAGTGTTTGAATGTTCCGTTTTAGAGCCAGAGTCAGCCCCTGCCACAAAGCTAGAGCCTCAGCTCTATTATTTGATTCGATTCCCAGACCCCAATGGTACTTGAGTAAAGTAGAACCATCGGGTTTCAGCAGCACTCCACCTCCACCCGCAGCTCCTGGATTGCCTTTAGAGGCCCCGTCGAAGAAAAGACAATGGTCATCTAGTGCCGATCTCCACTTTAGAAATTCCTGTTCTTCCAGTCGAATTTCCCACTTAGCATGGCAAGTGGTTGGAGTAGTAGGGATGGGTTGATTATTCGGAGCGATTTCTTTCAGCCACAGCTCCTCCTCATTGTCCAACTTTACTTCATTCCTTAAAGCTGGCTTAGCTTCCAAAGTCTCTCCCAATAAAGCTTTAATTTTGGATATAACGTTGTTTGCAGTGCAGATTTCTCCTCTGAAGATTCTGTTGTTCCTTTCCAGCCATAACTTCCAGCAGATGTATTTAGGGGTCCACATCCAAGCAGTCTTAAGGAGGTTTTTTTTGTTGGTGCAGATTGGAGATAGCTTGGCCCACTCGTAGAGCAGGGATGGCACATTTCTTGGTAGCTCAATCTTGTCCGCCCTTGAACTCAGGACCCCTTTCCAGACTGCCTTGGCAAAGGGGCACAGCAGCAACAGGTGATCAGCTGTTTCTTCCTCTGATATACATAATGGGCATCTGGAAGGCCCTTCCATTCCCCGTTTTCTCAGGTTGTCTCCTGTGAGAATACTATTATGAGCAAGAGTCCAGCAGAAGAAGTCTATTTTAGGGAGAGAAGGAAAGCTCCATATGAATTTCCATTGCGTTGGGTCTGGAGGGACATTCGGGACAACAATTAAACTTTTGTATCCTTCAGCTACCGAGAAGGAGCCAGTATGGGAGCCCCACCCTCTTTTGTCCTTGGCTGTTGCTGATAATGGTGATTTTCCTTGCAGATTGTCTAACAGTAAAGAAGCTTCAGATTGCAAATGGTGTGGTACCTCTCCAAGATTCCAGCTGTCCCATCTTCTGTCAGCATCCTCCGTCCAGTTGGTTATGTCCCAAAGAGTTTCCTTGTTGTTGGAATGCAGCCATAGCTTAATATTTGCCAGGCCTTTTATATGATGAAGAGGCTGGTCTCCAAGAATCTAATCATTCCAAATTCTTATTTTTTTCCCATTACCTGGGATCCAATAGAGGTTGGGGCTGAAGTTGTCCAGAGCCGCGATACAAAGTTTGGATATTGGGGAACCTTTGGAATTTTTCGGAGGAAGATCCAAACATCTCAAACGTTGACCTTGAAAGTATTTCTTCCACAGCACTTTCTTGCTCCAGCTTATTTTCCCTGCCACAATATTCCACGATATTTTTGAGCCAAGAGCGAGATTTTGGGCAGCCAAGTCTCTCATTTGCAGACCTCCTTCTATGAAAGGTTTCTTAATGGTATCCCAATTTACTAAATGCAACCTTCTTTCATTGTTTTTCCCCCCTTCCCACAGGAATCTCCTCAGCATACCATCCATTTTACTGAGAAAGGTTTTGGGAGCAAGGAGAATGGAATGCTGAAACAGAGGCATGCTTGTTAAGACAGATTTTATAAGGATAATTTTCCCAGCAGTGTTCAGCCAGGAGGCTCCCCAGGCATTAATTCTGAGTTTGAGCTTGTCCAAAATGGGCATCCAATGGGAAACTTTGGGGATGGATCTGAAAATTGGGATCCCAAGATATTTGAAAGAATCCCAGTCTTGACAGATTTTCATTTCAAGAAGCCTAGCTATGTCAGCAAGGTTTTTAGCTGAGCAATTCCAGCCATAGATTGTACTTTTTGAATAGTTAATCTTGCTGCCGGATGCTTCCTTATAGATGTCCAGTTCCTTTTTGAAAGAATTGGCCGAAATAATGCTCGCTCCCCCTAGTAGCAGAGTATCGTCGGCAAATTGAGCATGGTTTATTTCTTTGACATTTTGCACCATTCTGAGACCTGGCAGAATTTGGATTTGCTGATAGTAGTCGAGCTGGAAACTCAGCACTGAGGCTTGTATAGCATAGAGAAGCGGGGACAGCGGACAGCCTTGCCTTAATCCCCTAGAAGCTGTAAAAAATTCAGTTGATCTTCCATTTACCAGCGGGGCAATCCAAGGAGAGGCGATGCAGGCTTTCACCCAATTTGTGAATTTTGTTGAAAAGCCCATTTTTGTCATAACGGAAAACAGGAAGTCATGCCTCACCCTGTCAAAGGCATTAGCCAGATCTAGTTTTATTACCATTCCTTTCTCTTTTCTCTGGACACTTGAATGAACTGCCTCTTGAACCAGTACAATATTATCCAGTATCTTTCTCCCTTTGATGAAGCCTCCTTGGTTCTCCGGTATGATGTCCGGTAAAATATTCTTGAGGCGCATGGATATTATTTTGGTAATAAGTTTATAGCTAGTATTGCACAACGAAATGGGGCGAAATCTACTGAAATCAGAAGCTCCTTTTTCTTTCGGAAGCAAAGCCAGGAAGGCTGAATTGGTGCTGCCTCCTATCTTAGTACACAATTGGGACTTCCTTACCATTCTCAGAAGGTCTTTGTTGATAATTGACCAGCAAGACTGAAAGAACCTAGCAGTGAACCCATCAGGCCCTGGCGCTTTATCCGGTTCCATGCAATCCAAAGCTTTCTTGAGCTCGTCCATGCTGATCGGGGCAGTCAGCATATTATTGACGGGGTCTTGCACACAGAAGGGGATTAGATTATACGGATATGCTTGGGGATCTATAGGCTGGTCATCAGGAGCTGAATAGAGATCTTTAAAAAAGGAGAATGCTGCTCTCTTTATGCCCTCAAAATCATTAACCACTGTATCTTGGAATCGGATTTCTGAAACATTTTTGTATTGCTTTCGGGCTTCGGCATGCTTGTGGAAGAAACTAGTATTTTTGTCGCCGGCTTGTAACCATAAATTTCTAGATTTTTGTCTCCAATACTCCTCTTCGTCCCTACTGGCTTTATGAAAGGCTTTTTGTAACTCAACTTCTTTTTGGAGCAGACTTTGGGTAATAACTGAATTCTCCATTGAGGATTGGAGGGCAGCAAGATTTTCTATAGACTCTTTTCGATTGGCAGCAGGAGTTTTCAAAGCTTTAGCCCACTCCTTGAGCTTTCTCTTAAGAGCCCGCAACTTTTCTTCCCACACGAAGAAAGGGGAACCCTGAATTTTCCGGTTCCAGACTTCAGCAACCACCTCATTGAACCCCTCTTGCTGAATCCATAATGGGCTAAATCTAAATGGAATGGGTCCAAGAAAACTATCCATGGAGAGCTCCAGACTTATGGGTTTGTGGTCAGAGGTGCAGTTGGGCAGAATTTTGGATGAGGTCATTAGTCCACTAGTGAGGAAGGAGGTTTGGACAAGGAATCTGTCCAAGCGAGCTGCTATATGGCTGGGACCTAGTCTTTTATTAGACCAAGTGTATTTCCCAGCTGAAGGTTTGATGTCCTCCAAATCCCAATCGATCATGATGTCTTCTACCCATTCTCTGGCAGGGTCCCTTACAGGTGAACCACCTTTTTTCTCTTCAGCAGCTAGAGTAACGTTCAGATCCCCTGCAATAATGATATTTCCTGGATTGTGCAAAACAAGAAAGGACTGGAGCGAGTCCCAGCAAATTTTTTTCTCCGATGGCAAGACTGGAGCATAAAGGTTAAATAAACTTACTTGTTGACCAGAGTCTTTGTGAAGGAGTTGAGTGAAAATCCAGTGCTGGCCACTTTCTTCTTGAATCAAGTCGTATTTGGAGTTGTCCCAGAAGGAGGCGATCCCACCAGAGGCACCTCTAGCACTGACAGCTCTACCAGGGCCTTTGCGCCAGAATGTTTTGCTGGTTTGGAGGAGAAGAGAGTCCTCCATCTTTGTCTCCTGGATGAGAAGGATTTCAGGGATATGCAACCTTACAATGTCTTTCAGGGCCTCTTCTTTCAGCCTGCTACCTAATCCTCTGCAATTCCAGGAGACGTATTTCATTATTTACTGGAGAGGGGGGGAGTGGCTCCTTTTGGAGCCTTGTTATTCTTGCGCCCGGATCTGGTATTCATCATTCCCTTGAGGGTTTTCTGGGAACCTTGGAGAACATCCATGTAGGTTTTCTCCTCTCTTTGTTTCTTCTTGGATTTTCGGCCCCTGGATGATTTGATAGGGGAGATTTGAGAACTGTCTGATTCAGATTCTCTTTCTTCTGATTCTTCTCCTGATTCAGAGGCAAGACTAATATGCTCGTCATCGCCTGCTTTTCCCCCTTGATCTGCCTTGGTTAGTTGGGGATTTGATTCTTCTTCGGATTCTTTCCTTTCCTTCGGCTGACCTTCAGTTTCTTCATGTTTCTCTGAGGCCTCCCCCTTTTCAGCTGTGGATGGGCCTTCATTTGAGACTGGTTTGGTTTTGTCGTTGGGCTGGGGATTTCCCTTTGGTTCTGTCTGCTTCTTCTCGTTTGGCTTTGAGACTACCTTTCCTTTTTTTATTTCCTTCCATCCTTCTTCTTCCTCTTTGTCCCCTGATGGTGCTTTAGGGCAGTTTCGTTGAAAATGGCCGTGTTCATGGCAGATCCTGCATTTAAATGGAAGTTGCTCGTAGTCCAGCTTCTGGTAGTGGTGCCAATCTCCCACTGTCAGCTTGATAGCTTCCGGTAGCCCAGCTTCGAGATCCACTTCCACGCATATTCTGGTGCAGGTGTATTGGCCCTTGTTATCATTTTTGTCGATGAATCTTCCCAGTCCATTTCCTATCTTTTACAGTGCTTGATAGCTCCAACAGTGTATTGGTAGATTGGGAAGCCGAACCCAAACAGGGACCTCCTTTGGGACATCGACTGAGGGGTCAAAGTCAGGTGTCCATTTATTCAGAAAGAGACCTTGGTTTCCCATGAAATATGGGCCATTTCTGAACACCAGATCTCGGTCTTCCTTGGTAGTGAATTCAAAGATGAAGTAGCCCCTTCCAACCGCGTAGCTGATCACATTGTTTGGAAGCAGGGGTCTCCAGTTTCTTTGCACCCATTCATCAGTCGATTTTGTTGTTGGCCATCGACCCATAAACTGCCCTACTAAACCTCTGTCAGCCAGGGCAAGGGCGATTTTGATTGTCTGGTCTTCTGGCAGAGCAATTTCTGGAATTTCTTCTAATTTTTTGATAAACTTCGGGGCTTCAGGCTGCATTCGTTTTTTCCCTCTCTGCGTAAGAATCTTCCTGAAGGCTTCTGCAGGCGAAATCGGAGGGGTGGGAGAGGGCTCCGCACCCCCTGGAGCAGCCATGGCGGCGGCAGCTGGTCGCAGACCTAGCAGGACGCATTACCTATCGCGCGCACTCTCTCTTTCATCTGTCCCCATATTGTTATTATTGTTATGTTAGTTTTGATTATATTGTGACCCCTTAAACTCCTATATATAGAAAGGAGGTTTTGTCATTTGAATCATCCAAGAATTGTTCATATGTGTAATGTAAAGTCTCCAAGATTTATGGATATAGAGCACATAGACGATTAGGAGTCAAGGGGGTTTTAACCCATTGTTTATGTAAAGTTTGAATCGGTTTTGAGATCCACCCATGGTCCACTGACCATGGGATTGTATGTAAAAGGCTATAAATAGGTGTGCCTTAGAGAGTCTAAGGCATATCTTGGATGTAATGGGTCAATAAAAGAGAAGTGATAGCGAGGAGAAGAGGGTCAGATAGGAGAAGAAAGGCTTTGTAGCTTAGTGCGCATAGACCTAGGTAGAGTCCAAAGCTGAGTGCAGGGACCCTTGCAGTTGAGTGCGAAAGGCAGTTTTGAGTTTGTAAATCTGAACTAAGATCAATAAAGAAAGTTATCGAAGAAATACTGTGTAAATTCCGTTTATTGTTGTTATTATTAGATGTTGTTGATGAATAATGTGTTTATGGAATATTGATCTAATGATGTGTGATTATCTTGAATAATTCTTAATAAATGTATACAATGAATGTTAAGTACTTTCGCGAAGACTCTGATGAATTCAGTTATGTTTACTAAATAACTTAAGTAGATCTGCGCGAACACTAATTTATGATTGTTCTCTGATGCGCGTAAGTGGATAAATCAACTGTTAAGTGTCTGCAAAGGTTGATCGTAGACCTTTGCGAATGTCTGAAGGTGGTTTTAGCAAAGTTGCTATACCAATCCCTAAGGGCTTATCGATCTGCACGAACACAGATCTAGGGTGCTAAAATACATCACACTCATCTCTAGATGCAGAAACTTGGTTCTTGCATCCCCCCATACTGCTTCAGGTGAGACTGCAGCCTGCGTTTATGCGGGTTGTGTCTGAAAGGGCTAGTAGTGTAGGGATTTGTTGGTTGGCGCAACTAACTCTAAACCTGGGTTAGGATGCCCTAAGCCAACAAATGGTTCTGTTGCCGGGACCAGGATTTGCTTGAAAGAGATGTGTGATGTCGCATCACTGGAATCCCATCAAGAAATAAATTGAAAAATGGTTGGATCGGAAGATTCACGAGTTTGCGACGCAAGAAAACAAGAATCTGCGCCTATCGAAGGAAGAGTGGTTGAACAGGTATCTGTATACAAAGATACACGAAATATTCTTCTGCACTTTTCCCATTGAACTGTATAAGTGGTTAGCTAAATTGACAACCATCCAAGGAAGGTGGAAGCTTCATAATCCTATAGTGTGGACTTTTCAATTAGTGTGACAATTAGAAACCTCTGAACACCAGATCGTGCGGGCTATTGATCATTTGTTTGATCAAATTCTAGGAGGATTTGTTACGGAATTCGTAGTTGATACCTCAGTCAGCTACAGCAAAGCGGAGTGACGATTTTTCAAAAGATCGCGAGGTAAGTATTTAAGATCTTTGAATACCTGGATTAAAATGTTGTTATGTGAAAAGCGGGTGACGCCATTGCCTTGATTTTTGGAGCTATGCGAGGTGTAAAATTCTTTAGAGATCGAGAAAGATCAGTTCTAGAATATAGCCCGTTGATCGGACGTCCTTTGAGTGACAATGAGGGAGCGGTACATGCCTCACCACGGAGTGTTTTCCAAGTGATAACACAGGGTTTTCCACGAACACATCATCTGACCACTCTGCCTCCACCTCCACCGCATACACCTTCGACCACACCTCCACCGCCACCACCTCCATTCAACATGGCAAACACTATGAAGCTACCGATTTTCAGAGGCATAGGGAGTGAAGATACATAACAGTTTTGGTTTGTTGCGAATGCTATATGGATAGCACAACAGATTACTGATGACAACATAAAGAAGGAACAATTGGTTACCACTCTGTAGGATCGCACGTTGACTTGGTATATTAAGTATGGTTATGATAATCTTATGGAATCGC
This sequence comes from Pinus tabuliformis, assembly GCA_031772625.1. Taxonomy (NCBI): domain Eukaryota; kingdom Viridiplantae; phylum Streptophyta; class Pinopsida; order Pinales; family Pinaceae; genus Pinus; species Pinus tabuliformis. Next base: position 519,305,731 of record CM062810.1, read on the forward strand.
TAACAAATACAAAGGCTGCTTTAACAAGTTTAGCAAGCCTAAGTCTGACTCGCAGTTAGTAGTTGGATTTAAGGAAATCATGGTGAGGGTCGATGAGATGCCTTGGGAATTAGATCAGAGGTTGAAATGTCAAATTCGAGAAGCTAACATGCAACTCATAGACGATCAGCACCGCGAATGGTTTATAGCTTCACTTCTGCCCCACCTGAGGATTTCTCTGTCACAACAGAAGATAGGAACTCAGGCAGAATCCCTGGAAATCATGATGAGGTTGCATACAACACCTATTTAGGATGCGACCTTGGGGGTATAGCAGATTCACTCTCAATTACAAAGCCTATGGTTAGAATTGCAGAGCTTGAAGAAAGACAAAGAGACTAAACCAGAGGTGCACGTGGAAGTTTGGTGTCTAAAGTGCAAGAGCCATGGGTACGATAAAGACCACTATATTGTGTACTCAAATTATATTAAAGGAGGGGGGCCAATTCCCCTGAGGCCAGAAGCTCCAATAGGGCTAAGCGTGGGGGCTGCGCTATGGTGCACTATTTTTCAAGTTACTGGACAACATGCGACAAACAATTGTCATTTACTTCAAAAGTTTGTCCAGACCCCCCCTTCAGTTGTTTTGTAACTTCTGCAAATTGGTGGGCCACGATGACCGCCATTATCACAGCTATGAGTTGATGATGGAAAGAACACCTACATATTAGATGCAAGAAGAAACTCGGCCTCCAGAGCAGGGCACTAGAGGAGCACGCAAATGATATCAGGGATGAGGACGAGGCCAAGGAGGAGGAAGGCCTGGTAGAGGCCGGGGTTAGGTAATCTGTTACAACTGTGGAACACTAGGGAACTACGCACAGGAGTGTCAGAATCAGACACACCCATCATGTCAATACTGCAGCCAGTTTGAAAATACCATATAGGAATGCCCGGTGCTAATAGCTAAAATGAAAGAAAAGAAATCACAACCTCAGCAGCCTACGTAGAACTTACAGATGATGAGAGTTGAGCCCTGCGAGCAAGATCAAAGCATGAACATAGTTCTAAGAAGTGGAATAACGATCGGTGATGATAAGGGTAAACAACCTGAAGAGGATGGATGGGTCTGCAAGGCCCCAAAGAAGGAAGTGGATTTTGATCTGAATCGCGCGAAGGAAAATTTTATGGAGGCCAAGAAAAGCTTCGTTGAGGCATCCACCTTAGGAAGTCAGGATAAGATGAAAGAAACTAGCATGCCTGCAGAGGTTGATCTCTCTGTGCTTACTTCATTTTTGGAGACCTACATAAGGCTTCTACGTGATAGAAAAGTTGTGGAAGACCTATAGTAATTAATAAACAAATGTGTCAGCAAAGAGAATGTCCCCGATGGACACCAGGTGGTTAGAAAGATTAGCAAACATAAGGCAAGAACAGGGCGCGAGATGAGTCTCACCATGCAGATAGGAGATTATGAGATGGACCAGGTCATCTTGGATTTGGGGTTCGATGCGAACGTACTACCAAAACAAACATGGGAAAGAATGGGGAGACCTGCATTGCAGTGGTCTCCGATTCAACTCAGAATGGCGAACCAACAGAAAATCATCCCCATGGGACAATTATATGGAGTAGCAGTTGATATCGAAGGTGTGAGCGTGATGGCTGAATTTGAGGTGATAGAGATCATTGATGACAGTAATACTTATCCCGCACTCCTGGAAATTGAGTCGGCCATTGACATGAATGGGGTCATCAATTTGAAGAAGAGGAAGATGTTTTTTGAAAGGAAATCACTTCAGGTTGTCGTACTGTTGGACCCTGCAGAAGGGGCGTGCTACACTGAACCAGTTCACAAGTATGAAGAAAGTGAGGATGAATTGGATCAGATCTATAAAATAATAGCATGAGACCAGGACTGGATCAATCCGACGATAGATGGACGAATTGCATGGGACCGAGAAAGTTCTTGTACCTATGATTCAGATGAAGAGTTGGAACATTGGTAGAATCACTTGCATGAAGTATCAACACTGCGTTGCAATATGATGACAAAATTGTTGTGTTGTGTTTCGTTGGAGGTAAGGAATTTACCCTATTATGATGGTTTAATTGACCTTGATAAGTTTTTGGATGAATTTGAGCATGAATTCCCTGAGGATCACCGCTTCCAAGAATTAGATTTGGCACTGCGCACTACTCCCAGACGATGGTGGGGTACGCACAAGGATAGCTTTGATGGATGGAGGGATTACATAAGAATGATGAGGTTACGATTTGGGCGTCCTAACACTAGATTGACTGAGAAATATAGTGGGAAGGATTATCCGCACAACCACTTAGCAAAATGGATCAAATCTTGGGTAACGGAGACACCACTGGAGCGGGTACACATATTTTGTCATATTTTGTATACAATTCCCATGAACTGGTATCTGGAAATAGAGCTCTGTCATGGCACTGTGGAGTGGGATATATTAAGGGAAGGATTCTTATTGACTTTCAGTTTTGAAGATGGCTTTGCAAGCATTGATGAAGCTCTACAGGAGATTAAGGAAGTTATCTTCAGAACATTGCAAGAACCTCTGGAATGGATCCAACCAGATTGGAGCACCCAGTTGCACCACGCGCTAGAATGTTATAATGTGACTGCCAAAGAAGAGGATGAAGATCCGAGAAACATTAATATTCCTGAGGTAGAAGGTCACCGCAAAGTCGAAGGCCCACAAATAGACAACCTGAATATCACCACGTCATTGAAAACAAAGCAAGTAAACATTGATACTGAAGCAGAACTACAGTTTACAAAGATTGGAGATTATTGGGATGATGCTAGAGTGGATAAAGTTGTTGAGTTACTCCGCGAATAGCAGGATATTTTCCCTACCAAGTTTTTGGACTTGAAGGACATAATAGGATATTTGGGTGTTATGAAGATTACTCTAAAGCCGGACGCAAAGCCTATCAAGAAAAGGTCGTATCGCCTTAATCCTAACTATAAGGAAAAGGTTCACCTAGAGTTGGATAAGATGTTGGAAGTAGGCATCATAGAACCGGTTGAATAATTTGATTGGGTGAGCCCAATGGTGGTTCAGGAGAAGAAGAAAAAAGGTGAGATAAGGATTTGTGTGGATCTGCGGAAGCTTAATGACACGTGTGTCCATGATCCATTCCCAACGTCGTTTATCGATGAAGTATTAGACAATGTTGGAGGGTAGGAAGCCTACACGTTCATTGATGGGTTTTTGGGGTACCATCAGATTAAGATCACACCTGAGGATAGGAGCAAAACGACCTTCACGATAGAGTGGGGTTGTTTTCAATACACTGTGATGCCGTTTGGACTCAAGAATGTGCCTGCGATATTTTCTCATGTAGTCATCATAGCATTCAAGGAGTTCATTCATAAGTTCCTAGAAGTATACTTTGATGACTGGACGGTGTTCGGGCTAGTAAAGCACCATGTAGCAAGTCTATGCCTGATGTTGGATACGTGTTGCAGAATCCAGATCACGTTGAACCTGAAGAAACACATATTTTGTGTTCCTTTCGAGATCTTGCTAGGTAACGTGATGTGCAAGCAAGGATTAATGGTGGACCCTACAAATATTGCAGTAATTGTGAATTTGGAGGCCCCAAGGAACGTTAAGCAACTGCGTGTGATGCTGCAACATATGGGATATTACAGAAAATTTATCAAAGCATATGCTCAAATTACCACACCTATGGAGAAACTGCTGAAGAAGGACGCAACATTCTATTGGGACAAAGAATGTCAGTGCAACTTAGATGTCTTGAAAGAAAAGATGGTCACCGCGCCGATCTTGGTATTCCCGGATTGGAAGAAGGAATTTCATGTACATGTGGATGCGTCTTTCATTGCGTTGGGTGCATTGTTAACGCAAGCCGATGAAGGAGAGATGGGCCATCCTATAGCCTTCGCGAGTAGAAAATTATCAAAGGCCGAGAAGAATTACTCAACCATTGAGCACGAAGGATTGGCCATGGTGTATGAGTTGTAGAAGTTCAGGCATTATCTATTAGGAGGACATTTCAAAATGTACATAGATCATTTGGCCTTGAAATACCTAGTCAATAAGAATGTGTTTGGGGGGAAGATCCGCAAGCGGTTGCTACTATTCCAGGAGTATGACTTTGAAGTAATTGTGAAGCCAGGGAGGTTAAATGCAGGACATGACCATCTGTCGCGGAGTGAAATAGGAGAGGAGACCAATAATCTGGAGGAAGGGTTGCCAAATGCGTAGCTCTTTGTGGTGCGCATAGCAGATAATCATTTTGCAAATATTATTCACTTCTTGACTACAGGGATGGCACCAGAAGGGTATACAAGTCAGTAAAAGAAGGAATTAGTAGTGCGCACGATAGATTTTTCAGTTATTGTGGGACATTTGTATAAGATGGGTGTAGATGAAATATTGCGAAGATATGTGCCATATTTTGAGAGGGATAGCATTCTCGCTGAAGCTCATGGAGGGGATGTGGGAGGAGATTATGCAGGAAAGAAGACAACGCAGAAGATTTTGCACACAGGTCTATGGTGGCCAACGTTGCACAAGGATTCCAAGGCGTATTGTAAGGCATGCAATGCATGTCAGAGAATTGGCAGACCATCACGAAGGGATGAATTTACATTACAACCTCAAGTATCTTTGCAGCCATTTGAAAAATGGGCGATTGATTTTGTTGGGCCAATTCAGCCCCCAGGGAAGAAAACTGGCATGCGCTATATCATCACCGCAATGGAATATCTACCTAGATGGGCAGAAGAATAGTCAGTTAAGGATTGTACATGGGCTACAATAGCAAAGTTTTTGTTTTCATATGTCTTAACCAGATTTGGCTGCCCGAAAGTGTTAATGAGCGACAGAGGTACGCACTTTCTGAAGAGTGTACACCGTATCATCCACAAGCCAATGGAACTGTTGAAGCCTTCAATAAGATTTTGGAGAACACTTTAACAAAGATATGCAATGCGCAACTAAATTACTGGGATTTGCGCGTACCTGCAATACTTTGGGCTTATAGGACTACTTGCAAGAAGCTGACAGGGAAAACACCATTCAGATTGGGTTATGGCGTTAAAGCTGTAATGCTAATGGAGTATATTGTGTGTAGTTTGTGCATAGAAGATCTCATAGGTATGGTGGATCGTGAGGCCTTGGAAGAACAGCTCGTGCAGTTGATGGAGCTCGAAGAGGATTGATTTCTAGTAGGATTTCATCAGCAAGTACAGAAGGAAAGTGAAAAAGCATGGCACGATCGCCACATCAAGCTTCGCAAGTTCAAGGTAAATGATCTTGTCCTATTATATGATAGTAAACACACTAACTATATGGCGACAAGACAGTATTAGTGCTCCAGGCAGTTGCAAGGGAGCACGGGACTATAAACCACACTGCTAGGTTTAGAGGACTACAAAACAGGTTTAGGCTTATTGTGGCTAGTTTTTTTTACCATAGTTCATATGGGGTCTTATCACTATTTGGCCTAAAGTGAGACTTACTTAAAATGTGAACTATTGTATGAACAATTTCAGCCCAAAAAGTGTTTGGTATATTTCTTTCATCCATCATTGCTCTTACCAATTGTTGCACTAATCTATTATGTCTTTTAGCTATGCCATTCTACTGGGGGGTGTTAGCAACAATAAATTGTCTTCTTATGCCATGTTATTCACAAAAGTGATTAAATTCATTTGAAGTGAATTCCCCACCTTTGTCTGACCATACACACTTTAATTTCCCATCAATTTGGTTCTCATCCATAACTTTGAATATATTAAACTTTTAAAATTCTTTAAACTTATCCTTTATAAATGCAACCCACATAAGTCTAGAATAATAATTAATGATCAACATGAAATATAGCGCATCGCTTGAAGTTTTAGTTCTTGCGGGCCCACACAAATATGTGTGAACTAGCTGTAGCAGCCCACTAGATGAATTTTATTTGGTTTTGAAGGGACTCAGATTTTCTTGCCAGTTTGATGTGATTTACGGGTTGTATTGTTTGGATTGGAATCTTTTTGGAAAGTCTCGTATTTTATTGAGCTTCACAATATGGTCAAAATTTAGGTGTTTAAGTATTTTGTGCCACAACCAACTTTATTAAAGCTTTCCTAAGTAACAAATCTCATTTTATTCCTTGAGTATGTACATGTTATTTGAGGTCTTCACACCATTTTCTATTATCTCTCCTAATTTTTTATGATTTTATCTCACAAACTTTGGAGCAAAAGGTAACATTGTATCCTTAGTCGCACATCTGACTCACACTTAACAGATTGTTCTTGAGCCCATCTACGAAGGGAATGCTCTGAGTTTTACCTCTTCCATTTTCCAAACTCATTGTTCCTTTGCCTTCGATGTTTCCTAAGGCATCATTGCCAAAACTTACACTTCCTGTCTTGTTTTCATTTAGTGACATGAATTTTCTTATATCATCATAAATGTGCCTAAAACATCTACTATCTACATACTAAGGACTTCCTGGGTTTTGAGCATACAAGACAACTCCACATTATTATTTTATTTCTTCCTTTTACTTTCTCCAAGTATTGGGTTCTTCCTACGATTGGTTAACATGAGGGGTTGATCTAGGATTGTTGGTTCTATACTTGGCTACTTTATGTCCATAATTGTTACAGCAATAATATTCAATATCCCCACTTAAAGGAGCAAATGAATTATTGTCCCTAAGTTTATTTCTAAGTGAATTTACAAATATGCTTCCTCTGTTTGAATGATAATATTTATTTCTTCTATTTATTATCCAATATGCTCTTCAATCTATTGCTTTTTTCCCACAATTTGTACATGAAAAACAATAAACATTGAAAATATTCTAGAACTCGGGAGCAAATTTCCATTGAGGATATTATATGCATATTATTTTATAACCTTGCCTCTACAGATTTTACACTCATTCTTTCTCATTGTCTAAGTTGTTGTTATGAATTTTTCGTTGTTTTTCTTGAGTAGTATTTATACCCTTTTATTTTATTTGTTGTTGCTTATTGTTCACTTGATCAGTGTGATTATTTCAATGGTTGTTATGAAAATTCTCTTGCTATTGATGATTTCCATTGGTTGTGTTACTATTATATATTTTAACTGCTTGGCATAGTTGATTGATTCCTTTTATTCAACTTTCTTGGTGCTTGATTCTCCTTCATAAACCAAACCCATTTTGATGAGAAGGGATCTATCAATACTCAAAATTTGATCTAACTTTTTATATCCTTCAATAAAATTCATGGTATGGTTTAGCTAAGTATTGGCCTTTTCTAATTCCTTTCTAAGTAGGATTATTTCTTCTTCTAGAATTTCACATTCCTTTCCCTTCATCTTCAATTGTTATGTCAAAGGGTCTTGAATCTTCTTTCGTTTTTCCACCTTAAATTTCAAAGGAAGGATTTGTTAGCACTTGAGATTTCACCCTAGGCTGAGGAAGGTAAACCTTCAAGGCAACATCAAACCATTTCACCTCGTAGCTAGCCCTACGAGGTATGAGAAGGCTCTCTCGGGTCAGATTCGATAGATCTTTCAATATGATTAGGCTGACCAATTAATAATAAATATTTTAGGCTAGTAAATTGATAAGGGGTTGATTTATTTAATGATTTTTGGGGTTTTTGGTGGCAATTGGTGGAAGTGCAATTCAAGGTGCGGGGATTGAGCACAGTTTTCACAGGGGGATCTAAGGGGCAGGGTAGGAATGAGTGCTGATGCCTTAATCTGAGATGGATGATCAGAGATGATAGAGGAGAAGCTAAATAGGGCAAACACACAATTCGAATCCTCTCTAGACAGTAGAAAACATTAAAATTGAACAAACTAAAAAGCTGAGCATGTCAAAACATGAGTTCAAACTTTACCACTTCATCTGTCCAATTTAGAAGCATAATAGAGATGTGAAACACATAAACAAACTTACAAGAACATGTAGAGAACACACCATCAACAATCAGATCCACAAGAATCCTCAAAGATGTCTGTAAAACCCTGGCTTTCCTTGCCTTCAATTGCAGAAATAGATGCACAATATACAATAAAGCTTCCTTACACAAGAGTCCAACCATCACAATGAGAAGGAGAGAGCATAATATAGACCATCTAGACCATCTAGACCATCTAACTCCTTTCCCCACCTCTAGGGGTCGAGCTCAGCTTCCTAGGAGCAATTTTAACTAATTCTAAACTAAGAACTAGAAAATAGGCAGCGCAACAACTTGCCTCTATTACTTAGCTAACTCATCCATGCATTAATTTTTCACTTTTTACATCATGGAAGCTTCTAGAAGGGTAAAGAAAGATAAAATCTACCAAAGTGCCATGAAAATATTACATTTATCCATCATCTACAAGTAAAAATAGTCAACCATAGTCAAAACAGTGTTTTTTGACCAAAAATGTGAATTCTGGCAAATCTGGAAGTTCTGGTCGCGCCCCTGGAAGTTCTGGTCGCGCCCCTTCACAGCTGTTCTTGAGTGAGTTCCACTGGTCCAAATCAGGTGCAAGATGGCTCATTGGAAAGCTTGGCCTGTCTACTTTCCATCCCAAGTGGAATTTCTGAATTTGGTGTTGATTTGACCCCTAAAAAACCATTTCTCCCAAGGTCACTTTCTGCAACTCAAAAAGTGGGCAGAAAGTCATTTTTTTGATGTATTTTGAGCTTTTGGAGGCTCAAAACTCAAAACCAGGCTTCTCCCAAGCATTGGTAATTTTTCTTTTTGCGTGCCCTTTCCAAAAATGCCAAGTTTTCAAAATTCCGAGCAGTCCTCCAAAATGGTCTCACCCGGGGTGAGACCAAACCACCAAACCGTGGGCAAAACCTGTAATTTTACCAAAAATTTCCAAAATGCTCCAAAATTCTCAAAATTTTCACATTTTGATGCTAGATCAAGGCTGATCAGTACCATGATGAGTGAGGGAGGCTTCAGCCAAGATACGGAGTGGGTTTGTCCTTTTCTTCCTCTTCCGGGCCTCAGACAGCTTCCTTTGGAGAATTTTCATTTTAGCCTTGCAAACATGTAACCACTATGATGACCACCTTTGCCACCCTTACGAGGCCTCTGCTGTGTCTCAACCTCTGTAGAAGAAGACCGGTCATCACCTTGCTCATTAGTCTCAGTGGTTGACATGGTGTTATTGAGCAAGGTGGAATAAACAAGTCAAAATGACCGCTGCTCTGCCTGCAAAATGCTATGAAGTATGCTGTTTTCAAGGGGAAACATCATGAGGGACATGTTAGGGGAGGGAATTTACATATTGGAAAGGGAAAAATATATATATAAGCAGGGAATTCTGAAGGAAATCATCACCTAATGCTAAACATGTCATTCCATCTTTCGTCATTTGCGAATTAATACTTTATTAGGGAAAATTTGTGTTTTTTAAGCACCAAGGGAAAGGACAATGAAAATCTTCATCATGGAGGGAATGATGTCATGGGCATAGGGGAATAGGGCAGCATCATTTATAAACCATTAACAGGCCGCTCTCCTTAAATTTTGACTTTGAATGTCTTTTAAGAGCATACTCTGTTTTTTCATAGCTTTTGAAATGGTCATTGATACTAAATGGGAAACAGGATTTTGTTATTTTGATTACAAGGGGAAGAGAAGGGTTTTTATGACAATTTGAAAAGGAAATGGGAAAGGGACTGTATCAAGGGAATTAGGGAGATGGAGGGATATGGGAATTAGGGTTAGGGAGTAGGAACCCATCAACAATGCTGCCAACCATATTTCATAACAGCAGTCCTTTACAATGCTGGCAGCTTTCATACTTTTGTCATATGTGAATTAGGGTCTTCAATTACATACTTTGTCAAAAGGGAAGGGTATCAATTGCATAGGGATTTTAGGGGATTAATGAGCAATTGAATCAAGGTTTTTATGAGGGGAAAGGTAAGGGAAAACAGAGTTTAGGGATAGGGAGATAAATACCATGTCACTTTGCAAACCCTAGCACAGCAAAACTGCTCTTTTGATAACTATGCAGCTGTATATTTAATGAATTTTTCTCATGAGCACCATACAGCTACTAATCTTTGACATTTACACAGCAAGAGGTCATTTTTCTTTTGTTTTTATAAGGCTATGCAAGTTACATTTTTCACTGTTTTTTGTGTGATATTCATAAGCATGCCTTGCTATCATTTTTTCTTTTTGTTTTTATATTGTTTCTTTTCATTCTGCTGTGTATTTACATATGTAAATTTGCTGTATATACTAGTGTAGGGTTTGAACATGACACATGGGGGGAAACTAGGGTTTTGAAATGGTTTAGAAGGGGTTAGGGTTTCATAGGATTGGGGGTAGGGTTTGAGCTTTTCTTGCAAATGAGATTAATGAAAATGACATGTTAACATATGTAATTTAACTTTGGGAAAATGAATGGAGGGACTAGGAAAAAGTTGCCTTGAAAAACAACAAATAGTCAAACATATGCATGCAAAACATCAAGTCAATTCAACCTATCTTCTATGGATTCTTGGCATAAAATCATCATCATAATCTTCTTTTGTAACCTCAACACCATCACACAACACGTGGAATAGGCATACCTTTAAAAATTTGAGTGAATTTGAGTGAATTTGAGCGTTTGGGAGAGTTTCAAGGTGGGCAGACTTTTTGGTCGCGCAGGCCCTCAGAATGGTCGCGCCCCTTCGTTTGGTCGTGCCTGTGTTATTTAACACTGCACTTTGGCCTCCGTTTGGTCGCGCGCACCCAGGTGGTCGCGCACCTGTCCAGAATGGTCGCGCACCACTTCTAACCTTGGAACTTGTAGAAACTTGCCCGAATTGCCTCCTTTTGCCTCTAACACAAATTTTTTGACTTTCAAATGCACAATAAGAGTGAATTGAGAGGGAAATTAGCTTTTATAGGGTCACTTTAAAAAAAAATTAACTTTAGAACCCACTTTCTAATGTTTTCAACTTGCTTTGCTTTTTAACACTGTTTAGAGTCTTTTTGTCCTGAAATGAGCTCTCTTGATGCGTTTGACTCTGTTCTTTTTGCAGGTTGACCGCCTGAGGGACTGTAGTGAAAGAACCAGGGTTATTGCCGGCACTTTTACAAATTTTTGAGAATTTCTTTATTTTTTCAAATTCCACATGGCCTTGGACTTAAAAATAGGGTTTTTAAATCCAAGGCATAAAATGAACTGTAGCTGAAGAAAATGATAATGAAACATATGTACAAAACTCCTTCCGGCTTGCTGGGCACTTGCTGACCATGACTCATGACCTTGAAAATATTTTGACTCAAAACCCTAGACCTAAGACCATGGGACCTCAAGACAAAAACAAAAACAAGTATGATTCAATTACATTGTTGTATGACCTGATCCAGCAAAGCCAAGAAGGGAACAAAGACCAGCTCCTCCATTCAGTGTTATGGCATGCCTAGTGGGATGCAAAACTGACACTGATGAGACACCTATAAATGCATATGCAAAGAGTTATTGATCACTGATGGAGGGCTCAAGACCGACACTAACAGGAGTGATGAATCTTCATATTTATCCTTTTCAAAAATTTCCAGCATCTCCTTCACCTTATTTTTCTTTTTCTCAAGCCTTTGAATTTTTGTTAGGACACTAATTAATTCACTTTCTAGGTCTATTTCAACTTCTTCTTCATGGTCATCCTCATTTTTAATTTTATATAGAGTTTATAGAGCCATGATTATAAATTCCTTTGATTTTCCTTTCATTCTTTCTTCATCAAAGGACTATTTATCTTCATCTTCTAAGGAACTATTGTCTTCTTGTGTGTAGAATCTCCTCTTCTCGAACTTATTTTCCTTCTTTCCTTTCCCATATTTATTCCTCTCTTTATGGTCGTAGTCATTAATTTCCTCCTTATATGGACATTTAGATTCATAATGACCTACCTTTCCAAATTTAAAACATCTAAAAGGTAAATTACCTTTATACTTCCTAGATCCTATTTTTAATCTTCTTATGACTACGTCTCTTCTTCATCAGATTCACAACTTCGGTATTCTAGATATCCTTTTTTGTTTTTGTTAACTTTGAAGGTAACCTCCCCTTATGTATATTTTCCTTTCTAAGTTCACATTTCATAGGCTATCAATATTCCATGTAATCAATCCAACGTCAATGTGTTGAGATCGGGCACCTCCTTAATGGTGATACTTTTGGATCAAATGTGGTTTGAAGAGATCTCAACACCTTTTTAAATATATAGGAATCATCCACAGTTTCATCAAGTCCTCTCATGGTGTTTACTATCTCTTCCACTCAAAGAAAGAATTTGTCTATATCCTCGTCTTCTTCCATTCTTAATATTTTAAATTGCATTCTAAAGACCTGAAGTTCTTATTTATTTACATTATTGTCACCTTCATATCAACTTATCAACTCATCAACTCATCCCATCTATATTTGGCTATTATTCAATGCATGACTTTAACCATCTTGGATTTAGGAAAACTACTTAGGATTACATTCATTGCATTAACATTGTTAGCAAATTCAATATTCTCATCCTCTTCTTATCCCTACTTATCAATACATCTAGATTTTTATATCCATTTTGTATTGTGTTCTAAATATCTAAACCAAGAGAAATTATGTAGGTTCTCATTCGTACCTCCTAGAATGCATAATTTGTTCCAATGAACATGGAGGATTTTCTAATGGAATATCCATCCTAGTTAGCAATTGTATTTGATCTATCTCCTAGTTTTTAGGCTTGTCCAGAAGGAACATACTCAGATACCAATTGTTAGAAACCGGGATAATACTAAGAGGGAGGGTGAATCAATATTATGGCCAATTTTAGAAAAATTTAACAATATCCAATCATTTAACAATTAATCATGTACACAATAGATGAATCAAACGGAAACACCATAAATTAAACAACATACACATATGTGACACATGTATTTGTGTGTAAATCCATAAAGGGAGAAAACCATAAAATTATATCTGAATATTGTTGTCACATCAGTTTTTCTAGCTCAACCAAGAAGGAGACACCCATCCCCTGAATTTACAAGAACATATTTGAAGGAAGCACCAACTCCTTGATATTTACAGGCTCCAACCTAAAGGAAGCACTGACTCCTTGATGTTTTACAAACTCCAACCAAAAGGGAGCACGAACTACCTGTTGTTTTATAGGCTCCAACCTAAAGGAAGCACAAACACCCTAATATGCAGGTACCAACCCACCTTACCTAGTAGATCCCTCTTTCATTATATTTTCAAACTCATATCCACAAGTTTTCTCATTGTAAAAATTTGTTTTATATTGATTTCATGTTCTAAATTCTTCGTGCGGCTTCACATATATCCTTTCACACTCTCTTGAAATTACTGTCTCCTATAGACTTCATTCCATTATTTATATTGTTCCTTTACGCCACAAAAAAAACCACATAAAACTATGTTTATAGAATTCACATATGATCAAACATATTTTACACCCACATAATTTCCAATATCCTTAGCTTATTTATACTCTACGAGATCAAGAAAATGTGGCTAGGATGACAATCAACTTGTATTATTTTAATTTTTCTTTGCAAGAGATTTGGTCTGAATGACCCAAATATAACTTGAATCCATGACTCCTTGGCTCCTTGGACATTAAATAATAAATCAATATGTAAACCTGGTGGAACCATGGCCTTAACGATGCTTTCATTAAATCCAAAAATAGGGATCTTTTAGCACAAGCCAAGTTGTTGTATGGGTTGACCCCCAGATGCCTAGATACCTTTTTACAAATAATCCTAACTTCGAAACTTTGACCAATCATACTTTACCACATTTTTGTACATTTTATCATCAACTACCTCCAAATTTCCCATCTTTGTCCCCAGGTGAGCTCATTTAGCCAACCTTGCAAACCATTTAGTGCTACGAGGTCAGAGATTAAGGCTAATCCATTATTAGGCTAGCTTAATCATTAATTGAACAAATCACTAGGAAATTCAATAGTACGCCAACAAATCTTTCCATGTCCTTTTGAATGAGAAAGCTAGTGTTCCTTGTGGATGTTCAATTGCATAAGTATCAAGTTTCTCTTATTGTGAAGGGGAAAATGAAGTGAGTCTCTAAGAGAGAAGTAATAGTACTACCCTAATGGAGACACGCGTGAAAGAGAAAGGTTCATATAACATCAAGAAAAATAGTTCATAGGGATTTGATGATCATTATAAACATAATAACATATTTTCAACAAGAAGCACTAAAGTCACCGAAATAGTTCAATTACCCCAGTACTAATGAAAGCAAACATGAACCATAAACATTCAAAGAATAGTCTAGAAAAAATAAAAATTCATTTGTGAAAATGTGTTGGCCTTGAAAGCTACAATATTAAGAAAAAATCCCAAGATGCATAAGCATAATGAACACCACTAGCTCCATTAGTGGAGCGTTAGAGCCACTGCTTACTCCCCAAAAGTACTAACTTTGTCTCTATAATTCCTTGTGGGAGAAGCCAAGGTTAAAATTATTTTACATGAGAAATGAGGATCTATTTATAACTTGAAGAATGGCCTTTCACATCCTCATGACTCTTGACTTTCTAACTTCTAGTGACCTTTGGAATTCTACAACCTTTGGAATTCCAAATGAATTTTGGAATTACATATGACTTTTGGTATTACATGTCCTTTGGAGTTCCTTGACTCTTTAGTTCATACATGACTCTTGGTATTCCACTTATTTGTCTTGTACCATGATTACAACAATACATCATGACTTCCACATCATCATATGATGAGACTTGAAATGTCACTATCTTGGATGACTGGGGCTAATAGTGACTGATGACATGGAACTTCTCCAGTGGTGACATGGTTGCCAACTATATCTTCATTCTTCATGCAGCTTCAATCGTTGATGTACTCTACCCTCCAAATGGTCTTTGACCAAAAGGAGTCTTCAGGTTGCTTTGATCATCAATATTCAAGCGTGCTCTTCATTCTTCCTGAGCTTCCTTTGTTTATTCTCTTTCATCGATCTTCCTCTTGCATGCTTGCCATGCTATTTTTGGAATACCTGTATCTGCAAATCACTCCTAATGAGAAACATCAACCTGAAAATCTCCTATTCTACAGTGTTTCATGCTTATTTTCTATTCATGCCTTTTCAATACACTCAAAAGGGGAAAAATAACTTCTAGGCACATAGGAGCACTTTGAAAGGCTGAAGGGTTGAGAGGAGGAGGCTTCAAGGCTTCGGCATGTGCTCATGTGCTCAAGAGAGGCATGTAATCAAGGCAGGGCACATGGCGTAAGTCTGAAGGAGGAAGGGTAAGGATTTGGGCTTCCCAAGTGCGATGTGTGCTCAAGGGAGAGATGGAGGTCACAGGGCACACTCCTGAAGGTTAACGGATGAGGCTTCGTGCCTTCTGAGTGCGCTCATGCGCTCAAGAGGCCTAGGGGGGTGGAAGGCACACTCCTAAAGGTTGAAGGTTGAGGCTTTGTCCCTTTGAATTGCACTCATGCGCTCAAAGAGTCTAAGAGGGCACATGGTGCATTGGGGAAGGCTAAAGGGAAGAGCTTAAGACGTTGAGGGTGTTCCTATATGCTCAAAGAGGGCGCACTTCTTCAAGTCGAAGGATTTCGCTCTAGGAAGACCTAGTCTCTAAGAGGGCACAGTTCAGACTAAGGAAGGGGGAAGAGGGTTAAAGAGTGTGCCTTGTTCCCTTAAAGAGTGCATGGCACACTTTTGAACAATGAATAGTTCCCATCAAGGCTTCAAAGTGTACTCATCCGCTCTAAGCCTTAATGAGTTAGCTTTGAAACTAAACATTTGTCTAAGTCTGGAATATGAGGCAAGGGGAGAATAAGATGCTTTTAGACATATAACTATGTGCGACACATACCAAATCATCAAGAAAAATTTGAAAAACTTGAGAAATTATGTATATAGGTCAAAACATCACTTTATAAACATTCCCCTAGTGCAACAAGTGTAATGTGTGCGACTGTGACCCAAACGTGTCATTTTACGACGACATAGATGTTATGACCACGAAATACACTAAAAGATGTTTTGATCAATGTGACGACACTTGATACCATTCAAAGATGCTTAAAAAACATAGAATAACATGAAACGACAATCGGTGATCAAAGCAACTCTAGATTCAAAAATTATAGTAGGCTCCAAAATTCAAATGTAGCGAAAGTTTGGAGGGTGTTGTAGTAGCGACAACACTTGGCGACACACTAGACGGAATTCAGCTTCTCTGTCTGGGAATATATTTCGGTTAAGGGTCATACCTTCAGGAAGTATTGATTGCCTCTATTTTCCCATTTCGACCTGGTTTTACACTTTGCATCTCACTTTTATCAAGTTGTTTGAAACACACAAAAAAGCTACACCATATCACAATTATTTCAATACAGGAAAGGGTAATGTGCACAGAGAGTTTATGATATTCAGAATATGAGTTTTCATCTCTAGTGTTTCTCTATTGCCAATAGGCCTGGATAGTACCCCGATGAAGTCACTTCGGGAGCACAAATGTTTCTTCACTTCCAGCGAGCCTGGACAATACCCTGGGGAAGTCATTTGCTTCACCTCCCTATGCTGGAAGCCTTTCTCTTATTTCACCCCTTATTTTTTTTTTAATAGAACTGTACATCTGCACTTATTATTTTTAACGGGCGGAAGAGGTATCCTAACTTATTGAGAGCATAAGAGGCTTCCCCTTCAGTGAATTATTTTAATACCTCTTATATTGGTTTGCTTGCTTTATATTTTCCCCTTATCCCTTCTCTCCTAAATTGGAAAAGTGTTAACACACAAGTAGATTTACACCAAGCTGAGTAGTCTAGATACCAGCATAGGCATGGATCTAATAGGTTCCGTCAAGGTTCTCCTATTGGATGAATCATATTTTCCATATGCCCCTAGCTCAACCTATCACATTTTCCCAAACAAAGAAGGAAAACAACATAAATCCAAGCATTGTGGTTATCACACGTCCCTTGTATTACACTACAAAGCCTTTTGAGCCATGCACTTTACACAAGGGGCTTATTTATGTACATTGATGGACAAAAAGCCATGACTTACATAACATACGAACAACAAGCACAAACAAGAAAAGGAACAACAAAACAATTGTACAGGAAGTGCATCTTGTAGTTGTTATCAAAAGTAATTCTTTAGATCTCGCCCATTTATGGGAAGGGGTTCAATCCTCTCATCTAATGATTTTAGCTTGAAAGAATTATGGCTGATCTTTTTATCAATAATGCATGTTCCAATCCACATAGGATGGAACTTTGTAGGTTTTCCTTTTTCTTTGTGGGGTTTTTTCTCTTTCAGGACTAGGTCACCCACATCAAAGCTCTTTGGCCCTACGAACTTCTTATCAAACCAACGCTTTACATAGTTCTACTGTACAAAAAATTGATGTTTGGCCTTGCGCCTTTCTTCCTCAAGTTTAAGTAGCATATTTATCCTACTATGAACTAGGAGGTAAGGTTTACCTCGTGACTCTTGAGAGAATTGCAAGGCTGGAAGATATAAGTTCGGAGGCAAGATAACTTCTTTACTGAAAACTAGGAAGTATGGTGAAGTTCTCAAGGAAGGTTTTGGAGTTACATAGTCAGCCCAAAGAGAATTGGTTAAAGATTTATTCCAGCTCCTTTTTCAGAGAAGATGGTGTTCTTGATTATGTGGATAAGACTCTTATTATTGGATTCAGGAAAACCATTTCCCTGCAGGTAGTAATTAGATGCATGTTTCAATAAAATCCCATTTTATAATGTGAATGCATTGTTGGGAAAAATACTGAGAGGGGGGGTGAATTAGTATTTTAAAACTCACTAAAACCTTTCAATTTCTTATTCATATTTATTTATGTGACTATAACGAAGTAAACTTGCGTATGTACGTGACTATTATGAAAACAACTAGCGTATATCTAGTTAACTTACTTTTCAGTTAATTCCTTATCTATTTGACTTAAACCAGTGTATCAGTACTTCAATAGGAATTAATGAAATAATAACCATGTGTAGTAAGAACATAATAAACTATCACACATAAGAAACACATCAACATCGAGATTTTTAGGTGGAAACTCAATGTGGGAAAAAACCACCATTGTTGTTCTCTTTGTCTTCATATTTTATTATAATGAAAAACTTCTGACAATATTGTACTAGCACAGACTCATACCAGCATGAAGGTGCCCACCTGCAGAAGGCTACAACCTTCTTTCGTTCTCCACACCCACTGGAAGGGAGCTCCAACCCCCTGATCTTGTTTACCAGCACTCACTAGAAGGGAGCTCCTACTCCCTGATCTCGTTTACCGACACCCACTTAAAGGGAGTTCCTACCCCCTTATCTGATTTACCAGCTACCACTAGAAGGAAGCTTCGACTCCCTTACTGAAGGCTCCAAACCTTAGCACTTCTGTGGACCACGTTTCATAAATTTTCACGTTGGATCCACCTGATATAAAACATCACAACTTGTAGGCCACTTTTCATCAAATTTTCAGATTGGACCCACTACCATCATTTAAGCCCAATACCAAATATCAAAATTCAAATTTATCTCTAAAACAAATCACTGAACCATCTAAATCAACCAATCACTGAACCAAGTGAGACCCACATCAATCAACTTTACTCTCAAACAACCAAAACAATTAGACCATTGTAATAAGAATACCAATACTAAACCCAAACACTTCATCAACTCATTGAACCAACTGAAAACCCTGATCAATAAAATGTTGTAATATATACACTACTTTACTTTATCAAATTTGCGTGTATATGCGATTTCCTTGAATCATACCCGCGTACAGATCTCAAAACATTGAACCCTAAAAATAAATCACTATCATTATGAAATAAACACTGAGTTACACTGTGAACCACTGAATTACTTTGAAATAATCACAGAACCATCATAGATCTTCAATCACATATAGCTAGCAACAACATCACTCCTCAGTCAATCAATTCAACTTCACTCAACACTCTTAAACTCATATCATCAAGTAAGACTTCATTGACATACAACAGAAACATAGAAAGATTGATTATACTAATCAAACATCTTATTTGGGAAAACCCTAGCTTATATACGCGCTTTCGATAAAACATTTCTGCGTATATACATGCTTTTCAGGAATCAAACCTGCGTATAGATCTGAATCAAGATACGACTTACCAAAATTAAACCTGCGTATATATGTGCCTTTCGGGATATCAAACCCATGTATAGATCTTCAACTATTGACTTATAGCTTCGCTGCACATCAGACCTTCAAAATAAACCCATCTCTCGACATACATAATAAAACATGTGTTAGACATAAATATTATAGATCAAATCAATCCATTATCAATATAGTCATTTCAGATCTATTGGATATAATCCAATATCAAATTCTTAGGTGCATACTTAGTTTCAAATCAAGCAATTCATTAATAGCCCATTACATGCACACTTGCTTCAGATCTAACTACTCATGAAAATATTCATCGCTTACCCACTCAAACACTTTGATCTTCATCTCCTTATATAGCTTAGCCCTCGTCCAATACCATAAGTCAAAAACACACTAATGTCGATGGTATTCTTAGATGAGATCAAATATCCATTGCTGGTCTTAGTGCTATGGGTCAATACCATGGTAAATACCCTTAGTATTTATAATACCATGGTGTCAGAAATGTACACACTTTTTCTTCTCAATTCCATGTATGTATGTGGCTTTACTTCACAAAACCCGTGTATACTTCTTCAAGATTCATCTATATCATTCCCTTGTCTATGGATTGTTATTCCTTTGTCCAAACCCTTTTTCATATGTAGACACATCCTGTTGGCATCTTTATCAAGTATGTTTCCATCAAGGACAACACAGTAGTCATAATGCCAACAATCTCCCCCTTTGGAATTGATGGCAACCACTTTGGTGTTTGGTCACCTCCACATGTAGGTACCTGTAAACACATCTATAGATATACCAAGAATTATACAAACACAAAGCTTCTCTCCCCCTTTGACATCAAGGGAAAAGGGTTGACCAATGCCGAATGAAGGCTTCTCTCCCTTTGTTGACATGAGCACTGTAGATCTCATCTGCTGAGTATGAATACTGAATAATGACCATGCTCCCCCTGACCACATGTTGAATTTTCTAAACATATATAAATAAGTACATGCCTCTATGACTCAACCAGACATGGCCTTTCCTATCTCCAATGACTCGTGCTTATATTGATCACCCAACATAGTGGGGTTACAAAAAAAAGAGATTACATGACTTTAACCACAATAGTCTATACATGACTAAATTTTACAATGATTTATAACATAAGTCTTTACATGACCTTTACATCAAGAGACAGATATGGCATTTATAACCAAAACAAAAGACCTCAATAAGACCATGATAGTCATCAACAACTATCATACACCATATAGGATCTGCACCATAAGCATATGTCAGCATCAACATGCACATTTTCATCATCAATTTGCAAGATAAGACAATGTAGCTTCAATATCATCAACTTGTGACCAAGTATGCAACATAAGATTTTCCATAGAGATCTTCTATCAACTCATCCTCTTGACCTCATCAAGGTCAACTTTCTCTTTCCCTTAGTAGGAAGAGGCTCAATCCATGTTCATCAAAGCATAGCAACATATCTTTTCATGCATCAATCGACATATGTGAGAACCAAGAATATCATCATAAAGTAAGATAGGGAAAAGTAGCATCATTCGTTAACATCATCAATATGTGACTAAGTATGCCATGTCTCCAAGTATCATTTAGCAGACATCTTCATGAAACCTGCAGTAACATCATTCTCTCGGCCCATTTTCTTCATGCAAGAAGAATTATCACACCAACACCACTTCATCAACATGCAACTTAAGTAATCATCCATAAGATCCTTATATGTAATTCACCCATCAATGATATATCATGACATAGAGATAATAGTATATATCTATCTTCTCATCAATGAGAAGAGTCATTAATAGCAAACCATGAGCTCACCATCATTTATCAAACTTTGTTAGTAACATGTCTCCTTGATACCATCAAGAGAAACAATCCTCAAATGATATACCATGTGCATCATATCATGTACATGTGAGATCCAAGCACTATAGGAATCATCATCCATAACTGCACCATCATCAAATAATCATAGCAAGGTCTATATGTTTTTTTTTTCACAACAATCCCCAACTTATCATACATGTATCATCACTAAAGAGTTTTCTATCATGACACATCTAATGAGCATCAACATGTTTAGCAACTCATGCATCATCATTCAAGAACTTCAGCAACTTAAGCAACATCACCATTGATAAGAATCATTATGTACCAAGGAATTCTAAAGAAAACATAATGCCAAAAATGCATTATTAGAAGCATAGAAAATGATCCCCCTTAACCTGTGCCAATTGTTCACTGTCAGATCAGATCATATCATCTCATATATTAGTAAGGACATCAAAGTATCTTCATCAATTGGTTATCCATCAAGGCATCAACAACTTATAAAGAACAAAACCACTTCTAAATAACATCTACATATTGTAACCATTAATCATCAGAACAAGAAAGCCAAATATTAATTGTCTGAAGCATATCAAAGCTTTTTCTTGAGTCTGCCCCATTGTTTCTTCATCATAGAAAAACATACACGACTGCTCATATTAGAACTTGTGTATATACGCGACTTGTCTTCATAGGATCCACGTACAGAAAGTAAAATATTGAAACTTCACAATTTCAGCTCCCCCTGAGCCTGTATTGTATGTACCTGTTCACTGCTACTACACCAGATTCACTATTAGTAATATAAGCAACATGAATATCAAAAAAATCACGGGAATCATCATCAAGACAAAACATGTATTTCTCCCCTTGATATCATGCATCACTGATTCTGAGAACCTAATAATCATCTTTTGCTCTTATGAGGTCATGTACCTCACATCACTTATGCAGTCATTGATAGAAGTATTCTTTTAATAATAATGGATTGCAATAGGCATCATCTTCTTTTACTATAAGTCTGAATCCTCGTCATATCTACGAGAATTCAATTCTTCAAGCACATATAATTTGTCTGGGTTTCTATATCCTCTTTCTATGACCTTTCCAGATTCTTCATCTATAACTTTGCATTTGGTTGATGTAAACACAATTACATTTAATTTATCTGCCATTTGACCTACACTTAGAATATTATGCTTTATCCCTTGAACTAATAAAGTATTCGCTGCTCCTCTATGTTTATTAATTATGGCTATACCCTTTCCTAGAACTTTTACTGGGGCAGTATTTCCAAGAATAACATTACCATATTGGTTTTACTTAAGAGACTCCATCTTACTCTTATCTCTAGCATGTGATGAGAGCATCTACTATCTATGTACCATTTATCTTCTTCTTCAAATGAGCAGAGAGAAATACCACACCTTATCTATTCTTCTTCTTTCAGCTTATTATGAGAAATGTTGGTGGGTCCATTTTTTTCAGGTCTTCTAACATCAATATTCTTATCTAGTTGCTTGCAATGTTGTTTGAGGTGATCCATAGATTTGTTCCTACATTTTTTTTTCTACATGCCCAAACTTGTTTCAAGCATAACATCTTACATGAGCAGAGGAATCATGATATTTCTATTTCATATTCCTTCTATTGCAATCAATAGCTTTTTGAAAAAATATATTGCAAGAAAATAATATCCCTTAAAGAATCCTGAGTACCTAGAAGCTTATGATATTTCTGTGAAGTGGTTATTTGCTTGTGATTGAAACAGTATACTTCTGCAATTAGCTGCAATGTCTCCATAATTATGACATATAAAACATTCAACATTATTACTGAAAGGATAGAATTGGTTAACATTTCTATAGTTATGAGTCAATGGTTTTCTTTGAAGATTCACTTTCCTTCATTGTTGATCAAGTTGACTTCTTATTTATTTGTTGAGCATCTTAGGTTTTGCATTGTTACCCTTTAAATTCCTTGCCTCAGCTTGTGAACTAGATTCTCCGTCAATGGTTTCATGAAACCCAAGACTAGATTTGATGGCAGGAGACCTTTGACTGTTAAGAATATTATCCAAAATCTTAGTACTATCTTGAAATTTCAAATGTTTATATTTTTCTTCTAATTTACCTTTTAGAATGTTTACCTCAACCTCCATTCTTTGATATTGTTTTTCCTTTTCTAGATAATGCTTCTTCATACCTTCGTCAACCCTTCTTCCTTCTTCCACTTGCTCCTTTAATTTAAGAATCTCTTCTTTCAACCCATTTTCTTGTTCTTAAAATGCTTGAAGTATTTATTCATTCTGCTTATCATATTTTTCAAGATATTCTCTTAGAGAGACGATCTCAGCTTCAATACCTTCATAATATTGTTTATATTCCACAACAACATCTACTGATTTAATTTTATCCTCGTTCTCATATGCCAACAACTTATCTTTAAGATTAACGATCTTTTTCAAAGCAAGATCAAGTTTTGTTCTACGATAAAAAAATTATTACAACTTGTCTTCTTTTGATCAACAACTCCATCTATCATAACAAAGGTTTTTTGTTATCATGTTCATTTTTTGAAACATTGTTAGGGATAGTATTACCTGGTAGTTCTCCTGATAAGGAATCTTCCTTTGGGATTTCTTAATGGATTTCTTGAAGCTTATCCCACACTTTCTTTGCAATTGTATAATGCATAACCTTGTTTAATGTTGAATCATGTATGCTATAAAAGATGTCACACAAAGCCTTATTGTTCTTTTTCACTTCCTCATCTGATTGAGGAATCTTGGTGTAGCCATTGCATACTAGATACTAAACATCAAGATTCATCATATTAGACTTCATATTTTCTTTCCATTGTTGATAATTATCTTTGCTTAGCATAAGCACATTAAAATTGTCTATTGTTTCTGACTTGCCTTGAACTTTTGCTTCTAGAGGCATCATTTTTTAATCATTTTTCTCTTTAGAGTGCTTGCTTTCACTTTTACCCATGAGTGCAAGTTCAGTTGTTTCATTTCCATCATCACTATCATTATTTCATAGACAAGGAAATGGACCGTGGTTAGGAAAAAAGAACATACTTGATAATTCTTTGTTACTGTTTTCTTCATTCTTGATCAATATAAAGCGGGGTGCTCCCAAACATGAATATTTGTTGACATCTGTAATTGTCACTGCATCTGATATATTACTATCACATTTTTATGAATCACTTCTTCGAGCAATCTTCTTCTTTCCCATCATCTTGACATATCTCCTTCAAGTGATCAGGATTCTTTTGAAGAACTGTCTCTGATACCAATTGTTGGGAAAAATACTAAGAGGGGGGGGGGGGTAGGGGGGCTTGAATCATTAATTATAAAAATCACTAAACCTTTCAATTTCTTATTAATATTTCTGTACATGATTATAACGAAGTAAACCTGTATATGTACATGAGTGTTATGCAGACAACTAATGTATATCTAGTTAACTTACTTTTCAGTAATTCATCATATGTTTGACTTAAACCAGTGTATCAGTATTTCAATAGGAATTAATTAAACAGTAACCATGTGCAGTAAGAGCAAAATAAACCATCACACATAAGCAACACATGAACACTAGGAATTTTAATTAGAAGCCCAATGTGGGAAAAAACCATCATTGTTTTCATCTTTTATTATAATGAAAAAATTCTTACAATCTTGTATTGGCACAGAATCATACCAGCACGCAGGCACCCACCTATAGAAGGCTACAACCTTCTCTTGTTCTCCAGCACCCACTGGAAGGGAGATCCAACCCCCTGATCTCATTTACCGGCACCCACCAGAAGGGAGCTCCAACCCCTTGATCTCGTCTACCAGCACCCACCGGAAGGGAGCTCCTACCCCCTGATCTAATTTACCAACTACCACTGGAAGGAAGCTTCGACTCCCTTACTAAAGGCTCCAACCCTCAGAACTTCCGTGGACCAAATTTCATAAATTTTCACACTGGATCCACTTGATACAAAACATCACAATGTGTAGGCCACTTTTCATCGAATTTTCAAATTGGACCCACTACCATCATTTAAACCCAATACCAAATATCAAAACTAAAATTGATCACTGCAACAAATCACTCAATCATTGAACCAGATGAATCAACCAATCATTGAACCAACTGAGAACCAAATCAATCAATTTTACTTTCAAATAACAAAGTAGTTAGATAACTGTAATCAGAATACCAATACTAAACCCAAACACTACATTGAATCACTAAACCAACTGAAAACCCTAATTAATAAAATGTTAGAATATATATGCTACTTTACTTGATCAAATCCATGTGTATACACGACTTCATTGAATCATACCCGCGTACAGATCTCAAAACATTGAACCCTAAAATGGAATCACTGTCATTCTAAAATAA